>CM076582.1:1088681162-1089364207 GCA_034641835.2 Pinus albicaulis
TGGAAATGCTGCCAAATGGTATATTGAGCTAACTAGGGGCAGTTTTGCTACATTTGGAGAACTGGCTGTTACATTTCTAAACCATTTCCAGTTGCCTGTCTGATATGATGCCGGGACTGAACTCCTAGCTAATTTTAAACAGGACAATGCAACCCACATTTCTGATCATATTCAGGAATGGCGGAGAAGGAAGAGGCTTATTAAAGCTCATATTCTGGGTGAATTCCTTTTGGAATGGTTTCTAAAATCTCTGCAGTCAGATATTTTGAAGGACGTATCCCTTTCAGGGGTATTTTCCGAGGAGCAGGCCATTTTTAGGGCCCAGCAGTTGGAACTGATATATTCTCAGTCTGGGGTCCTCCATAAATATATGCCCAATGCTCCTCACTCCAAATTAGATTTATCCAAAACTAAGCCTGGTCCTCATGGTGACGGACTGATTGGATCGATCAATAGTGGTGCATCCAGCCTACTTACTCAATTGCGGCAGTTGTCTTTGCAATCTGCTCCTTCTAGTCAGGTTGTGCCTGCTGAGTCATCACCTTCCCAATCTTTGTCCATAAATTTTGTCCAAGCTTCTGATCCCAAAGGAAATCAACAATCCGAAGGGAAGAAGAAGGGACGAAATAATAAGAAAAAGGGCAAGAATGGGAAGGGTAATGCGAATAAAACCAACGAGCATGTTGGTGAGGGTCCAAAGGAGAAAAGGAAAGTGAAGTTTCCATGCAAGCTATGTGCTGGAGACCATCTTACACACCTTTGCCCTAAAATTCAAGATGTGCAGCGCCTGTTAGCTCAACAGGGTTCTTCTAGTTCCTAGGCTATGTTAACAAACCCTTTTCCCCAAGGGCAAAAACTAGTTTTTGGCACGAATCAAAATCCTGGGGCTTCCTTTGGGGGCACCCAGGAAGGGGAAATTCCATCAAACATATTCATGATGAGTGCTCACGTGGATGTTGCTACGAGATCCCGTGATTATGGTGGAGAAGAGTCTTCGAAAGCTAAGGATGCTCCTGATGCTACTGAGCCGCTTCACATCACAAGGCCTACTGTTGAGCCTATACCTCGGATGACCAAAGCATCTACCAAGCGGTCGACGATTAATCCAAACGCTAGGGCTACCCAGAACTACTCTATTGTGGAAGATCTGGCGCAGAGTCCTTGTGCCATGTCGACGTTAGAGGTGCTCCAGTCTTGTCTGGCTTAGCGCAGTGCTTTGCTCACTGCCATTGGGGCTATTGATCCGAAAAATTCTCTTCTGATTACATTTGATATGACTAATTTTAAGAAGAGACTCCCCCATCATATGGCTTTTCATATTAAATCATCATACCGGAAGTGCAATATCTTTCGACTGGTTGTTGATGAGGGTGCTTCCACGTGCGTGATGTCTCTCACATGTTGGAAGATGATTGGATCTCCCAAAGCTGTTCCATCTACCACTCTTCTGACTGCGTTTGATGGTCATTCTCACAGACCTCATGGTATTGTCCCAGCTTTGCCTATCTGTGTTGGGGGAAAAACTGTGAATATAGAGGTTGAGGTAGTTGATGCAAGCTTGTACTACAACCTTATGTTGGGGAGAAACTGGATTTATGAGATGGATGCCATTGCATCTTCATTATTTTTCATTATTTGTTTCCCTCACGAAGGGAGGATTGTTACAGTGGACCAACTGGACTGTCCTCCTGTAGACCCGAATGCGTCCATTGACTCATCTGTTCCCAAGTTGGATAATACTAAGGTGCTTGTTGAGAATTTAGGAGTTGGAATGTATTCTTCCTTGATGGGTACTTTTGATATTCCTCCTCCTACGGTTCATATTAATGCAATTTCATCATCCAAGGCTCCTCTTCGAAGAGAGTTCTTCAGAACTCATTATTTCTCCGACCCTTGGACCTTACATTCCCCTACTGCCACATTAGCGGAAGGTCAAGTGGGTGGAATGGAATTTCCAATGTCTGCAACAGAGATTGCTTATCAGTCTATTGTTGACTCTGCAGAATCCATCCCAGCTCCTCTCTCACCGAAAGAGTTGGATGGAGGTGTGGCTCTGGCTTGGGCACTTAGTTCTTCTTCTGCCCAGGATTGCCTTGATACCACTCTTCCATCTGAAGAGGCCATCCTGGAAGCTATGAATGGTATAGATAGACCGTGGGATGATTTGCATCATTGGTCTTACTTTTTACCTGATTTGAGCAAAGTTGAAACAAGTTTTCCAAGTCCTCCGTCTCCTGGTCCTGTTCGCCCAGTCTTGAACCCTTTAGCACCAACACAGGTTTATGCTAAAGGGAACATGGTTGTGATTTCTCCTAATATCCCAGTGAACATTTCCCGGGATCCCAATATTATTGAGAATGTCTTCATCGGAGCTGAATGTTCCCGTGAAGAAATTCAGATTTACACCGAACTCTTTAAAGAGTATAGGGATGTATTCGCTTGGTCTTATGAGGAAATGCCTGGTACAGATCCATCTATTTTCCAGCATGAGATCAAGACTTACGAAAATGATAAGCCTGTAAGGCAAAAGCTTCGTCTGTTCAATCCTAGGAAGGCAGCAGCTATCAAAGCTGAGGTTGAGAAGCTGCTTAAGGTGGGATTCATTTTCCCTGTTCCTTTGACTGAATGGGTTTCAAACCCTGTTCCGGTAGATAAAAAGCAAGGAACGATTTGAGTTTGCATCGATTTCAGAGACCTAAATAAAGCATGTCCTAAAGATAATTACCCCACACCATTTATCGATCAGATCATTGACGAGTGTGCCGGTGATGAGATTTTCTCCTTCATGGACGGTTTCTCCGGATATAATCAGATTACTATCCGTCTTGAAGATCAGCATAAGACTGCCTTTATTTGTCCCTGGGGTACTTTTGCATACAAGAAGATGCCTTTTGGTCTTAAAAATGCTGGGGCTACGTTTCAGCGGGCCATGTCATATGCCTTCCATGACATCAAAAATATTATCGAGGCGTATTTGGATGATTTAGTTGCTCATTCTCGAAAGAGGATGGATCATCCTGCTCACCTCCGTCAAATATTTGAACGATGTCGTTTCTATAAGATTAGGTTGAATCCGAACAAGTGCGTTTTTGCGGTTACATCCGGTCAGTTATTGGGATTCATTGTGTCTAGAGAAGGGATTAGGATAGATCCCTTCAAGGTTGAGGCAATACTTCGGTTGCCTCCCCCGTCCTCTATTCGTCAACTTCAAAGTCTACAAGGAAAGTCTAATTTTCTTCGGAGATTTATCGTAAATTATGCTGAAGTCACCAAGGGATTTATGAGATTGTTGAAGAAGGGAGTTCCATTTCTTTGGGATAACTTCTCTCAACGCTCATTCGATGCTTTGAAAAAATCATTGACCTCTGCTCCTTTATTGAGTCCACCTGATTATAGCAGGGATTTCCTTTTGTATCTAGCAGCAGCAGAATCTACTGTTGGTATGGTTCTGGTTTAGGAGGATGATGCTCTTGCAGAGCATGTTATTTACTATCTTAGTCGAGGTTTGGTAGGACCTGAACTCCGGTATACTCCGATAGAAAAGTTAGCTTTGGAAGCTGTTCATGTTGTGCAGCGACTCCGGCATTACATTATTCTACGAAAAACTTATGTTTTGGCAGCAACCAATCCATTTCAGTTTGTCCTCAGTAGGCGAGTGATTAGGGGAAAACAAAATAGATGGATTGTGATTTTGCAGGAATTTGATCTTGAGTTTATGTCTGCCAAGTCCAAGAAATCATTGGTTTTCACGGAATTGATCTCCGACTTGCCCTGTGGGGATGAGATTGTCTATGATGAATCCTTCTCAGATGAACATTTGTTTCTTATCTCTCCACAGGATCCTTGGTATGGAGATATCATTGTGTATCTCCAGACTGCGAAGTTTCCCTCTACTTTTTCGAAAGATGAGCGTCGTAAGTTGCGTCACTTGGCTAATAATTACTTGATTATTGGTGATGCTTTATACCGTCGAGGGGTTGATTCAATCCTGAGACGTTGCTTAACTCTCGAAGAAGCTGAGGCTGTGCTGAATGATTTCCACAGTGGAGCTTGTGGTGGTCATTTATCTGGGCTTGCTACAACCCAAAAGATCTTGCATGCTGGGTACTTTTGGCCATCGATTTTCAAAGATTGTATGGAGTCGGTCAAAAAGTGTCATCCGTGTCAAGTTTATACTTGAAAAATGCGCGCTCATCCAGCTCCGCTTTTCCAGTCATTACTGTCGGTCCCTTTACAAAGTGGGGTATTGATTATACTACTTGTAACCTACCTTCGACTAAAGGTCACAAGTACATTATTGTAGCAGTAGACTACTTTACGAAGTGGGTCGAGGCTATGCCTACTTTCGGGAATGATGGTGAGACTACAACTCTTTTTCTTTTCAACCAGGTTATTGCTCGTTTTGGTATTCCTAGAGAGATTGTCACTGATCATGGTAGTCATTTTCAGAATAGCATGATGGCTGAGTTGGCTCTAAAATTGGGTTTCTGGCAGGAGCATTCATCTCCATATTATCCTCAAGCCAATGGGCAAGTGGAAGCCGTGAATAAATCCTTGAAGACAATTCTTCAAAGGACAATTGATAAAGCTAGATCCAACTAGCATATTATTCTATATCCTGCGCTTTGGGCATACAGGACGTCAGTGAAAACTGCAACTGGCTTTACTCCGTTTCAGCTAGTGCATGGGTTGGAATCCGTATTTCCCATTGAATGCGAGATTCCTTCTCTTAAGTTAGCTGTTGAACTTCTTCCAGACACTTCTAGTCTTGAAGAACGACTCCTTCATCTGGAACATCTCGATGAGCAGCGTCGGGATGCTGCCACGATGAATGAAACGCATAAAAACTGAGTTAAAGTTCAGTATGATAAGGCGGTCAAACCCAGGGTTTTTTCGAAAGGTGACCTTGTTTTGGTCTATGCCCAAGAAAAACATGCCCTGGGGGCAGGAAAGTTTAATTCTATGTGGTATGGCCCCTTCATCGTTAAAAAAGTCCTTAAGAAAGGAGCGTATACCTTGGTTGATTTCGAAGGGAACGAGTTGTCGGAGCCCCGAAATGGGCTCTATTTGAAGAAGTATTATGCCTAGGCTTCGGCCTGGCATGTTGCTTTTGTATATAGTAGTTTTTCTTTGTACATATCTGGTTGTTTTTTCGATTTTTGATGGGATGGTGATGTTTTTGATCTGCTTTGGCAGGTTGTGTCGGATGTCATGAGTCATTTTGGTTTCGCCGATGGTGCTAGTAGACACACTCGGAACTTAGCTTCCGCGGCTTGGGTGCTTCATTATCCATCCGGTCAGCTGATAGTATCAAGAGGGGTCTGCATTGGTCTTGCTTCCCATAATATAGAAGAATACACTGCAGTTGTTTATCTACTCTTGGAGGTAATATCTTTGGGTGTTGATTCGTTGGTATTTTTCTTGGACTCTCAGCTGGTGGTGTCGCAGTTGAACAATACTTATCAGGTTTGAGATCCATTTTTACTCCGGTTGTTCTTGAGGGTACGTTTCTTACAAAGATCATTTCAATTTTTAACGTTCATTCATATTCCTCGAGCTGACAATTGGTTGGTAGACTCATTAGCTAATCAAGCAATTGATTGGCACATTAATCATTCCATACAATAAAAATTAATCAAAAACATCATACATTTTGATACATTTGTTACATCACATAAAATATCGTTGTATATATATCATCAGAGTGTTCAAAACTATACAAAAATTTGGATCCATAGGTTATACAAAAACTTGGGCTTATGCCCGATCATGTTCAGTCTCAAAAAAATATACAGTCATCTGATACATCATATATATCTATTCTTGAGGTCCCTGCCCAGAATTTGTGTTCTTATAGAACACGATCGCGGTAGCAACTCGGCAGAATAGCCATACCCAGTCTCGAGGCACTCCTACCACCCGTCTCTGGATGGCTTCTGGCAGATCTTCCACTGCAGCCATAGGTACTTGGCGGGTTAATCCCTCCAAGTTCCTCTGTACAGCTTGGAGGGTCCTGTCTGAATCCACTGTATCCGCTTCGCCTCGGCGACGCTTGTGTTGCGGGAAACCCTCAGGTCGAACTGGTCCAATATCTGAATCATGATCATTTTTAAATTGTAAGTCATTATGAATCCAATCAAAAACATGTTTTTTTTTCATTTTTTCATACATATTTGAAAAAATCCAAAAAATTATATAATTCAAAAAATTGCAAACTTACCGACTGCGCCCCATGCCGCGCCTGGTGGAAGGACAAGATCTGGATCGCCACGAAAGTCCATCCCGGCATAGGGATAGTCGTCCACAGCGATGATTTGTTCTCCCCACCAAAGGAAGAACTCATCATCCCAAGTGGTCCGGGGAACTTCACTTCCCCCCAATCTCTTCATCATGTCTGCCCAGTGGGCAATTCTTGGGTCTCTCGGGCTGCTGATGGTAGAGATCACTCTGGGTCTTAGTGCTGGAATCTTCTCAAAGAAGAATGTCATCAAAATTGTACCATATCCAAAGTGTTTTGTCTTTGCTTGGCGGATAGAGGTCAATTGTTGCTTCATGTTCAACAATAGGGCTGTGCACCAATCATATACATGAGTTAAGCATTCCACTGCTATGCTCATTTGCGTCTTGGACGCTTGGTGTAGGGAGGCAGATCCTGCCACTCTGCCAATGGTGAAAAGGAGGATTTTCATGTGCAAATCCCTTAAATCTTTGATTGCAATTTGAGTTCCAACTTTCTTGGAACCCTGTACGCAGTACACGTGGACGTAATCTTCCACGGTGAGCCCTCCTAAAGGCTTACCATGCAAGTCTACTGGCTCCCCCCTCTGAGAGAGTCTAGTGATAAAATATATGTCTTCCACTTCAATGCGTACAGGCATCTGATCTATCATAAAGCAGTCCTCTTCCGGTTCCCAATAGTTCACAAGAATTTCGAGCAACCGGACATTGCTCTTCATATTTGGCATTTTAAAAAACTTGAGCAATCTGCAATTTCGAAGAATATTTAGTGATGCTTGGTCCTGCATGACTTCTTGACCAATTGCACTGTGTTCACACTCTCTCCATGATATGGTCATCCTGCAAAGTTTCAATAATTCCTTCATTAGCTACGCTTTTTTTTTCATTTGGCCCTGCGCATACGCGACTTTATTTGTGCACAGTCGCGTGTATACGCGACTTCGTCATTACCAACCTGCGTATGCGCAAACCCGTGATTTTTAGCAAGAGATTCTATGGTGAAAAATTCCTAAATTTTAATTTATGAACGGACAAAATGAATAGCAAGATGAATTAAGAGCTAACCTGAGAAATTCGGTGGAATTCGACGGTCGGTTGCTCCTGTTTTGACAAAAGAATTTTTTTGCTCCAGAGCACTTTTTTCCAAATCAACAATGTAATAATGAACCAAATATGAGGTAATTTGTCTATTTATGCCCAAAAAGTTGAAAATTTTCGCAAAAATTTGTTATGCTTATTTTTTCAATCTATATTAAGCTGCATAACCCGGATGCTTGGAAGTGCCCAGTTTGGTATGTTTTAGGTACATTTTGACAATTTTTGAGATTTTGTTTCCGGATTTTGATCCATGACTGCTGACCCATCATGGCAGGTATATGATCTTCACTGGCATATAGGTTAGGGAATTCACTTTCCGTTGCATTTTGCATACTAGCCTCCATTCTGATCACTTGCCATAGGGTCGATCCCATCAAGTCATGAGTATTACACCCATTTCACTCGCCGATTTTTTAATCATGACTTGGTGGTAGAGCCTTCTTTTACATGGGCTTTCTAGTTAGTTCCTCGCTATCACTTGTTTCCCATGCTACGTTTTATGTTCTGCTTCATCATTTTTCACCTTCCTATGATTCATGATTGCTTTTATGGCTTTGGGCACCCATTCCTACAGACTTGAACAAAATTCACTAAAAAACAATGTTAAAATCCCCATACGTGGATATGCCCAGACTTTTCTGCATTTATACGCGAGTCCACATGTAATTTTCCGCGTATGCCATTAAAATCATTAAAAAATATATAAAAAATCCCTATTTTCGGGCTGGGTTGATGGTTACTCTGGTAGTTCAACCACCCCAGCACGTGGCCAACTGTTTCCAACTGATTGAAACTACTTTGAGGGAGTATAAAATCCCCTCATGTGTATGGCCTAAGAGAGAGAGAAATTTTATAGACATTATACTCTGTTGGAATCCCAGTTCAAGTCTGATTCCTCGTGCCTCCTACACTTTCCCAGATTTATATCAGGAAACCCTTGTTTCCCGGAGATGTTCATCCATTTATATGCCATCTCGAGTGCACCAGTCTTGGAAGAATCTTAGCGAGGCAAGGGCGGGATGAATCCGGATGATGGTCTGCTCGAAGATCGTGGAAGGATTCAGGTGATCTCTCCACTTTTACTACTGTACATGCTGTTCATGATAATGAAGAACCATCTTGTTCCTAAACTCGTGTGTTAATGTTTATTTATATATGTGAAAATATTATCATTTAAGCATTTATTATGGTTTATATAATGTTTCACATGGATTGCACTAACGTTTAGGAGAATTATATGTTGTACAACTAGGTTTCCGTGCACGTTCTTTCTTGTTTTCCAGGTTGAAGGAGGAAGGAGAGTTGCTGGGGGTTTGGACCCCGTGGGATCTACATCGAACGTAGGACTTCGGGTGAGTTCTGCTATCATTGCTAACTAGTTTTTTTTGCATTCAAGTATGGTTGTGTGTGAGTCCTTCTGAATAGCATGCCCTGCTCTGTGGAGGTTTAGACCCAACAAACATCTAGGGTGATTTTCTCCGAAACAGTTCCAAACACCTAACCATGTTTGTCATCTTGCCACATTGCACATGATAAAAATCCTCGTTAGTCAGTAGAGCCTCCCCCTCCATGGCATCCATCACTCAAAAGTAGCCCATGCATCAAAAAATATGACGCCATGGCCATATCACCTTAGTCCGGGAAGCACTTCATGATCATTCATCCATCATGCATCAAGTCAAGTTTTACCATATCAAAATAAAACCCCTTTCTCAGACTACCATTTTCGCAAGCATATCGAACACACACCACCGCATCTCACATTTGGCGTACCATCCCCCATCAGCATAGCCCATCTACGATATTTTCCATCCGCTTCATCATCCCCACACCGAGACCAACCAATGGGGCCCCCACCATCACCGTCAGCAAAACCACCTTCCTCACATCATCAGTGAGTGATCATTTTCATGTTTTTGGGGCACCTTTCTCTATGTTTTCTACAATCCAAACCCATTTTTTATTCTTTTGGAAAGTGTACAAAGATTCCTTATGAGAACATCCCCCACTCATCCACCCATTTTTCTTCAATGGCAGCAGTCCCAAATCATCCTTGGTCGGAGCATCGCACCTTTCATGCAAATCCACCATGACATTCATAACCAACATACACCCACCCTAGATGTCCTATCGACTCTAGGGATTTCCTCATCAAAAATAGTTATGACTACCGCCAAGCTGCTTTTTTCATGCTCCAACCTTGGGCCACTAAAATCCCATCATCAGTTTTTATTTATCCCTCTCCATCATGCCTATGTTAAAAATATCATATCTGAGACCATGGTCCCTTGTACCAATTGCTCTCTCATTCGGTTAAGGCTTCCTTTTTTTCGACTTCAACAACCATTTTGCAAAAAGGAAGTAATACCTTGGATGGCTCCTCATCTCAATAGGGGCATCCTCGGATGGCACTGTGGGAATCATCATTTCCCATAGATTTCATCGATCCTCCTGACATTAGAATACAACACAAGCTTTCATGTCAAGATGGTATCGTACTTCAAAACCATTTCCTTTGTCCAAATTCGTTGAAGATCCGTGCCATTATAAGAATCTATTTTAGCAACGCTTACAAGGGAAGGTCCCAGTCATACACCAATGAATACAATGAGCATTCATATGCCATACCAATATTATGCATATGGGCACCGCTTTCAACATATTGTTAAAGAAAAACACCCCTAAGGGCGTCAACAATCGTCATCATCAACCAAATTAGTAGATTAATACCATCTTAGTGGCATAGACAGAATATTTATCTTTCATAGAGTCTTTTTAACTAGCCAAAGCATCATGAGCATGGGACATGCTTGCCTCATAGAAAATTGTATGTATTTTATCATACTATCTCTTGTAGGTTTCCGAGAGAACATAGTCCATCTTTTACCCACTGTAAGCGGTCTCCAAACTTTGGTTGTACACAATATCTCTCTCTCTCTCTCTCGACACAGGTTACACAGAAAAAAAACTATAATGTATTTGGCTATAAATTTCTTCCTAGACCTCACACATTAGGGGGCAAATGTTATCACTGGAAAATCGGACAAGCAAAATGACATCATGAAATTTCAAGTGGAGGATTTATAGGGTTGAGAAACATTAGAGAATCAGGAAATTTTAAAAATATCTAAGGTCAAGAGGAAAAATATCAAACTGCACACAAAAGACACATGCAAAATGTGCTCCATGTGCATTTTTCTTCGATAGCTACATTGGTTTGTGTGGTTTTCCCTCAATAATTCATGTGGTCCTAAGCATGGCGGAAGTCACCATGCAAGACCACTTGACACTCATTAGGATAAGATTATCCACTTGAGGCCGCCAAAGGACAACCGCCTAGAGCCACCTTGAGACCTCAAGTGAGCACACAAAGGAATCAACCCCCACTCTTGGGTCACTATCCACAAGTGTAACAAGAGAGGGAAGAAAGATTTGAATTTTCCTATAAATCTCCACCACGAGAAGAACAAAATGAGAACACATTGTTATGCTAGCCAAATTTCCCATGAGAAAACTAACAATGTGTGATCCGAAGTAGCAATAGAGTCAGAGGATTCAGTTTTTGGACACCCAACAACTCAAATCCCTTTGGAGAAGAGAGAGGACTTACATAACTAGCTCAAGGGTAAAGCCCTCCTTGCATTAGGTATTAGAGCTCTATAGCTCTAAGGATCCTCTGCAAGTGTGTAACGTTATACCTTTTCTTTACTAATAGCAGCTAATAAGAGGGGATTAGTTCTCCATTCATATTATTGGCTCGTTTGACTCATTTTAGCTTGTGTTTATGTTTTATTGTAGTTTTGTTTCTTCTTCTTATTTGCAGCATACTATGTTCTATAAACTAGTTTGTTTTACATGTTAGTATTTTTCCACTAACCAACTAACAATTCTTTCTGCCTGTGAACATTGCTTTTAGGTTGTAACCATTCCTACCAAACACCGGTGTTTTTTTACACTCATGCACTAAACACACCATAACAGGAGCGACTGTTAGCACTACAATTTTTCAAAGTCCGTTCACTTTGTAGTTGTGTCTTTGATCCTCTCTCGTCTCTTAACCTATGGTTGAAGGTCCTGGAGGGTTAAAATATATTATTTTTTATCATTTTAAAATTAAAATCCAAATTCAAACACTCAAATTCCATTTAAATCCACTTTAAACCCTCCAGATTCAATTATGTTATGCTTTGTTATCTCACCGTCGGGTTCCTTTGTCACACTTCCATAGCGTTTAAAAACTTCAAAAATCCTTTGTTACAGTTTGGCCCCCTTTATTTATTTATCTCTTTTCCACTTTAAATAATTAATAGGACCTACTTCCTCGCAAATCGCAAATTCTCGGTGCATTCACTTACTCCTGCCTCCTTAAATTCCGGATTGCGATAACAGTGGGACCCACCTACTACTGCGTCATACCATACTATTGTATTGCTTTGCAGACCTACCTTATCTTATTTCAAAATCACCATTTCTTAGTCCCTTTGTTATCATCTGCTTACACTTCCAAAAAACCACTGAATGCAATAACACTACGACCCATTTCCCTGTCACATCACTTCACTTCTCGTATATCGCAAATCCTATTGCTAACCATCCATGTTTCCCGCTCTGATTGTGATATATGATAATCCTGTAATTGCGAAATGTGATAATCCTCGTATGCCTGATATGCCTGATCCCTGATTTGTGATAACCCCTCTATCTTGCAATTGTGACATATCACATTACAATTCTGCCTCAATAAAGTACTCACTCCGCTCCACTCTATTATTGCAATCATGATATATTTTAATGCACTTACTCTGCCCGCTTATTATTATTCCACTTAATAGCTTCTCCTCCTTATTGTTCCATTCCCATGCCTTTAGCTTACTTTCTATTCCCATGCTTCACCTCACTCCCCTCCACTCTCATCCCGATACGTGGCCAGTATCAGCACACTTTTGAAAGCATAGGCAGGATTTTGGAGGCAGTTACATTTTTTTCAGGAATTTCTAGCAACACTTGTTTTAAAATATTTTTATATCTATCAACAAATATAACAACACGTCCTCAAATATTGAAGACAAATCTCTTATCTTGGTCAGAGTATTTATTATTATTCGAATATTGAATACTTGTTAAAACAAGAGGTGTTTCTCACCTGAAAGGTGGTTATCTTCTAGTTGGTTACTCCTTTCAGTTAGCAGCTCCTACACTTTTGCAGATAAGGGTACAGGTGTTCTTTTCAGTTGGTATATTTCACTTTTTTTTGGAGGCAGTTTTTTCCAAGCAACGAGGAGAACTCAACCACCTCAAGCTCCATGTTACCATGATCTATCTTCATTTCTATTTCAGTTTTATTTTTATGTTTTGGATAAGCTCTACTATATGTAGAGGGTTGTAATAAAGTCTCAGAAATAAATTTGCACTTTTTATGGAGGCTTTTTACAAAACTTTTTTTTGTATATATACTGTGTAATGCAAGGAGAAAGGGGGTTCGTGGGTTTTCTATTTCATGGGATAATGTGTATTATATTGAGTATATAATATATCCAGATGCACTCTTGAGGACTCACAAATTGTGTGGTGTGTGTATTGTTTTCCCTTCTATTTTTACATACTTTATCTGTCTTTCCATATTTATCATAAAAGTTCTATCTTATGTTTTTATTAGACTTGTGAACCTCCAAGAAATATAGATCTGTTTTGTAATTCTTGTTCAAATATTTCTTGATTCAGTATGAATTGAAGATTTTTCATAAGCATTCCTTGAGGTGGAATTAGATCTTGTTTCATGTTTTTATGAGTATTTTGATCTAGCATGTATGTTAATATGTTTTCTTCAGTCTTGATTCATCAATCATTCCTGATTCATGAGCTCATGTTAGTCAGAAGTATTCCTTGTAATGGGATTATTAAAATTTAAAGTGATATTCTTGTAAGTCTTTTAAAAGCATTCTTTCAATATAAATTTTAGATCTAGAATTTTTGTTACCCTTTCCTCTTAGCAGTGGGCTCTGTTTTACTTATCCACTTTTTGTCTTCCAATCTTCTAACCATTAGGCTATACACTCAAACTTGCTACCACATCATGCACCAGTGCCCTCATATGCGTGAGAGATTATTATCTGCTCAAAACACATTTCAGTGTGTATGAGTTTCAACCACTTTCCAAAAAAATAAAATCAAATTATAAGAAAATCCCTTGACATTAAGATGTGTCTGGTCATGTGCTTGTCACAATCCAAGTGCTAATTCCAGCGCTAAAACTAGATGTGAAATATTTTTTTCATGGATGGATTTTATGGATACAATTAGATCAATATTCACCCAGAGGACCAAAATAAAACCTCTTTTCTCTTTCCTTGGGGAAAATCCGCTTATCGAAAGCTCCATTTTTGTTTAAAGAACACTGGGAAACATTCTAGAGGGTAATGAATTATGTTTTACATGACATCAAGCACATTTTTCAACCATATATGGATGAATTACTTGCAAATTCATGGAAATGGGTTGACCACCCACTGCATTTAGGAGCAATCATTTTACGATGTCGTCACTACAAAATACGCTTTAATCCACACAAATGTGTGTTTGGTGTCAGTTCTGGTCATTTGATTGGATTCATCGTGTTGAAATATGGAAATTGACTTGATCCATTGAAGGTCAAGGCCATTATTTATTTTCCTACTCCTTCTAATCTTCTTCAGTTATAGAGACTCTGAGGGAAGGTGAACTTTCTAAGGAGGTTCATTCCCAACTACGCCGAAATGGAAAAAGGATTACCTGAATCTTGAAAAAGGGGATTCCCTTTCATTGCGATGAGGTTATGCAAGATTCCTTTGGTGTTCCTAAAGATACCCTGATTGGAGTATCATTAATCTATCCCTCAAATTATCAGAGTGATTATTTCCTGTATATCGCTGCTACAGATACAACCCTCTCTATGGTTTTAGTCCAAGAAGAAGATGGCATTGAACATCCAATCTATTATTTGAGTTGTACTATCAATGATATAGAAATTAAGCATGCTTATGTTGAGAAGATATATTTGGCAGCCGTTCAATATGTACAAATATTTTGCCATTATATCCTGCTCTGGAAGACCATTGTCATTTCGGATTGCAGCCCTATGACATACATTCTGTCACGTCAATTGATGGGGGGAAAATACTCAAAATGTATCGTCATTTTTTAGGAATTTGATTTGGAATTCATCAAATCCAAGTCAAAGAATTATTTAATGTTTTTTGAGCTTATCTGTGACCTTCACTGGAGTAGTACTGAGTCTACTACAGAACCATCAATTCCGGATGAGTATTTTTTTCTCAACGAGTCATCTGACCCATGGTATGGATATTTCATCATCTATCTCAAGACCCAAAATTTTCAGCCTAATACCTATCACTCGCAACAGTGACATATTCGATACCAAGGCAAAGATTATCTGATCATCAGCGATACACTTTATCATCATGATGTCGATGAAATTTTACATAGGTGCCTCACTCATGAGGAGGTTAAGAAAGTTTTGAATGATTGCTATGCTAGTGCCTGTGGTGGAAATTTTTTGGGGTTTTCTATCACGTAGAAGATTCTCTGCATGGGTTACTTTTTTCTTACCATATTTTGTGACTGCATTATTATGGTTAGAAGCTATCATGCTTGCTAGATATTTGATCGTAAAACCCACATGCCACCAACAAAAATGCATCATGTCATCGTTGTTGGACCATTTTCCAAATGGGGCATTGACTTCATGACATGTAACCCCCGCTCGGCCAGGGGGCTTGGGTATATTATTGTCATCGACGACTATTTTAACAAAACTAGAGAGAAAATTGCCTTATTTTTCTTTAACCATGTGGTTACATGGTTTGGTGTGCTGCAAGCCATAGTCATATATCATGGAAAACATTTTATCAATCACATGATAACTGAGTTGACTGCCAAGTTAGAATTTTCTCATCATAGTTCTACCCCTTATTATCCGCAAGCTAATGGGCAAGTTGAAGTTATAAAAACAATTCTTAAACATATGCTTCAATGCATGAATGGGGTCCATAAATGAAACTAGCATTTAATCCTGTACTCGGCTTTGTGGCCGTATCAAACCTCGATGAGAAACATAGCCGGATTTACTCCCTTTCAGTTGGTTTATAGTCTGGAAGCTATCTTACCGATCCAATATGAAATTCCATCGTTGAAACTCACAATTGACTTGCTACCTTACACAATTGATGAAGAAACACGCATTTTAGATCTCATCCATCTAGATGAAACGCGTCGTGAAGCCTAATTGGCCAATGAAGCATATAAAAGATGAATTAAGGTGTAATATGACCATAATTTCAAGCCTCACACCTTCTTAGAAGGAGGCCTGGTCTTGCTTTATGATAAGGAATATTATAAGATAGGAAAAGTAAAATTCGAACCATTATGCCGTGGCCCTTACATTGTCAAGCGCATTATGGCTAAGGGTGCCTATGATTTGGTAGATTATGATGGGATTCAATTGTCGTAGCCTCGTAATGGGCTATATATTAAACGTTACTATGCTTAATTCTGCGTAGTAAACATTGTATGATGTTGTATATATGATTTTATTGTGTGTGTGTCACAGTGTGTCTTTCAAAGTTTTTCATGTGGTTAGTAATCTGATTTGCATTTTGTTGCAAAGCTTAGAATATTCAGAACCATTTGTTGGATATTTCAATAGTGCTAGTCATAGTACGCAGAATCTATCCTCTATGGCATGGGAAATATTTTTTCCAAGTGGAGAGTTAGTGAGTTTCCAAGGGATTTGTATTCGTCGATCTACCAAAAAAATCGTTGAGTATAGCACGTTGATCGAAATCCTCTCTGATGCCATTTCACTTGGCATTTGCCGCATCATCATCAGGCTGAACTCACAATTGGTCGTTGTTGGGCCTCAAAATAGTCCCTATTCTCACTCCATTATTCACCAATACCTTCACATTACTTCCATATTATGTTCATGTCACCTTCATTCCACCTCCACATCATTACATTTATCTCATCATTCATTTATAACTATGATTTTCCGAAGTGTATTAATTCTTAACATTTTTAAGTGGATTTGTGGTTAAACTTTAGAAAATAATATGCTTATACTTATACCTAACAATTAGAATGAGTTTATTGACATGTGTAAGTACAAAAGAAGCTTCCTAGGCACCCTTATGTGGCACTCTATGTTCAAATTCGAATTTGAGGAGATCATGGACCTCATGGAGGAGACCATGGAACTCATGGAGGAGATCATGGAGGATAGGGTTATTTGTCACCATTGGTTGAGAAATATGTGGGTCAAAGGAGGGAATAGAAGATTTACATTTATGAGTTTGTTATCATAGCTTCTGTATAAATATGAGTGTTATCTCCTTCATTTGTAATCTTAATATTAATCTTCTTCTTCATTTTGTAATCTTAGTATCTTATAGGTTGGTAGTGAGAAGTTAGATTGGAGAATCAATGTAATGGTTGCAATTTCAATTTTAAATTGATGATAAATAAGATAGAGCTTCTTTGATCCTCTACATTTGACTTTTCTTTTGGTGTGCTTGTGAATCTTTGGTAGGATCCCCATTGCCTAGCAAGTACACTTTTATTTTAGTAGGCTTTTATTTTATGTTTTTTGTGAATTTCATTCGATTAAATTTTTAGGTTCATATGTTTGGAATATTAACGAATGACCTTTCGTAAGAAAGTAATAATGTTTCCTTCAATGAATCTGATTTCTTATTTAATGTTTGATTTCATTAGTTTAAAGTTTCTAATTTATATGCTTGAGATATAAATGAATATTATCTCGTAAGAGGGCTTTAACATTTCATGCAATCAATCAGAATTAGGTTTAAGTGCTTTAATTTCATTAGTTTAAATATTTTGTTGATTAAGATGATTAGAAATATTGATGGACATTCTCCTGTAAGGGAACCATAATATTTCTTACACCTGTCACAATGTTTTTAGATTTCATTTTGTTAAATGACTAAATAGGTGTTGGAGATCCTAACGAAAGACCTCTTGTAAGGGAACTTTGGCATTTATTCATCTAGCTTAGTTTAGTTTGTCTCTAAGTCCATATATGTTGGATGATCCTCGAAGTTTACTTACCCAGATTGATAGCAAATGAAACTCTAATTTTCATCCGCATTTTATACCAAACATTTTGGTGCCGTTGATGGGGAGGATGATTTAGAGATAGACTTAGGAAGTCATTTTTATTGCAATTTATTTTTATGGACTAACTTGTGAAACCTGGTGACAGCAGGATCTTCATAAATAAGTTCAAGTTGAGCTTTCTAAATTTTCTTTTCATACTTAATTAGTTTTAAATTCACTTTTTAAACCCCCCCATTTCTTACTAATTCATCTATGGATGAAAAATTTGAAGATGTTAAACAGGTACTTCTTGGAGAGAAAGGATAATATTGATGATTGGTTTCAAAAGAACCTTGCGCCAAGAAGATAGGTTACTCACATACTTGTAAATCATAAAGTAAAAATTTTAAATCTTGATGTGAGAATTTTCAAATTCTTAGTCCGTAGATGGCTTCACTGGAAGCATTCTTTTAGTTAGAAAATAAAAAATGTTTCAAGTTAATGTAGAATATATATATATATATATATATAAAACGAGATCTCGTAGAGTTTTCTTTTAGTCTTGTTTTTTTTTTAAATAAAAATAATAATAAATCATCATGAATAAATTAATAAATTCAGTGGCACAGTAAGATCTGCTTCATCATCACATTTCTATATCTTGTTTTTGTATCATGGGTAAGCCGTGAGCTTGATTATTAGAAATATTTGTCTTCCGAGAGTCTAAACGCCCCCTCGACATTGCAGAAAGAGTATAGACAATGCGATGTTTTGTCGCAAATATTGATTGTGTTTATTATCCATCCACGCTAACCTGCATAAATAAAAACAGATCAAGAGATTAGTATGCTCTCTTCCTGCACTTCGTACGATCAGGAAGATCAAAAAATGTATTGAATTATTTAAAAAATAATAAAAAAAATCTTGTTGGAAATTTAATTGTAGATCTGCTACTGATTGTTTGAGACATAATAAAAAAAATTATTCTCTTGTAGAAATCTATTCTTCATTCTCAGTGGCTGTCACCAGATCTCTCACTACATTCCAAGAATATTCCTCATCTCCATCACTAGGTGTGAGTAGGAATAGACTCGCATCTATAACGCCTTGCACTATATGGACAGTTACATAAAATGACATCCCTTGCAAGACCAAACATTTTGTGTACAATACGCAAGTGCTCTTAATTTTCTCCCACAATTGCATTAGGTTTAAAAAAAAAAATGCACCTTTATATGACAAACCTTATGCAATTTCCTTAACTTAGTTGTGCTGCAGAGATCCATGGAAAAGGGCCTTTTGTGTTATGAGCTCGGAAATACTGGATCGAGCTATGCATGGTGAAAATGCTGGATCATTTTGACATCATATCATCGTCATCTTCCCGTGCTTAGTTTTCCCAAAATTTTATTTTTATTTTATGGTCTTTGAAAGTGGCCAATTTGACTTGAATTTCACTTGGGAACATAGGGTGACTATATCCAACTTAAATTGAATTTAGCTAGTCTCGAGGAGGGTCCATAATTAAATTATTCAAAAAGATGGAGTCGTGTCACCCAGAAAAGAAGTCTAAATAATTATTCTTTGAAAGATTCAAGGAGTTGGAGTTAGATTAGGAGAGCAACATATAAACAAAAGGGTCAAGAAAATCAATTGTACTACACTGAGCACTAGATTCTTCAGCTGGTTCTCAAAAGGAATTCAAAGATTACAGACAACAAAGCTAAAACTTAACAGATTCATGAGCAATTATATAATAAATCAAAATTCAAGTGAAGAATAAAGTCATATACAACAACATAAAATTCTATATATTTTTCATGCACATATAATATATGGGAAAAATAACTTGCCAAGTTCTGTAGTCTAAGTACAAACAAAATCTTAAAGCATCATTCGGGGTCAAGTTGCGTTAACATCATAGAGAAGTTGCAGGTTAAACGGATTCCAACTTCAACATCAAGATGATAATAACAAGTTCGTGTCATATTTTATTTTGATTCCGAGTACAATTATCCATGTTTGTTTATCTTATTTTTTACCATATTCAATTTTCACAGAAGGAAAAATTTTTGTACTTCAATCTAATTACAGTTCCAAAAAAATAATGTAATCTCGTTTTTCGATTTCTAGTTCCTGAATCCTATACAAAAGTCAAATCTAGATTTCATACAACATTCTCGCAAAACGAACCATATGATCTGGTTGCAATCCCAATGCAACTAACAAACTTCCATCATTAGTAGAACTGGGAAAAATGAAAGCAAGGCCTTCATAATAAATACCTCCAGGTCCCATGAATATGGGTCTTCCCCACCCAAAGTTTGCATCATGAATATTCTTCACATTAACCTCCTTCATCCAATATTAACTGTTTCACCGAGAAAGCCACCACAATTTGCTCCAGCATCTGTTCTAAGAACGAGAGATGAACCCATCATTATCGATTTATTTTCATAGGTGAACCCAACAACAATTGGTAAAACAACTATCACTACAAATGTGGCATCTCACTCATTTGATGTGGAAAATTCCATTTTTGTGTCAAACATTGACGGAATGACATTTATTTGGATATTATGAGTTCGATTTTGTGCTAATTTTATATATTTAATTATTCAACCATTATCCAAATATGCAATTCAGTTATGAGATCCAATTATTGAGCCTTATTTGGAGCGATTTGAAGATTATGATGGAAATTCAAATGTGAATATGAGCGGTTGGTTGTAATATTCCCATTTAGCCCAAGCTAATGGGAATAACTTATTTTGCCTTATTTTATCTTGCATTTCATGTTTATGAATAAAATATGAAGGAGGACATGTAAAACTTCTAAAAACCATGAATAAATGAATGCCTATGTAAACAGAGACATATCTGGGTCATGTAAATAATATCTTGTAGGTGTGAATGGGCTTAAAGCACAAGACTAGGTCAACCTTGACCAAATCAACAACGCAGTCTAGATGCAATGAATCTCATGGATACACAACGCAGTTCTAGATGGAGGCTCCACATGTGAAAGGGGTTAACTCATTGAGGTGGTTTAGGGCTTGAGAGAGCTTTCATCCTATAAAAAAAGGAGGAGGTTAACAAGAAAAGGTTGTTGATGTTATTATTTTCTGAAGGTTTTGTCTATTGAGACACACCTCTATTGGGGTTTCATGTTTAGGAACTCCCACCTCCTTCCTTGAGCAGCTCTTGGAGGAGCCTTGTTTGCCTAGTCCACTATCCGACATTTGGCCAAGCCTCATCTCACATCTACAGTGCATTTCTTCTTAGGATTGGGTTGTCTATGTGAGCTGCAGCAAGTGGAACTCTAGATCTGCAAAGATCTAGCTTGTATTGGAACCTCTTCTCAGTGAGTGTGTATTTTAACCTCCTAGAAGAGTGCATCCATTGTTGAGATTCTGTTTGGCATCTTGGCATTAGGCCAACTCAGTTAATAAAGCTGTAGCATAGTCTCCATTGAGGCACTGCGTTATTTTCATGGAGATCAGATCTCTTCAGATCTAAGTCATTTTAGTGCTCTTTGTTGGTGCAGGAGGCCTCTACTCTATTGGAGGAAGTGTATTGGAGTTTATGAGCCTCATTTTCTAATCTTGGCATGGGGCCAATAGCTGTCTAACCTATACAACATATTTTATGCTCTAGATCTGCATTATTCCTGTAGGAGGTGTTGCAAGGGGTTTGGGTGCATCAATTGGAGGGCTGATTTTGGAGTGATGAGGATCCACTCTTCATTTTGAGATCTTGTGGAGGAGATATATAATTTTAATTTCCATATCTAATATTCATAATCTAAATGCTTCAGTAATCCTGAATATTTCCGCATATCTGCTTTCTTAGATCTCAGATCTACTACTCATGCTTGGTGAAAACCCCGGGATTCCAAGGGGATCTGAAAGAGGAGCTCTTCTAGTGCATGGATCTGATATAGATCTAAAATTTTATGCACAGATCTGCTCTATATCTGACATGTAACATACGGTAGTGTAGCTTAATAAGAATAACGCTGTGAAGGCAAATTTTTGTCAAACATACGGTTGTAGCCCTCTTTTGAGGAGATTTCTTCTACCATTGTCTTCTATTTTCAGCTATGTACTTGATGGATTGAATTGTAAAATTGTTTGTTGCTATGAATACTATTGAGACATATTTTATGAGCCTCCTATCACTTCTCAGTAGAAATTATTTTATTTCCTAAGAAGAATTCTTTGTTATTGTTGTAGTCTCTCTTTGAGGCATTTCTGAAGACAACTAGGTGTGGGAGATCTGTTTAACCCACCTAGGAGGATTTATTTCTGAAGCCCTCTTGGATTTAGGACTTAGAGACTCATATATAAGGGATCCAAGTGCTGGTTTTCATTACTGTAGCAGCCATTACTGGAAAATGCGTTTTCTAGTCATGTCTTGCTAGCAGTTCCCAATTTGGGATATTATAGTGGTATCAAAGCTGCCTTCTTGGCTCAGCCTGTGGATCTTAAATCCCATCAGAGAAATATATTTAGCACAGCCTGCACATTATTGGATCCAATATGTCTTCAGTGGGAGGAGAACCTCTCAATGAGGAGAGCAAAGGTATCATGGGAGAGGACAGAAGAAAAATGGTTACACCATTGAAAGAGTAAAAGGAGTACAGTTCTCTAACATTATTTCTCAATATTTTCATGAGATTGAGGGAGAAATCATGGGAGTGAGGAATGGAATATCAGTAGATCCCTTTAGGAGGTTTGAAAATGAGGGAAGCCCCACTACTTTAGATGATGTGTGTGAGCATTCAGCTACAAAATCTGTTCCACAACGTGGTAGCATGCCTACTTTATTGTCAAAGGAAGGAGGAAGAGGAGAAACACCAAATGAGGGATCTCTTGGTGCATATCTCTAAGGATATGGATCTAAATCAAAGAGATTCAAAGAGCATATCAGTTTCCCAGAGTTATGTCAATTTGAAGAAGAAGGGTCCTACAGCTACAGTAGGAGGGAAGGGTGCATGCAACACACTTTGGGTAGATTCTCTCTACCTACATTTGATGGATCACCTAGAGACTCAACCAAGTCTTGGGTAAAGAAGCTTTACACATAATTTCAGCTGCATCAAGTATCAGAAGAGGAATCCTTGAGAGTGGCAGCACTGCATATTCAAGGGAAGGCTTATACTTGGTGGTTGTTTCAGTACTCTTCCTTGAAAGGGAGGAAAATCTCTTCCTATGTAGGGTTCACTAGGAGCTTAGTGGCAAGATTTGATGAGAGACATTTTGAGACTTCTTGGGGGAAGAAGAGCAAGCCCAAGGAATCTGGATCTTTGCATAAAGTGGAGATTTCATGGAGCCAACTCCAGTCATAAACATTGTTGAAGGGGTTGAAGATCTGCTACACTTCTTGCTAGAAACAAAGGCCCCAATTCAGCAAGATCTCTTTCCACAAGGAGAATATTTGATGATTCCTTCTTCACTAAGAGATCAAGAAAAAGGACCTCTTGATGATGGATAATTCTCCACTGATGAGTAGAAGGAAGGAAGAAAGAAAAAAATATCCTCCAGCGCTGTGCAATTAGGAGGAAATCTATTTTCATTTGGAGATGTAAATGAAGCAATGGCTTCCACTATAGGGATTCTGGCACCTTTGGAATGGATTCCAGGGAGTCTTCCATATGGAGGACATGAGAAGCATGTGTCTTTGCTAAAAGGAAATGAGACAGAACAAAGGAGGGGTCACACAACTGATCCACTATCTAAAAATGGTGCAAGGGCTCCAATCAGAGGCACTCTTGCACCATTAAGAGGGGTCTCCAAGCTTCATGGTACTTCCACACAGCAATTAGAGATGGATTTGCGTAGTGGAAGCAGTCATGATATGTTCCCATCTGTTGTTTACATGGGGATGAACCATGAGACATCATTATCCTATGGTGTACCATCTGGGAGACCACCTGAATCATATTTGATGGAAGATGTTGTTTGGTCAATTTAGTGTATCCTAAATTGCTGCATTTAATTTGTCAATCCGGGAATCGTAAGCTGATGAAGTGCGGCGCACTATATGTGCAAGATAACCTATTTCTTAAATTTTTGTCGTTTTTGGTTTTCTAAGGTGAAATGGAAATTCTAAGATGAAAACAAGTTTGGTTATGTTTGTTCAAGGAAGTGATATCCCCTATAATGATTTACCAACTTGAAGTTTTAAAAAGAAATTTGAAATTTACAATGACAAGACTTGAAAGGAAATGAAAATGTACTGCTGAAATGAAAAGGTGTTGCTAATCTAATAAATCAAAACAGTAAACTAGTGAGCATGAAAACCAAACTATTCTTGCTGCCAACTAAACACAAAAGAACTATGCTTAAGGAAATTCAAAATTGCAACAAAATAAATCTAAATCAGATTACATCAATTTATCTTCTGACCCTTCATCATTAGTCCGGCTATGATTTTCGGAAGTAATCATAAACAACTTGAGTAACTGATATTTAATTTGCAGAAAGTAAACTAATACTAAACCATACACTCATGATTCAATCCCTCACCATCAGTCCAGCTGTGGCTTTCGGAGGCAACCGAAGATGTCATGCATAATTTAATATATCTAAATTTGCAGAAAAGAAACTAATACTAAACTACACATTTCATAATGCAATCCCTCACCATCAGTCCAGCTGTGGCTTTCGGAGGCAACTGAAGATGCTATGAGCAGCTTAATATATCTAAATTTGCAGAAAAGAAACTAATACTGAACTACACATTTCATACTCCAATCCCTCACCATCAGTCCAGCTGTGGCTTTCGGAGGCAACTGAAGATGCTATGAGCAGCTTAGTATATCTAAATTTGCAGAAAAGAAACTAATATTGAACTACACATTTCATACTCCAATCCCTCACCATCAGTCTAGCTGTGGCTTTCGGAGGCAACTGAAGATGCTATGAGCAGCTTAGTATATCTAAATTTAACTACTGAAGCAGATAAGCAAAACTGAAATGAACAAAGAAATACTGAAATTAAATAAAAGCTATGAAAAGAAAATTAGCAGCAGAACAATGTTAGTTCCATGTCATTAGTCAAAAAGCTATGAAAATGCCCGGGCTGCCTATCTATAACCTGAAACAAGAACACTGATCAGTGATTAACAATCATAAAGCATGAAAGACAGAACTGAAATGGAAATTATGGAAGTGTATAAACAGAAATGAAACAAATGCAATATATGAACATATGAACTAAAGAAACAAAATTAAAATTATACACTAATGCACAAAACCTTAGCTGAGCAGGGGCCCTCTACACCAGCCTTGGCAACGGTCCTCAAATACAAATTAAGTTGGAAAACAGAGTCTTCTTGTATTAAAAAGCAGTCATTACAGAATGGTAATGTTACAGCACAAGTGCAGCGTAATCACAATACAGAGCAAAATATAACAGAGACTAACATTCACTAATATCAACTAACTCTATATGCGTATGCAAACGCATTATATATAACAACGAACTATAACTGTCTCCTAAAGTTCATGCTGGTGGAGAGCACGTAGACCACTACGTCCACGGATATAGGAGCATGGCCGTGTTGGAAAATAAATCTACGAGAGGTGGATGCTTGAATTCGACTCTAGAGTCCTGTACAGATGTCGATTTATCCTCCGTAGGCTTAGAAACGACCGTATGAATCTTCTTGTGACACGAAACAGAGTCCGGCCGACATGAAACTCCATGGTTGACTTCCATGTGGACGCCTTTGACCGTGGCTTCTTTGGATGAGTTTTCTTGAACCAATAGGACACGAACCATGTCCACGTCATTCCTGACCTGCCCATGTGGCTCGTTTCCCTTGTAGACACCTGTAGCATAGAGTTTCACAAAATAGCTGCGGAAAGTTGCAGCAGCTACGGAAAGTGGCAAGATTCCGCAGCTGAATGAACAAAATCTAGATCAAATAGCAAACACAAAAATATAATTAAAAACCATGTTAGATGCTCCTTTGCACATGATATTGACAATTTGGGAGGTTTAGGTGAGTGAAAAAGGTATAGAAAATTGTATGGAAAAGATGCAGATTTGGGACTCAACATACCCCCACTGTGAAGGTGTTGCATGTCCTCATGCAACCAAAATTTTGATACTCTTTATTCAGTTCATGTGCCTTGACACTTCAGCCAGCACATCCAATCCTCTTCTCTTCTTCCTTGGTACTGCCAACATTCTGGGTTTCTTCATTAAGCACCTAAATTTGATATTTACAAGTGCTCTGCTCAATTTCTGGCATTTCCTTTTTAATTTCTTATTCTTCTTCTGCCATATTCCCAAATGTAACATAGTATTATCATGGATGATCTTGTCCAGTTTTCCTTGTTCTTTCAATGTCTCATTTTCATTTTTGATGTGCCTATTTAAAAGCTCCAACTCAAAAATTTCCTGTTTTAATGATTGAACTAAATCATCCTGCAATGTATGAGGCTGAATGGAAGAAGTACTTGGACCTGTGGCTGCCTTTTCCAAAGATTCTATATAGTCATATACCTCCTGCTGCTTGGGGTCTATTTCGGGTGTCATTTTTATTGGACTGTCCCCAAGATGCCGTGAAGGAGAGTTAATTTCAAAATCTGGCCGAGGAGGGCTTACATCAATATTTTGCTAAGAATAAGATGGAGTATGCTCATTGTCTGATTGGGAATGGAATGAACCAGGTTCACTAACTGACTGAGATGGACTATGGTCAGTTGGGGACTGTTCAGATGTCTCCTCACCCAAATCAATGAAATGAGGACCCTTAATTTGTGTTTTCCTCAATTTTCCCTCAAGTCTGCTGCTTCTCCTCACACGCTGTGGTACACTATCCTTTTGTTTTTGTTTTCCTTTTTCTGTCTTCTTGGGCATGGATGACTGTTTTTGAAGATAAACTAATCTTTCTGATAGCACTTGATGATCTTCTTCTTCAGAAGAAGGAGTTTTATGTACAGCCTCAATAGTTTCTCTTTCTTTCGGTGTTATTGTCTTCTTACCCTTGATTTCCTTCTTCTTCCTTTTTACCAGTCTCTCTTCCCTATCAGTTCTTTCCATAGTAGTAGTAGGAGTGTTTTGGATTTCATCAATTGTTCTTTTCCTCCTACTTCTTCTTGCTGTGCTAGCTGCAGGAATTTCCTGAGTAGGAGTAATTTGGGTTTCAACATTTATTCTTTTTCTTCTACTCCTTCTTGTTGAACTACCTTCAGGAATTTCCTAAGGTTTCTCAAAGAAATTTCTAACCAGAAATTGTTCCCATGTATCTTTCTTTTCCTTTAACTCCTTTTCAATCAGAATTTTTACAAGGCCGTGGTGATATAGATGGGGCTCTACATCTCCTAAGTGTTTCTGAACAGTCACAACCATTTTCTTCAAGCTATTGAATAGAAAATATGGGAGATTGAGAGTTTGATTTTCTAGAAAATTCATTAATAGCCTGGTATGGTACATATACATGGACCCAAAATGGCCTTCACATGTAATGAATTTCTGAACAACTAGCAATAAAGTAGCCCATTCCTCTTTCAATGCATGCACAGGAATTCCTCTTTTAAAAACAGTTACGTCCATACCTTGATTTCGTAAGATTGTTCTCCATGCCTCATCACTGATGCTTTTATTTTTGAACCAACGCTCACCCTCCTGAAGAAGTTCAGTGGCTGTTGCTATAGATACTTCATTGACCGCAAACTTGAGGTCTCCAATCTCTGCTTCCAAGCCATTAAATGACCTTGCAAATGCTTTCGTAACTTCTTTGTGATAACCCCTGAATTTCTGAATAAAACGCAGCCAATTTGCTTTCTTCAATATCTCCTTCACTTGTGGATATCCTTCTATAAACTTAGGTCCTTCCGGCTCTGCTTTTAGTAATTTACCCATTTCTCTTTTCTGCTCTTCACAACTTTGCCTGCGTGAGGGTTCAAGTGGAAATGGAACGATTGAATACACAGGAATGAGCACAATAACTGTGGGGATGTATCATAAAATGGAAATGAGCACCATAAACGGAATGGAGTGAGACTGTGGGTAGATATCTAGGAGTGAGAATGAGCAAAAGGAACGAAATGGAGTGAGACAGTGGGTAGATATCCGGGAGTGAGAATGAGCAGAGTGGGGTTTCGTAAACACGGCAGAGACACGACAAAGAGATTAACAAAGTATAACACATTCGGCAGCGTTTTGAATTTTGGTGGCTGCGCAATAAATATGAACACGTTTCAATCAACGGTTATGGACTTATGCGGCTGCAAGAGTCCTTGGTCAAATCAAATACGTCTCCGGTGGGATATTGGAACATGAGTGAAAATCGGAATTTTAATGATGAAACCGTTTGTGAATGAATGCAAGAGGATAATATGGAGATTGTGAAAGGTTACGGAACTGTCAATATAATCATTGCACGTAATGGATAGAGCTCATGGTTCAAAACTATATAAAAATGTGTTTTTCAATGCTATTTGAAATAAATTTTATTCATACCTTTCGAATCTTTGCCTTTTCCCTTGGTCTTCAACTAATTGATCTCCATTGGTGTCTTGAATGCTCCATGTCTTCATTTTTGATCCTCTCACCTGCATTTTATTTCATAATTTTGGAAATAACATCTGACTGTATATTCTCTTTGAAAACAGAGTAGTAGCTGTGGAATCTGCTTCTGGCTGCGGAAACTGGAGTCAGCTGCGGAAACAGATGTCAGCTGCGGAAACTGACACAGCTATTACTTGGAGGAATGGAAATGAACAAATGACAAATGACCAGATGGAAATGGTCATGAAAAAGATTTTTATTGATGGAATGGAATGAAATGAAGTGAATGAAGTGGAATGAAATGAAATGAAATGGAATGAAGTGAAATGAAGTGGAGTGGGTGGTGACAAAGCTTGTGAAATGAAAGAGAGATTTTTTTTATTTTATTTTTTATTTTATTTTTTATTTTTTTTATTTTTTTGGAAAATATAGAGTGTCAGGTATCCCTGATTTTCACCCTATATTTTCTGTATAAGACTGCCAATCAATGATTTTTTTTCAGGCTTATACCATTATTATTATTATTATTATATATATATATATATATATTTTTTTTTTTAAACTGAAAAGAACAAAAGAACTAGGTTGGTGGAGAAGAAGAATTCTTCTGTACCAGCCTGATTGCAGAAATTTCTTGAAACATTTTGACAAAATCCTCTTTTGACAGTGGCTTATGATAAACTTTCAACCTATGGCCATTCACAATAAGAGAAGTTTGAAATTCATCAATGGTCTTGATTCTTACAGCTCCATTGCTAAAGATCTTGTCAATCTCATATGGCCCAAGCCAATGAGTCTGAAATTTTCCTTGAAAATCTTTAAACTTGGAGTCAAATAGCAATGCCCAATATCCTTCTTGAAACTTCTCTCTTTGATATACTTGTCATGCCATTTAGCTCTTTGATATTGAACTAGATCAGTTCTTAGAATTGCTTCTTGTCTGATCTCATCTAGCTCATTCAACTGCTCCATTCTATGCTTTTGGGCTTCTGATAAGTCCATCCCCAACTGAACTGCTATCTTGAAGGTCTTGACTTGGAACTCAATGGGGAGCAAGACTTCTTTCCCATAAACAATTTCATAGGGAGAATGTCACGTTGTATTCCTCCATGTAGTTCTGTAGGCCCACAAGACTTCTGGAAGCCTTTCTGCCCAACCTCTTCTATGTAGATGAACAGTTTTGGTGATGATACTTTCAAGAACTTTGTTTGTGGACTCCACTTGACCATTTTCTTGTGGATGGTAAGGAGTAGATCTTTTGTGCTTGATTTTGTATTCTTCCATCAACTTCTCCACCAAATTTGATGTGAATTGGCTCCCCTGATCTGTCACAATTTCTCTTGGAACACCAAAGCGAGTAAAAATATCCTCATAAAGAAAATGAACAACTGAATTTTCAGTAGCAGATACTAATGCTTTGGCTTCTACCCATTTAGTAACATAATCGGTACAAACCAATATATACTTCTTTTGCTTAGATGGTGGATTAATAGGTCCAATGAAATCTAAAGCCCATTTTCAAAGGGTTCAATGAGTACCTGTGTTTGCAATGGCATTTCATTTGAAAGGGTAGGTTTCCCTACTCTTTGGCAGCTATCACACCTTTTGACATATTGTTTTGCATCTTTGCAGAGAGAAGGCCAATAATATCCCAAGGAAAGGATTTTATAGGCCGTCCTTTTGTCCGCAAAGTGTCCGCCGCATGGTTCATCATGACATGCCTTAAGAATATCGGGCATTTCATCTTCCCTGACACATCTTCTGATCACAAGATCTGGCCCTGTTTTAAACAATTCGTTAGAAATCCATGAATATTTTGAACTCTCCTGAATAATCTTTCGTTTTTCTCTTGGAAATAAATGTGAAGGTAGTTTCCCTGTAACCAAATAGTTAGCAATATCTGCATACCAAAGGGTCTTAATAGTTACTGCAAACAAGTATTCATCAGGAAATTTATCTTCTACAGGAGAATCTTCTTTAGTATTCTGAATCCTAGACAAGAAATCAGCTACTGTATTCTGTTTTCCTGGTCTATCCAACACAGTAATATTGAATTCTTGCAAAAGTAAAATCCATCTTGTCACTCTGCCATTAGTAACAAGTTTGTTCATTAAATATCTAATTGCAGAATGGTCAGTATGAATAAAAGTTTCATAGCCTGTTATGTAATGTCTAAACTTATTAATTGCATGAACAACAGCTAAAAACTCCTTTTCAGTCACAGTATAGTTCAACTCTGTGGGAGTCAAATTTTTACTGGTGTAATAAATGGCATAAGGTATTAAATATTTTTGACCCAACACAGCTCCAAGAGCTGTATCTGAAGCATCTGTAGAAATATGAAAAGGAAGTTTCCAATTTGGTCCTCTCAAAATAGGTGCTTTAGATATTCTTGTTTTCAAAGTTTCAAAAGCTGATTGACAATCAGGATCCCATTTAAATTCACAGTCTTTTGTAAGCAATTTGAAGAGTGGAGATGCTATTTTAGTAAAGTTTTCTATAAATCTTCTATAGTAACCAGTAAATCCTAGAAAACTTCTAACATCTCTTTGACAATTTGGAATAGGTAACTTGGAGATGACTTCAACTTTTGATCTATCAACCTTAATCCCATCTTCTGAAATATGATGTCCTAAAACAATCCCTTCAGTAAACATCATAAAGCATTTTTCATGGCTTAATGAAAGGTTTGTTTCTTTACATCTTATGAGAACTTTTTCCAAATTTTCTAATACCTCTTCAAATGAATTACCATAAACTGTAAAATCATCCATATAAACCTCTACACAATCATGGATTAGATCAGAAAAAATTCCTAGTACTGCTCTTTGGAATGTTGTGGGTGCATTACATAACCCAAAAGGAAGCACTCGGTAGGCAAAAGTTCCCCATGGACAAGTAAATGTGGTCTTATCTTGATCTTCAGGTGCTACCTGAATTTGATTATAGCCACTGAAACCATCCAAAAATGAAAAGTACTTTTTACCTGCTAATGTATCTAATACTTGATCGATAAAAGGCAAAGGAAAGTGATCCTTCAAAGTTGCTTTATTCAATTCCCTGTAATCAATGCATACCCTCCATTTACCATTCTTTTTAGGTACTATAACCAAAGGAGAAATTCATCGGCTATCTGAAATTGGATAAATGAAGTTTACATTGAGAAGTTTTTGGAGCGCTTCTTTCACTATTTCCCTAAGATTTGGATTCATCCTTCTTTGAGGTTGTCTGATTGGTCTACTGTTTTCCTCAATATAGATATGATGGATGCAAGTCTTAGGATCAATACCCTTCATGTCAGTATACTCCCATGCAAATGCAGTAGAATTTTTTTGCAAGATTTTGGTTAGTTCTTCTTGTTGTGATTTCTCCAAATGTTTGTTGATATTCAATGTCTTTTCTGGAAAAATCTCAATAGCAGAATTACCAAATTCTTCCATAGAGTAAAGAGACATTTGTCTTGATGATAAATATTCTATGTCAGATTCCAACTGAAATTGTATGGGGTCATATTCTGAAGTTATCTCAAAATTTTCTAATGTGTTCAGAATTTGACTATCCTCACTAATTTCAGAAATGGTAAAGACAGGTTGTATAGTGTTCTCATCATCGACCCATTCATTGTCTCCTATTTCTGTGATTGCTCTTGTTGGAGGATACAAATTGAATTTCTTTGTCGAATTACCATTAGAAATGTACATGTCTCCAGATCTACAACTAATAAAAGCATCAGCTGTGGCTAGCCAAGGTCTTCCTAAAATAAGTGGGTGCCCTCCTAGATTACTCTTGGGAGTCAAAATCATAAAATCTACTGGATATTCCCAAGAATCGAAGGAGACTGAAATATCTTCTAATACACCATCTGGTTTAATAATTGATCGATCTGCAAGTTGCAGTAAAGTAGGTGTAAAAATAAGGTTAGGAAGTTTTAGCTGGTCCATAGTCTGTCTACTCATAATGTTGATAGCAACCCCTAAGTCAATCAATGTGTTTGGAATTTCTATCCCATTTATATGTGTCTTGACAATTGGACTTCCTGGATCTACATACTTCTGCATGGTAATTTTCCCATCATAATGTCTGCAATCTTTCCTACCAGGTGGATTCTTCTTGTGTCCTTTAGCTTCCTTCCTGGTCTTTTGAAACTCAACTCCTTTATGGTTTTTGCTAGAATAGGAATTTCTCGAATGGCTTGTAACAATGGAATCTTGATACAAACATTCTTCAATTCATCTAGAAAGTCATAGTTAGGCAACAAGATTTGTTTTTCCACCCCCTTATCAATTTGTAGTTTTTCCGGAAAAGGAGGTGTAGATGAAGATGCAGGTTGCTCAACTATAGGAGTTGTGGGTATTAACTTTTCTTTTTCTTTTTGCATGCTTGAATTTTGAAGAGATTCTTCCTCAGAACCCTTATTAACTTGAAGAGAGTCCTCCTCAGAGGTATCTTGCTCTTGAATATCTATAGAAGGTTTTTCTAAAACTCTACCAGATCTGAGTTGTACATCGTTGAGAGGAACAATCATATAGGTAGGAAATTGTTGTCCTTCTACCACATAAGTAGTTTGAGGATTCTTATTGTTAGGATTTGGCAATGGCTGAGCTGGAAGTTGATTTGTCTTCTGTTGGTATGGGAGCATGAGTTGAGGATTTGTATTTTTTTGAGAAGGTTGTTGTTGTGGAAATGGCAATGAAAGTTTTGGATTTGGGTTTGGAAGTTGTGGAGCTTGTTGATTTTGAAAAGATGGAGGATATTGATAAAATTGAGCAAATCTCCCATAAGGATTTTGCATCCCTTGTACCCATGGCTGATATGGATTTTGATGTTGGGGCCAAGGTTGTTGCCAAGGATTCCAATTTGGTGGGGTTTGAAGATTCATAAGGTTGTTAAACCCTTGAGTTTGTTGTCCCTGCCAAGGTCTTCTTGCAACAAAACAGAGAGATTCTACTGAATTTGGGTCTTCTTGAAAGACAACTTTGAGTCCAGGAATTGAAGGACAATCCTTGATCTCATGATTCTCTGAGAAAATCATACATGTTTCTACAACTTTTGCATCCAAGGGGCATTCCCTTAAAGCATGTTTCTTCCTACATTTCGGACAAAAGATGGCTAAAGCATCTGTTTCTGCTTTCTGCTTGTTTTGGATTTTAAGGGTGTCTAGTTGTTCACTAAGGCTCCCTAAAATATCAGTTTTGAACTCATCAAGCATGTTACCAATCTCTGCCCTACTTACTGATCCAGTTGCAGATTTGTTAGCCCTAATAAGAGAAGGATCCCTAGGCCCTTTTCCTGTTTTAGATTTTCCTCTTAAGAGATGGACACATAGTTCTGTTATATCACGAAGTGGAAGTTGAGAAATGTCTCCTTTCCCCATCATGTTTAAAATATATATCCATTCATCTCTAATGGCTTTTAATATGAGGGCTTTCAAGGTTTCTTCATCTAAGTTGCTCATCTTTGCTCTTTTCAAATTGTACTGAAATCTTTCAAGTAAGTCTTCCAAATTTTCATCTTCTTTTTGCATCATTTTGAATACCTCATCCTTGTGGTTGGTGGGCATACAATAGTCCAAGTATCTATCCAAAAATGTTTGTTTCATATTATTCCAAGTCCTAATAGATTGAGTGGCTAATCCCATGAACCATTTCAAAGCAGATCCCTTCAATGTTGAAGGAAACAGTTTGATTTTTTGAGAGTCTTCCATATAGTCATAAGTTCGGCACACAACTTCAAACTCAAACAGAAATGTTTCAGGATCCTCACTTAGAAATCCATAAAAGTTAGGGAGAATAGATGGTGAGATATTTTTCATTGTTGCATGAGTTTCCTCATCAACTATAGGGAATCCAAACAAATTGTCTCCTTCCCTATTTCTACCATTATTTCCTTCACCATTGTTGTCTCCATTGTTTCTTCCTCTTCTACCTTCACCTCTATTTATTACTTCCTCTGCCATGATAGTTTCTTTAGAGTTATTAAAGTCCTCTAGTTCTTCTACCAAGGGAGGATGAGAGAGAGTCTCTTTGTTTTCTAAATGGGTTTTAGTAGGTGGTATAGGAGAATCCTCTAATTCAGTTGTTCCTTGACTTCCAAAAATCTTAAGGCTAGGGGTAGATGGTGGTGAATCTGGTCTATGCCTTGAAGAATATGGAGTTGTGAAAATCGAACTCTTGGCTTTAGCTATAAACCTTCCCCTAGAATCTCTTGCTCTATGCATGTCATTTTTTATTTTATTTTTTAAAGTTGGGCTAATAATTCTCTTTCTGATCTTCCAGGTCACACTAGGTGCAAGAAGAGAGCATACTTAAGAAATTACTAAACCAATAACTCTCTTTTCTGATCCTCCAGATCACACTAGGTGCAAGAGGAGAGCATACTTCAAGAATTTATCAAGTTTTCCCTTCTTTTATGATTTTATGTTTTTTTTTTTAAGAAATTGGCTACCTAGTTACACTTCCCCGGCAACGGCGCCAAAATGTTTGGTCAATTTAGTGTGTCCTAAATTGCTGCATTTAATTGTCAATCCAGGAATCGTAAGCTGATGAAGTGCGGCACACTATATGTGCAAGATAACCTCTTTCTTAACTTTTTGTCGTTTGTGGTCTTTCTAAGGTAAAATGGAAATTCTAAAGTGAAAAGCAAGCTTGGTTATATTTATTCAAGGAAGTGATATCCCTATAATGATTTACCAATCTTGAAACTTTAAAAGCAAATTGAAATTACAATGACAAGACTTGAAAGAAAATGAAAATGCTATTTGAAATGAAAGGAAACTATTTGCTAATCTAATAAATCAAAGCTTGATAAACTAGTGAGCATGAAAACCAAACTATTCACTAACTCTTGACTAAACACAAAAGAAAAATATGTAAAGAAATTCAAAATTGCAACAAAATAATCTAAATCGAGATTACATCAATTTATCTTCGACCCTTCATCATTAGTCCGGCTATGATTTTTCGGAAGTAATCATAAACAACTTGAGTAACTGATATCTAACTTGTAGAAAGTAAACTAATATCAAACCATACATTCATAATTCAATCCCTCACCATCAGTCCAGCTGTGGCTTTCGGAGGTAACTGAAGATGTCATGCACAATTTAATATATATCTAAATTTGCAGAAAGGAAACTAATACCAAACTACACATTTCATAATACAATCCCTCACCATCAGTCCAGCTGTGGCTTTCGGAGGCAACTGAAGATGTTATGAGCAGTTTAATATATCTAAATTTGCGGAAAGGAAACTAATATCAAACTACACATTTCATAATACAATCCCTCACCATCAGTCCAGCTGTGGCTTTCGGAGAGAACAATGTTGAAGATGCTATAGGCAACTTAGTATATTTAAATTTGCGAGAAATAAAACTATCTTTAGACACATTCATACTCCAATCCCTCACCATCAGTCCAGCTGTGGCTTTCGGAGGCAACTGAAGATGCTATGAGCAGCTTAGTATATCTAAATTTAACTACTGAAGCAGATAAGAAAAACTGAAATGAACAAAGCAATACTGAAATTAAATAAAAGCTATGAAAAGCAAATTAGCAGCAGAACAATGTTAGTTCCATGTCATTAGTCAAAAAGCTATGAAAATACCCGGGCTTCCTATCTATAACCTGAAACAAGAACACTGATCAGTGATTAACAATCATAAAGCATGAAAGACAGAAATGAAATGGAAATTATGGAAGTGTATAAACAGAAATGAAACAAATGCAATATATGAACATATGAATGGATTATGACACAATGATCTTTAAAGAAACAAAATTAAAATTATACACTAATGCACAAAACCTTAGCTGAGCAGGGGCCGTCTACACCAGCCTTGGCAACGGTCCTCAAATACGAATTAAGTTGGAAAACAGAGTCTTCTTGTATTAAAAAGCAGTCATTTACAAAATGGTGATGTTACGGCACAAGTGCAGCGTAATCACACTACAGAGCAAAAGATAACAGAGACTAACATTCACTAATATCAACTAACTCTATATGCGTATGCAAACGCATTATATATAACAACGAACTATAACTGTCTCCTAAAGTTCATGCTGGTGGAGAGCACGTAGACCACTACGTCCACAGATATAGGAGCATGGCCGTGTTGGAAAGTAAATCTACGAGAGGTGGATGCTTGAATTCGACTCTAGAACCCTGTACAGATGTCGATTTAACCTCCGCAGGCTTAGAAACGGCCGTATGGGTCTTCATGTGACACGAAACAGAGTCCGGCCGACATGAAACTCCATGGTTGACTTCCATGTGGACGCCTTTGACCGCGGCTTCTTTGGATGAGTTTGCTTGAACCAATAGGACACGAACCATGTCCACGTCATTCCCGACCTGCCCATGTGGCTCGTTTCCCTTGTAGACACCTGTAGCATAGAGTTTCACAAAATAGCTGCGGAAAGTTGCAGCAGCTGCGGAAAGTGGCAAGATTCCGCAGCTGAATGAACAAAATCTAGATCAAATAGAAAACACAAAAATATAATTAAAAACCATGTTAGATGCTCCTTTGCACATGATATTGACAATTTGGGAGGTTTAGGTGAGTGAAAAAGGTATAGAAAAGTGTATGGAAAAGATGCAGATTTGGGACTCAACAGATGTTTCATACATTGATGCTCCTTCCATAGATCCAAGGAAGGAGGGAGCACTAGTAGACCATGCTACAACACTGAGAGTGTGGGTGGAGTACAGAGAAAGGAAAATCATTTTTCCTTTGACATCATTATCCATTCTCACCTCTCAAATTGCATTGAGGAGGTATGCTGCAAGGAGAGAAAATGACACCATCATGAAGCATGGGAGGCCAAATTTGAATTAGAAGGAAAACGTGTTTGAAGAACATTCTTCCCTACTGGAAGAGAGATGGTGGTATCACATGCATGCTTTGGTGAAAATAGAGAGGCCTTGGGTAGATGATATCCTCCCATGGAAGACTAACTCCCAAGAGCTTCCTTCTTCTCTAAAGCATGTGCATGAGCAAGGAGGGAAGCAATGAAGGAATAGCAACCTTTCATCTCATACCTTTGGCATGGGAAATGTCAGAAAGAGGAAGAGTGAGAGGTATGGCCTTCCAACATACACCTTGGACATGGAGGACATCAAGGAGAAGAGCAGCAAAATGGCAACCACTTCATTTGGAATATTATCAGCGTTGTCATTATGGGGCACACTAGATCCCTATTGGGAATTCCAACAGTTGGTAGAATATTCCAAGGATCTCCATACATGCATGGATTCTATGGGGTTGGAGCAGCAATATGACTCTAAGGGAGAATTAAATCAGCCCTCTCTTCTTCCCCTTGAAAGAGAGAGTAGATCTATGCACCACTCCATTGATGGGAGGAGAATTGTTGGTGGAGAGCATGCTCTTAATACATGTACTTTATATTCTGACTTCATGCATTATTACACCATATCTTTGTAGGCCATGAATCCAAGAAGGAGTGTTATATATTTTCAATCTCATGAAAGATTTGGGGTCACAACAATTTTTGTACCTGGCCACTCCCTTGGTGGAAAAAGGGAGATCTTGTTTCATGATGGGTGCCTTCATAAGGCACCAAACATATCTCACACATTCAGCTACAGTGAGATGGCATGGGCTGCAAGTAAGTGGTGGGAAAACCACTTACCACATCTAGATCTGATGCAGGAAGGAGATGCCATGCGATGGTACCATATATGGGATTATGATCCACATCGTCATGTCCCAATTTCTGTTTATGTATTTGTAGTTTTGCTTCCTTACATGGATGATGTACTTGTCTTATTTTTGGGATTTTATGGAGGGAGGATAGGAGGCATGTGTGTACCACATGGGATGGGGAATCTCTTTTTATTCTTTGCTACATATTTTATGGAGAGCAGGGGTTCAGCCATGTTTGTTTCCATGGAATTCTTGACACCTTATGGGATGGATCATGAACATCTCATAATGATCTTAGAGAGACAACTCATGGGAGGTTTTATTGGTGAACACTCAACTTATTCAGAGAGCTTGATCTTGGATGATGTCACCAATGGAGGAGAAGTCTTGCAGCACTCACCTTATCATTTGCTTGAGGACAAGCAACATTTTGGAGGGGAGGACTATAATATTCCCATTTAGCCCAAGCTAATGGGAATATCTTATTTTTCCTTATTTTATCTTTCATTTCATGTTTATGAACAAAATATGAAGGAGGACATGTAAAACTCCTAAAAGCCATGAATAAATCAATGCCTATGTAAACAGAGACATATCTGGGTCATGTCAATAATATCTTGTAGGTGTGAATGCGCTTAAAGCACAAGATTGGGTCAACCTTGACCAAATCAACAACACAGTCTAGATGAAAGTAATCTCATGGATACACAACGCAGTTCTAGATGGAGGCTCTACATGTGAAAGGGGTTAACTCATTGAGGTGGTTTAGAGTTTGAGAGGGTTTTCATCCTATAAAAGAAGGAGGAGGACAACAAGAGAAGGTTGTTGATGTTATTATTTTCTGAAGGTTTTGTCTGTTGAGACACACCTCTATTGGGGTTTCCTGTTTAGGAACTCCCACCTCCTTCCTTGCGCAGCTCTTGGAGGAGCCTTGTTTGCCTAGTCCACTATCCGACATTTGGCCAAGCCTCATATTGCATCTACAACATAGTTCTACTTAGGATTGGGTTGTCTATGTGAGCTGCAGCAAGTGGAACTCTAGATCTGCAAAGATCTAGCTTGTATTGGAACCTCTTCTTAGTGAGTGTGTCTTTTAACCTCCTGGAAGAGTGGATCCATTGTTGAGCTTCAGTTTGGCATCTTGGCATTATTCCAACTCAGTTAATGAAGCTGCAGCATAGTCTCCCTTGAGGGACTGTGTTATTTTCATGGAGATTAGATCTCTTCAGATCTAAGTCATTTCAGTGCTCTTTTTCAGTGGAGGAGGCCTCTACTCTATTGGAGGAAGTGTATTGGAGTGCATGAGCCTTAGTTTCTGATCTTGGCATGGGGCCAATAGCTGTCTAACCTCTAAAACGCAGTTTCTGCTCTAGATCTGCGTTATTCATGTAGGAGGTGTTGCAAGGGGTTTGGGTGCATCAATTGGAGGGTTGATTTTGGAGTGATGAGGATCCACTCTTAATTTTGAGATCTTGTTGAGGAGATATATAATTTTACTTTCCATAACTGATATAAATAATCTGACTGCTTCAATAATCCTGAATATTTCTGCAGATCTTCTTTCTTAGATCTCAGATCTACTACTCATGCTTGGTGCAAACCCCGGGATTCCAAGGGTATCTAAAAGAGGAGCTCTTCTAGTGCATGGATCTGATATAGATCTGACTTTTTATGCAAATATATACTCTAGATCTCACATATCTCAATAAGAATAACGTTTTCAAGGCAACATTTTGTCAAACATATGGTTGTAGCCCTCTTCCGAGGAGATTTCTTCTATCTTTGTCTTGTATTTTTAGCTATGCACTTCATGTATTGAATTGTAAACTTATTTGCTAATATGAATACTATTGAGACATATTTTATGAGCCTCCTATCACTACTATGCAAAAACTACATTATTTCCTAAGCAGAATTCTTTGTTATTGCTGCAGTCTACCTTTGAGGCATTTATGAAGACAACTAGGTGTAGGAGATCTGTTCAACCCAGCTAGGAGGATTTATTTCTGATGCCCTCTTGGATTTAGGACTTAGATAATCATATATAAGGGATCCAAGTGTTGTTTTTCATTACTGTAGCAGTCATTACTGCAAAATGCGTTTTCCAGTCATGCCTTGCTAGCATTTCCCAATTTGGGATATTACACTGGTTGTTATGCATTCTACAATATTCGGTGGAGAAGGTTAAGCCAGAAATCGTGATATATCGCAATCCCAATATCACCCTAAAATATAGTGATTAACACTATGTTACAGCACATGTATCACTATGGGGAATACCACCTCAATATTTGTCCTGAGATTTTCCAGTTTAATTCACAAGGAGGAGGAAATCAGCCAACTAATGCAGCGTCAGTAGTATGGAAGCATTTCTGTGTGCTTGGGTGGAGTCCCATATTCATGCGCAAGCCATTCAATGAAAAATCTACCACTTCCAAAAGTACGGAGAATAAAACAATGAGGGATCTGGTAAATAGTCTCTATTGGCTTCTCTATGCTGTCTGGACTATTTACACCATTTTCCAGGGCTGATCATTGTAGCTTCACACGCCAAGTTTAAAGTGGATTTTCGAGCTTGTGTTTAAAAACGTGAACCACCATTCCAAGAAGGGTATATTTAATTTTTTTTCTTATGATTTCGAATTTCCAAAGTTTGTTTTTCTCTAGCATTTTCCGTGGAAGTTTCTCCCTCCTTTAGCTGGTGTCCTAACAGACACCATTAAAGAGAAAATTCATGTTTTCTGGATCCACTAGTTTTGCTGAATAATCATATAAATTTGAAGCACCTGGCTCCATTTAATTATATTTGGATCGACGTCAACCCAGTACGTAGAGTAAAGAAGGGATAAATAATTAAATAATGGAGGCTGACCAAATATTTTCTTATAAGATGTGGATGGTAGTATTTGTGTTGCCAATTAAGCGTGACATAGTTTGACGAATTTTTATCTATCCATTTTTGAAAGCTGAGTATGTAAGTTTAATAGCTTTTTGAAGGCCACTTTGGGCCCTCAAGCATGTGTGCTCTCATTGGAAGAATATTTTGGGGCTGTGTCCCCTATTCAAAAGGTTTTTGTGCATCAGGTTACAAGACTAATGGGATAAGTCATGCTATCAAAGGGACTTTTGAGGCTGGATGTTTCACCAACAATACTTAATTCGTGGAAAAGGCTCATGTTTGAGGGAAAAATTTAAAAAAAAACAGACACTGCAACATTTTTGAAAATCACACACTATTTTCATTCTCAAAATTCCCTTTCATTGCTGATCTTTTTACTCCTTCACTTGAAGGATACCTCGAAATCTTCCTAGGAAATCTTACACAGATTTTATATTTCATTGATTTGAAAACATATAATGGAACATTTGAAAGATTAATTTAAAGAACATTTGGTGGATTGTTTAAATTCTGATTAACTTGCTTAGAGTTGGCAACTTCATATTGTTTTATGCTTTTATAACGTACTAATTTGTAGGACACAACAAATCTATAATGCCGAGCTCTTTGCCATGCACATGTGTTATCTGACACAAACATGGAGTAAATTTACTTTTCATGGTTATTTCTTTTAGAATGGATTAATACTAATATCATGCATTGAGTTAATTTCAACACTTTGATTTTTCTTAATCTGTTTTATTTGGTACGAAATTTTTGCATAAGAATCATGAAAGAAATGGCCATTTCTTCTTGAACAAAATTTTATTTTCTTTCTGCCAAGTTTTTTTTTCAGGTTACATAACATTTTCAGGTTAATCAAGTGATCAGTAAGGATATTACATTTTGATGAAAATTGGTCTTCCCAAGACTAATTTCATGAGAAATTTTAAAGAACCAGTCCATGATCATAAACGACATTTCCAGAAAATTACAAGTTCTTGCAACTTCTTGTAATAGCTTAATGGTTTGACATGTTGCATGACATATTAGCAAAATTCAAAGAGCTAAGATTTGTTCCTAAATGTACAAGGATGGTGAAATACCTATCCACACTTTAATTCAACATCTACAGGTGGTTGTTCAACGCTGGTCAAAATCAACTATTTTAGAAGGCAGTCCAGAATTAAGGAGGAGATTTGCTATATTTGAGAGTTTGCATGCCATAATTCACTTTTTTTTCTTTTCCAGCAAGAGTAATTATCCATTTTCCATTACCACATACACTTCATTACATTTTCTTCATTCCTAACCCAACAATAAAACCAACAAAGCTCATCTACAAGCTTTTTGGTCCACTTTACATGTTCATTGTCAGTTTCATTTTTCCTACACTTGCAAATAAAACCTTGCTTCCATAAACCACTGAGTCCATAGTCCTTGAGTCTAAATATTTTTATAAAAACATCTTGAAGCTTGCATGCCTTAAGGGCAAACTATCATGCCAATAAACAAAGGGAATACATCAATGTCTCTTGTTCATCAGATCTTCTGATTATTCGACAACAAAAAAATCATCCATACTTAGAAAGATGTGTTCGAGGCATCTTGACTCTCATCCACATTAAAAATGGGAGCTCTCGTGTTGACTAGTGGCATCCATCAATGGCCACTAAGTTAAAAATTTCTTGTTATGTTCGACACCGAAACATTTATTCACATGACAAGAATTGTGCCAATGAGCATTGAAGACTTGAAGACCAATCATTTTGTAGCAGAGGACGCAAAATTACTTTCATTACTTTTCAGTTTTTGATGTAAATTACTTCAGGACAAGTCAATAAATAAGGCTGAGGGGGAAAGTGTAAATTATGAATTTTGTATACCTTCTAAGCCTTATACATTTTCAGCCACATTCAGCAGTAGATTCCAAACATTCAGCAGAAGATCCAGCAGCAGATTTAGCAGTAGATGCAACAACAATAAAAGATTCACTTTTTCGATTTCATCCACCATTTTCACAACCAAGCAAAGAAGACTATGAATAGAATTTTGCAGCGACATGTGCACAACTCTCATCCATTTTTGAAAGGGTAAGTTAAGGTATGATATTTTATAACTTTTGACCATTTAATTCCTTGAAAAGTTAGAATGATATTTTTTGGAAAAACTTCACTTCCTTTCGTCATTTTGTCAAATTGCTAAAACCATCAGTTGAGGGGGGAAATACATTCACATTCATATGTTGCCACATTCATATAACATTCAAAACATTCATTCACATTCAAAGCCCACATACTATCAAAATATATTTACTATTACATCATCATGAGCATATAAATGGCTTTTCAAAAAGTACTTAAAAGATAATTGGATGCCAACACAATCATGGTTGTCACACAAGAACCAACCATGATGCATTCCAACAAAAATACTCTGCAATAAAAATCACATTATCAATATGCAAAGATCATACATTAAAATTGAATGCAACAAACAAAATATGGTTGAAACACAAGAACCAACCAAGTTGCAGTTCATCAAAAACACTTTGCAAAAGTTAAGTAAATTATATCATGCAGAGTTTAAGCCAAAGCTCAAGTATCAAAAAGTAATGTAATAGGTTGCATGAAGACATGAAATACCTTCAGTTTGGGGGTATGTTGGGCCTCAAAATAGTCCCTATTCTCACTCCATTATTCACCAATACCTTCACATTACTTCCATATTACCTTCATGTCACCTTCATTCCACCTCCACATCATTACATTTACCTCATCATTGGGTTATAACTATGCTTTTCCAAAATTTATTAATTCTTAACATTTTTAAGTGGATTTGTGGTTAAAATTTAGAAAATAATATGCGTATACTTATACCTAACAATTAGAATGAGTTTTTTGACATGTGTAGGTACAAAAGAAGCTTCCTAGGCACCCTTATGTGGCAATCTATGTTCAAATTTGAATTTGAGGAGATCATGGAGGATAGGGTTATGTGTCACCATTGGTTGAGAAATATGTGGGTCAAAGGAAGGAATAGTGGATTTACATTTATGAGTTTGTTATCATAGCTTTTGTATAAATAGGAGTTTTATCTCCTTCATTTGTAATCTTCCTTTGTAATCTTAATCTTAATCTTCTTCTTCATTTTGTAATCTTAGTATCTTATAGGTTGGTAGTGAGAAGTTAGATTGGAGAATCAATGTGATGGTTGCAACTGCAATTTTCAATTGATGATAAATAAGACAAAGCTTCTTTGATCCTCTACATTTGACTTTTCTTTTGGTGTGCTTGTGAATCCTTGGTAGAATCCCCATTGCCTAGCAAGTACACTTTTATTTTAGTAGGCTTTCATTTTATGTTTGTTTTTGAATTTAATTAGATTAAATTATTAGGTTCATATGTTTGGAATATTAACGAATGACCTTTCGTAAGAAATTAATAATGTTTCCTTCAATGAATCTGATTTGTTATTTAATGTTTGGTTTCATTAGTTTAAAGTTTCTAATTTATATGCTTGAGATATAAATGAATAGTCTCTTGTAAGAGAGCTTTAACATTTCATGTAATCAATCAGAATTAGGTTTAAGTGCTTTAATTTCATTAGTTTAAATAGTTTTTTGATTAAGATGATTAGAAATATTGATGAATAGTCTCCTGTAAGGGAACCTTAATTTTTCTTACACTTGTCACAATGTCTTTAGATTTCATTTTTTTAAATGACTAAATAGGTGTTGGAGATCCTAACGAAAGACCTCCTATAAGGGAACTTTGGCATTTCTTCACCTAGCTTAGTTTAGTTTGTCTCTAAGTCCATATAAATTGGATGATCCTAAAAGTTTACTTACCCAGATTGATAGTAAATGAAACTCTAATTGCATCTGCATTTTAGACCAAACAGTCATACTACAACATAATAGTGTTTATAATGTCTGAAATATAGCTATTCATCATATGTTCCTTAGAGTTTGTCTTTTGGAAATAAAATTTGATTACATATAATATCAACACATTTCTAGAAACTTTAACACTTTGACTGATTCTTTAGCAAATTACGTGTTAAATAGATATTTGCAACATATGTAAAGTTATATTTTCAATTCACATCACACACTTGAATAGGATTGCACATAATCATAGGAAAACACTAAAATAAAAATAGATTTATTATCGATTTTTTACAAAAAACCTTTGTCCAAGACACGTTGTTCATATGATCTAAAAATGTATACAGAGATAGCATAATATAATAAAATCTATTTTTTCTCATGATAGCAGGTCAATTCTTGGGCTATCATGCACAATAGCCTCATCCAACGACTAGGCACACCAATAGTATGGTGATGCAGCCTCATGGGTAACTCCTCGATCCGGGCATCTGGTATACCAAGAGTTAATCCCTCCACATGCTATTGTAACTCAGAAAGATTTTCAGCTAAAACCAAATCCCAAAGGGCTGCTGCCCCGACAATCCTCTCTGTTGGTTCTCCTTCCTGTTGTGCATGACCCACTAGTCGAACAATACACACACATGCATATATGAAACATCTTTATTTTAATTTTGGAAACATGAAAAAACACAAAAAACACAAAAAATAAAAAATGTGGTCAAACATTTTACCTATAGCACCCCCTTGACCACTGACTGGTGAAATTAAATTTTGATCTCCACGGAAATCCATCCCTGCATATGGATGCTCCTCTATGACGATATGTTGTCATTAGAGCCAAGTGAATAATGCAGTGGAAAACGAGATCAATGACTAACTAGCATGCCTAGCCATCAACTCTACCCACCGCTACATCCGTGGACCTCTAGGATCAGCTAAACCCAGTGTCACATGTTGTGGCTGCATCAATGGAACTCGCTCCAAAACGAAAGTAATCAAGATCGATCCATATCTAAAATTCTTCGTCTTGCCACTTTTTACTTTGGTCAACTGTTATTTCATCTGAAGGAGTACTACTTCAACCCAGTTGAACATGATTAGTTTGAGACACTCAAGCGCATACTACATGTATCATATGTTCGCGAAATGAAATGTCACGCTGCCAGCTAGATTTGTGATAATAAATAGGAGCGTTCAGAAAGCCATATCACATACATCTTTGATATTTATCTTTCCATATTTTCTAGGCTCCATACCTAGTCAACAAAATTGTTGAATGTATTCCTTCACCGTCTCACTTCCACAGACAGAGCCCACAAGGGAAATGGGGGCACCACGTCTTAAAAAACCTGTGAGAAAGTAAATTTCATCAAACAATATTGGGAGCACTTTTTCCCCAATGTGAAATTCCTGTAGTTTTGGGTCCTAGGAGCGAATCAATAACTGCAATATTTCCATATGTTGCCTCATTCCTGATAATCTAAAGTACTTGAGCAACCCACAGCCTTAGAAGGCTTGCACATTGCCAAGATCATTTAGGTAAACCATATACTGTTCCGCATGTTCTCATTCTCACCATGTAATTTAAATTCTAATCTGATCAAAGTCTAAAGTCAAACCATAAGCTTATTTAGGATCCATTCCATGCAAAAAACTAGAGAAATTTTGGGCAGAAAAAACTATGCAATTTTTTGAGTTGCACCCATCGCACTCCTAAGTGGGATAAAGAGCATTGCAGAGTACCTGGGCTTCTTTTTAGCCCCTCTACAATTGAATTTTCGACATCCAAGGGTGCGTTGTTCTTAGGGGGTTTTACATTTACCCTAAGATCCCAAAAACGCTAAAAAATTTGCATGAAATTGAATAAGAATGTAACCAATAGAAAGAGGAATTTTAAATCTTCTACCTAGTCTGGAAGACACAAGAAATGGTCCAAAAAATTTGTCAAAATTAGCTACTGAAGTTCGAGGGTAAAATTGGCTCAAGGCAACGAAAACTAAATGGTAAATGTAAAATGGTAAAAATGACTTGGTAATTTCTTATTAAATAGTACTTTTGATTAATTTATGCATATTTAATGAATTTAATATAGTTTTTACCCATTTTTACTATTTAAACAAGTATTTAAAACCATTTGGTGGTTATTTGACCAGGTTTACAGCTGATACAGTGAATTTTACGTGCATGATCATGAAATAAATTTTGAGAAAAAAGCACAAGTTTATCTCTTTTTTTAGCTCTCTTAAACATGAAAAAGGAACCCCTCGGAGTTCTCTTTCAGATCTTTTCAGACTCCCAAAATATAAAAATATTTCCAAGCACTTTTTCTTTCGGGCTCGTAAAAGGAATTGAAATGACATCTACTTAGTATAATTTTAACCCTTTTCCAGACTGAGATAGATTAATTTTTATGAAAAAGGAAAACCCTAGTCGAACAGGGCTAGGAGGTTCTCTTAAGTATTAGTTTACGCCTTTTCGGATCTGAGGGGAAATTTTATGAAAAAGAACTTATGGAGTTTTCTTTTCGTCCCTTTTCAAAACTCTATAAACGTGAAAAAGGACCAAGTTTTCACTTTCGTTAGACTCGTTAAAACATCAAATAGCGACAGACTTGTCCATGATGACAAGATCGAGTTTCACCTTCGCTAGACTCATCAAAATATCACATAGTGATGGATTCACCCAAAGGGTGAAATTATACATCAAGCATATGTTATCCTTTTCAATCTTGTTACAAAATAAAGAGGTAATGGTCAGCAATGACTGGGGAAAACTAGAAAGGGATAAATCAGTTTATGGTAGGAAGTCACTCTTGAACATGAAACTCATTTACTTCATCTTTGTGACTTTTGGGTTGGGTTATCTATTTGATGGTCTATCATACCTATGGTCTATCAAACCATCCATCACTTTGGTTTTGGGTCAATGCTTCCAACTCATTTAGTGTCACTGATATGTTCAAGAGAAGTCACTTAGTTATTCCTCATGCATTGCAATACTCATAAAACTTCATTTCATGACTGCCATCCCTGAACATTTCTTCATCAGTTACATTATTTCTCTAAAGTCATTACTCCCATTTCATGGCATTGATGGGGGTTACATCAAGACCCTCCTGCGACGAGTCACTTCGTGTCGACATCAGCTCATCATCCAGGAAGTTGACTTAGAAACAACCTTTTAATACCTCAGAGCTTGCATACATCAGTGGCAAGTTTCTTTCTTCCAGCAACATGTTGATATAATAGGCCTTCAACTGAAATACTTTATATGGTGTTTGACATCTAATCATCTATTCACACCATGTAGAATGTATTGCAGTATCTTGAGAGCCATTATCATCAACAATAGTTTCTATCGCGTCTGTTAATTACTTACATGATTGGATGGTAATTAGACAGTGTCTTCCCATTTTCAACTTCAGATCACATATTCGCATGGTTAGAATCATGCTTAAGCGATCGAGTGAATGAGATAGAAGACCCCAAATCTAGTTTCATCCATCTGGGTCGTGATTTCAGGAGTAGTACCACATCATCTGTATGATGGTATTGACACAGATGGGCATCCTATCATGGGTCTATATCTGTAGACAAATTTTTTATTTTAAGAAATTTTATGTGCTGATTATGGTTATTCCTCCCTTAGAAATTCATGTCCAAGATGAAACGATATCATGATGTAATGTATTGTAATTGAGACAGGTCATCGTCCGCTTCACATCCTACTCATCACATTGTAAAGCATATCAATCAACATTATCACTTTTCACTTCAGGCTTTAGGGGGAAATGTAACAGGTCATTTTGGGCATCACTCCCAAAATTCAGATCAGTATAAATTAGGGTATATCGTATTCTAAATTAGTTGCTACATGCCCTAAATAATTCATCCCATTGATGTTTTTCCTCCATGAAAGTTTCACTGCTTAGATGCTAGTTGAAGTTTTCCATTGAGCCATCAACGCACCCCTAGACTGCATTAAGTGCTTTGCAGAGAATCTAATCCCATGTAAAGCTGCATTGCAGAGAGTGTAGGCCCATTTTAGAGTGCGTTGGTCGACTAGGAGAAAATTGTTCATAGGATTCCAGGAATCTTCCCATTGTTTAATGGCTTCTAGAAGTTGTTCCATCTATCACATTATCTGATAACTCTGAATATGGACACCATGGAGCCATTGAACCACTTATCCTCCTATTACCATGAACAATGATACCTCTTCATAATTTTTTGGAAAATCCATTCAATCATTCATTACTTTCAAAATCCCATCACTACTTATAAATTGATATTTGAATTAGTAGAGTTATGATGGTATTGCTTTATTATCAGGAAGTTGATTAGAAAGGAATAGGAAAATTCGAACCATTACGCCATGGCCCCTACATCGGCAGACACATTCTGGCTAAGGGTGACTACGAGTTGGTATATTATGATGGGATTCCATTATCGCTGCCTCAGAATGGGTTGTATCTTAAACGTTGCTATGATTGATTCTACGTAGTAAACACTGTATGATACTATATATATTATTTGATTGTGCATCTGTCACATTGTATCTTTTAGAGTTTTTCGTGTGGTTAGTAATTAGTCTCGCATTTTGTTGCAGATGTTAGAATCTTTGGAACCATTTGTTGGATATGATGATGGTGCTAGTCGTAGTATGCAGAATCTATGCTCTAAAGCATGGGCCATCTTCGATCCAAGTGGTGAATTAGTGAGTTTCCAAGGGATTTTTATTGGTCGATATACCAAAAATATGACTGAGTATAGCACGTCGATAAAACTCCTCTCTAATGCCATTTCACTTGGAATTCACCGCATCATCATCAGGCTGGACTCATAACTTGTCATACTACAACTTACTAGTGTTTATACTGTCTGAAATCCAGATATTCATCATATGTTACTTAGAGTTCGTCTTTTGGAAAGACATTTTGATTACATCCAATATCAACACATTTCCAGAAAATTTAACACTTTCATTGATTCTTTAGTGAATTACGTGTTAAATAGAAATTTGCAACATATGTAAAGATATATTTTCAATTCACATCACACAATCGAATAGGATTGCACATAATCATAGTAAAACACTGAATGTAAAATAGATTTATAATCGAGTTTTTTTCAAAACAATTGTGTCCAAGACACATTGGTGATATGACCTCAAAATGTATACAGACATAGCATAATCTAAGTAAACCTAGTGGTTCTCATTATGGCAGGTCACTTCTTGGGCTATCATGCACAATAGTCTCATCCAATGGCTAAGCAGACTAATAGTATGGTGCTGCAACCTCATAGGTAACTCCTCGATCTGGACATTCGGTATACCAATAGTCAATCCCTCCACATCCTGATATAAATCAGCAAGAGTCTTGGCTAAATCCAAATCCTGAAGGACTACTCTCTTGACAATCCTCTCTCCTAGTTCTTCCAAGTGTTGTGCATGACCCACTGGTCGAACAATACCCATATATTCATACATAAAACATATTTATTTTAGTCTTAGAAACATCATAAAACACAAAATAAGTAAAAAACACAAAAAATCATAAACACGGTAAAATTTTTTACCTATAGCACCCCATTGAGCGTCGACTCGTAAAATCAAATCTGAATCTCCAAGGAAATCCATCCCTACATATGGATGCTCCTCTATGACGATATGTTGTCACCATAGCCAAGTGAATAATTCAGTGGAAAATGAGATTGATGATTGACCAGCATGCCTAGCCATTAGCTCTACCCACTGCTAAATCTGTGGATCTCTAGGACCAGCTAAACACAGTGTCACATGCTACAACTGCATCAATGGAACTCACTCCAAAAAAAAAGTAATCAAGATCGATCCATAGCTGAAATTATTCGTCTCACCAATTTTTACTTTGGTCAGCTATTCTTTCATCTACAGGAGTACTGCTTCAACCCATTTGAACACAATTGGTTTGAGAAACTCAAACACATACTACATGTCTGATCTGTTCGTGACATGAAGTGTCACGCTTATAGCTAGCTTTGCGATAGTGAGTAGGAGAATTTGCAAAGCCATATCAGGTACATATTTGGTATTTATTTTTCCATATTTTCTAGGCTCTGTACCTAGTTGACAAGACTGTCGAATGTAGTCCTTCACCATCTCACATCCATGGATGGAGCCCGCAAGAAAAATGGGGTCACCACGTCTCGACAAACTTATTAGAAAGTAAATTTCATCAACCAATATTGGGATTACTTTGTCCCCAATGTGAAATGCTTGTAGTTTTGGGTCCCATGAGCGAATCAAGAACTGAAATAGTTCCATATGTTGCCTCATCCCTGACAATCTAAAGTACTTGAGCAACCCACAGTCTCTGAGGGCTCTCACAGTGCCAGGATCATTTAGGGAAACCATATCTTATTCCTCATGTTCTCTTTCTCGCCATGTAATCAAAATTTTGATCCAATCAAAGTCTAAAATCAAACCATAGGCTTAGTTAGGATCCATTCCATGCAAAAAAATGGAGAAATTTTGGGCAGAAAACACTATGAAATTTTTTGAATTGTGCCCATCGCACTCTTGAGTGGGAGACAAAGCATTGCAAAGGACCTGGGATTCTTTTCAGCCACTCTACAACACACTTTTCGACATCCAAGGGTGCATTGGTTCTATGGCGTTTTACATTTACCATAGGAGCCCAAAAACCCTAAAACATTTTCATGAAACTCAACAAGAATGCAACCAATAGAAAGAGGAAGGTCAGATATTCTACCTGGTCAAGATGGCACGAGAAATGGTGCACAAAATCTATTGCAATCAGCTACTAAATTTCAAGGGTAAAACTGGCTCAGAGCACTCAAAAGTGAATGGTAAATGTGAAATGGTAAAAATGACTTGGTAATTTCTTATTAAATAGTCTTTTTTATTAATTTATGCATATTTAATGAATTGAATATAGTTTTTACCCATTTTTACTATTAAAACAGGTGTTTTTAATTCGTTTGGTGGTTCTTTGGGAAGTATTGCAGCTGTTATAGTGAATTCGACATGCATGATCATGAAATGAATTTTGACCATAGAGCACACTTTTATCTCTTTTTTGAGCTCTGTTAAACATGAAAAAGGAACCCCCCTAGATTTATATTTTATATATTTTCAGACTCCCAAAATATGAAAAGATCATCGAGCACTTGTCCTTTCAAGCTCGTAAAAGGAATTGAAATGACATCTACTCAGTATAATTTTAACACTTTTTCAGACTGAGATAGATTAATTTTTACGAAAAAAGGAAAACCCTAGTCGAACATGGCTATGCGGTTATCTCAAGTATTATTTTACACTTTTTTGGATCTGAGGGAAAATTTTACGAAAAAGAACTTGTGGAGTGTTGGAGTGGGGTCCCTTAACAGAAATTATGATATATTTTTGTAATATTTTGTAATAGTTTAGTTTGGTGTAGGGGATTTGGGGCATGTCAAAGCTCATAATGAATTGTAATGGGTCAAAGGGTAGAACAAGGGACCAAAAACCATGATTTGCAGACCATAGAGTAGCGCAGGCAAAAATAGCATAAGAAAATGAATAGAATGAGTCTAGAGGTAGGTTTTTAAGTCTAAATGAGAATATTGGATTTGTGATACTTTTATGCGGACTTGTTTTTGTAAAGGGATCCTACTAGCTATGTGCACAGAGACCCTAGTCTTGTTGTGTGCGGAACCCACTGGCTATGTGCACGGATGTGTAGAAGAGTCTGTAAGTGGAATCTGAAGTATTAATGAATGAGAAAGACATTTTGCTAATATTGAATATTTCTGTGTTGTGTTATGATTTGTTCTACGTGTTGAATTCCTATTATTTATGTGTTATCTATAGTAACTGTTGATTATAGATTAAGTGTGGACCTATAATAGATGATTAAAAGACAATAAATGCATAGATTTGAGTTATATTGTTCCTATTAAGTGTTTATCGTATGATTTATGAGTTGCGCAAGTTATTCTATTACACCTATTGTTAAGGGTTTCTTGTTAGGGTTTTCTCAGCACAAGCATATTACAGATCTCACGACCACCCCCCCCCCCCCCCCCCTTCAATTAATTCTATCTCTCTCAGAGTGCAAAAACCTGGTTCCAACACCCTCCCATACTACTTCGGGTGAGACATTGACCTGCCCAAGTATACCATTGCCAAAAGGGCCAGTAGTACAAGGGTTTGTTTGTAAACCTTAAATATGAACTTGGGTCAAGACTCCTCAGACAAACAAATGGTTCTGTTTTCAGGACTAGGAGTATTTTGAGAGAGAGATTGGGTAATGCCACAGGGTAATTAGCAGCCATTAAAGCCTGAATTTGAATATTGGTTTGAAAAGAAGATCTAGGAATTTTCCCTAAAAGAAAACAAGAGTAAGAAGCTATATGTCGAATATTGGAAGAATAACTATATTTTTACAGAAGTACACGAGATCTTCTTCGTAACCTTCGCACACGAACTACATGAGTGGTTGGCAAGGTTAGCAGAATTTCAAGCTTGTTGGAAGGATGATCAGGTCATGCAGTGGGCCCTTGAATTAATCCAACAATTGGAAAAGGTAGATAAATCTATTACCCGGACTGTAGACCTCTGGGTTGATAATTTTTTGGGTGGATTTGTAACTGAGTTTGCAGTTGATTAGTTTGTATCCTATTCTGAAGTTTAGAGAAGGGTTTTCAAAGGATTTAGGGGTAATTTCTTACAAACATTTCTGCTACTAATTAAGATTTTATTGTGTGAAAAGGGTGTCCTATGAAGTTAGACCAAGTGAATGACCTCCGATCAGAGTGGAAGCATGACGCAAAGCAGTAAATACTACTGAGATAATCAAGAAGGGCATATATCAGTGTATAGTCCTCTAAGGGATCCACTAGATCTAAAAAAGTGCGGGGATGCACATGCAGAAACCATTCCCCCAGCTACGCCACCATAAAACTCGCAAAAGGGTAAGAATCCTCCTACCCCACCTCTGTCGCCACCTGCAAACAACATGGCTGCACAGATGAAGCTTCCCACTTTTAAGTGTGTGGGGTATGAGGACATGGATCGATTTTGGTTCGTGGAAAACATGGTGTGGGCTACCACAGAATGATAATAATGATGTTGTAAAAAAATAGCAACGATAAATAGATTTTAAAGGGTGGGCTCTGGATTGGTTCATGGGGTACATTACTGATCTGAAAATGGAATGTACTTGTTTAAGGGTGCAAGGTATCCATTTTCCAAAATTTCAAATTGAGCTATACACTCCAAGTGACCTCTGAAAATGTGAGAACAAACTATTTCCTATACAGAGATGGACTGTAGGGGCATTCACCGGATGTTTCACCTTTCTAGGAAAGGATGAATCCGGAGGCTAACTGGCCCTCTACAGACTCTGCCTAAGGAAATAATATGTAAACACTTAGAAGTCTTTGACTTTCACATACTTGAAATTTGATGTCTTGCGGAATAAGACAAATAACTTTCTGCAGCTGAGTAGGTGATTATGTGTATATGAAAGTTATGTATATTTGTTGTTTAACAATTTATATCAGTTTTTTTTAGCATATCATCTTCAGCAAATAAAGACATCAAAATGATAAGCAGTTCACCCCCTCCTCTGGGCTACATCTGCTGGACCGAGCCTCTCAAACTAGGCTTGTCCTCTTGTATTAAAAATGCTACAAAGGCTAATACAAGAATAAGAGTGTCTCGAAAGACAGATCTGACTGTAAATACAGAATGAGAAGATAGGAATTAGCTAAACATGCTCTTTCCCAAACACTAAACAGTGAAAATTGTACCTGATACAGTACTTTTCCCCAATTGTCCTTGGTGGCCCTTTAGACTTGCATGGAGAATTTCGAGGTGAAGATGACCTCAATTGGTTCTAAAACCTCTGCCATTAGACTCAGAATGTCGAAAATAGCAGAAACAGGCTTTTGAATCACCCAAAATGGATGAACATAGCCCCCAAACAGCTCCGGCACTGAAATGGCCCTGGTGGCCCTGAAAGCTTCCCTGAAGCTAAAAAGTGCGAAGAATTCCTCAAAAAAAAAAACCAGCTGTAGAAATGGATTCAGAATGCTGAAAAACTTCAGGAATGACCTTCGTTCCACATTCACTGGCTGCAAAATTCCCAATGCAGCTCCCAAACTGATTTGGCCATAGTGACTCCTGGAACTTCCACGGAGAAAAATCACCTGCAAACGGCCTCATATGGCTGTGAAACCTGTGCCAATGGCTTCAGAAGGTCGAAGAGACCCAAAATCAAAAAAAAATTCGTCTTCAAAGGCCTCTCCTAGCAGAAGTTATGGCCTCTTTAGTAAGCGCCTCTTTCCCCTTGAGAAAACTCACTAAATGTGGAAGATGTGCGATTAACACCGCCAAAATAGGAGATAATGCACAAATTAGCGGAACCGCCAATGCGCATTGAGACGGTTGATCGGCAGCCATTATTGAATGGTAGGCATTCATATGGCGGAGGTTTAACCGTTTGTAATTAATACAAATATATATCAATACAACCCGTTATAAAACCGTAACCAACGTTAATGCTAGCAATTGCACCGACACGTAACCAACATTAATGCTGGCAATTGCAGGAGAATTTCAAAGGAGCACTAAAAGAGAGCACTTCCAATGATGTAAGGGGGGCCAAACAGGTAGATGTTGAGTTAATTCTTCTCCAACTCCTCCTAGGAGAACAGAGGAAGAAGAATAAATGGCCTCCAGGGACTGAAATCAATCGAATTCACTATCATGCCGTCTCTGGTAACATAGCAATGGAATGTAGCCTTTCGGGAGGGCGTATACTTGTTATTGCTTGGGGTTATGGTCTAAGAAGTTGGAACATCAAAATATAATGAGAGGATATTGCCTTTTAATACAGTTTACAAGGGGAGGATTTCTATTAATATTCAAGCACTTTATAAAAGAGAGAGATAGTCTCTGTGCATTATTTAAAGGATATTCAATTGTTTTTATTATTATCAAATAAATTAAATGTTAAAAGTAATTAAACAATATTTAAAGTTTGAATTTATATATTTATTTTATTTTTAATAATTACATGCTATGATAAGAAAAGATTTCAAAACCAATAAAAAAATAAGAAAAATAAAAATAAAAATTAATTAAATAATTAAATAAATAGAAATAAAATAAAATAAAGATATAATTAAAAATAAAAATAAAATAGATAAAAATAAATAAATAAAATAAAAATTAAATTCTTAATTACAAAAACAAGAATAAAATAAATAAATAAATAGAAATAAAATAAAATAAAGATTAATAAATAAATAAATAAACAAACAAATAAATAAAATGAAATAAAAATAAAATTACATAAATAACAAATTAATAATTTTAAAAATAAAAATTAATATTTTTATTAAAATAAATATAAATATTTAAAATTCAAATTATAAAGTTTGATTATTTGGTTTACTTTTCCCTGGGATTGTGTGATCAAAATGGAAGGCATATCTCACTGGATTTTAACAAGCGCACCTCAAATAAAATGCATAATTCATGAATCTTACAAAGACAATGGCTCCATGAACCAATATGGACCACTTGCAGACTAAATTGGTGGACTTGTGTACAAGAGAAATCCAAATACAGGAATATTCCGTATAAACAAGAACCAATTACGAGCAAGATGATCTTCTTTAACATGTGGCTGAATTATATGATTAAACAATTAGATAGGTATTTGCTATATTGATAATTTGAGATAATTCTAAGTAATTATATTTGAATGTCCTTTTATTCTAACGAGACTAGTAAAAAGAACAACAGTGAAAGCATAATAAATAATTCCATTGTATTGTCTACAGAAATAGAGACGTAATGAGAAGAGATCTATGTAATAAAAATAATATGATGATTGTTTAATAGCTTGAGAAATTGTGTTAATGAGGAGATCTATATATAATAAAAATAATATGATGGTTGTTGAATAACTTGAGAAATTTTGTTTGAATTTATCAAGTCAACTTAAGATTGCAATTGTGATTTCATCGATATATTTTTTTCTATTTTATCTTTTGCAATATGCATCACAAGCACACTTCATGTCATTCCACTAGAAGATGCTATCACCAAAATCACGTGACTTTGGTCAAGCATGCATGAATGTATAATTAAATGTGTTAACTAAATGAAAATATACCCATTTTACAAATTACAAATTAGTAATTAAATGTGTTAACTCCATTTTACAAATTAGTGATTAAATGTGTTAACTGAATGTAATTATACTCATTGATTAAATGTGTTTACCGAATGTAACTACACATTTTACATTTTGATATGAATTAACTGGCATTTTTTCAAACTAAGTTAACATATCCTCACCATATCTGGATCCTGGCTTTTCAAAATCTGGCAGATCTATAATCTGGATCTGTGTCCATATCCTGCCTCCTGCTAACTTAGTTACCATATGATGCTATTCTAGGTCTGGTTGCTTCCTTCCTGCTCACTTTGACAAATAAACAAGCTAGGAATTGACATATGTTTTAAGGTTTGCCTAGGACACACTAATAAACGACTTAAAATTTAAAAAATATATAGGTGTATAGCACAACATACTTGAACAATGAAAACTAAAAAATGATTTCTCTTTGTTAATTCCAGTGGCATCCACAATGGAACTTCTTTGCACTTGCTAAAAAGTTTGACTTGCCTATTACTATATATAAAAGGTAGGATTAACAGATCAGACGATCAGACGATGTAAGTTTGTCATTACGGAATAATGCTACAAGGAAACAAGATAAATAAATATGACAAACCTTCTAGAGAGATAGAAAGAGGAACCCTTTTTCACTGTCGGTAAAAGCTGCAGTGAAGACATGTTGGTGAAATTGACTATTTATTGTGATGCTGAAATAACTGATCTTTATAAAGGAAAATCTCTCCTAAGAGGCTTTATGAAACATGGGCCAGTGTTCTCATAAGATATTCACACTGGAAATGTAACACTCTCCAGTTTCTGCAGTCACAAAACCTCAGTCATGAATTGAGATCAATGTAATTCTGTTATGTGAAAAAAATGCAATGTGTAGAGACAACAGATCAGTGTAATTCTGCTATGGTTAAAAAAAATGCTGTGCGTAGAGACAGCACAGAAGAAGGAAAAATAACCAGATAAAGCCTGAACATTATGATGATATTCTTCATTGAAAATTTAGTCCCCGTACAGTCAATGCATATGGCATTTTTGCAAAGTAATTTCTACGTCATTCCAGCGTCCATTCTTGATAATTAGAATTTATCATTACTTGTTCCAACTCATGCTAAGCTATAATAACTATCTTGAAACACTCCAATTCAAACATTCATACCTAAATGTAAGGAAAAGGAACCCATTTTTTTTAATAGCATGTGTAGTATTTTACTATGCATCATAAGTATCCAAACACTACAAGTTCTTATGTACTCTCTATAGAGTGCTGACAATCGAATTGTGCAAATTAGAAATGCCCCACCTAGATCAGATGGCACTAGACATGAACCGTTTTTATTAACAGGAAAAAATGGAATCTGGCCAGTACCAGAAAGCCATTTTCATTCTCAGACGTTTGTGAAATAACCCAAAATGGAGAGCATACTCATGTAAAAGCCCGGCAACATTGCACATAAAGCATACTCATGTAATAGTCCGGCAACATTGCACATAGAATGGTATAATAAAGATTCTTCTCTTGGCTGAAGCAATGAAAATATGAAAAAACAAACATAGTCAAATAATGAATAACAAATAGCACACTTACCTTGCTGCCAAGTTGGTTGGCTAAGCTTGGATCGCCCATGGGATGTTCAAAGAGTCCCATGGTGAATTTAACTGTCAAAATTCTTTGAGCTGCATCATTTATTCTACTCATAGGTATGAAACCGCCCTTAACTTGCATAGTGAGGTCGTTAATAGAGTCAGCAAAATTGTCGGGAACCATCACCTACGAAGCAAATTTCCAATAGAAAAAGTCAGGCGTGACTCTCACAGGTATCATACTTAATAGACTGTCACAAGTATATGCAGTATTTAATTGTGAATACTGAAAATTGAGCAATGCTATCTAGTATGGAAGACAAGAACACTACCATGTCAATCCCTGCACCCACACTTTCAAGGACTGACAAAGAATAATTAGCATTCGGTGGGCTAGTTATCCTGTCAATACCTTGCCAATCTGAAATAACAAAGCCCTGTAACCAATACAAGAAGGCATCATTGTAAAATTAAAAGAAAAAAATTGATTGAATGTTTTACAGAATGTAATTTTTTGAAAAAGAAAAAAACCAAAACCAATCAAAATTCTATAAACAAACAGTAATAATACCTGGAAGCGAAGTTGCTTCTTTAAAACATGAGAAATGAGAAAACGGTTGGCGTGCATCTTCTGTCCATTCCAACTGGAATAGGAAACCATAATGGTGGAGACTCCTTTGGCAATGGCATCAAAATAGGGGGTCCTGTGGATGTTGACTAATTGTTTATAACTGCTGACAGTGTTACTCTCATCGACACCCTGCATTGTTCCGCCGCCGCCCACAAAGTGCTTAGCACATGCTACAACATTTGACCTGGCAAACATCCATAAATCACATAGTTAGAAAATTATTTCAAGAAACTGTGGTATAATTGATTGATCGAAGAAATTCATATTCTAAGAATAGACAAAACAGAAGGTTTGAAACTTAATGTCCAGCTATAGAGAAAACTGTGACACAATTGATTGATCAAAGAAATTTATGTTCTAAGTAGGGATAAAAGTTAAAACAAAAAGGTCTGAAGCTTGCTGTCTAGCTATATAGAAAACTGTGGCATAATTGACTTATCAAAGAAAGTCATGTTCTAAGTATTCATAAAACAAAAGGTTTGAAACTTACTGTACAGCTACAAACGGCACCCCCTTTGTAAAATTAGCAGGAGGCTGCCCCTGCAGGCCAAAGATAATCTCTGTCATGGACTTGACTATTGTTGGATCCTCGCTGTAGCTCTCATAGCAGCGCCCCCACCGAGGATATCTGCAAACCTGCTCACAACAAAGGAGACATTCTCAGCAGTGAAAACTTCTCTCATTTTGAATAAACTTCCATCAAGCACATCCGTGCCAGAGTCTTACAGCAACACATGGAGCAAATGTGTACTGAATGCCAGTAGATCGAATTTCCAGAGCTGTGGCTGCTCCAATTCTTTTAACCAGATCGGGATCCCTGTATCCATAAAACGTTGATACAAATTGTTAGCCAAAGTTTCTAGAAGATTTTGATTTTGGGGGCAGTAATCAGAAGCCAGAGTTCCCACGATATATTAAGCATCAATATTTTCACCCTGATTTTGTTATCATCCCAATTCACTAACTCAAGATTTTGCTCATAATCATCCCGATGACCCCAGTTACTTTCCAAATCACTGCCTACTGCATATTGTTGTGGTGTTTGTCCTGGACTCCGATTTACAGAGACCGAATTTGCACCTGTTAGTGTCAATCCTGCATTAGAAATAATTTGTCAAAAATTAAAATATTGTATAAAAAGTTAAATATCATTTTCATCTACAACTAAAAATCCCACTGATTTGAATTTTTTTTAACATTTGACATAAAACTGGGAGTAGATATACCCGAAGACTGACCAGGGTTTTGTGCTGATGCCACACCCCCATACTGTGATGAAGCAGTTGTTGTCGCTACCAATCCTGCACTGCTATACTGGACAATATGTGGACCCTGCATATATCCCGGCGAGGCAGGATAGCCAGATGCACCTTGTGTTACTTGTGCATGAGGATACATTGTTGCTGCTGGACCAGCATATAATTGTGGAAACTGGGGCGCTGCATATGGATTATAATATCCCTGCAACAAAGCAAGCAGACATAGATATATAAGACACGAACAAGTGAATTGAGGCAAGGCATCTTCTCTCCCACCCCTCAGTACAACCTAAAAGTTGGCATATAAATACATGGCTTTTAGTAGTATCTCTGATTGATTGAAAAGGGAAAAATGACCTCGAAAATATACAAAATCTAAAATGAACTCATCGGTACTGCAAGTAGAATATAAACCAAAACTATAAATAATAAAAGACAAAAGTACAGTCACAAAAACACAAAGTGGTTTTTATTATTGATAATACCTGTGCAAAATTGAAATCTGGAGGATATGCTGGAAACCTGCAAATACACGGTCATTAACTACTTAGAGAAATATATATAAAATCACGTTAGGTAAGAAACTAATCTCATCGAAAGTGTTTATGAGGATTCTCATTCCACAAGCTACCATATCCAAAAACCATATAGCATGAATATGAAAATCAAAGTCATCGAAAGACAAAATTAGAATTGCATGTTTAGACTCACCCAAATGGAGAATATGGATAGCCTTGTTGATAAGGGTAGGGACCAGGTTGTGGAAATGCCAAGCCACCATTATAAGCAGGTACTCCAGCTTGAGAGCCTCCCTGAAAGTGAGCATTTGTTCTGAAACGGTTGCCTACATGAACCAGCAAGGAAGTAAGAAGGCAACAAGGTGGTATTGGTATGAAAAAAATAAAATAATCTGGCATAGAAGGATGTGATGCTTCTAACTGGTTGGGTGACAGCTACATACCCCAACACAAACCACAACCCACGCAACCCTACCTGGTCATACTTTTCAAACTCCAAATTCAATATGATACAATCTGACATAAAAGGATATGTTGCTTCTGACTGGTAAGGCAACAGCTACATACCCAACACAAACCAGAATCAAAACATCCCAGGCATCCCTACCTGGTGATATTTGTCCACCTCCCAATACATCCATATATTTTTTTCCCTCTTAGAAGTCACAAATATTCCATGGGCAATGAAGCACATTCCATTGCTTATGAATACTGACATCTGTTAACTGTAACACCGCAGAATAAGCAATCTATACTTCTAAAACCCAAACTCAGATGTCATGGAGAACAGGTTGGATAAACCATAAATGGTCTTTCAGGCCAGACAAGGTCCTAATGTTGTGTTTCAGCTCGGAAGATGGCATTTCAGTTTACCTGTAGAAACAAGTACTGCAACAGCAGTCTCTCCAGCCGAGGGCTAATTGGCAACTGCCACCTGATTCAGCCAACATAAGTTAGCACGCAAACTCGTGCTGAATAACAGGCGACTGTATAACCTTGAACTCGTATAAATCTCTATTTATAATACCTTGAAGCTATCTCTTCAATGCCCCAATGTAAAGTGCCCTGTACATAACTTTCAAGTACCCAAAGTACAGAAAGATAAATGTATAATACAACTATCTTTTTCCATATAAACTTCCAAATATCAATCCACAAGCAGCTATCATTAATAGTATATGTAATTCCAAGACTACTTTTTCTGCATCAGAAAGCACAATTGTTCTTTTGAAAGCAATAAACAAAGTTCAAAAAAGCTCATTTGATCTGATTAGAATCAATTCAAATCAAGATTCTCACTGAATGTTTATATGTGGTTACCAGCCACTATTGCAGCTGGCAGTCAATACCGCCCTCCATCCAGAAAACTGAGTAAAGTTGGGAATCCACAGGGTGCTGGAACGGTACTCGCTTCTTCATTCTGAATGCTTAAGTGCAAGGAGTGAAGGAAATTTATTTTTCCAAAAAATATTTTAAAAAAAATCAATTCCGATCTAGATTTGTGTTTTTTTGCAGAACGGCAAGAGGGCCTTCCAAGAAGGACAATCTTTGCTTATAAATTTGAAATATGGGATGTTCTTCACTGCAATAGGTTAAGGCAAAAATACCAATCCCCATGGATACACATCACAAAGAGTGTTCATCAATTTATTGTATTTCATGACCACAGATTCAAAGATCTGAATCTGAGATTTGCATCGAAAACTCATGTCACTAATGATCAAATTTTAGCAATGGACCAGACATCCATTATCGCTAACAAAACACACAGTTGCCTGACATCCAATATCTATGACCCATCTATGCAGAAATCCCATGTTCCATCAATCTGAACCATCTATCTAGCATTTGTGTGTAAACCTAGCTTGTTTTCCCTAGAGATAAGGTCCTAGTTTCTATTATCTGGTATGTGACTTTGTGAGTTATGCTTCATATGGATGTTAAGGATGTCAAAACAACATTGTAACGTAACTTATCACCATCCATGATCATTAGCCCTTTCAGTCAGTAATCAAACCAATCTTGCAAAAACCAGAATAAAATAAGGGCTAAAGAAATGAAAGGCCTACTGTGCTGAGGAGGAGAAGGCCGACTCCTGCTGGCACCCAATGAAGCAAGATTGCAACTAGCCCGTCTGCCATCGATCACCGGCGATGGATCTGTGCATGCCCTCTTTGCAGCCTCCCGGTCCCGGAATGTCACCTGCAGAGATGCATATAATCAGAAAAGAAAATCCCCAACACAAAAGAAAAGCTAGCACAGAAGCCATAAATCTAACACCAACCCTACATATCATGACCTAAAAAATCACTCACATACATACATATACACATATATGTACATACATATATGTGCATACTGTGTGTTAAAAGTGCATATACACACAGATATATATATATGTACACATAGAGACAGACGTGTATCTATAAATGCATGTATAACAAGATCATCCAAAAAAAAGGGGTAAGCAGAAAATAGAAAGACTTACAAAGCCATAGCCCTTAGACCTCCCTGTATTCTTTTCCATGATGACCACAGCCTCCTGTATTTCCCCAAACTGTTCAAAGTATTTCTTCATGGTCTCCCTCTTGGTCTCCCATGCAAGCCCACCCACAAAGATCTTGGTATAAGTTGTATCCCCCTGCTGCTGCTGCTGGTTCTGATTAACCACGCTGGTATTGTTACTGTTGGTGGTGGTGGTGGCGGCGGCGGCGGCGGCGGCAGTGACAGTCTTACCTCCACCACCCAAGCCAACAGGCTGAGCAGTCTGTTGCTGCTGCTGCGCCATGGCCCTGGATTGATGGCACTTTCCAAATCATAATACTAATGCCTTCCGATATAGGCCCAGGCTGATTTCCCAAAGTAACCAGGCTACAATCTCTAGTAATGTCCAAAGATTTAGGGGTTTTCATTAAAATAACAGACAACTCAACCTACTCGTTTGTTTAAATCATTAGCCATGAAATTTTGAAGATGAAGGGGAGGAAGAATCCGAGAGGGACGAGGTAGGGGGGCGCAGAATTTTGCCTCTGCTACTGCCCCTCCTGCATCCCATTCTCTGTCTTAAATGGGACATGGCTATCTTGGCAGCAGAAGGCCGACTCGAAGGAGCAGAAGCAACAGAATGGTGTACACTGGGAGTCGATTAATCAACAGTAAAAGACTGAGGACCGGGAATTGCGTTCCTTACCGAGCTAATGGAAGGAAAGCAGGCGCGCGACTCAGTCTTTCAGTCTTTCTGCTGCAGCATACACTCTGTGAGAAGTGGGCGCCTTCAACTGTTTCAATGCAGCAGAGAATTTGACACCGCCACCCTGTCTTTGTGCGAGAGCTTGGCTTCGGCTTCCGGCTTCGTAGCAACAGGGGAGCAGATGCAATGCTAAGGCTTTTGCAACATCAACAAATCTTTCGGAGAATTCCATTTTGTGGAGCAAGACGATGGAGTGTCGACCAGCGAGCTTCATTAAAGAGCAGTTATGGTTGGCGGGGGCACAGTGGTTTAAAAACTTAATGCGAGCGTGGGTGGCCATGTGGAGAAGCCACGCCCGGCCAACGCATCATCAACACAACCCAGCGCATCGCCAACCGCCTCTCTCGCTAATGAGCCACATGCCAACCCAGCGCATCATCAACGTAACCCAGCGCATCATCAACGTACTCTCGCTAATGAACACGCATAAGGCAAATGTCAAATTTTAATTGGCCGTAAGAACGATGTGAACGTGTTCTGATTGGCTGGGTGAAAGAATGCATTTGAAAAGCCCATAAAGAGACGCTTTCAGCGTAATAACGCCATTAATGCGCCAATGAACATAGCCTCCGGTTCCGGGCGATGGGTCATGTGCTACGGGGGCTGGCCCCCTTCGGGCCCCGCCATAAACACTACACACTTTAAATATGACTTGGTTGCCGCCCATATAACAACACAGCATTGTGACCCAATGGTAAGTCGTTTGCATTAAAGAAGACCGGTCGCGGGTTCAAAACCCATCCGCGCCATAATGAAATTTTTGAAAACGCACCATTTCAAATTCCGACTTGGGGCCCACGTGGCGGCCTCCGGGCTAGCCACGTGGCGCTTTTTGATTGGCTGCCAAAATGGAATATTCCCCAGAATATTCTGCGGAATATTCCACGGAATATTCTGTGGAATATTCTTTTTTTAATAAAATTTTCCACAAGCCAAATTTGGCATTTTTTTAATGGAAATGGAGAAATCTTCAAACTTGAATAACTTCTTCATACGGAGACCATTTTTCGAACCGTTCGCGGCGCCGGAATCAGGAAGACGAGCTCTATCCGGTCGTTCAGGTTCAAACCAGTTCTGAGTACTTTCATTTTTGACCATTTTACGACACTTGGTCCTGAGCTCCTGATCACACCTCCCAAATGAGAAGGCTTTTGGTCCCCAAAAGCTTACTGAATCTCTGCACTGAACTGTACATCACTTGAGGAACAGAAATATCCTCTTCCAGTCAGCCAAAATAGCATACTGATGCCAAAAAATGTCCTGCCTTGCTAACTGTCATCATGGCGACTTTTTGCTGCATACGCCAAATACTTGTCGAATCCCGACCAAGTTCTTTCGCCATACAAATCTGAAATTGCAGGAACCAGCAATGAAAACTTGCTGCTATATGAGCTGAAATATTCTCCTGAATATGTGGACTTGCCAACTGTCACGATGCCCATCCAAGGCACCTCCATTCCAGAAGAAGAACTGCCTCCCAAATGAAAAGGCATTTACAAAGATGAAACACTTCATCATTTCTCCTGTTTACAATCTTGGAGATCAAGTTAACTTTTTCCAAGTCAACAATACATTACATGCATGGATAAAAACAAAGCAATCAACCCTTCAAGTTAATCACACATACATGTTTAAAATACAAGGAAATCATCATGATCCCTGTGCTCATGCATCTCATTCTCATGCATGCAGTTTATCCTTCAACTTTCTCTTAAGTACAATCATAAGTAAAAGATCCTCAATCACATGTACATGTACTTTCAAAGCTGAAATGAAAATAACTTTCACTACGATAGAATGAGTCTCCTACTCAACTTTTCCATCGTGCAACTTGCATTCCCTTAACAAAGAAAATGCATTCAATCAAAAGACATGCAACTTTAATTGGATAAGAATTCTAACCATTTCTTACCAATCCATTTCAATGGTGATTCCTTTAACTGCACATCGATATCAGCATGTGTATCATCCTGACACATATCAATGATGGAAATTTCCTTCCCATTCTTGCCATACTCTTTCTCCCACTTCTTCAACTTTTGTGGAAGTATTGTTGGATTCAAAGTCCAACACCTTTCAACAGTATGTCCTTGCTTATGGAAGTTGTCATTATAAAAATGAACAAAAGAGCTTCAACAAACTCAAACAACAAGTAGTTTGCAGAATAATAAAGCAGTCAATCTTCAACATTGCTTAAGACACCTTTCAAGCTACACAATCAAGCTAGTGATGTCAGACAAGCAAACCAACTTTGCAACCTTCCTCTGATACCATCTGATCTGAAAATGGAATGTACTTGTTTAAGGGTGCAAGGTATCCATTTTCCAAAATTTCAAGTGTTATACTCTTTGATGACCTACGAAAATGTGAGACATTTTCCTATGGAGTGGGTTGTAGGGGCATTCCTTGGGATGTTTCACAGTGTTAGGAAAAGGATGGTCAAGGAGGCTACTGACCCTCTCTGAGACTACTTTAAAAATAATAATATAAACACTTGAAGTGCTTTGACTTTCATCTTGAAAATTTGATGTCTTGGAATAGAACCGATAACTGGGTGAGTAGGTGATTATGTGTGTATGCAAGTTATTTATATTTGATGTTTAACACTTTATATCAGTTTTGTTTAGCATATCATCTTCAGCAAAATAAGACATCAAAATGATAAAGCAGTTCACCCCCCCTCTGGGCTACATCTGCTGGACCAAGCCTCTCAAACTAGGCTTGTCCTCTTGTATTAAAAATGCTACAAAGGCTAATACAAGAATATGAGTGTCTCGAAAGACAGATCTGACTGTAAATACAGAATCAAAAGATAGGAATTAGCTAAACATGCTCTTTCCCAAACACTAAACAGTGAAAATGTACCTTATACAGTACTTTCCCCAATTGGCCCTGGTGGCCCTTTAGACTTGCATGGAGAATTTCGAGGTGAAGGTGACCTCAATTGATTCTGAAAACTCTGCCCATTCAACTCGAAATTTCGAGAAGGTGAAAATATCAGAAATAGACTTGAATCACGGAAATGGATGTTATGAGTGGAGCAGTCCAATACTTTGAAACGGCCCTCTTGGCCTGGCTTTCCATGATAAATAGTGAAAACAGGGAAATCCCGTACAGGCTGTAGAAATGGATTCAGACTGCTGAAAAACTTCAGGAATGACCTTCGTTCCACATAAACTGGCTGCACAATTCCCAATGCAGCTCCCACTCTGATTTGGCCCTGGTGACTCCTGGAACTTCCACGGAGAAAAATCACCTTCAAACGACCTCAGATGGCTGTGAAACCTGTGCCAATGGCTTCAGAAGGTCGAAGAGACCCGAAATCAAAAAAAAATTCGTCTTCAAAGGCCTCTCCCATCAAAAGTTATGGCCTCTTTAGTAAACTGCCTCTTTCCCCTTGAGAAAACTCCACTAAATGTGGAAGATGTGCAGTTAACACCGCCAAAATAGGAGATAATGCACAAATTAGCGGAACCGCCAATGCTGTTCCGGGCGGTTAGGTCGGCATTTAGTGTTGAATGGTGGCGTTCATATGGCGGAGGTTTAACCGTTTGTAATTAATACAAATATATATCAATACAACCCACGTTATAAAACCCGTAACCAACGTCTGCTAGCAATTGCACCGGGAGGTGCAAAGGAACGCTGAAAGGAAACCTTCCAATGATGTAAGGGGGCAAAACAGGTAGATGTTGAGTTAATTCTTCTCCAACTTCTCCTAGGAGAACAGAGGAAGAAGAATAAATGGCCTCAGGGACTGAAATCAACCGAATTCACTATCATGCCGAATTCACTAGGCAATGACAACGTTAATATAACCGCCATTGAAATAGCGCGCCAATGAACATAGCCTCCGGTTCCGGGCGATGGGTCATGTGCTACGGGGGCTGGCCCCCTTCGGGCCCCGCCATAAACACTACACACTTTAAATATGACTTGGTTGCCGCCCATATAACAACGCAGCACTGTGACCCAATGGTAAGTCGTGTGCATTAAAGAAGACCGGTCGCGGGTTCAAAACCCATCCGCGCCATAATGAAACTTTTGAAAACGCGCCATTTCAAATTCCGACTTGGGGCCCACGTGGCGGCCTCCGGGCTAGCCACGTGGCGCTTCTTGATTGGCTGCCAAAATGGAATATTCCCCAGAATATTCTGCGGAATATTCCACGGAATATTCTGTGGAATATTCTTTTTTTAATAAAATTTTCCACAAGCCAAATTTGGCATTTTTTTAATGGAAATGGAGAAATCTTCAAACTTGAATAACTTCTTCATACGGAGACCATTTTTCGAACCGTTCGCGGCGCCGGAATCAGGAAGACGAGCTCTATCCGGTCGTTCAGGTTCAAACCAGTTCTGAGTACTTTCATTTTTGACCATTTTACGACACTTGGTCCTGAGCTCCTGATCAATTACTCAACATGTGAATCCTACAATACAGGAGATCAAGGATTCCCTAAAGCAGCAATTCCGAAAACCTAAGTCATACTCTCAATGTGTAGTAGATTTGAAAGATATTAAGGAAGGACCTACAGAGTCTGTCTGGAAAGCTGACCTATGGCTGAAAAAATTCATCAGTGACAGAGGATTTGTCTATGATAACAACCAAAATAAGGAATGGTTCATCGTTGTGCTATTGCCACATCTGCACAGGCCTATGGGTTAGGAAAATATTGATTCATAGGAAGAAGCCATAAGGGGAATTTGAGGTCTGAAATGGCCCTCCTAAGGAAATTATAAAATAATAGTGGAAATTATATAATAAGATTGGATTATATCATATAATTTTAGTGCGAAAAAAAAAGACCCCATCCTCTCATGATTGCAATGACATTTTTTCATGTATTTCTCATTTTTCGTGTAGCAGGGTCCATCAAAATTTATGAAAAATGGGTAATCCTTGGATAAGGAATTAAATTTTTCGTCCAACGAGTACTCTCACTCGAAATTTGAGTAAAAACGTTGTGAGATAAGTTGAAAATATGAGTTTAAAAAGTAGTTTTATTATTTTATTATTTTTTAATATTTTACTTAAGAAATGGTGAATCATCCCCGTGGTTGAAATAATCATCTTGAATCCTATTAGTTCTTATAAATTTTATTTTGGTTGTACATTTTTCTTAGGAGGCCCATTTTAGACCTCAAAATTCCCCTAATGCCTAGAGATTTCCATGAAGCTAGAAGTTGCGCGAAGGGACGATGCTCAATTTGGGGTGCTGCAGATCTAGATGTAGCTAGAGGTGATGCACTTAGAAATTTAGAATTTATGAAGGGATCAGGGTAAAGAAGCTAGCACAGATGTCTGGTGCATACGCTATAGGGTATGAGGCCACACCAAGGATTAGTGCCCTCTGTTGTCAGATTATATGCAGGTTGGGGGACCAATTCCATTATGCCCAAGAGAGATTGCTGGACCAAGTACCCCCACACTATGGTGCACCAATTTTTGGGTGGTAGGGAGGAATTATATAGAACACTTCCCATGGTAAGGTGCCTATGTCCTAGAACTGAAGCAACAGTGGTTCATATTCTTCTCTTCAGTGGGTCACAGCGAGCACAACTACCAAATGTATGCCTTGATGATAGATAGGGGTAACCTATACAGGGTGCAAGTTGACCCTTCATCACTAACATCTCCCTATGGGTGAGGAGGATCCCCTGCAAGAGGGCGGGGAGGAGGGAGAGGCAGAGGCATAGGTCGAGGAAGAGGGAAACTAATTTTCTACAAATGTGGGGACGTTGTACATTATCCAAGAGACTTCCCAAACCCTGCGTGCCAATCCTACAGGTATTGTAGACAATTCGATCATGTAATTTAATATTGCCCTCTGTTGATAGCTAAAATGCAGGAAAATTAGCATATGCCAACACAAAATGTACAACGGGTTAAGGCTGAACCGCGTGATGGTGGGCCTAGTGTCAATATAATTACATGCAGTGGCATTGCCATTGGAGGAACTGAGGAAAAGGCTGTATCTGAACTACTAATCAGGAAGGCCTTTTAAAAAAAGGACAACGTAGACCTACAGAAAGAGAAAGAGACCTTCATCGGAGAAAGGAAGTATTTTTCTAGGGACGAAGCATCCACCACGAGGACTTTCATGGATCCAAAAGCAGATGAACCATTTATGCCATTCCTTTAAGCATGTATGGAGTTACTGTGCAATCAGAAGGTGGTGGAGAATTTCTAAGTATTAATATATAGCTGCGTAGAAAAGGAAACCCCTCGAACAAAGGTAAAGGCTATGAATAAGATTTATAGGAATAAGAAAAGGACTGGTTGGGAAATGCATATGACTGTGCAAATTGGAGAATATGAAATGGACCAAGTTATTGTGGATCTAGGATCTGATGCCAATATCCTACCCAAAAAAACCTGGAGAAGGATGGGAGGACCCAAAATGGAGTGTTCCACCATTCAATTATGTATGGCTAACCAACAGAAGATCATTCCATTAGGCAGACTGCCAAGGGTGGTGGTAGACATTGCGAGAGTTAAATTCTATGCATATTTCGAGGTAATCTAGATTGTGGATGATTCAGAGCCTTACCCTGCGCTCTTAGGACTGGATTGGGCTATTGACATGGGAGGTATCATAAAACTTAAAAGGAGGAGCATGGTCTTTGAGAATGATGGTACACAGGTAATAGTCCCCCTGGATTGACTGGAAGGTGAACAATATATAGAGTCGGTGTGCGACGAGGAGGATGTTGACCATATTTACAAACTGATTTCCCGGGATGATGATTGGATCAACCCTATAGCTGAGGGAATGTTGTGTTGGGAAAAAGACAGCTCATGTCTCTCGGACTCATATGGAGAGATAGAAAATTGGAAAAACCGGTTGCATAACGTGTCTACGATGCGTTGCCTTAGGATCACAAATAGCTTTTGGTGCATTTCCTCAGAAGTAAGAGATCTGCCTTACTTTGATGGTTCTGGTAGTATTAAGGAATTTCTTAAAGCATTAGAAATAGATGCCCTGAGGAACGAAGATTCTAGGCACTTGAATTGGCTATGCGTGCGACCCCTGTGCGCAGTGGTGGGAAACCCACAAGGGGGCTTTTCAGGACTGGGAGGAATGCCGAAAAATGATGATCCTATGATTTGAACCTCCAGTCAACCCACTCATGGAGCTCTTTTCTAGATGTGGGGACCTGTGCAACCACTTGGATATGTTGATGGAGGTATGGAATTAAAGGACCTAGAATGAGTGGGTCCATATGTTTATTCACGCCTTAGGACCAATCCCCACCACCTGGTATTTAGATGCGGAGCTACACCAGCGCACTCACCACCGGGGTACAATGACAGAAGATTTTAGGGTGACATTCAATTTATTTGGTGGGAAGATTTGTAGATGGTTGCTACTATTTCAAGAGTATGACTTTGAGATTATTGTAAAGCCCAGGAGACTAAATGTAGGACCTGATCACTTGTATCAAATTGAAAATGGGGAAGAGCTAACTAGTCTTAAAGAAATATTACCAGATGCACGGCATTTTTCTATCAAGGTGGTTGACAAGCATTTTGCAGACATTATTCACTTCTTGACCACTGGGATGACACCTATAGACTATTTAGTACAATAGAAAAAAGATTTGGTGGCCCGCACAGCTGATTTCAATCTAATTTCTGGTCAGTCATACAAGTTGGGAGCAGATGAGGTATTGTGGAGGTATGCATTAGAACATGAGAGACAAGCTATCTTGGATGAGGCCCATGAAGGGGTGGCAGGAGGCCACTACGCAGGGAAATCCACTGTGCAGAAGGTGCTGAGGGCAGGGTTGTGGTGGCCCACATTGCACAGCAACACACATGCATACTACCGAGCTTGTGATGCATGCCAACGAACCGGGAAGCCTTTGTGTAGAGATGAAATTCCTTTGCAACCTTAGATTTCTTTTTAGGCATTCGAAAAATGGGCTATAGAATTTGTAGGCCCAATCAATCCCCCGGGAAAGAAGACTAGCGCATGTTACATCCATTGATGATGTAACCAGATGGGTGGAGGCAAAGGCTATGAAGGATTATACTGCAAATACTGTGGCGCATTTCATCTTTCAGAATATTATGACCAAGTTTGGCTGCCCAAAGATCTTAATGAGAAATATATGTAGGCATTTTGTTAATGAAACTATTGAAGCTTTGACAAAAGAATTTCAGATCCACCATGTGAAAAGCACTCGATATCACCCACAAGCTAATGGTGGAGTAGAGGATTTCAACAAAATTTTGGAGAATATGCTAACTAAGGTCTATAATGCCGATCGAAATGAATGGGACGTGTGCATCCCTTCAGTACTATGGGCCTATAGGGCTACATGAAAGAAACTATCCGGGAATACTCCTTCTGGATGGTCTATGAATAGGAGGCCATCATGCTGATGGAATATATTTTACCAACTTGACATTGCAGAGGAATGCTTGGCGAGCTGGTTGCCTTGGAAGAAAATCGATTTGTTGGTAATTTTCATCAACAATTAGAGAAGGCATGTAAAAAATCTTGGCATGACCGGTACATTCGATAGATTTTGTTTAGAGAAGATGAGTTGGTGTTACTCTATGACAGTCAATTTGCGCACCACCCAAGGAAGTTCCATAAGCACTGGTTAGGACTGTATATAGTAAAATAGATTACAAATGAGGGGTGTGGTGCATTTGTCTACGCTGCGTGGAGACTACCTTCCTGTGTATGTTAAGGGAAGTTGTCTGAAACCTTAAGGGGACAACTCAACGCCTACCAAATGACTATATGGTCGGAGTATCTAGATTAAAGACATTGCATGCACTATGAAGGGAAGGCGAATGTAGGTGTGACAGGATCATAGCATTAGCATGCAAGTAAGAAGACACAGAAAGGTGCAACGAAGGCACAGGGGTAGTGCGCAGCTAGAAAAACTAGCCGTTGGAATAGTAAAACTGGGTGAAAAAGCGATTTTACCATTGGATGGAGCGGGTATTTGGCATTTAATGCAACAATATTGGAGGAATTTTCACCATTTTCTTGATGGTAAGTGGCATTTAATGATAAGGCGACCATTTTTACCCATGGTGGCCCATATAAGGAGGGGCGGAAGTCATAATCGGTTCCTTTTATCTATGACGATCTTATGCTCTGTGCCTTATTGTGAATTCTGCGTATCTTGTCACCACGGAATCTGTATGTCTGGGCGAGCTACCCCTTCCAATAGTAGCAATCCTGAATTTATCTTCCACGCAATGATGATGACCACTAACCCCACCAAGTGATCGCATATTACGACCTTCGTTGAGATACGATCTGAAGATGTTTTCGAAGTAACACTTGATGTCAAAGAGGTCGTGTGCATGCTAGCCAAAGGAAAGGGAAAGGGAAAGGGGAAGGAAAAATGAAAAGAAAAAGGTAAGGAGAAGGGGAAGGAGAAGCCATGAACTGGGCTTGGGAAAAACCACGCACCTCCCCCATGATTGTCCACTCCCTGAGGCAGGTTCCTCAAGCACGCTCACCCAATCCGTCAAAGTGACCTATGTTGGCCCAGGAAGAACCTCTATTGGTGGCTCTGCTCTCGTGAATACCAGCACATGTTCAGCCAAGAAATCCAATGGTGTGCACCCCCAAAAATGTAGATGTTTTTCGCGAATATCTCCAAATGATGCTAGTCCCGCAGGAGGTCCTTTTCATCAGGGAAATGTTTGACAACATTCCGAAAATTAAATTTGATGACCATTATTTAGCTAATGAAGAAACCTTTCCAGTTCTGGCCCTATAATTATATCTGGAACGAGTACTGTATGACGATGTACCAAAGGTGGAACCAATTTTGTGGGCGCGTGGCCTACAGGCCTCAGGAATCTTAAATTTGCTACTCATCCCCTACTTCAGGTGATATGTTATCACTAGTTTGGTCATCCGACAGTTGCTCTCATCGATCCATGATGGCTGCTTATGGATCCAAGGCCGCATCCCTCTCGACGTTGCGCTTCTCCATAGGATCACTAGCTTTCCCATGAAGGGGCCCCATCCCATGAAGGGTTTTGGGAAGAAGAATGAGTAGAAGGTGGCTGATGACATCTGAGAAAAATAAACGGTGGACCGCGACAAGAAAGGGTTCTTAGTGGAGAGCATCATTTACCCAGGAGTGCGCATGGGCACTCTTCTGCTTGGGTGTAAGCTAATGCACAAGTGTAGGCCATCAGTCGTCCCTGCATATGTTATTCAGTTCACAGGGCATTGCAATAAGTGGGTCTGCTACAACTGGTCGCAGTACCTATGTGAAGAATTTTTAGACAACGTGCGCGAGGCGCAAGACCAAGGTAAGCCTTTCTGCTACTCTGGGTTATTGCTATTGATCACCCTGGTCACGTGGGAGACGCCTGATGATGCGATGCTACCTGAGATTGAACCTAATGTATATGAAGCAGAACACTACGAAAACCTATGGGACTCCAAGGATTGACAGCGCATCAAGGAGAACAAAGTCTTATGGGTTTTATTTGATGGTGTGCTGGCAGCGACGATACATTCTAGGCCATGCTTGTCACCTACCATGCATGAGAAGGATAAGTGCATTGCTAACTTTCATGTCACCATGCACAATGTGCAGATCAGGGCATGCAAAGGTCCCGTGTGGTACGACCTCCCATATATGGTAACTAAGGCAGAGGTTGACCAAGTCGTTGCAACATATCCGCCTGCATGCAAGATCAGCCTAAAATCCTCTACCCCAGTCACAACGGGCACATCTGGAAAGGATGCAGCACCAAATGATACATTCCCACCGAATATAGTGAAGGAAACTAAGCTATGTTGCACAGAAAATATGACTACAAAGGAAACCCCTAAGGATGCCACCAAGGGGGCGGAGCAGGAGCCGCACCACAATGTTGGGATCGGTGGAGTTGGTGGGAAGGGTTTCGATCCTCCAAGAAGAACAAAGTGAACTAGCGAGCCTCCCAAAGGGCAACAAAAGAAACACAAGGGTGACAATTCCAGGGGAGAAACAAAAGTTACCTTGACCAAGGATGATCTGGAAAAGATCATAAATGCCATCGCCACTGCATCCAAATATAGATGGAATTCCCTTGAAGATTAAGAGAAGGTCATGGTGGAGGTGTTGCAGTCTGGGTTGCAGGTGCTCCAGCTAAAAGTAGGCACCCCACAAGCGAGCATGAACCAGGCGAGGCCAATTCATGTGAGCCTGCCAGCCACATCCATCCTCACAGCAACTGAAAGTATGATTTTCTCCTTCCCAGGTGCAGCATTGATAATAGAACCAACAAATTTGTGTGCGCAAGTCCGAGCATGTGTAGAGGTCAGCCACGACATAGCAAGAATAAAAATTGGGCAGCTACACGCTCTCCACTTGTTTGTCTCTGTCGAGCTCCAGAGCAGAGAAGCACATGCTTAGAAACAGTTGAGTGAGGCAGAGTAGGCAATTGTTACCAAGGCTGTTGAATCCACCCAAGCCCAGGAAACACAAAACGAGGCAGTCGCGCAATGCGTAGAGTTGGAGCACCTCATTGACTGGCTATGTGGAGAAATTCTTGAAGTAATACCTGCTTCTGTTGCACTCCAGGCCAAGGTTGAGATCTTGGTGGTTGTGTTCAAAGAATCCAGAACTGAAGTGCAGACCGTGAAAGAAGACCTCGAACAATAGATTATTGTGCTACAGGCCAAGCTACAACTGGAAACCCATCCAGAGGTGCAGGCCTAGTGAGTTACGCTGGTAAAGGAAGCAACATGAAGTATTTCGGTACACATGACCAAAGGCTCTGAGTCGCTAGACACCTCCATGGAACTGTGGTCAACTATGCAGTGTGACCCCCTTCTTTGTCAATTTAACTAGGAGTTGTGTCAAAAATAACAGGACTTTGAGTAAATGGAAGCCACCATACCAACCCTTGTTGCAGCCTAGCGCCTAGCATGCCTTCACACCAACCATGCTCTAAGGGATGAGATCTATGTGCTCTGCTATAAGAGGCAAGTCCTAAGTGATAATCTGAAGCCCTGGGTGGATGAAGCACTTAAGCTCTCACAGGACCTAGATGCGGTAGTCAAACAATTAAACCAAACATTGAACAATGTCATTACAGTTACTGAAGGACTGAATTCCCAAAATTTGGTCAAGATCACGCAGAACGCAGCTGCGCAGAGTGAGGGCATCTTGCCACCATTTTCCACTGTCGTCAAGAAGCTCCAAGCTAAGATGAAGAACCCACTGCTTTTGTGACTCGAGACAAATCACAAGATTGTGTTGGGGACCTGTTGGAGTGGGGTCCCCTGACAAAAAAATGGATATATTTTTATAATATTTTGTAATATTTTAGTCTGCCGCAAGGGATTTGGGGTGGGTCAAAGCCCCTAATGAATTTGAATGGGTTAAAGGGTAGCCCAAAGGACTGGAAACCATGGTTTGAAGACCATAGAGTAGCGCAAGCTAAAATAGTATAAATAGATGAACAGATCGAGTCTAGATGTAGGTTTTTAAGTCTGGATGAGAATATCAGATCTATAATACTTTTCTGCGGACTTTTCTAGGTAATGGGCTCCTACTAGCTGTGTGCCTAGAGACCGTAGTCCTACTGTGTATGGACCTCGTTGGCTGTGTGTGCTGGTGTGCAGAAGATTCGGTAAGTGGAATCTAAAGTATTAATGAATGAGAAAGACATTTTGCTGATATTGAATATTTATGTGTTCTATTATGATTTTCACTACGTGTTTAATTTATGTTATTTTTGTGTTATCTCTAGTAAATTCTAATTATAGATTAAGTGTGGACCTTTAATAAATGATTGAAAGACAATAAATGCATGGATTTTAGTTATATTGTGCCTGTTAAGTATTTATCGTATGATTTATGAGTTTGCAAGTTATTTTGTTATGCCTATTGTTAAGGGTTTCTTGTTAGGGTTTTCTCAGTGAAGGCCTATTATAGATCTCACGACCTCCCCCCCCCCTTCAATTAATTCTCTCTCTCTCAGGGTGTAGAAACCTGGTTCAAGCACCCTCTCATACTACTTCGGGTGAGAACTTGACCTACGCAAGCATACCATGGCCGAAAGGACTAGTAGTACAGGGGTTTTTTTGTAAACCTTAAATCTAAACCTCGGTCCAGATCCCTCAGACGAACATGGAGTTTTCTTTTTTTCCCTTTTTAAAACTCTCTAAACATGAAAAAGGACCAAGTTTTCACTATTGTTAGACTCGTTAAAACATCAAATAGTGACAAGCTTTTCCATCATGACAAGATCAAGTTTCACCTTCGCTAGACTTTTTAAAACATCACATAGTGATGGATTCAACCGAAGGGTGGAATTATACATCAAGCATATTTTATCCTCCTAAATATTGTTAAAAAATAAAGAGGTACTTGCTAGCAATGACTAGGGAAAATTGGAAAGGGATAAATCACTTTATGGTAGAAAGTTGCTCTTGAACATGACACTCATTCGCTTCATCTCTGTGACTTTTGGGTTGGGTTATCTACTTGATGCTCTATCACACCTATGGTCTATCACACAATCCATCACTTTGGTTTTGGGTCAATGCTGCCAACTCATTCAGTGTCGTCGATATGTTCAAGAGAAGTCACTCATTTATTCCTCATCTTTTGCAATACTCATAGACCTTCATTTCATGATTTCCATCCTGAACATTGCTTCATCAGTTACATTTTTTCTCTAAAATAATTACTCTCGTTTCGTGTCATTGATGGGGGATACATCAAGGTCCTCCTGCGACAAGTCGCTTCTTGTCGACATCAGCTCATAATCTTGGAAGTTGACTTAGAAACAAACTTTCAGTACCTTCGAGTTTGCATAAATTAATGGCAGGTTTCTCGCTTCGGGAAATAGGTTGACATCACAGGCCTTTGCCTAAAAGAATTTGTATAGTGTTCTACATGAAATCACCTATTCACACCATGCATAATGTACTACATTAACTTGAGAGCCATTATCATCAACGGTGGTTTCTCTTGCGTCTGTTAACAACTTACATCATTGGTTGGTAATCAAATAGTGTCTTCCCATGTTTGACTTCAGATCACATATTCGCATGTTTAGACTCGTACTTAAGTGACCGAGTGAACAAGATAGAAGACCCTAGATCTAGTTTCATCCATTTGGGCTACGATTTAGGAGTAGTACCATATCATCCATACGATAGTATTTACAAATATGGTCATCCTATCATGGGTCTTTATCTGTCAATTAATTTCTGATGTTATGATACTTTATGTATTGAGTATGGATATACCTCCCTCAACAATTCATGTCCAAGATAAAAATATATCATGATGTAATGTATTGTAATTTATGCAGGTCATCGTCCGCTTCAGATCCTACTCATCACATCGTAAATCATATCAATAAACATTATCACTTTTGACTTCATGCTTTAGGGGGAAGCTGTTATAGGTTAATTTGGGCATCACTCCCAAAACCCAAATCAATATCAATTAGGTTCTATCATACTGTAAATTAGTCGCTACATGCTCTAGACAAGTCATCCCATTGATGGTTTTCCTCTATGAAAGTTTCATTGCTTAGATGCAAGTAGAAGTGTTCCATTGAGCCATTAATGCACCCCTAGACTACAGTAAGTGCTTTGCAGAGCATATACTCCCATGGAAATTTGCATTGTAGAGTGTCTAGGCCCATTTTAGAGTGCGTTGGTCCACTGGAAGTGAATTTTTCTTAGGATTTCAGGAATATTCCCACCCTCTAGTGCCTTCTGAAAGTTGTTACAACTATCACATCATCTCATAACTTGGAATATGGACACCATGGAGCCATTGAACCACTTATCCTCCTATTCCCATGAAAAAGGAAATCTCTTCATCCATTTTTGGAAAATCCATTCAATGATTCATTAATGTCAAACTACCTTCACTACTTATAAATTGATCACTGATCATAGTGCAGAGGGGAGCAAGAATTTTAATTAGTAGAGTTGGGCCAGTGAGATCACAGCTCATGGATGTATTGTCTGCATGTAATGTTATGCTGCTGGAGTGATGTTGTTGATGTGATGAGGATAGGACTAAAGCTGGAGCAATTTGACATCAAATCAATCCAACTTGTTGTAACTTCCCCTTCTACTTAATAATAAAGAGATTTGTTCCTTTCCTAATACATGTGTCCATAATGTTATATGTGTATTTAAAAACACAATCGATCCAATTTGTTTAACATGAATAGATCATATGCCTTTATGTCATTTTCTATCTTTTTTTTTCCATTGTAAGTACCAATCAAAAGAGTTGAGTTCGATTGAGAGCGGTGGAAGTGACAAAAGGGAGGCGAGGAATAGAGAAAAGATCACAAGTAGGTATTATTCCCTTATCTATTCTTTTTAAGGAAAAGGTCAAATACCTTTCTTTTGTTGTTCTAAGTGTGACCACCACACTTAGGGAAAACATATCTATCCATAGGTTTGATTTCCGGAAAAAAATGTGTGAATGCGTTATGAGGTAAATAAATGTTCTTTTAAATATGAGTATTAATTTAGGATTATTGTTAGAACTATTTTTTTTTATGAAAGGTAAATATTTTATGGTTAGATGTTACAACTTCCCATATTTGGATAGGTAACTACCTGACCCTAACTGCTTTAATTGTGCTTCAACTCTTTCTTGGATGTTGTCTTGCCGACATTATTTTCTAGCTATTTCTTTTCATACTCCCAGTACAATCATAAAAATGAAACATAAATTATAATTTAATATGTTAAATAAACATACATAACTATTTACATGCCTACCCTTATGCATAACCAATTACAGTTAGCCTTTACGGCCAACACGTTAACCAGTCATAGTTTTTGTCTGCATATTTTACACCACACTAACTATGTTTTCCCATGAGTTACCAAGGGACATCATAGATGTGTAGGTGTAATGTAAGTATGTAAACCATCCTAGATCCATCTTAACTACAGATATATCAAGCGTTGAGAGGGATCAAATCTATAGAGGTGAAAACCTCTTTTTCGAGCGTGAAACTTGAGGAAAGGTTTGCACCTAGAAATATTTGATCCCTCTTGGGGCTTGATAGATACAGAGTTAAGATTGATCTAGGCTAGTATTTTACACATTTAGAAATAGATTCTTGAAATCATCTAGGCAAGGTTTCAGGAAAGGAAGGAATTAAATCATTCTAATTTGGTGGTCTTTAGCCCAAGTCATAAACTAAATCATTCTCATTTGGTGGTAAGTGTGATTCGTTACACATGATCGCATTCATGGAGTCGAAGTAGATGAAAAGATAAAAACAAAAAGGTAGAAAAAAAAAATAAATGCAGGATCAAACGAAATCAAACCTAAAAATATATTGCATTTGGTACTGTGAAATCCTTTCCCCAAATATTATTTTCCACTTCGCACATCTCCCTAAATAATTTATCACAAATATTAATTCACTCTTCGCACTGTCAAAAATATTCTTCCTCACAAATACAATTCTACACTTTATTTGTGTTAAATTTATATATTTAGGGAGATAAGTTATTTTTCATTAGTGCGGACATGTGACAACTGGCTTAAGTGCAAACTAATTGTTATGTTATTTATTTTAAAGAGACTAAACATTCATTTTTTTAAGAAAAGGATTATGAATGATGAACATAAATTAATTATGTTTCTGGAAATAAAATTTAATTGTGGAATTTTGGTTCCATAAAATTAAAATATGACTGATGATAAAAGTATTCCAAGAACTGAGAGTGGTTGAACATTAAACAATTAAAAATAGTTACATTTCCTCTGGTGATAAGAATTACATCCCAGTGAGGAAATGGGGTTCTGTGACTAAAGATAGAAAGGAGAGGTAGGAAGAGAGTGAAAATTCCTGAGTTGGTGATGACTAGTGGAAACACTCAATGTTCCTGAATCCTGGAAAAGAAGACTACTAGACTAGGGGTCCTGAGGTCTCTTCTGGAAAATCTGTCAACCTACTCATCTCAAGTGTGGAGCACAGGGTGAGATGAGGATGCAATCACCTCTATCATGGTAGGAAGGACATCATCATCAAGTTATAAAACGAGATAAGTAATAGACTACAGAAAATAGTAAAAACTGGAATCGTCGTTAAGACATAATTATTTTAATACAGAAAATGTTCTTTAAATTATGAAGTGGAGATTTTTAAACAATGAATTTTATAGACATATATTTATTTTTAATTCTTTTAAGTATTCAAGAAATTACAGTAGCACCATTAATTATATGGAATGTGTAAAACTACATTTATGGAAGTTATGGTTTATATTCAAGAAAGATTAGTGTTTACATTATCAGGTAAAACAAACCAAAAAAAATCTACAGGAAGTAAAAAACAGAAAATTGTTATTTTAGGGTCCATAGTAAAAACCCTGAATCTCGAACTGGTCTTTAATATATTAATATATGATATACTCGGATAGCAGGGTTGCGGGATAACAACTCCAAAATTTAGATGGTCTAGACATATCTATTAACTTAAAGGAATAGTACAAAATTTGTTCTTGAAAGAAGAATGAAAACCTCTGTCTGAAACTAAATGTATACATAGAAATCTTAGAGAAAGCATGTGCAGTAAAAACCCATAAATGATATTTCCATTGTAAATATAATCAACATAAAAAATATTCTTTCTGCAAAACTAATGTATAAAAGAAAACTAAATATTGTTTCAGACAAGAAATATAACAATCTTATTCAAAAGTAATGTGAATGCTCTAAAAAATAAACTAAAACAACATACTTATATACATACAAGAGGAAAAAATAATTTCTGCCACTTCTATTTCAAAGGAGTTAAGCCATATTAACGGAAGGGATGAATGAGCTATCATTCGAAGATGCATAGGGTCAAATAACCTTTCATAGAAAAGATTAAAATAACATTAAAAACGATTTTTCTCAGAGGAATTCTCCTCTTAGACTGGGTCATGAATTCAACGACATCTAGGAGTATAACTTATTTACAATAACATTACAAAATGCATGCAACTGTTCCAAGTAGGGCAGAGCCCTTGAACTTAAAAGGAATTAAAATAAACATCAATGAGGCCATAAAACTAAATCTAGAGTTCATGATGTCGCGAGTACCATTGAAGCTAGTACTGGGACTTCACTCCAACAAATTTTAAACCCTACAGAGAATCTGGTACCTGTTAATTAAATGGCATAGTCAGGAATGAAAATGAATCACATAAAGGAGTCATAAAATCATTTTGTAAACCCTTTCCAGTCGAACATGGTTTGTTTACCTATTCAAGATCGTGAAGAAAAACATTAGGAAAAACCATACCTTCCAAACTTGCTGAGCGAAGGGAAAAAATAAGGAAAAAAAGACAAAGTAAAATTGCAATAACTTTGTAGAATATATTCCGCAGGCTATGAATGTAACACTATGAAGAGAAATGGTAAGAGTAATTTTAGGGAAAAATGGATGAGAGGATATAAATCTAGCAGGTTAATAAGCATAAAACTTAAGCATTCAGTTGGCTTACCTGCCACAGTGAAAGGAAGCCATACGGGGTAATCAACATGAGAAACTGGAACATGCATAGCCGAGAAGGAAGTTCCCGAAACCTAGAAAATTTGATACACTTTTAAACTAGAATTTCCTTGCAGACCTGAGCACTTAGAAAGTGGTGTAGATCCACTGCTAGATACCTACGAAATAATTAAACGAAGAGCTTACTCAACTTAAATACTAGTTCAAAAATGTCACAAAGGGCTAAGCCCAAAAAACTATAAGTGAAATGAAATTACCTTGTTCGAGTATGCCATGGAAAGCAAGGCTTGAACTGGAGGAAAGGATGTCGGTCGATAGAGCTCGGGCCACGATGGATTTGTAGAGGGCACACACTGACATAAACTCAGAAATGAGAAAATGAAGAGTAGGTTAGGGTTGCGCAGTGTGTAGAAATTTAATACAAACTGCATGTATATCCTAGATTCTCCTGATCTAACAATATGATACTGTTAAATACAAAATCGCTTCTACAAATCTTTGTGGAATTTGAAACACAATCGTCAATCACAATATCATGAATAAAGATCAATCATACATAACATAGATAATTTACCAGGGAAATCTTATAGCTAAAAACCCCACTATCTTCTATTATGTATTATATCATGGATCATGAAATAATTACATACAAAGCTCTAACCCAAGACCTCTCAGTACATGAACTAACTGTCTCACACTATCATACAAAAATTGGAAATTTCCTTAGCCAATTTACTGTCTCTAGACAACCTACCTCCACTGCGCAATCCCCACTGATAGAAATTCCTAAATGAATGCAATCCTACTTGCCTTGACTGTGAAATGCTCATGGGAACATACAACGTGTGTGTGGTTGCATGTGCGAAACCGGATAATGTTGCAAGTGATAGTATACTTCCCTTCCACCTAGAAATCAACTACGTCTCCGCCGGATCTAACATGCATGCAGTTAATAATAGTAAATCTTTAGTTGCATGTGAGACCACTGATTGTGAATTAATTTATAATTAATTCACTTGATCTCTCACTAGTGTATCTTTAGTTACAAATAGCACAAATGATTTTAACTCACTTAACTGAGTTAAAATACTTTACAACTTTCATAATTGCACTTCCAAATCTATTACAACTTTGAATCACTTAGTTACAACTAAGTCAACCTGCATGTACCACCAAAAAACCTCTTAACTCGAAATTAATTTAGTTAACTGATTCACCACTTTAGTTAACTATTTCCAAGTGCTCATTGAGAATAAATTGTAGTTTATTGTCCAACTAATATTAAGGGATAATAATAGTTGACATGCATCTATAAATAGACATGAAATCTATAAATAGAATTTGCACATACATCTATAAATAGACATACACCTAAAAATAGCCTGAGGCTCCTGTTGGGCCCAAATTAAGGTATGATTCTCACCCTATAAGTACTTCAAATTATGTTATAATTTCGGGGGAATCCATATTCATATTAACAATAAAGAATAAAATATTATGAAAACAGGAATAATCAGACTAATGATGAAAACGATGTTTTTGTAATAGAAAATTGACTTCTCTTATCTCCGCATGCAGGAAGGTAGAATACCTGGACAAATAGGAAATAGAAGCCAACCAATGGACGTGAACATATGAAATCCTAGTAATTCATAGTAGCCGGTAGAAGGTGGACATACGAATTTGATTCCAAGAACTCAAACGACAGCCACACGCAGCGGGTTTTCGTTTGGGAAACACTCTCAAAATTTTTGAAATAGCCTTTAAAAGGGCAAAGGACGGAGGAGAAGGAGAGTCAGAGATAAGACAGGAAATTCATTCTGTAATAGACAAATTAGAAACAGTCTGTCTAATTGTGTTTTTGTAACATCACTGGATGTAATATAGAGCTTTGAACAATCATATTTTGAAGTTTTTAATGGTGCTAGGGCTTTTGGTGATTTAGGCCCAACCTCTGGAAGCTCCACGCAAGTTTTCATACTATGTGTAGTTGCAGAACCAATGCTTAAGAATCTGATGCAGTTGTAAAGTATATTTCCATTCAATACAAATACAGTTCTCTTTCTTCAATATTGTTAGAAACTGCATTCTTAAAGTAGGAAAATCGCAATTGTATTTTCCGACTTACGACAGTGCTTTGTTATCAATATATAGTTCTAGTTCTTTTAATACCATTTCATTTGAATTACAGATCATAGAATAAGCTGATTTCAGTATTATCTGTCTTTATGAATTGTGTTCTCCTTCTAGCATAACGAAGCGTTCAACCATCACTCAATGTTGATTAATTAAGTCATAAAGAGAACTCAATTTCAAAATTTCTTAATTATTTATTGTACGAGTTATTTAATTCGCTTCAGCCATACTATTGTTCCACTACTGTTCAGCTTAGTTATCCCGCTGTTCCATTACTACTCAGCTTGTTATACTATTGTTCCATTATTGCTTAGATAGCTAGAATGCTGATTCAATTCGATTCCATTAATGATTAGCTTAGTTAGACTTCTGGTTTTATCAATTCCATCACTATTCAGTTGATTTTCGAATTCAATTCAATGTCTGCTTGATTTATCTAAATTTTTTTTCGGTTCAATTAAGCTGTTGTTTAATTCTAGTAGATAAATGCAAAATACTGTTGAACAATCTTAGGCCGCCCCTCATAGGATAAGCAAGCTCAAGAAGTTACTAAATTCTTCCTCATAAGTGACAAGGAACATGTGTTAGATGAACTGACTCTCATATATTGTGCCAGCACTCTTGGAATAAAAATACTTACCCCGGGTTGATAATTAAATGAGAAATCATTAGAGTTGTCAATAAAAAGTCACCTCTTTTAGCACCAACATTTTGGCGCCATTGTCGGGGAGAGTGTTAAGAGTCATATCCTTTATTCATCTTTCTCCATTGCTGTGAAGAGTTGGGTATTGAAAATGAGAGGTAAGAACCTGCATTCTCACAAGCAACATGCTTGCCCTTTAGCCCGCTCACCAACAAGTTGTACAAAGAACCGTAGGATAGGTGCTCTTGTTTTATTTCTAGGAAGAGAAATATAGAAACAATCCAAAATCATTCACGACCATCCTCACAACCCAAAGGACCGATCATCCTTGTAAGAACAACATATATAGACAAAATCATTAGAAAAGCTGAATCTCAGGCATCTATAGGACCTAGAACTATTTCCATTCAAAGTCCTAATGCACTCCCTCAGGCAGCAGCCTCACCATCTGTAGCCTATGCCAAGATTCACTGTGAGACAGAGGGGTCTGAGCAAAGCCTACAGATTATCATTCATAGAGGCACTGACCCTTAAATAGAGGGGGGCTCTTGCAACCTACAAGAGGGAGGGGGAGAAACTAGTGGAGGGATTCACATAGAGATATCAGAACCTAAGTCCCCTAAAGAAGTGATCAAAAAAAAGTTCTTAGGATCCCATATCAGGGAAGTGCTATAAAAACCCCACCGCATTCACCTCCCAAGCCTATTAAAATCTCTTCTGTAGATCATGAAGTTCCCGAAGATTTCTGGCACCTCTTTGATTAGATGGAAAATAATCAAAATTAGAATTAGAGGTAGACATCAACATTAGAATACCCTATTTTTGATCATGCTGCCAACGCCCCTATGAAAGCCATTCACTTGCACAACATCCCCACCTTTCATGGGTTAACCACATAAGATCCTGATGCATTCCTATTTGAATTTGATGTCTTATGCAGAGGATATGACTACACCACCGATCCCCAGAAACTAAAACTATTTCCCTCTACCTTAAAAGGAACTGCACTCCGCTGGTTCATGGGATTAGGAGGGGGAAATATAAACAAATGGGACCAAATGAAGAATAATTTTCTTACCAAATACCAATACTATTGTCGAACCCGAGACCTAAAAGACAAAATATTTAACATGTCTACAAAAGACAATGAAACATTAGAGGAATACATATAAAGATTTCAATACAATTTACAAAGATCCCCATATACCACGTTATCCAAGGACATTTTAAAAGCCACAATGCTTAAAGGGATGAAGGAAGAATGGGTAGATATGCTTAACATAATGGGGAAGGGAGATATTTATCAAGAAGAATACGACGAGATTATTTCCTTATGTATTAGATGTTCCCACAGTAGCTCATGCAATGGACCTGTTGGACGTGATTCTATGAAGAAGGATCTTAAGCAAACCAATGGCAATGTAACCAGAGTAGAATTTGGAAACATGTTAGAAAATTTCAAAACTGACATCCTGCATACTTTGACAACACAACTTGATGTTTTACAAGCCAATCAGAAACAAGCTATAGCCAAACAAAACCTGGCCATATTTTGTCCAAGATGTTGGAAGAAGCACAACCAGAGGGAGTGTCCTTTAGACATGGTCTAGACTTGTGCTATCTACACTAAGGATCATACTACAGACCAGTGTCCTTCACTTCTCTGGCCGTAAGCCATCTACAAGGAAGTAGAAGAAGAAACAGAGCCAATATATTTAATGAATCAGTGTGGGAAATGACCTGGCATACCACAAGACTTGCCTCAATACTTTCCGTGCCGCAGTTCAGCAAGAAAAACCCTGCAACAACTTGGAAGACTCAAAAACCCTTCCAAACATGGCCAAACCAAGTGTTTCCTATGCCACCTTGGCCTATGTAACCTCCATCAGGGAGTAATTGGCAAACATTACCTAGCTCTCCCCCTTATTGGCAGAATGTCCCATATCAAAACCAATGGCCAAACCCTCCTACTCAAAACACCAATTGGAACTAGAAGCGACCTACGGGAATGGCCAATCTGCCGATAGGAATAAGAACTCAACAATTTCCAGCTCCCTATCCAATTCAACATAACCAGCAGCCTACCATACGCCCTCAATTACCAGACCAACCCAATCCTAATCCCAATAATAGAGTGGTTCAACTAATTCAAATCATAGAAGATCCAAAACCCAATGCCAAACAGAAACAGTGCAACGAATTGAGATTAATATTAGGACATACCATATTAACTATAGAGGCCACAACTCCACCTCAGTTCTAAGTTGAAACATCCACAGAGCCTAGTCTAACGAATATAATAGAAATAGGTAAAGATAAGGAAAAAATTGATCAACAAAGACCTGAAGAACTTAGGGTGACTCTGCCTCCATTTCCTGAGAGATTAAACCTACCCAAAAGTATAATCACCCCATATTTTGACATCCTAGGGGAATTAAGAAACCTTTGTATAAAAATTCCTCTTCTCTGGGCCATCCAAGGCACTCCCATCTATGCAAAAAAAATCAAAGAATTATGTGGAAAAAAAAAATTAAGAAAACAATGGCTGCACCCACCATTCATGTGGTAGGAACGCTATCTGACTTGCTGTTAGGTAGGGAATCACCTGTAAAATATGAAGACCTAGGAAACCCCATCGTAACCATGCAGACTTCTGGACACTCATTTCCAAACGCATTAGTTGACCTAGGGGTAGCCATTAACATCCTAACTACAGGAGCTTGCAAAAAACTAGGCATATCAGCTTTATAACCTACGACCACACTTCTGGAACTAGATGACAGAGCTGTTACCAAACCATAAGGTATAGTACAAGAAATCATGGTCTCTGTGGACTCATGGGAATACCTAGCTGATTTTTTAGTCATTAATCCAAAAAATAGGATGGAAGGGTACCCATTGATTCTTGGGCGGCCTTGGTTGGCCACAATAGATGCTTACTTCGGCTGTCGAGCAGGTAGCATGACTATCACTAGAGGCGACTCTATAAAAAATATCATTATTTATTCGCCTACCAAACCAATTCTATCCATGATAAAAATTCACAAACACCCAGATACATATTGGGAGAAAAAAATTCGTCCACCTCTGACACTAGTAGAAGCCCTTGAATTCAAGGATCAAACTGAAGATGATATGATTAATAGCTTTATGAATAAGTCACCCAAGCCTGAAAATCTGAAATGCCAAATGATGAAAACAATCCTCGAACATGAAGATCAAGATGATCCTGTGGCAGAATTTGAGACTCAAAATAGCTCCACAACCGTTGTTCGCAACAGTATACCTATTGAGATCGAACCGGGAAAGGTTCTGAATATTAATGACAGCTTGGATGACAATCAAAAGCAGAAACTCATAAAATTCCTCCAGAAGCACCAAGGTGCATTTGCGTGGGACTACCAAGACATGAAGGGCTTGGACCCACAACTGTGCATGCGACACATATATATTGAAAGGGAAACGTACCCTTTTAGACAACCCAAACAAATACTAAACACGCATTTAAAAGAAATTGTAAAAGAGGAGCTGCAAAAACTGTTAGATGTAAATTTCATTTATCCTATCTCAGACAACAAATGGGTCTCCCTTTGGTGGTCGTCCCTAAAAATAATGGGAAGTGGAGAATCTGGATAGATTATAGAGAATTAAATAAAGCAACTCAGAAAGACCATTTCCCCCTACCCTTCATTGACCAAGTCCTTGACACATTATTTGGGTAACGGTTCTTATCTTTCCTTGACAGATTCAGTGGATACAATAAAATCCAAATAGCTCCTGACGATCAAGATAAGACAACCTTTACCTACCCATGGGGCACTTTCTCTTACAGAGTTTTACCATTTGGATTATGTAATGCCCCAGCAACATTTCAGATAGCCATAATTAGCATTTTTTCTGACTTAATAAATGAAGGACTTGAAATTTATATGGATGATTTTACACCCTATGGGAAAGACTTTGATCAAGCGCTAGAAATGTTAGAAAAAGTGTTAGAACGATGTATTGATACTAGACTATGTCTAAGAAATGAAAATTGCCACATGATGATCATTGAGGGGGTAATTCTAGGTCACTACATTTCTGCATCTGGAATACAGGTAGACCTAGCTAAAATAGAGGTAATCCTTCTATTGGCCACACCTTCTACACAAATAGAGGTACACAGTTTTCTGGGATATGCAGGATATTATCGCAAATTTATAAAAAAATTCTCGCAGATAGCTGCACCTCTGTATGCATTGACTGGGAATGTTGAATTCCATTCTATTGAAAAATGTGACACCGCTTTTACAGACCTGAAGAGGCTGGTCTCAACAACGCCAATCTTGCAAGGTCCTAATTGGAAACTGTCGTTTCGCATCTCTTCCGATGCATCTGATACAACAATAGGAGTAGTTCTTGGCCAAGAAGAAGATCGAAAGCCTTATGCTATTTATTATATCAGAAAAAACCTTGCTCCTGCCAAATTAAATTATACAGTGACCGAAAAAAAATTCCTGGCTGTCATTGACGCTATCAATAAATTCAGGCACTGCATAACCAGATATCAAGTGTTCATGTACACTAACCAATCTGTTATTAGATATTTAGCTAATAAACCAATCACGAATGGGAGAATAAATCGTTGGCTACTATTGTTGCAAGAATTCGATATAACGATCAAAGACCATCTAGGGAAGGAAAACATGGTCACAGAGTTCCTGTCCAGAGTCCCCAAGACAGATGACACACTAATAGTTGACGATCAATTCCCCGATGAACACCTATTTTCTGTAGCAGTCAAAACACCTTGGTATGCAGATGTGGCAAATTATCTGGTAGTGGGGAAGCTACCTAGACATTTAATGGTGAGAGAACGAAAATTGATTGTATAGTGCAACACAATATTCTCTTGGATTGGAGGATACCTATTCCATACAGGGGCCGATATGCACATAGGAAAATTCATAAGGGAAGACGAAATCTATGACATCTTACAACCCTGTTACGATGAACCCTATGGTCGCCACTTCGCAGAATGACGGATAGGGCATAATTTGTTGCAATTAGGCTATTATTGGCTTATGATTTTCAAAGACGCAAAGAAGTATGTCTAGGCCTGCGATAGCTGCCAAAGAATAGGCTGCCCAGGCCAAGATGATGAAATGCTTCTACAACCACAATTGGTGGTGGAACCATTTGAATGATGGGCGTTGGACTTTGTTGGGCCATTCAACCCACCATCAAACCAGAAAGCCCACATATTAGTTGCCGCAAATTATGTCACCAAATGGGTGGAAGTAGTGGCCTTGTCAAAAGCCATAGAAGAATCAGTAATTAAGTTTCTCTTTGAACTATTCGTACGATACGACCTTCCAAGGGAAGTAATAACAGATGGGGGGGCACAATTCATAGGAAATAAGATCACATCTACCTTAAGAAATCACCATATCATTCACAGAGTTACGTCCCTTTACCACCCACAGGCCAAAGCACTAACAAAGTCCTAGAGGCAATCCTTACCAAGACAGTAGCAACACACCACCGGGACTGGGCCACTAGACTACCAAAATCCTTATGGGCTTATCAAGCAACCTAGTGAAATACCATTGGATATTCACCATATTAGCTAGTATTTAGGAGAGAACCTATCTTCCCTATTGAGTTCAAAATTAAAAATCTAAGAACATCCCAGGAAGTGAGATTGGACTTAACAAACGCTCAAGCTAAAAGACTCTAGAAAATAAATGAACTGGACGAAATTTGACTTCTTGCCCTGAAACAAAGAAAAATCATTCAACAACAACGAGCCAAGTGGCACGACAACCTAATGAAGAGGGAGGTATTTCAAAAAGGAGATTGGGCACTCTTCTATGACTCCAGATTCCAAGACTTTCTAGGAAAACTACAAACAAGGTGGTTTGGTCCATATGAGATTCAAGAAGTACATAGCAATGGTACCCTCACCTTGACCACCATAGATAGGTTTGGTTCAACATTTCGAGTTAACGGACACAGAATATTCCTCTATTGCAAACCTCTCAGGAAAGAATCTTTCTGTCAATAGGCACAAAACAATCTCACCATCCAAGTTGTGGTGCAAGGGGGTGACGACCCCACAAACTCAAGTACATGAGAGGTCTGACAGCATCACTTGTAAATAATGTACATAATTGTTTTGTTTTGTTGTACATTCTTCCTATTTTCAATTCATTTTCATTGTAAGATTGTGTTTTTATTGCTGTACAATTCGAAAATAGCTATTGTTCTATCTTTGAATGACTGCTGTTCAAATTGAACATCTGTCCATTTGCTGTGTCTTTTTCATTTTTGTTGTTCGATTTTCGGACAACTATTGTTCAATAATTGAACAGATGCTGTTTAGTTGAATTGAACAACCAGTGACTGTGTTTTTCTTTTTGATGTTCAATTCACAAACGAATGCCATTCAATCTCTAAACGGCTGCCGCTCGATTGAACAACCATTTGTGGTGTTTTTATTTTGCTGTTCAATTCTGGAACATTTGTTGTTCAATCTTTGAATGGCCGTTGATTCAACCAAAATTGAACAGTAATTCTTTTACATTTTTTACTTTGCTGTTCAATTTTTGAATAGCTATTGTTCAGTTTTTGAATGGTTGTTGTTCAGCTGAGATGAATAGTTGTTCGTTTCTGTTTTGATTTTTGTTGTTCAATTCGAGAACAACTGCTGTTTAATTTTTGAATGGCCACGATTCAACCAAATTGAACAGATTTTTGTATGTTTTTAATTTTGTTGTTCAATTCATGGACAACTGCTGTTCAATTTTTGAACAGCCGCGGTTCAACCAAATTGAATAGCTTTTTGCTGTGTTTTTTATTTTGTTGTTCAATTCGTGGACAACAGCTGTTCAATTTTTGAACGGCTGCCAGTTAAACCACAATTGAATAGTCATTTCACATTTTTAAATCTGTTGTTCAATTCTTGAATAGTTGTTGTTCATTTCTTGGACAACTGCTATTCGGACAAACTGAACAGTTGTTCATTTCTGTGTCTTTATTTTTGTTGTTCAATTCTGGAACAACTGTTGTTCCATCTTTGAACAACTTCTGTTCATTCGAATTGAATAGTCATTTTTGAGAATTTTTTTTAATGTCGAGCAATCTTTGAACAACTGCTGCTCAATCTCTGAATAGTTGTTGTTCGATGAACTTAAATAGCCATTCTTTTTATAATTCAGTAACTTTGAGTAGGGAATGGTAGTTGAAGAGAGCGGGAAAATGGTAAAATTACAAATATGATGACCCTTTGGCACTATAATTCTTAAACAAGAAGCTGACATTATTCACACATGAAATAAAAAGCTAAGTCACCCACATTTCAAATACGATATCAAACAATTCAGGACCTTATGATGATATGTATTTTTTCACTATTCGAGTAATATATCCCTACAACATGAAGAAATGGAACAAGGGGTGTTAATGGTATTAGTTTTTTCCACTTTTTTCACCATTCCTCACTCTTAAGGAGTCAATGGGCCTCCCTTAACAATCATTATGTGTTCATGCAAATATTTAGAGGATAGGGGGTCTCATTACAAGCCAACCTACCATGATCACAAGGATTTAACAAGTGACATGCCCATTATGGCTACCACTCCAGGGTAATGACCTTCTCATCTACTAGAAGGACAGGAGGTCTCATCACGAGTTGGCCTGATCACTCTGTTACAATTCTAGTGAATGGAATTGTGACTATATGGCTACCACACCAACATAATGACCTCCTTATAGATCAAAATGTTACAATTCAAAAGGAAGTACTACATTTAAATGCAAATCTTAAGAGAGGATAGAGGGTCTCATCACGAGCCAGCCTACCATGTTCATAAGAGTGTAGGAATTGACATGCCCATTATGGCCACCACACCAGGGTAATGACCTTCTTAATAACTTGAAGGACAGGAGGTATCATCACATGCTGGCCTGATCACTTTGCTACAACTCTAGTGAGTGGCACCATGGTTACCTGGCCACCATACTAGCATGGTGATCTCTCCATAAAATTGGCAAAACAACTATTCTTACATAAAGGTCTTGGCTCATTTTTCGGGTTAAATAGCAACCCTGTCGACGCTATGAACACCTGCTGGAAGTGGTGGCTCTGCTTGTGGTATGAAATAATGCTCCTTCAATAACCAATTTATTTTATATACACCTTGTCTTCCATATTTTTTCTTTTTCGACCACAAAGCTATTACTCGAATGAGTAACAATCATGACTTACCATAAGAATAACTAACACAGATATGTTTACATATTTTCAAATTTGGAATGACAACGCCAATCATTACTTGACTCATTCTTGCTTTCGTCATAACTTTTCAGTCGTGCAAGTACATCATATCGCAATAATGGCAATACTATTTCCTCTCGCTTTCCGATCACTTCCGCACAAGATACAATTATGAAAACTTCTAAATCTGACCTTTTTACTGCATATGTAGTAATTACTCAACCGCCGATCCTTCACACGCAGATTATCATTTACCAAATTCTGACATTCTCCTATCCACGTTCATAAGCGACCAAATCTCTTCTGTACTTGAGGGCGTGGGCGCCCTTTCTTCGAGGGAGGGGGTGTAATTGGCCTTAATTCGGCAAGCATGTGAAATCCTTGCACAAATCTCATCAGACGCATAGATAAGACTATAGGAACACTACAATTAAGGCATGAAGATTATTTACATAGAGCCGCAATCTCTTTTCCACTTGTAGACAACATCCAGTCGAAACAACAAAGCCAAGAAGAAAAATAATTAGAGGAAAAGAGCATATCAGTTATGGGAGGAAATACCCTTCGAAGAGAGCCTGCAAAATTTCCGATTTCAGAGGGAGTGAGTGCCATCCTCCAGCGAGCTGGATGGCTGACATATGTACACAGACTTCAAGGATCCAACACGAGAATTGTAATCAAATTTCTGCAAAATCTGGAGGAAGGGAAAACCAGAGTTAACAGCCGAACTATACCAGTTACGAAGGGAATTATCATGGAAGTTTCTGGAATACCAGCGCAAGGAGAAATATGGGTAGAAAAACATCTCCTCCTGAGAGAAGCAGTAGTAGTATACCAGGACCCGGATGAACTGTTGGAATGGAAAAATAGAGGGATTAACCCTACCTCTTTACACCAGCCATGGTAGGAGCTAGAGGCATTCATCCAGAATTTTGTTACATGCGAAGGATGTCGAGACATGGTAAAACCTCGATAGCTAAAAATTTTAGCTGCACTTAAACAAAAAATTTCAATTAATTTGCCTGCCTTTTTGAATTATGTATTGCATGATACTGTTGTTCGATTGAGGAAGGCCAAGAATCCCCAAGCAGTGGTTAGTCACTAGGGGTTAATAAAACTAATCATCATTCATGAGCTAGATAGGTAGCAGATAGCATGGGATAATTTCGTCAACCCCGAGGCACAGGAACCAAAAGTAAACCTTGATGGAACTGAAATTGAGCCTCTTATAGTAAATCCTCCAAGAAGAAAAATAACCCTAACCTCAACGTCAGAGCCAAGTAGGAAAAAACGGCCCAGGACACCCTAGAGAACCTCGAACCTCATGGAGGAAGCAGAATCATCCCATCCACCCTTGAAATAATTCGAGGAGGAAATGGCCCGAGTCTTAGGACAAATAAGGACAAATTATGAATTGAGAAACCCATTGGAAGTAGGGGAGCAAGAGGAACTTGTTGATAAAACTGCCACCCCTAGTAGCTCTAGTCACACTAACGTCCTACCTAACCAAGAGGAACCACGAGATGATGAGGCTCTGTCTCCTATTGATAATTACGAAGTGTATAGTGATGGACAGGCAGAGGAGAGATTGGAATCATAGGATTATTTAGGTGACACTGTCCTTGTGGAGAAAAGCACACACACAGAGACAACCCCTTTGTTACCAGGAGGTAGCATCGCTTCTCCTAGTCAGGACCCTCACATTGAGGTCAATTCTAAAGACGTAATCAGAAACACCATTCTAGACATTATCCCTGAAAAATATAATTCTGCTCCGCTATCACCTACTGAAATAAGAGCAGGTGAAGGTTTAGATGAAATGAGAAGTGAGAAATTAAGAAGGACTTGCAAGAGATTGAAAAAATTGGTAAAATATCTGAGGAAAAAACTGAAAAAAAGAAAGAAGGGCCTGGAAGCCAAGGACATAAACCTCTATTGTAGGAACTCAAACAGAACCAGTAAATAATGTCGAAAGTGAAACACAAACTAACTTAGCCGACACCATGGAAACTAGAATAGAAACCAATTTGATAACTGTTGGGGTTCCCATGTTTTGGCCAAATTGGCAAGACCAAAAGATGAGACAACATCAAACCACTTTGGGGCCCTAGGATCTAGCCCTCCTGGACCTGGAGAGGGATCTCTCCAAATAGAGCAAGAATGATATATCTTTGAAAGCTCAAATTGAGATATTAGGCTAGTTATAGGCTCGAGGTTGTTTGTTTGACTGTTTATGTTTGGTTGTTGGGAATCAGGAAGGAAGGTTCCAATATAAGACAAGGATGGACAACAAGGGAATTTAGGCAAAGGTAGATAACTCAGGGAACATCAAAGCCATTGGGCAATGGAGTCAAGAAAGGATTTACTTGTGTTCAATGTAAAAGCTTTCAGTTGGGCAAGTCATCTAAATCATCTGGATCTTAAAGGATAGAAGATGGAATGGAACATTAAGGACTGAAAATGAAAGGAGGAGAACCATCTAATTCTGCCTATAGATCAGGTCAGAGGTCATTTAACTCCAGGCCTGCTTGGACAAAATCAGAGGCAATTACAAGGGATCTTAGAAAGGCTAGCTGGTCGTGCAAAGATCCTAGTGGACAGGGCTGACACTAATCCCCAGTGTTCTCAAACCTTCCAGCTAGATCCTACCGAGAACATCTAAACATGGACTTCATCAATTCATACATCAGAGAGCAGGCAATATCATCCACTACACTGGTTAAATCAATTGAAATCAATATTCAGATACACATATAAGCAGAAAACATAGAAGGCTGGGAGAGCAGCAACATAAGGTACCTATCAAGGGTAAATCTTATGCCAAACTTCTGATGCGAGCCTGAAGAAACGTAATGAAATGAAATGGAATTAAACACAGAGAAAAGAAAACATCACCATCTGCTTTAGATCAGGATCCAAAGAAACATGCTTGTCATATTAAAAACAACACCAATTAGGTACATCATAGCCCATAGCTTGAACATTCAGTATGAATACATCAAATCTCAGACTATCTTACAATATTACACAATGAACTTGTCTCAAGAGGAACAATGCTTGCGTTTCACTAATATATCATTAACAAACATTACAATAATATCCTTCTGTGCTTTATAGCAGAAGAGACACAGCAGATCGACTGAGGAGATAGGTGAATATTAAATGTTACATTAAACCCAAGAATGACTGCAGGGCCGAAACCCATTCTGTTTGACATGATGTATATTTAATCTCTGTCACCTCCCTTGGGAAAGAATGACTTTCTCCAGATATGATCTTGACATTTTAGGTTGCGGTACCTCTGGTGATTTGAAGCAAAATAAAATAAACTACTGAAAGGTCTGTTTCATAAATGTTTTGGTTTCTTCGAACTGCTGTTAGGGTGGGAAACTCCTTCAGGGACATGGTGCATAATAAATACTGTATGGGTGCCTTGTTCTTTATGGGGAAAAACATTCTGATGACAAATAAAACATGATATTAACTCTTACTGATGTTCAGGGCCTCCAGATCGATCCTCGGGGTCTTCAAAATGATGCTTCGCCTCTTTACATTTCTGATTTAGGGCTTAAGATCTTCGTTGATGCGCCCTAATCCCTCTGCTCTGTATTGAAATTCTTTATTGCTTCATTACTACCTCTGTCGAGTTAGCTCGAGCTTTAAATGGCGCTGGTAGGATTTCCGGCGTTTGAACTCCGCTTTTCTTTAATGCAAGTCCTGACAGCCCCATTCCTTGACTCTCTCATGATGGTACTAGTTCATTGGATTTGATCTTGTCTACGCCGCTCGCCATTGAGATAGTAAACTGAACAGCGGCGGTTTTTCTTCCTCTAGAAACCATGCAACATAGAAAACTTATGAAGAAAACCATGGACGGAGCAATGGATGCAGTGTGGATGGAGGAAATGGCCATGCATATGGAATGGAGGGGAAAATTTGCAGGGGAAATGGTGAAAAATCTCTCTGGTAAGGTTGGTGGACGTTGTAGAATGGAAAACACATGAAAAACATTAAAAAACCACGAAAATGGGATGTTATATGTGTCGGAATGGTTGAACGGTATGGGATATGCACGTGGGGCGACGTGGCATACGGACAGCCAAGTGGATAGATGACGTGGGAACCCAGGCGACGATGGAAAGGTCAACAATGCATGGACAGATCTGGACCGTCGATCGGGCTAAGATCAACGATGGAGGGCGACGGATGGTGGGCCGGAACAAGAGCTATCGTGTGCGCGATTTCATTCAATATCGTGCATCTCTGGTGATCGGGAGCCGTCGGATGGAGCTTTCGAGATCTAACGGCTGACACGGATTTCGCTGGGCGTCCTGAGCAGGAAGTTAATGCACGAAATGAGGGTGGTTTTTCCCCCGTACAGATGCCACGCGTCGTTTACTGAGTGGAATCGCTGGCTCTCCGGGGAAAATTGCCTGCTGCAGATGGGTGGTGCGGAAAATACCGGCGGGTTTTGGAAAACAGCGCGTGGAGTGGGGACCACCATTTTGGGCGCGCTCCGTGCCGTTAGATCTGGGACGGATCAACGGTGGAAAATGCACCCGAAGCGCTCTGGCTATGAACCGTCGATCTGCGGATTTAAACGGACGGTGGAGATGAACTGCGGGGGGCCAAGGTGTACGGGCACGGGAATTTTGGAGTGACCCCCTGTAGTGAATGACAGCCGTTAGATTAGATCATCACACATCCCGAGGAGTCAAATAAGGGGCCACCATGGTCTGACCATATGGATAGAATAAAGCCCCCCGTAGGGGAAACGCCTAGGTCACGACACAGGGTTCTATGGAAGGAAAAGGGCGCGGGGCTATTAGAAGAAGGGCTAAGACCCAAAAACATAAAATTTATCATTTTAATTCATTTTTAATGCGTTTTGGGGGCAACCAAAGGGTAACGGTAGGGGAGATGGAGGGGGAAACTAGGGAAATAAGGGAGATGGAGAAATTTAAAGGGGATTTTGGGGGATTTAGGCATAGAGAGGGGGAATCTTGGGGGGGGGGAAGAAAGGGAATTCAGATAAAGGGAAAAGAAGGGGAATTGATGTATTTCGTAGGGGTAAAGGAGGGAATAATAGGCCCTTTTTGAGCAATGTACTAGCAGAGAGGATTTGTATTAGGCACAACAATTGAGAGACTTCAAGGAGGATGGGTTTTCAGGGGAAAAGCATTCCTTGAAGGCTCAAAAAAATCTAGCCCCCAGCTGGCTTGCCAAGAATTTCATAGGGGGGCTAACAGTGGCTCCACATGGGGATGGCTTCTCCTTGGAGGAGTCAAGAAACCAAATATGATCTTTGGAGTAGGCCAGATGCCTTCTATCATAAGCCATCTTCCTTCTTTGATTTTCAGCTGCCACATTATTTTAGATACACAAATCAGCAAAAACATTTTCCCAACCAATCTACCTACCCGAACTAGAGCTCTAACAATTTTCCCTTGGGTGCATTTGAACTAGCAGACCTTTTGCATTTTATTTTGCAAAACGAAAACAAACCTATTCTAATTCTACCCTTATTGCTCCATGAGGCCAGATTAGACTGTTAGCCTCACATGTTTCTCTACCTATTCTACTACCTGTTGGGATTAAACTGTCCAACAGGTTTCTTCTCCGACATTCTAAGACAGGAAATTTAAAAACAACCAAGCCATGATTAAGCTGTCTGACTTGCTGGACAGAAACTTGTAGAAGAAAAAACTGTGAAGGCATGGAATTTTGCAACTTTGAAACATTCTTCTTTCTTTCTTGTGACTCAGGTTTTGAGCATATTTGAGTCACCTCTTTTCTTTGCTTCAGCTCTGGTTTTGGGCATATTAGAGCTGGTTCTTCTTTCGCTGCTGATCCAGATTTTGAGCTTATTAGGACCGGCTATTCTACTTCCTTTGGCTCGGATTTTGATCAGGTTTGAGCCATGCTTTTACTTCAGAGGTTCATGTTTTGAGCATGTCTGAACCTCCTTTTTCATTCTGTTTTTCTTTTGGAACATTTTCTCTTTTTCTGAAAATGAAAACTTGCAATGGTATGTACAATGGAGATGAAACTGGAAATGAAAATCAATAGAAATAATGTTTGAGCATCTTGCCATTGACAGGACCCCCGAACACTTCTGTTCCATCAAGTTCTTGCAGAAAAAATGCATTAGGACCCACAGTGGCTTGTATGATATATGGACCTTGCCACAAACTGTCAAACTTACTATGTTTGCCTTTGTCCTCTCTTCTCGAATCCCATCTCAGAAACTTATCTCCAACCTTGAAATCTGAAGCTTTGGTTCTTTTGTCAAAATGTCTTTTGATGCTTTCTTGAAGTCTGACATCTCTGCTATAAACCTGCTCCCTTGTTTGTTGCAAATGAATAGTTTCATTGATTCTTCTAATCATGCTGTTTTCCTCTGATTGGATCTCCTGGACAAGCTTGATTACTGGAACTCCAAGACTAGTAGGAAACACTGCTTTAGTCCCATAAACCAGCTGAAAGGGTGACATGCCAATGGATTTCTTTGTAGTGAGCCTGTCTGCCCACAAGGCATGTATCAACTTTTTATGCCATGACCTTTTGTTCTCTTCCAACAGCTTCGTGATGATTGTAACCAGGCTTTTATTTGATGATTCATCTAGGCCATTACCCTGGGGGTAATAGGAAGTTGAATTTCCAAGCGCTATTCCGTACCTGTGATAGAAATCAACCATTCTTTTGGATCCGAAAGCAGCAGCATTATCAGCGATTATTTTCCTTGGACAGCCAAACCGAGACAGGATGAAGTCTTCTAGGAACCTAATAATGACAGAATCGGTGGCATTCCTAATGGGTATAGCTTCTATCCATTTAGTGAAGTAATCTGTGGTAGTCAGGATCCATTTATGTTGTCCAAAGGAGGCAGGATGAATCTCCCCAATAATGTCTAGGCCCCATTGCATGAAGGGACCTTCTATGGTGATGGGCTGTAGAGGAAGGGGAAGGAGTTTTCTTTTGCCCTCAAAGATTTGGCATTTGTGGCAGGCAAGAATCATTTTATGGACATCACTAAAGAGTGTAGGCCAATAGTAACCAGCCCTGCGTATCTTATTTGCAGTGGTTTTCCAACTCAGGTGGCCTCCATACTCCCCAGCATGGAATTCTTGTGTGACTCTTTCAGCTTCAGTTTCAGACAAACATTTCAGTAATAGGCCATTTGGGTTCTTCCAGTACAAATTTTCATTCAATATACAGTAGTTCCTGGCTTTGATTTTTGTAAATCTGGCCTTTGTTTTAGACATTTCTGGAGGGGCATTGAGACTAGTGAGCACATAAAGGATGTTAGTATACCAAGGAGAGTTCTGAAACTGCTCCTCAACAGTTGGATGGGGCAATCCTTCCTGTTCATCTAGGGCATTTATCATGTTAATGTCAAGGGCCTGCAATTTTGATTCAGCCATTAGTTGGGCCAGGCCTTGACCTTTGATCAGCTTGGTGGGTTTTATTTCAATGTCATATTCTAAGATTGTAGCAATCCATTTTCCCCTTTTTCCATCAGGGTCCCGGGACAAGATATCTTTGACCACTATATTTGGCACATAGGCAATGGTGTGAGAATGAAGAATGTACACCCTCAAGTCTTTTAAGGCCTTAATCAGGGCATAGGCCTGCTTTTCCATGATGTTGTACTTTAAGGGTGCATCTCTTAAGGCTTTACTAAAGAAGGCTATAGGCTGTTCAACACCTTCTGAATTTTTCTGCAGCAAAACTGCAGCTATTGTGTGTTGGGAAGCAAATGAAAAGATCAGAAAATCTTTTGAGAAGTCAGGGCTAATAAGTACAAGGGCCTGAGTGAGCGAAAGTTTTACTGACTCAAAAGATTTCTTGGCTTCAACAATCCACTTAATTCTTGCACCTTTCTTTAGCATTTCAGTCATTTTTCTAAGGTGCTCAGCAAGATTAGGAATGAATCTCCTGAGGAAATTGATCTTCCCTATAAAGGACTGAAACTCCTTCATGTTCCTTGGATGTGTAATTTTAAGTATTCCCTCAACTCTTTGTGCGTCTATCCTAATCCCTTTCTCAGATATAATGTGGCCCAGAAGTTTACCTTCTTGCAACCCAAAAACAGTCTTCTTAGGATTTAGGGATAGACCGTACCTTCTACATTTTTCAAAAAAAATTTCTCAGATGTTTCAGGTGTTCTTCTTCAGTTTTATAAAAGACAGTCAAGTCATCCAAGTAGATAACTATATTGAAGTTTCCTATCTCCTATGAGAAAGCTATGTCCATCGCTCTCTGGAAGGTAGCTCCAGCATTCATCAATCCAAAGGGCATTTTCACATACATGAAGGTGCCCCATGGAGTGGTAAAAGATGTTTTGAGTTGATCTTCTGGGAGTACCAGAACTTGGTTGTATCCTGAAAAACCATCAAGCAGGGAGATTCTCTTAGAGCCTACTACCTTCTGTAGGATATGCTCCATTCTAGGCAAAGGGTAGTTGTCTTTCAGGGAGGCTCTATTGAGGTTTCTGAAGTCTATGCATAGCCTGATCTCCCCTGTCCTCTTCCTTACAGCCACTAAGTTTGACACCCAATCAGAAAACCTTACAGGGACTATTATGCTTGCATCATACATCTTCTTGATCTCTTTCTCTACTGCAGGCAATTGTTTTGGATTGATTCTTTGAAGTTTTTGTCTGAAAGGCTTCTGATTTTCCTTTAGTGGTATCTTGTGTTGTATGATGTTGGTGTCATAGGCCTTTAAGTCTTCATAGCTCCATGAAAACACATCAATGAATTCCTTAAACAAGTCAATGTATTTTTTCTTCATGTTTGCAGGTATAGACTTAGCCAGTTTTATCATTTTGGGTCTATCTTTAGTGCCAATGTTGCATTCTTCCACATCAGAATCAGCATGTTCAATTGTGGGCTTTTTTGCTATGTCATCAAAGTCAGAAAGGTCCTCTAAGGGTGCCAGGCCTCTGGGTATGTTCTTATCTTTGGCCTGCAACACCTCTACTTCTTCTGTATCTGCGTTTTCACAATTTTCGGTTGGATTTCCAGTTTGCTCGGAAAAAGAATTTATTTATATGTTACAGGGTGTTTCTTGCTCATCTGGGGGATCCTCGCTTGGGCAGCTATCATCAGAAGTTGAGACTAAATCCGAAAATTCCAACTCATTCCTGCCCACCAGGAAATCTTCGATCTGTTTGTCTCCCTCAAAGACCTGCCAATATTTTTCATTGTCTGGCACTGCTGGCCTGAATTTGGTCTGAATGATAATTTTTTGGTCAACTAGGGCCTTAGGATATGAGCTAGCTAGACAAGCTAATCCATTTGCAACAGCCTTTTGACCCCTAGGAATGAACACTAATTTATATTCAACGAATGTTTTCAACAGATCCAGAGTGTCATTCCTGTATGCCCTAAGCCTGGGGTGTTTTGCTGAATACTCACCATTCACCTGTTTGATCACTAACTCTGAGTCTCCTTGTATAGCTATCCTACGGGCTCCTAATTTTTTCAACAGATTTAAGCCCAAGATCAGAGCCTCATATTCTGCAATATTGTTTGTGCATTTAAAACGCAGGTTCACAGCGTGGCTCTCTGCATGATCATCTCCTGTGTTATGTAGCCACACTCCTGCTCCATCACTCTGCCTAGTACATGACCCATCAAAGTTAATTTCCCACAGGGGTTCATTGTTTACTTCATCTTCATCCCCTCCCCTACAGCTGGATTCGCCATTATGTTGAGTTGTGAGGTTTGTGCTAGGAGGGGGGTCATTTTGTGGTTCATTATGGGCATGGAGATCAGGGAGGTGGCTAGGTTTCTGTTTTTGTTCTATTTCTGTTTCATTCAGAGTCGTATTTTCAGCAGTTTTCCCATGGTCTTCTTCTTCGTATTCTTCCAGAGTAGCCATTATGTTGAAATCCATGGGTTTTATGTTTGTATTTCCATTATCTGATCTCGGCTCTTCTGAGGATTGGTCATTGTAGAGAATGAAAGAGTCTAGATCTGTATGTACAGAGTATAATGGTGAGTTTTCAGGTTTCTCGGGGCTACTGACTAAAAATTTCATCTGAGATTCTCTATACAGTCTTCTAAGTTGGCCAAATATAGGGATAGTGGCATATGAGCCATCCATCTGCATTGTTCCCTGCAGTTTGGCTCCCCATGATCTTGACAATAGCATGCCATACTTTGGTGGCACATCTGCCACTACAACATCCATGACCATACATTTGGCAGGAATCTGGGTCAGGCTTACACACAAGTCTTTGATTAGGCCTAGGCATTTTACTCTACTAGAGTCGAATGAGTATAAGTCTTTGTAAGGTCTGGTAATCTCTAGGCCTAGCCTCTCCATCACTACCTTAGGCATTAGATTGTGTGACGCACCAGAGTCATGCATGGCATTATGAAGGATCTTGTCATGAATGTTAAGACTGATATAAAAAGGTGGAACTACCCCTTCCTGAAACTTTCCTTCAATTTTGGGACCAAAGAGTAGGGATGGTTGATCATCATTCAAATTTACAGAATCATTCATTTCTCCCAGATTTAATGCTTTCAAAATTTGGCCTTTATATACATCCTGAGTGGCTAGCTCAGATAATGGTACAGAGATTTTGATTTTTGCAATCTCACTCTCTAGATTGAAAGTGGATTGGACATTTGTAATGTTCAATTTTGTTTTATTTGCTACTGCTTTAGTAGCTGAATTAGTTTTTGATTTTTCACTATGTACAGGGTTGGGAATAGTTGTATCAGGATTACTAACTAAAGTGCTAGTACTGTTGGTTGATTGGTTTTGTTTTTCGGTGTCTTGGTTGTCTTTTTCCTTGTGTTTACCAGAACTTTCAGCTGTTGTTATACCATTTACAGAGGTTGCCTTAGAAGTCTTGTCAAGTTTTTTCTTGATTGTAATCTCAGGAGTCTTGGCTTCGGGAGTATCTTGGTTTTTCTTGCTCCTAAGTTCATATTGTTCTCGAACCTGCATCATGGCATTTTCAAATCCTAGTCTATAATCTTCAGTTTCTAACCATTCCTCCTCCCAAAATGATGGTGAGGGCTGATCTTCTTCTGAATCACAGTTAAGGACAGAGTCCTATTCTTCAAACATGTTTATTGTATTCCCTTCAGACTCTTCAATGATTCCCTCATCCTCATCTAAAATTTTTTCTTGAAATGGGGGAATAATTTGTCGATCTGGCTCTCTTCGTCTGTTGGGGGCAGCATTGTTTCTTCTAATGCTTTGGTTCTGGTTTCTGTTTTGGTTGTTGTTTTGGACAACCATCCTCTTTATCATTTGTTGAAGTTCTTCCACATTTTTTGAAAGTATGTCATATTTGGGATCAGACGTGGAAGCTACGTTGTCATCCCTATATGTTACCCTTTTTTCAACTTTTAATCTTGCCCTTTTTTCCATTAAGTTTGCTTCTATGGTTATAGCTCCTTTCTACATGTCTTCCAGTGTGGTATATTCTTTGTCTCTAAGCTCATAGGCTAGGTCAACATCAAATCCATCAGGATACTTAGCCAGGGCCATTCCTTGTGGAGGTTTCATGTGTGGAGGGAGAGCATTGTAAATGCTATTGAATCTAGTGGTGTAATCGTGAACACTCTCTCCTACGTTCCTCTTAAGGGACATGTATTCTGCTAGGAGCTGGCGAGGGTTTGCTCTAACCTCCCAATTGTTTATAAAGGTCTGGTATAATGCAGGGAGATCTTGAATACTACCAGGAGGCAACCCTTTAAACCATTTCTTGACCTCGCCCCATAAGCTTTGGGCAAAGATCCTCATTTTGATTGTTTCATCATCAATTTCCATATAGTCAAAGGAGTCTTCCATTTTATCTACATGTGCCTGAGCTGTGATGGATTCTTTGGCAGTGAAGTGAGGGATTTTTTATTGATAGTCATTTGGCAGGGGGATGAGAGGCTGAGGTAGAACTAGAGGTGCATACCAGGCTGCCATTGTGATGTTATGATGAGGTAAAAGATTAACCTGAGCAGCTGTTATATGGATCATAGGGATATTAAGACCAGCAGAGGCTTGTTGAGCAGATCTAGGGTGAGACAACCCCGAGTTTTGGACAAAGTGTATATCAGGTGGTGTAGATGGAGGGGTTTCTCTGTCCCTAGGGTCTGGCTAGTCTGAAACACTGAATGAGCTAGTTATAGGTAATATGTTTTGAAGGTATAGGTCGAAGAAAGGGTCTAATAGAGCTGCAAGATCTTCTGGTGCAAAATTAGCTCTATCAATGTTGCTGGAAATAGTTGATCTCTTACTTATAGGTGTTCTCTTGAGGATTTTCTCAGGATTATCAACTATTTCAGGTGGGTTTGGATCAGGGCAAGCTCTCGTATGAATGGTTCTGTGAGCCAGAATGATGTTCTTGAACTAAGCAGCTTAACCCTACTTGTTACTTCTATTGTGGTTGATATTGTCTCAGGGGCTGGCCTCCCAGTGGAGTCTTCATTATGTTTCGAGTCTGGTCTCCCAGTGGGGTCTGATGCGAAACCAAGATGATCAGCAGACCTACTGATCACCAGTGGAGTCTTTTCATTTGGGAACAATGGAGTCGCCAGGTGGAAGGTTTAGGATGTTTCTAGGGAGTACACTGTCCACCACAGTGCTCAGGCACTATCACCTTTCAGGAATCTCCTTTGAATCAGCCAGCTCCAACCAGAGATTGACTGGGAGGGCATTTACCAGATATGTCACCTCAAAGAAGAGGATGAGATCCGGAGCATACCTGGCCCTTTCCAGGCTCTGTCTAAGAGTATGGTGGATATTCAATAATGGAGGTTGATTCAAGAAAGGGGTGACCTACTGTCAACCTAACCAGAGTTCTAAGTTTCTGAGGTTTTTACAAATTTTTTAAGGTGAAATGTACTCAGAATCCCCAGCGGAGTCGCCATTATGTTGGGTTTCCCATGTCTTGGCCAGATTGGCAAGACCAAAAGATGAGATAACATCAAACCACTTTGGGGCCCTAGGATCTAGTCCTCCTGGACCCGGAGAGGGATCTCTCCAAATAGAGCAAGAATGATATATCTTTGAAAGCTCAAATTGAGATATTAGGCTAGGTATGAAGCACAGGGTTTGTTTGTGTTTGGTTGTTGGGAATCAGGAAGGAAGGTTCCAATATAAGACAAGGATGGACAACAAGGGAATTTAGGCAAAGGTAGATAACTGAGGGAACATCAAAGCCATTGGGAAATGGAGTCAAGAAATGATTTACTTGTGTTTAATGTACAAGCTTTCAGTTGGGCAAGTCATCTAAATCATCTGGATCTTAAAGGATAGAAGATGGAATGGAACATTAAGGACTGAAAATGAAAGGAGGAGAACCATATAATTCTGCCTATAGATCAGGTCAGAGGTCATTTAACTCCAGGCCTGCTTGGACAAAATCAGAGGCAATTACAAGGGATCTTAGAAAGGCTAGCTGGTCGTGCAAAGATCCTAGTGGACAGGGCTGACACTAATCCCCAGTGTTCTCAAACCTTCCAGCTAGATCCTACCGAGAACATCTAAACATGGACTTCATCAATTCATACATCAGAGAGCAGGCAATATCATCCACTACACTGGTTAAATCAATTGAAATCAATATTCAGATACACATATAAGCAGAAAACATAGAAGGCTGGGAGAGCAGCAACATAAGGTACCTATCAAGGGTAAATCTTATGCCAAACTTCTGATGCGAGCCTGAAGAAACGTAATGAAATGAAATGGAATTAAACACAGAGAAGAGAAAACATCACCAGCTGCTTTAGATCAGGATCCAAAGAAATATGCTTGTCATATTAAAAACAACACCAATCAGGTACATCATAGCCCATAGCTTGAACATTCAGTATGAATACATCAAATCTCAGCCTATCTTACAATATTACACAGAGAACTTGTCTCAAGAGGAACAATGCTTGTGTTTCACTGATATCTCATCAACAACCATTACAATAATATCCGTCTGTGCTCTATAGCAGAAGAGACACAGAAGATCGACTGAGGAGGTAGGTGAATATTAAATGTTACATTAACCCAAGAATGACTGCAGGGCCGAAACCTATTCTGTTTGACATGCTGTATATTTAATCTCTGTCACCTCCCTTGGGAAAGAATGATTTTCTCCAGATATGATCTTGACATTTTAGGCTGCGGCACCTCTGGTGATTTGAACCAAAATAAAATAAACTACGAAAAGGTCTGTCTCATAAATTTTTTGGTTTCTTTGAAATGCTGTTAGGGTGGCAAACTCCTTCAGGGACACGGTGCATAATAAAGACTGTATGGGTGCCTTGTCCTTTATGGGGAAAAACATTCTGCTGAAAAATAAACCCTGATATTAACTCTTACTGATGTTCAGGACCTCCAAATCGATCCTCGGGGTCTTCAAAATGATGCTTCGCCTCTTTACATTTCTGATTTAGGGCTTAAGATCTTCGTTGATGTGCCCTAATCCCTCTGATCTGTACTGAAATTCTTTGCTGCTTCATTACTGCCTCTGTCGAGTTAGCTCGAGCTTTAAATGGCACTGGCAGGATTTCCGGCATTTGAACTCCGCTTTTCTTTAATGCAAGTCCTAACAGCCCCATTCCTTGACTCTCTCATGATGGTACTAGTTCATTGGATTTGATCTTGTCTACGCCGCTCGCCATTGAGATAGTACACTGAACAGCGGCAGTTTTTCTTCCTCTAGAAACCCTGCAACATAGCAAACTTGTGAAGAAAACCATGGACGAAGCAATGGATGCAGTGTAGATGGAGGAAATGGCCATGCAGATGGAATGGAGGGGAAAAATTGTAGAGGAAATGGTGAAAAATCGCTCTGGTAAGGTTGGCAGACGTTGCAGAATGAAAAACACATGAAAAACATTAAAAAACCACGAAAACGGGACGTTATATGTGTCGGAATGGTTGAACTGTACGGGATATGCACGTGGGGCGATGTGGCGTACGGACAGCCAAGTGGACAGATGACGTGGGGACCCAGGCGACGGTGGAAAGGTCAACAATGCATGGACAGATCTGGACCTTCGATCGGGCTAAGATCAATGGTGGAGGGCGACGGATGGTGGGCCGGAACAAGAGCTATCACGTGCGCAATTTCATTAAATATCGTGCATCTCTGGTGATCGGGAGCCGTCAGATGGAGCTTTCGAGATCTAACGGCTAACACGGATTTCGCTGGGCGTCCTGAGCAGGAATTTAATGCGTGAAATGAGGGTGGTTTTTCCCCCGTACAGATGCCATGCGTCGTTTACTGAGTGGAATCATTGGCTCTCCGGGGAAAACCACCTGCTGCTGATGGGTGGTGCGGAAAATACCGGCGGGTTTTGGAAAACAGCGCATGGAGTGGGGACCACCATTTCGAGCACGCTTCGCGCCGTTAGATCTGGGATGGATCAATGGTGGAAAATGCACCCGAAGCGCTCTGGCTATGAACCGTCGATCCGCGGATTTAAACAGACGGTGGAGATGAACTGCGGGGGGCCAAGGTGTACGGGCACAGGTATTTTGGAGCGACCCCCCGTAGTGAATGACAACCGTTAGATCAGAGCATCACACATCCCGAGGAGTCAAATACGGGGCCACCATGGTCTGACCATACAGATAGAATAAAGCCCCCCGTAGGGGAAACGCCTAGGTCACGGCGCGGGGTTCTATGGAAGGAAAAGGGTGCGGGGCTATCAGAAGAAGGGCTAAGACCCAAAAACATAAAATTTATAATTTTAATTCATTTTTAATGCGTTTTGGGGGCAACCAAAGGGTAACAGTAGGGGAGATGGAGGGGGAAACTAGGGAAATAAGGGAGATGGGGAAATTTAAGGGGGATTTTGGGGGATTTAGGCATAGAGAGGGGGAATCTTGTGGGGGGAAGAAAGGGAATTCAAATAAAGGGAAAATAAGGGGAATTGATGTATTTCCTAGGGGTAAAGGAGGGAATAATAGGCCCTTTTTGAGCAATGTACTAGCAGAGAGGATTTGTATTAGGCACAACAATTGAGAGACTTCAAGGAGGATGGGTTTTCAGGGGAAAGGCATTCCTTGAAGGCTCAAAACAATCTAGCCCCTAGCTGGCTTGCCAAGAATTTCATAGGGGGGCTAACAATAACTACTGCTGAAACTGAAATACAGACCAACTTGGTAGACACCACCGAGGTTGAAGTGCAGACGGAACTCGAAAACATCATCGAAGCCTCCACCCAAACTGAGCAGAAGGTTATACAGGAAAAGGGGACCCAAACAGAGGAAGCCCTTGCCTATTCCCATCTAGTAGAGATAGTTTCCAACCAGAGATTACGAAATGAGCTAGTGCAAGTGCGGCATGAACTAACATAGTGCAGAAAGGATGTGGTGCCATTACAAGAATATCAAGCACTACAAAAGAAGTTCACTGACCTCTCCGTCACAGAAGATGACACATTCGCCCAGCTTAGAGGAGAGCAGGAAAAGGTTAAAGTGGTACAAGAGTAGGTAGAGCAAGCTAAGAAGAAAATATATACAATTTTCTCTCTGTATAATGATGCGCTATCATGTAGAGCTTCGGCAACCAACTATGCCTTGCTCCTAATAGAACGATATTTATTCTTGAACGTTAAAGTTGTCAAGGCAGGGAAACCCACTACCTTCAGGACCATAGAAGTATTTGTCCAATGTTGTAACGATCAGGATGAGCAGGTCCAATGCCTCTTTTGTGAGATTTACATGCATAAATTCTTCCTAGAAGAAGACAAGGACAACAACCCTAGCCTCTTCATAGGGGATGTACAACAACAAGCCTTCCTTTCATTTGCTAAAAACCAGATCAGGTGGGCCAAAGCCTACGACATCTTCTAGAAAAGAGAGCATAGTGTAGATTTATGGGTCAGGGGGCAGCCTATGAAACCCCTACAACTAATTATCTAGCACAAAAGCTTCATAAGAAGGCCAGGTGTGAGGACTAGGCTGGGACCCATCCATAAAGATATCATAGAAAATGCATGAGAATACTTTGACGACATTCGTGAAGCGGCCTTAGCAGCATCCAAGCGAAGATGGATGGCCTCCACAAACAATGTGAAGAATAGGGAGCCATTCAACTATAGGAATTTCAAGGCTTCTGCCTCCAGATTCCTTTCATACAGTAGCCTAGTCTACAACATGGGGTCTACCTAGTTAGGATGCAGATACATAAACCCTCTACTTTGGCATCCTCTCAAGGATTATAATCACAATTATGAATTACTAGAAGGAGCCACAGGCACTGAATTTTCACTCATGAAATGAAAACAAGGATTCAGAGCATACAACGAAAAGGCCTACCCTACCTACTCCTTAACACAGCTACATCTCAATCATTTGTTTGCATGAGGACATGCAACTAGGTAAGAAAGGGAGTATGTTGGCCTAAAATTAAGGTATGATTCTCACCCTGTAAGTACTTTAAAATATGTTATAATTTCGAAAATATTAACAATAAAGAATAAAATATTATGAAAACGAGAAAAATCGGACTAATGATGAAAAGGATGTTTTTGTGATAGAAAATTGACTTCTCTTACCTCCGCATGTAGGAAGGCAGAATACCTGAACCAATAGAAAATGGAAGCCAAGCAACGGATGTGAGCATATGAAATCCTAGTAATTCCCAATGGCCAGTAGAAGGCAGACAGACGAATTCAAGTCCAGGAACTCAAACGACAGCCACGTGCAGCGGGCTGTCGTTTGGGAAACATTTTTGAAAATTTTCAAATTGCCTTTAAAAGGGCAAAGGATGGAGGATAAGGAGAGTAAGAGAAAAGACAGGAAATTCATTCTGTAATAGACAAATCGGAAACAGTCTATCTAATTATGTTTTTGTAACATCACTGGATGTAATATAGAGCTTTGAACAATCATATTTTGAATTCTTTGCAGTGTTAGGTCTTCTGGTCGTCTGGGCCCAACCTCTAGAAGCTCCACGCAAGTTTTCATACTCTGTGTAGTTGCAGAACCAATGCTTAAGAATCTGATGCAGTTTTAAAGTATATTTCCATTCAATACAAATACAGTTCTCTTTCTTCAGGATTTTTAGAAACTACGTTCTTAAAGTAGGACAATCGCAATCGTATTTTCCAACTTATGGCAATGCTTTGTTATCAATAGATAGTTACAGCGCTTTTAATACCATTCCATTTGAATTACAGATCGTAGAATAAGATGATTTCAGTATTATCTGTCTTTATGAATTGGGCTCTCCTTCTAGCATAACAAAATGTTCAAACATCACTCAATTTTGATTAATTAAGTCATAAAGAGAACTCCATTGCAAAATTTCTTAATTACTTGCTATACGAGTTATTTAATTCTCTTCTGTCATACTTTCGTTCCATTACTGTCCAGCTTAGTTATTCTTCTGTTCCATTACTGAGTGATACTGTTGTTCCATTATTTCTTAGATAGCTAGACTACTGATTCAATTCAATTCCATTATTGATTAGCTTAGTTAGACTCTTGTTCCATTCAATTTCATCATTGTTAAGTTGATTGTCGAATTCAATTCAATGTCTTCTTGATTTCTCTAAATTGTTGTTCGATTCAGTTAAGTTGTTATTTAATTCCAGTAGATAAATGAAAAATCCTGTTGCTCAATCTTAGGCCACCCCTCATAGGATAAGCAAGCTCAAGAAGTTAGTAAATTCTTCCTCATAAGTGACAAGGAACATCTGTTAGAAGAACTGACTCGCATATATTGTGCCAGAACTCTTCGAATAAAAAGACTTACCCTGGGTTGATAATTAAATGAGAAAGCACTAGAGTTGTCAATAAAAATTCACCTCTTTCAGCACCAACAGCTCCATCCTAGTGTAGGTGCTTCATTTTCACTAGGATCTTCTTGTTGAATCTCAACACTCCCTCTCAACAAGAAAGGGATTATCCTTCACCCCCATCCTGTCTCTATGGTATTCGAATTTTCTCCTAGTGAGCACCTTGGTCAAAATATCTGCAAACTTATCTTCCGTGAGAATGTACTGAAGAAACATGATCCTCCTTTGTGTTGGGCCAGAATTGTAATCTACAGATAAATTACGCTTCCCTAGATAGGTGCTAGTCTAGAAAAATAGTTGAAATACTATACTACCATTTCTCCTACCTCAAAATAGATATAGAGAGAGGATTGGAAGCTTACTTGTTTAGTCACTTCCAAATGGCTCCTTTTGTCGCTTCCACTGCAGCTTCAAATTAAAGTGGTTTGTGAGCTGAATGCTTCCTACAAGAAATAACACTAAAAAAATAGAAGATGTAATAATATAGATATCTATTCAAGCTAGTTAGTGAAATTAGTAAAGCATAAACTACATTCATCAACCAAGATTTTACAATATGGAAAATCAAAGTTAACATAGATGCATGTAGGGAAAAATAAGAAGTACTCTTTATTGATGATAGAAGGAGAGGTTACAACCTAGTGACTGATTTGAAATGACCTTCCAACATAGTTCCCAAGTCTCATCATAGCATAAATATCTCCAGCATCAGCTCCACAAATAAAACTCTCAATTGAAAATTCTCCACCATTTCTCTACTCAAATTCTTCCTTCTCAAACACTTAGATCTATGTTCAATTTATAGATGAATTGTAGGTTGTTTTAAAATAAATAGCTTTCAAAAAATATGAAAGACTTGCTTCCATTCATGTATATGTCAAATGGACACTTGGATCTGAAGCTTGACACATGTGAACTCTTCTAGAAGGCACTGTCCAAGTGGAGATTCTGGAACAATGAGAATTTCACTCCCAATGTGACCAACACACCTTTGAATGTCGGGAAGTACTTTGTAGAGCAGCCTTGCATGGGGCTACCTACATATGAAATGCACTTAGGCCCCTTAGAGCCGACGTTGGTGAGCTCTCATATGCTATACAATAAGCTTAAAACCATGGAAACCTTTGCTTGATGAAAATATTGTTTGATTTGTCTTGTTTTCTGCCTTAGAGCATATAGCAACTGAAATGATAGGGAATGATATACCCTTGATCATCGGTCCTGGAGATGATGCCCAATTAACCAGGTCATTGGGAATGGTGCCCAAATTGACCTATAACAATTCCCCCCTAAAGCATGAGATCCAAATAATAAGAAAATTTTATTGAGATGCTTTACATTGTGATGAGCCTAGAAATGAAGAGGAATGATCACCTACATTAATATTACAATACATTACATCATGATATATCGTCTATTGATCATAATTGCTGAGGCTAGGCATTCCCTTAGTCAGTAAATAAACAATCTAATAACATGTACATAATTCAGAAAGTCATTTACGTTGGAATGTTGCCCAGATACAGACATGCCTACAGATATAGGCCCATGTTTGGATGAAAATCTGTATGTAAGGTCACCGTATAGATGATGTGTACAAAAATCCTGAAATCGCAGCCTGGATGGCTAAAACTAGATCCAGGGTCTTCTTATCTCATTCACTCGATCATTCGGGTACAAGTCTAGCCATGTGAATATATGATTTGTAGTCGAACATGGAAAGACATCATTTGATTACTAGCCAATGATGTGAGTTGTTAAAAAACGCGAGAGAACGACCATTAATACCAATGGCCCTCAAGGTACTACAGTACATTTCATAAGGCATGAATATATGATTTGATGTCAAACGGAAAAAAAAATATTTCGGTCAAAAGTCCGGAAGCAACGATCTTTTCGATGCTGTAACAAGCCTCATGGTACTAGAATCTGATGTTTCAAAGTGAACTTCCTAGATATTGATTTGTTGTCGACAGGAAGTCACCTTATTGAAAAATAGGAGTTACTGATTTCAGAGACAAGGGTATGACCTGATATAGCAATTTTAAGGGGTGACGGTCATGAAAATGAAGGTTTACACATATTGCAGATGGATGAGTTTTTAATCATTGGATGACTTCTCTTGAACATATCGGCGACACTGTGATGAGTTGGCAGCATTGACCCAAAACCGAAGTGAACGTATGATGAGCCATAGGTGTGAATGAACCGTCAATATGATTACCAAAACCAAACAGTCACGGACATGGAGTGAAAGAAGTGTCATGTTCAAGAGCGACTTGCTACCAAAAATAAACTTTTCTTACTTTTCCCAAATTTTCCCTGGTCATTTGTTGACCAGCACCTCTTTATTTTTTAAGAAGCTTGAGGAGGATAAAATTTGCTTGATCTATAATTCAACCCTTCGGGTGAATAAAGTATCGCTATTTAATAATTTAATGAGTCTAACGATGAATGAAACTTGATTATTTCCATGATCAAAAAACCAGTCGCTATTTTATGTTTTAACGAGCTTAACGACAGTGATAGCCCGGTCCTTTTTCATATTTAGACAGTCTAAAAAAGAGGACGAAAGAGCACTCAAAAAGTACTTTTTTCGTAAATTTGTCTCTCAGATCTGAAAAAGTGTAAAATAATATTTGAAAGAACCTCTTTGGTCATGTTTAACCAAGGTATTCCTTTTTCGTAAATAATCCATCTCAGTCCAGAAAAGGGTTAAACTCATACTGAGTAGATATCAATTCATTTAATTTAACGAGCTCAAAATGACAAGTGCTCGACAATCTTTTCACATTATCGGAGTCTGAAAAGTGTTGAAAGAAGATTCTAGGGGTTCCTTTTTCGCCGTTATCAAAGCTGGAAAAAGAGATAAAAGTGTGCTTTAAATCCTTTTTCATTTTTAACAAAGCTCAAAAAATAAGGAGAAAAAGTATGCTTTGCGGCCAAATCTTTCTTTGAAATAAATCTGCACGACTAATTTGTTCATTAGTTGTATTTCCTGTTCAGAACAACATCAAATGGATTAAAAATACCTATTTTATGATAAAAACATAATAAAACCATAGTCATAGCAATAAATTTAACTTGAAAGCAATTAAATGACTATATAAAGTAGTTTCACTATTCATTTTTACCATTCCATAGTTACCATTTGCATTTTGGAGCTCTGAACCTAATTTTGTCCCCAAAATTCAGTTGTTGATTGCGGTCATTTTTGTGGACCGATTTCGTCGCCATTTGATCCAAGTTAGTAGCATGAACCTCTTCTTTCTTTTAGTATTCATTTCATTCCCATTCCTTGCAAATTTTTAGGGTTTTAAGGCCCCTAGGGTAAATTCTGCCCAAATTGAGGGAAACGCACCATTTAACATTGAAGCCTGCATTGCATAACAGGTACAATGAAGGGTACCTGCATATGCAACGCACTGTCTCAACTCAGGGAGTGCGTTGGGCGCAATTCAAGTTTTTGATTTTCATGATGTGCTCAAAATTTTCCTAGCTTTTTGCAATGAATGGTATCTAATGGATCATATGGTTGATTTTTAGGTTCCCATCAGATAATAATGACAATTACATAGAGAGAAAGAGAACATGAGGAACAAGATATGATTTCCTTGAATGATTCGGGTACTGTAAGAGCTTTAAGATATTGTGGGCTACTTAAGTACTTCAAATTGTCGGGAATGAGGCAACAAATAGAACTCTTAGAGTTCCTTGTTCGAGCATGGGATCCAACAATAGAGTCATTTCACATAAAAAATCAAGTGTTGTCCATAATCATTGAGGATGTATATTTTCTCATCGATTTGTCAAGGAGAGGTTTGCCCATTTCTCTCACAGGGTCTACCTTTGGAGGAGAGACAGTGAGGGATTATACTATGCAATATTGCTATCCAGGGTCAGAACCTAGCAAAGATGGAAAAATAAACATCTGGGATGTCAGTGTAGGTTTTAACCCTGAATAGAAATTATCTACACATGAATCTTATGACAGAAAATAAAAAATAGCGAGAGCATAAAACATAAAACAAATAAACACAGAGATTTTCCCCTGGATCCCAAATCGAGACAACCAACTTGATTTTTTATTCTATTCCTTTTAGTGTTACAACACATATATATACATGCCGAAGCATACATAAACCCCAATCCATTAACCCTGGATTAGAACATAACCATAGTTCCCTTGACCGGATCTACAAAATACCAGGGGTCGAAAACCATCGTACCCCAAAACCATGTGCAAATCATGAAAAACATGGGTGGGTTCCGCTCATGAGTGGGTCCGCACACCAAAAATTTGGTTCGAGCGCTCCCTACAAAACTCCCCGACCGGGGGGGCTGCCCCCCCCCCCGTGACCCCCCTGTTGCGCCCGACGCAACGTACAGTGCGTGGGGCTAGTTGTGGAAAGAATATAACACATACCCAACATTCTCCCACTTGTTGTTTTCTTTCCACAGGGGGCCACAGGAGAGCTTAGTCATTTGGCCAATTCTTCAACACCCATTGTTTCTCTACAGCAAGAGAACTTCTGAGTGCTCACAGACTTCATCAATGCATCTGCAACATTCTTCAAAGTGTCCACCTTTACCAGAAACACCCTTTTAGCCTCAACCATATCTCTAACAAAGTGATATTGAACATGAATGTTCTTTTTATTTGAATGATAAGCAGGGTTCTTAGCCAAGAAAATTGCACTTTGGCTATCACAGTCTATCCTTATAGCTTGTTGTACCAACCCCATACTTGAACACAATCTCTGCAACCAAACTGCCTCCTTGCTTGCATGAGTGGTTGCTATGTATTCTGCCTCTGTAGTTGAAAGAGCCACTACAGACTGTCTTTTACTCATCCAACTGATTGCGCCTCCAAATAGGCTAAACACATACCCACTTGTAGATATTCTTTGGTCCAGATCTCCAGCCCAGTTTGCATAAAAAAAACCACGAATTTCCAACATTATTTCCAATCCTGGTCTTCCCTGGTAGCACAAGCCATAATCACTAGTGCCACGTAAATATCTGAAAACCCGCTTCACTGCTCTCCAATGCTCCCTCCCTAGTTTTGACATAATCCTGCTCAATACTCCCACTGCATGTGCAATGTCTGGTATAGTACATACCATTGCATACATCAGGCTACCCACTGCACTTGCATATGGAACACGGGACATATCCTCCTCTTCTTCTTGTGTCTTGGGACACTATTCAGCATACAGCTTTACACCTACAGGAATAGGAACATTCACTGGTTTACTATCCTGCATATTTAACCTCTGCAATAGAGTCTCGACATACTTCCTCTGGTTTAACCAGAGCTTCCACTTTTCCTGATCTCTATTAATTTCCATGCCCAAAATATAGTTTGCAGCACCAAGATCCTTCATGTCGAATTTGGAGAACATTTGGGTCTTCAAATCTTGGATAATTTATTTTTCATTTCCAATCAACAAAATATCATCCACATACAAGACCAAATAAATAACATGGTCACCAATTAATTTAAAATAAATACATTGATCCTCCTTGCTTCTTGTGAAGCCAAGTCTCCGTATGTAGGTATCAAATTTCTGATACCACATCCTTGGTGATTGTTTTAACCCTTACAGAGACTTCTTCAACTTGCATACCAGTTCTTTCTTACCATTCACCATAAAGCCTTTAGGTTGCTTCATGTAGATCTCCTCTTCTAGATCCCCGTGAAGAAATGTTGTCTTCACATACATCTTTTCTATCTCAAGATCAAATGCAACAGCAAAATATAAAAGTAATCTAATAGAAGTAACTTTGGCAACAAGAGAAAAAATATCACCAAAATCAATTACCGGCACCTGGGAGTAACCTTTTGCTACCAACCGAGCTTTTTATTTCTCCACCTTGCCTTCTACATTCATCTTCTTCTTAAACAACCATTTGCTCCCAATGGGTTTCCTTCCCGCTGGCAATTCCACCAGATCCCATGCCTCATTTTTGTGCAAGGATGCCATTTCATCAACCATGGCCTCCTTCTAGAGTTTTCCATCCTTGGAATCTACTACCTCCCTGACAGTTTTGGGATCATCATAAGTTATAGTTAAGGCAAATCCTGAACAGAAAGCAGATGGACTATACCTTTCTGGTTGCCTTCTTTCCCAAACTGATCTTATCAAAGCTGGAGTTTGTGGCTCTTCCTCTTTTGAATCTTCTTCTACTGTAGAGTCTGATTCATCCTCCTTTAGCTCAAACTCTATCTTCTCAGGTTCCTTTGGTATGATTTCATGTTTAACAACATCTTTCACCTTTCTAAACAACACATATCGGTTGTACACAACCTTCCTTGTTTCCGGGTTCCAAAGCTTGTAACCTTTTAAACCATCCTTATACCCAATAAAGATGCACCTTTCAGATTTATTATCCAACTTGGTCCTTTTCTCCTTTGGAACATGTACATATGCATCACATCCAAATACCCTTAGATGTGAAAGAGAGGTTTTCTTACCAGTCCATACCTCATGTGGAGTCTTATCCTCCAACGCTGATGAAGGTGATCTGTTAACTAAGTAACATGCAGTCTCCACTGCCTCTGCCCAGAATTCTTGTCATAACCCGGTACCACTGAGCATGCTTCTTGCCTTTTCCATCAGCGTTCTATTCATTCTTTCTGCAACTCAGTTTTGCTAATGTGTGTATGGAGTAGTCTTCTACCGTGCTATACCACACTTCTTACACAACTCTTCCAATTCCTTCTTGTAGAACTCCCCACCATTATTTGTCCTCAGTGCCTTTATCTTCTTCTCTATCTGGTTTTCCACCAGGGCCTTAAATTCTTTAAATCTATCAAAGAATTTATATTTCTTCCTCAAGAAATATATCCATGTATTCCTTGAGAAGTCATCTATGAATGAAACATAGTACACAGACTTTCCCAGTGATGGAACTGACACAGGTCCAAACACATCACTATGCACAAGTTCTAATATCTTGTTCGACCTCTTAGCATCAGAAGGAAAACTCACCCGATTCCACTTCCCATATACACAATCTTCACAGAAATCAAAATATAGAGAGAAATTAGACATACCTTCTACCATACCATTTATATGCAATATCCGAAGGCCCTTCTCTCCAATATGTCCAAGCCTTTGATGCCATAGCATGGTCTTTTCTCCAGAGACAGTTAGGCTTTCCGCTCCACTTTCAGGAACCACAGAACTGTTACACCCATCAATAACAGTGCTACCTTGTAGCTTGTATAGAGTTCTAGTTCGAACTCCCCACATTAATACCACTGTTCCCTGAACCATCTTGCAGTTATCTTTGTCGAACACTGTTTTTACACTTGCATCATCCATCTTGCTTACAGAAATCAGATTTCTGGCCAATGCAGGAATATGCAGAACACCGGGAAGTGTTCTAATCCTTCCACCTTGCAGCTTCAGCTTGACCTTTCCACGTCCGACGATTCTGGCCTTCCTATCATCCCCTAGGAATACATTACCACCATCATATTTCTCATACTCGCAGAATCACTCCCTATGGGGAGTGAAGTGAAAGGATGCACCTGAGTCAATCAACCATGACTCATTATCTACATGTGTATTTGAAGAAGAAGCCAAATACACATCCCCACCTTCATCCGAGATGGTTTTGCCTCTGCAGAAGGAGCATCATCAGATCCCTTTCCTTTCTCAGGAGCTTTAGATCTGCACTCATTTTTGTAGTGCCCTTCCTTTCCGCATTTCCAGCATACCTTTACAAACTTTCCAGGAGATTTAAATCTCCCTCTAGATTTGGATCTCCCACTCGAAACATTATTCTTGTTTCGGTTTTGGGACCTTCCTCATACAGATAAGGCATCCCCACTCTCGCCCTCCATATTTCTCCGTCTCATTTCCTCCGACAACAAGGCTGAGAAAATGTCATCAAAATTCAAGGTAGTTGTATTGCTACCTATTGTAATAACCAGACTGTCCCATGAGTCTGGTAGAGAACACAACAAACTGATGCACTTATCTTCATCTGAGATTTTAATATCAACATATGACAGCTGACTTACCACAGTATTGAAGGCATTCAAATGCTCTGTCACCGAGTCTCCATCCTTCATCCTCAGGTTGTAAAACTTTTTCCGCAAGAACAAATTATTCACCAGAGACTTAGATTGGTACAAAGTCCCAAGTTTTTCCCACAAATTCTTTGCCGTAGCTTCCCCAAATACATTCAACAATACTAGATCTGAGACGCAAAATCGTATTGTGCTCTTAGCCTTCCGATCCAGTTTATTCCAGTCTTCATCTGACATTGCCGTTGGTTTAGTACTTGGATCTACTGCGATCCACTGATCTTTATCCACTAGCAGATCCTCCATCTTGAGCTTCCATAACTCAAAGCTATGACCATTAAATTTCTCGATCTCTATCTTCCTGCCGCTTGCCATCTTCTTTCACCGCAAGAATCGATCCCGCAGATCTCCCACTGAACAGGGTCTACCTTAGGCTTGAGAAAAAAACCCTCAGCAGTAAAGGCATCCCCTTGAAGCTGAAACAACTTTGATACCAAATGTAGGTTTTAACCCTGAACAGAAATTATCTACACACGAATATTATGACAGAAAATAAACAATAGCGAGAGCATAAAACATAAAGCAAATAAACACAGAGATTTTCCCCTGGATCCCAAATCGGGATGACCAGCTTGATTTTTCATTCTATTCCTTTTAGTGTTACAACACATATATATACATGCCGAAGCATACATAAACCTCAATCCATTAACCCTGGATTAGAACATAACCATAGTTCCCTTGACCAGATCTACAAAATACCAGGGGTCGAAAACCATCGTACCCCAAAACCATGTGCAAACTCATGCACAAAACATCGGTGGGTCTACCTATGAGTGGGTCCACACACAAAAAAAAAATTATGGGGCGTTTCCCCATACCCTGACAGGGGGGGCTGCCGCCCCCCCTGTGACCCCCCTGCTGTGCCCGACGCAACATACAGTGCGTGGGACTAGTCATGGAAATCATATAACACATACCCAACAGTTAGGGATTTTCCTTTGAGAACCATCCTCTTCACGATCACTAAACTTGTTGGCACCATTACACTCCATGTAGTGAAAAAATTGTATATGCAGTATGCGCTACAGTGCTTAGAGCCAACAACCTTCAACTGGTCTGAAGTTGTTCTATCTCAGATAAAGGAACAACTAAATAAAGCAAAGGGAGGAAGGAAGAAAAATTTCAGTTATGGTTCCATCCTTATCTCCTTCACCTTGGAACGGATTCCACTTATGCAGCCACAACATGTAACATTGGATATTTCTAGTCCTAGAGATCCTTGAATGTAGAGATGGGTAGAACTGATGGGTCGGCATGTAGGCCAATCGACCATTGTGTTCTCTACTGCATTCTTCGCCTAGTTTCAGCGGTAGATTGTCGCCATCGATGATTACGCATACGCAAGGCATCGACTTCCGAGGAGATCCAGATCTAGTTTTACCAGAAGGGGCTCAGTGGGGTGCAATAGGTAAGAATGATTTGACCATATTTTTTGATTTTTATAAGGTTTATACAATGTTTTTTTGTTTTGATTTCTTTCCAAGACTAAACTAAATGTTTGATGTAATGCAGATATAGGGTTTGTTTTTCACCAACCAAAACTCTAATGTCTTTGCCTCCAAACAACACCACACATGACTAAAATCACTGAACAAGCGTTGTCAAACTTACTTGGAGAAAATGAGTTGAATCGATTTGATTTTTTATGGATCCGTGATGAATTTTTGTCTTTAAGGCTCTGTGCGCCGTGCACAAGCCTAGTGCACCACGCCTCATGGATGTGTCGCGCCAGTGGAGAAAAGCACTGTGGCAGGAGGCCTAGTGTGTCGAGTAGCCTGTGTGCACCGCGCTCTTACCCAATGTGCCGCGCGCACTCTAAACACAGTCTTGGCTTGAAAATTTACAAGTTTTTCCCTCTCTCCACTAAACTTCGACTTAAATCAACCTCTTGAATGCAAATGGCATTGATAAACATAGAAATATCTATATAAAGTCATGGCTTTGATTTTTTCTTTGTAAAGACCCATTTTGTAATGTTTTGGCTTGGCCCTTTTTCACATTTCAATACAACTCTGTTTTTCAAATTTCCTTTTTGATTTTTTGGCTTGAAATGATGGTTTCTTGGTTGATTTTTTGCAGGGATGGTGGCATCGGATTTCGGCAAAGGATGACCAGGGCTGCATTTGAAATACTTCATGGCGAGAAACTTTAAAAATACATATTTATTACAAACAATTAATTTGACGATTTCTTCCTCAAAACAGAGTTTTGAAGAAGAAACATCCTTGAGCCTTATTGATGATGAAAATATTGAAATGAAAAATTATTGAAGACATCCTCATGGCCTCCGGGCATTATTTGACATTTTGAAGACCAAACCCTAGACCTAGAAACTAAAATGACTCTTGTTTGACCAAAATACCATCTATGACTGTAAATGACTGAAATCAACTTTAATGAATTTTGATAAATTTCGACCAACCCAGCAGGTACAAACATGAGGGAGAATGAGAGAACAAAGCCCTTCCGCCAGATGATGGCATGTCCCTAACGGAATGCAGATGAATGAGCGGAATGAGACACCTAAAAATGAAATGCAATAAGAGAAATGATCTCTGACGGAGGGATGTAAAGACCGACTCTAACATTGGCTCCATTGGGGATGGTAGCTCCTTGGAGGTGCCAATAACTACAGATATTTGGAAAGCAGACAGTGCCTTTATCCATTGGGAAATGGAATAAAAAAACTCAAGCTGAAATGCATGACTGAAAACTGATGACTTGATGACACAAACTGACTCTCACTCAACTAAAAACTGACTCGATACTTAAACACAACTGACAAACTGGAAAAGATGCTCAAAGTAGAGCTTATTCAATACAACCTACTCTAATTGTTCCTTTCACCACCCAATCAAGTGAAATGGAACAACCAATGCAACCATGTGAGCATCCTGGCTGCTATTTTATTTCTTCCCAAATGCTTTCTGATGCGCAGGAAAAGGAAAGAATCGAAAGGAAACTCCCATAAAAAATTAAAATCAAGTTGACTGCTAATAAACTTGCAAAGCATGAACTGACTGGATGAATTCAAGAATACTGCGAAAGGATCTTCATAAACATAACCATTGATTTCCATTAACACATTACTACTCTGGTCCAAGTCATCTTCATAGCTGGAAATTAAGATTTTCCTCACATCTGTGCTGGCTTTCTTTGGTGACTGCAGCAAGCTGTCAAAAGGATCTTGAATTTTGTGAATAACCAAACTCTGGAGCTGATTCCCAACAAAACAAAAGTCTCCCTATCAATCTCCTCATATAACTGCAAACATTGGTGTGAGCTTTGTAATGAAAAATATGTTAAACAAGAGAATGAAGGTGACCTTTGCATAAGATTATCATCAACATTCTTTTCTGGCACATGGTTAGCTAATGGAGAAGAACTTTTACAGCAAACATCATCCAACACACGAGCAATAGGATCATCAAAAACTTGAGAAGACTGCTGCGATGTATCCATTGAAACTGTATGACATCCTACTAGTTGTTCACCTTTTTCTTTAGAGATATTACGAAGATTATGCTTTATAAACTGAAATGCTTCGAAACAAAAGGGTACAGAATCCTCTTGCATCATTAAACCATGTATTTCAGCTTCCACACTTTCATCCGTAATCTAACCTTCAATTTCATTTGGTGGCTGCAAATCTGATGCTACAGGCTGCTCAAGAATTTCGTTATCTATCTCATCCTCAACATTAACACTGAGAGATTGCTGATTTCTTACAGGCTGCTCATTTGAAGACTTACTATGCAATTTACGCTTGAAAAACTGGAATGATTCAAAAAAGAATGGTACGGAGTCATCTTGTAGCATTTGATCATGTGTGCCAGTTTCCACGTCTTCATCTGCACCTTGACCATCAATGGCACTAGGGGGTTGCAAATATGAATATGAGAAATATTGAACAAGGTTTTTATTACCCTCAAGATGGTCCAGATCAAGACTTGTTGACATTTGTTTTCTTATTGCATGAAAGTTGTCTCTCATTAACTGAAACGAATCAAAACAAAAAGGCAAAGATCCTTCACTTACTTCAAAATTTTCTGCACTTTCCTCATCCTTGTCATAGTTGATATGTATCGGTTGATCATTGTACACAAGCTGCTGAAAGTGAACTTCTTCCTCCTTCCAAAAACTAGTTGTTGTTTTGTCTGCAAGATTAGCTTCTGTTTGGAGAACATAATCATCATCATACTGATCAGACTGAGGCAAATCATCAATATAAAGTTCATCATCAAGCATACATATCATATCAATAGCTCTCTCTTCTTCAAGATGATCTATAAAGCAATCACTATGACAACTGGGATAAGAAACAAAATGTTTTGGATCAGCCACTGGTTCTTCTTCAATCAGCAAGTCATGGGCTTGAACATTATACTCATTCCTTCTGGTGTTATTTTGCATCATCTCTTCTACTGCACTTACCAACATGTCAAGCTTTACCTCTAAAGATGTCGATTTCTCCAGATCTATGTTTTTCATCTCTTCTTCCTTCAACCTTTCCCTTCGGATCAACAAATGAGCCTCTACATTTACTGCACTATTCTGCATCTCGTGAAGTGTTGCAAGATTCCTTTCTCTTAACTGAAACTCCATTTCCAGATCAAAAGCACCTGGGTAATGCAAGAGAGCAAATCTAGGAGAAGGTCTTATATCAGCTGGCATCGAAAAATATACTTGGTTAAATCTGGCAGAAAACTGTTGTACTGTCTCCCCTGGCAGTCTTTTCAGCTGGTTATACTCTTCTATAATCACGAAAAGGTTCTGTTTGATCACCCACCTGTCAAGGAAAACTTTGATGAACTGCTGGAAATCTGAGATGCTCGCATCAAGCAGGGCTTTGAACCAACTCTTCACTTGGCCTTGCAAAGAAAGAGCAAAAATCCTAATACTAACATCTTCGTCATCAACTTCAAAAAGATCTAGAAAAGTCTCAACATTCTGCACATGCCACTCAACATTGACATTGTTACATTCCCCGTCAAATCTTGGTAAATATAGGTCATAATTTTTAGGGAAAGCATGAAGAACAAAAGGTAAAACAAGATTTTTATACCTATCTGGGACTATATAAGGTGTAGGAGTATATACAAGAGCTACGGGATCAGTCTCGTTTTCTTTAGGCTCATCACTCTGAAGAGAGTCATCATAAGATGTGGGAAAAGTAAGGAGGCCAGGATCAAAGGGAAACTCAGTATTTACACTCTTTGAATAGGTCGAGCGAAGATTTTGATCACCTTTATCATACAACAAATTCTGAAAAACTTTCAGGACAGCTTCAAGAACAGCAAAGAAGTAATTTACAAGAAAGCAGACTAGATCTTGAATACCATTCCACTTTGGATACCTGAACTTTGTGGAAGATACTTCCATTTTCACAGAGAAAGAGTTAGTCGTCCAGTGGAGTCTTTACATTGAGTTGGAGTCACCAGGTGAATGATTTCAACCTTCTTATGTCTGATCGTTGTCCACCATCAACCATCAGATCTAAACATGATACATGTACTGGAGCAAGACAATCCACAAGTCAAGTGTCACGTTCACAAGCTAGACCGGAGATTGACTGAAGCAACGTTTATCTACTTTCGCTGATGCAAAGAAAGAACGTTTCAAAGGCTTCCTGGCATAACTTCAGGCTCCGTCTATAGCTTATAAAACAATTAACACCAATAAGAAAACCATTTTCTTCCCCAGTATGGTTGCCACTATGTTATCACCCAAATCCACCTTAGGCTGAAGGAAGGCGAGATTCAGGGTAACACCAAACCACGCTCAGTCTGGTAGCTAGCCCTACCAGAACAGGAGAGGGCTCTCTCCAGGTCAATCTCAGGAAAAATGTATCAATAGGGCTTGAGATGAATGAAATGAGTGGTAATTTTAGGCTAGGTATATTAATCAAGGAGTTTGGAATAATTTTTAGGGGTTTTGTGTTGGAAAAAGGAAAATGCAGTTTTGGGCTTGGGGATGAGGCTAATTTCTTGCAGAGTTCAAGTTAGGGCAGGGAAGCAATGGATTTGATGTCTTAGATTAAATGAATGGATAGAAAATACTGCTGAGGAGCTGAAGAGGGCAAGAAGGTGCAAGTATCCTCTTCAAACGGAGGAAAACATATAAAACTAAACAAAAGTTTAAGGCAGAGCACCAGCAAACTAATGAATTGTACCTTAGTTACTCATTTGTTTAATTTAGAAGAAAAGAGAAGGGAAATGGCATACATATAACATTAATGAAACCTACAGATACATGGAGAAAAACATCATCAAAACTCAGAGCCACAAGGATCCCAACAAGTGTTGCAAAACCCTGGTCTTTCCTTTGCCAAAAATCTGAAATGAATATACAATGAGGTGCCAAACTATTCCCAAAAGTCCAACCCTGAAAATGTCTCAGAAAATACAATATATAGACCATCATAACCCCTTCCCATGCCTCTTGGGGTCAATCTCATCCTTCTAGGAGCTGTTTCAACCAATTCTAAACATGGAACTAAAATCTAGGCAGCCAAACAACTTGCCTCTATAAGGAAGGAAACTGATTCATTCATTTAATTTTCACTTTTTAATGAATGAATCCTATAGAAAAAGTAAATATGAGCCAAAATTACATCATAGCCATAAAATTACATCAATATAGATCAATAATTACATCACAAAGTGAAATTAGTCAAACTGGCCGAATCTATGAGCTGAAAAGTAAAAATTGGACCAAAATCCTCTATGCGCCGTGCCAGAAAACTCAATGCGCCGCGCCACTTTGAGCCTGTTTCTGGGGCACTTCCTAAAGTCCAAATTGAGCTCATGATATCGCGTTGGAAAGTCGTTTGTCTGATATCAAAACCAAGTGGAATTTTTGGATTTGGATGTCATTTTCCCCTCCAAAACTGCAATCTCCCAAGACTGGTTCCTGCTGGTGCAAAAAGTGGCAGAAAGGCCATTTTTGGAGTGTTTTTGACCTTTAAGACCACCCAGAACTTGATAAAATATCTCAGACATTCCTGAGCATGCATAATTTACCATAACAAACTCAAAAATATCAATTTTTCCTTTAGAAGATATCCCAATTATAAGCGCGCGTCGAGTGGCGCGACGTGTCGGGCATAAAAACCTGTTTTGCAACCAAAATTTCAAAAATGACAAAATTTACTCCAAATTTGCTGAAATTTGGAGTGAATGTCTCCCATCATGTCCCATGCTCAGCTAAGGAAGCTTCAGCCAAGATTTGGAGTGGATCAGGCCTTTTCTGACGTTTCAGTGCTCTCCTCAACCTCGCCTTCAGGATCTTCATCCTAGCTTTGCAAACATGTGTGCGGGCCCAATAGTGGTTATTCATGTGCCTGAGCAAGTCTTTGTCCCTATTGGCCTTTGCCAATAGCTTCTCAAGATGTCTGTTGACTCTCTCAAGCCAAATATTCCGCTCAAAAGGTGCCATGTCACCTGGTCTCTTTCGGGCCAATTCCCGATCTTCACGGATTCTCTGCAACTCCGTAAGTGTCCGGTGATCCTCTAGTTGTTTATTCCGCTGCTCCAAGTAATTTATAACCCACTAAGCTCTCTACAATTTCTCGGTCAGTGTGTCGATTTCAGATTTCTGCTCCTGCATGATTTCTTTCAGCTTTGAGCTGGGAGAGCTCGAATCAACATCAAACAATATAAAATCAGTATCTTAGCCTCCTGAGGGGCCCTCATCCTGCATAGGCTTCTTACCTCTGTCCTGTACCTGTGCTGATGTAGAAGGCAAGACCCCTTCCACGCCATGTGGATATAGTACTCGCGCTGCTGTCGAAGGTAACGAGACCCCTTCCACCCTGGGTGGAGATAGTACTCGTCGTGCTGCTACAAATAAGGCTCTGGTACCTCTCTGATAGGTAACACACACTGGAAAACTGATAGGCTCTGTCTCAGGAACCTCAAACTGATGTGAAGTCTCACCTGCATCGTGAACAATCTCTGGAGGAGCCTGAGGGGCTGTGAAGAAGTCACGGGAAATGAACTCCTCCCATGCAATGCCCTGCAATCCAAGCTGATGTACTACAATGATTTTGATGAGCGCATAATGATAAATGTTGTTATGCTATTGCTCCGGAGTCTTACTCTGCACAAGGGTAGTCATCCACTCTATGTTTTGACACATGAAATATGGAATACTCATCAGTCTCACTCTCGTGAAATGCATCAACAGCCTGATGTGGTATGCATAAAGGCGTGAGAATCTACCCTTGCAACTGAAGTATCTAATGATGAGCTTCATTAATGGCGCATAGGACTCCTTCAAGAATCTGAAAGGAAACACCCTGTTGAGCTGCCTCATATAACCAGGCCTGATGTAAGGTTGATAATATGCTCTATCCAGCTGTTTTCTCTTATTCCACTCTTCACCTATGTTTGGTATCCCGGTTGCCTGAGAAATGGTTTCTAGTGTTAAGGTGAAGTTCACTCTAGCAAGGTTTACGTGACCATCATGCAAATGTAGGACAAATAAGCGAACCAAATCTTGATGATGCTGAATCTAAGCAATCATCTCACAATACTAAAAACATGAATTTTGCTGAAAGCATGCCATTGCAAGCGGGTAGGCCTCCAACTGAGTCAAGAAAGTGGGCTCTTCTCTGATGTGCCTACCACTTTTATGAGACCTCCTCGGTACATTTAGCTCTGTGGTTAAGTCACTGTCTTACTCATATTCTTGCTCATATGACGAATTTTTCTCTGACATGGTGCTGAAAACAAGGTGTATGCTTGGTGTGTTGAAAATGAGAAATTGGACTTAGTGTCTTTGTTTTCAATGCCAAATGTGCTAAATAGGAATAAGGAACTGTGAGGAAAATGGGACAGTGGGAAAAGTGAATTGGGGGTTTGTCAAGTGAAATAAGAGTGCAATAACAGTCACTTGACTGTTTGGGGAACTTCAGGATTTGGGGATTTTATAAGTGATATGGGAGTGGGAGATGGTGATGGGAAATAGAGTTTTTAGAGATAGGGATAAATGAAATGGCAAGATATATTTAAGCTAAGTGAAATCAAGGATGTAAAGACAGTCCTTGAATGTTTTGGGAATTGGGAATTTATAAATGATATGAAAGGGGGAGGACTAATAGGGTTTAGTGATAGGGAAAATGGGTACAAGGGATATGATTGTTTTGGAACAGAGGGAATAGGAAGTGATAACAGTATGACCGTGATGGGAACACGAATGAACAATGGAGTGGGAGTGTTTAGCACCAATAGTCAAATTTCAACACTTCATTTCAAACCTTAAGGGAGCAGATTTTGATATGGATATAGGGTTTATTTTTCACCAACCAAAACTCTAATGTCTTTGCCTCCAAACAACACCACACATGACTAAAATCACTGAACAAGCGTTGTCAAACTTACTTGGAGCAAATGAGTTGAATCGATTTGATTTTTTATGGAGCCGTGATGAATTTTTTTCTATAAGGCTCTGTGCGCCGTGCACAAGCCCAGTGCGCCACACCCCGTGGATGCGTCGCACCAGTGGAGAAAAGCATTGTGGCAGGAGGCCCAGTGTGCCGCGCGCACTCTAAACACAGTCTTGGCTTGAAAATTTACAAGTTTTGCCCTCTCTCCACTAAACTTCGACTTCAATCGACCTCTTAAATGCAAATGGCATTGATAAACATAGAAATATCTATATAAAGTCATGGCTTTGATTTTTTCTTTGTAAAGACCCATTTTGTAATGTTTTGACTTGGCCCTTTTTCACATTTCAATACAACTCTATTTTTCAAATTTCCTTTTTGATTTTTTGGCTTGAAATGATGGTTTCTTGGTTGATTTTTTGCAGGGATGGTGGCATCGGATTTCGGCAAAGGATGACCAGGGCTGCATTTGAAATACTTCATGGTGAGAAACTTTAAAAATACATGTTTATTACAAACAATTAATTTGACGATTTCTTCCTCAAAACAGAGTTTTGAAGAAGAAACATCCTTGAGCCTTATTGATGATGAAAATCTTGAAATGAAAACTTATTGAAGACATCCTCATGGCCTACGGGAATTATTTGACATTCTGAAGACCAAACCCTAGACCTAGAAACTAAAATGACTCTTGTTCGACCAAAATACCATCTATGACTGTAAATGACTGAAATCAACTTTAATGAATTTGGATAAATTTCGACCAACCCAACAGGTACAAACATGAGGGAGAATGAGAGAACAAAGCGCTTCCGCCAGATGATGGCATGTCCCTAACGGAATGTAGATGAATGAGTGGAATGAGACACCTAAAAATGAAATGCAATAAGAGAAATGATCTCTGACAGAGGGATGTAAAGACTTACTCTAACACGGGTAGTTGCGGCACATAGCCCATATGGTTAAAGATGACAAGATTAGAATTAGTCGGATTAATTCCACCATTTGCTGACAATAAAGCCTGCTTTTGGGAGGGAAAATTTTGTAATACCTCAAGAGCAGACATAGCTGAAGGGGATTGAGCCAAATCTTCAACTATAGTATAATTTTTTGCAGCTCTTGCTCGAGGATTATATGTCGATTTATGAATTACTCTCTTTGGTGGCTTAATTTTCAATTCAGGAACAACAAGAGGTGGTACTAATTCATTATATGGATTCGTTGTCGAGGTAGTAGGTTGATCAGTGGCCAAACTACGATAGTATTTATTCCACATCGACACCAAAATATCTTGTGAAGGTTTTGTGGTCGATAAAATTAACACTTGGGAACTAGGAGTTGGATCCGTAGAAACCAAATTTGTGTCTGGATTTGGAAATGGGTTTGTCAACACAGCTGATGCATGAGAAGTGTTGATGATTTTTGAGACTTCAGCACGGTGAGGAAAATCCCTAAAAAAATATTCCTCGTTACAGATTATGCATGGATAACGAGGTTTCCGTGGTCCTGACAGTTGATCAGATGATCTTTCCTGTGGGTTAGAAGTTTTCTTTTTCTTTGATTTCCCCTTTTTCTTACTTCCTGGTTGCTTGTCACTTTTGCCTTTGTCAAATGACATGACATTAATTTTTGAAGTAGGAGCAGGATCAGATGCAGTAGTTTGGTGTGTGTTTGCAGTGCCTATCAAGCTGTCTCTATAATGAGAGTCCTTTATTTGAGGAGGAACATTGAAATTAGATCATGGTGCATTAGGAATTTTTTCATAGAGCATGCCAGACTGAGTGTAAATCAAGTCTAAATATTGGGCATGAGTGATAACTTGCTCTTCTATGACAACACCACCTTTAGCTACATCCTCAGTTATAGATGGTCATAGGGACTTAATGAACCATTCAGCAAGGAGCTAATCGGGAACAAATGTCTTGACCATTCGTCGACAGCGACACCACTCATGAATATGATCTAAAATATGAGTAGCATTACTCTGTTTGAAATCGGTCAAGAGTTCCGTTCTAGTTTCGTATCTGATCGGTAACTAGAAATGGGTCAAAAATACAGTAGCTAAGGTAGTGAAATTGTCAAAATAAGCTCTAGGTAATTCAATGTACCATTTAGCGGCCGGACCTATAAGCGTACGCTGAAAAAGACGTAGTCGAACAAAATCATCATTCAAGGAATTTGATGAACACCATAAATGATAAGTCATAACATGAGTCGATGAATCTTCTCAAGGGTTTCCATTGAATTTAGGAATGTCAGAGGATAATTTATGAGGTATCACCGACCACCAAGGAGCATAATTGATAGAATCATTGGTTAATCGGTTTAAATCTGGTAATTCCAAGGTTGCAACAAAAGGAAACTATCTATTAAGGTTAGGTTGAGCATAGCCAGGGTAAGATGGAATTTCTTGGGCAATAGGTCTTTGAGCACCAGCATATGGGATTTGATGTTGATAACCGAGATAGGGGTTGTTTTGCATGGCAAACGCTTGAGAGTTATGTTGACCAAAACATGGATATGATACTCGTTGAAATGAAGTTTGAGGAATTTGCACCTGTGGCTACCAAGGGGTATGTCCACCAATATTTTAACCCAAATTAGTATACGTTGGATTTGGTTGATATGTATAACCAGATTGCATTTGTGACACTCCATAAAATGGTACACCAGCTTGTGAATAAATAATTCCTGATGCAGGTTGTTGTAAATTAACCAAAGGATTTTGAGTCTGTGGACCCAACATTTGATGATATTGAGTTGAAGAGCTCGCCTGATAAGGTTTATGTACAAGATTTTGATTCTGTAACAAGGGTATATATGTATTAACAAGTGGTAATGAAGTGGGTGTAACAGGTTGAACTGGTTGATACTATTGGACAACCGTTTGTTGTTGGATAGGCAGAGTGGGCTACCATTGACAAACATTCATGTCAACATTAGTTTGACCAAAATATGACTGAGTACTGTCGTATTGGGTGACCAAAGGTTTCCCCCCAGCATAAGGAGGATAATAAGAAGGAAAATATTGTTCCCTAAATGCTGGGAGTCTAGTTGATATGGTACTTAAAGGAATTGACCCATAAGGACCAACTTGATATTTCCCTGATGATGGATGTAATGATTCAAGTCGTTCAATACTAACTATAGGACTACTAGTTAAAACACCAGATGAAGACATTGGCAAAGACCATGAATGTGAAGGTGCACCAGAGAAAGTGCTAGATAATGATTTGTAACCTGTTGGGAATGAAGGGCCACCGTGCAGATATGACTCTGGTGAGGTTGTGAACATCAACGAAGTAGCGAGGGTAGGAGATGATGTAATTGGAACAAAAAACGCAATCGAAGATGCTAGTTCAGACATGGTTGTTTGACCAAATGTATACCCTCAAAAATTGATAGGAGATTTAATGGAAATAGGATCAACAAAAGCAGAAGGAAACGATTGAGGAAAATACTGGTATAGGTAAAGGTCTCCCCCAAAGTGGGTTTGACTTAAAGTTGTATCAGGTTGTGGGATTTCTTCAATCGCGATTAAACCAAGAGGAAGAACTTCATCGTTAGGCCCAAAATATATTTCAGACGGTTGGCTGTGTGATATAGGAGTTTCAGTGGCTACATAGCTTTTTTGGATGACCAAGGTAGGAACAACTTTCGGTTGTTCGACTTTAGGATTCAGATTTGCTGGCAAGGAAGAGACAGGATCTGGATCAATTTGTTATCAAACAACGTCGGGTCTAGGAGGTATGGTCTCAACAATTGAATGAATCATGACCATGGGTAGTTGTGAAGACTCCATTTCGATAACAGTAAATGAACCAGGATGTGTGGAAAAAATTTGAGCTTATTCTGGGTTAAAAGATGGTGTTTCGCTAGAGGTACGAATTGTACTTGATTCGACAGATCGTGATTGCCTTCGCCTACCAGAATTAACCTCTGGTGGTAAAGGTGGTTTTAAAGATAATCTACGTGAATGACGAGGGATAGGATTATGTTCTTCCATGATTATTGATTTATTTTATCCAAAAACAAATAAACAAAAAGAGGGTAATACTAGGCAAAAGGGTTTACCAAGAAATTGTGAACTGCAGAATACCTCCTGGTGAACCAAGAAGTACAGGCAGGTAATATCCCCAAATTTTGTGTTCAGTGTATCATAATTTCAAGGTAGCTGAATCGGTTCACTATGGATGAATAAAACCTAAAATTTTTCCTCCCAAATATACCCAAAGGTACGTGGAGGCCCAAGTCAGTATTAGGGTTGTCTGATGTGAAATTGCACAGTGAGAGCACCCCTTTATACTTATCATACTGTAACACCGCCCGATATACCCGATAGTATGTGGATGAGATAATATATGCTTATGTACATGGAATGAGGTATCACACTCGGAATGTATCACAGATAAGTTAATGACAACTGCTATGTTTTACGACGCCGGAACACGTCTCTAGCCTAGACCTTCTAAATTTTATCGATAATGTTTCAAAGATTTGTTAAGTAAATTGAGATTTATTTTATGTTGAACTTGCTTAACAATTTTCCTTTCAGGTTCACCACGATGATGTATATGAAATTCCTAAAATATAGCTAAGAATGATAAATAAACTTTCACTTTCAGCTTTTTCAATGAAGAACCTAGCTAATAAGGGAAGAGAGCAAATAATTTGAGAGCAAACAAATCAATGAGTAAAAAAAAAATCAATGAATCTCAAACTAAATGTAGATTTCCTAATGTTCCTTTTTCAAAACACATAATCCTACATGCAAATGCAAGTTTTTATTTTTGGTTCCTTTAATGTTATGAATGCAAAAAAGAAACTAGGTGCACTAGATCAATAATTCAAATGTCTTTTACTTTCGAGAAATGAAGAATACAAACAACAATTTCTCTTTTGAAGGAAAAATGAGGATTTCAACAACAATTTCTCCTATCAAGGAAATGAATATTTTACGACAATTTCCTATTTCGAAAGAAAATGATTCTTAATGCGACCGTAAAAAATACTTTGAAATCAACTTGTCAATGATAAAGAAAAACTATTCTAACCAAACATTGAAAAAAATTTTAGCCAAAGGAGGAAGAAGTATATAGATTCACTGGTAAATTGAGCATCAAAATTTTCAGAACATAGCAACAAACAAAACTGAAGCAAGTTGCAAAGTCAAATTCAAAGGAATTTGGTCACTTTCAGGAGTCAATGCAGTCTCCAAAGGGAGACAGTTCTCTGCAACGCAGGCTTGGAAGGGAGACAATGCTCTGCAAAGCACTGCGTCCAGTCTAAGGGTGTGTTGGGCACAGTAGACAAAGAAAAAGCTACTATTTAACTCACTGTCTTTGCAAATTTATTTCTGAAAAAGTATAATATTTATGTGAAAAAGCTACTTGGTGGATTTAAAAAGAAGATCAGAGATGAAAACACCTAGAATTAAGAGAAATTATATCCCTAGTAGAGTTTCCAGTTTGTTGGGCTAGAATTGTAATCTATGGATAAATTACGCTTCCCTAGACATGTGCTAGTCTAGAACAACAGGTGAAATACTATACTACCGTTTCTCCTAACTCATAATAGACACACAAAGAGGATTGGATCCTTACTTCTTCAGTCGCTTCCAAATGGCTCCTTTTATCGCTTCCACTGCAGCTTCAAATTCAAGCGGTTTGTGAGCTGAATGCTTCCTGCAAGAAAGAACATTGAAATAGTAGAAGATGCAATAATATAGATATCTATTCAAGCTAGTTAGCTAAATCAGTAAAGCATAAACTACATTCATCAACCAAGATCTTACAATATGGAAAATCAAAGCTAACATAGATGCATGTAGGGAAAAATAAGAAGTACTCTTTATTGATGATAGAAGGAGAGGTTAAAACCTAGTGACTGATTTGGAGTGACCTTCCAGCATAGTTCCCAAGTCTCATCACAACATAAATCTCTCCAGCAGCAGCTCCACAAATCAAACTCTCAATTGAAAATTCTCCAGCATTTCTCTACTCAAATTCTTCCTTCTCAAACACTTATATCTGTGTTCAATTTATAGATGAACTGTAGGTTTTTTTACAATCAATAGCTTTCCAAAAATAGGCAAGACATGTTTCCATTCATGTATATGTCAAATGGACACTTGGATCTGAAGCTTGACACATGTGAACTCTTCTAGAAGGCACTGGCCAAGTGGAGATTCCGAAACAATGAGAATTTTTCTCCCAATGTGACCAACACACCTTTGAATGTCGAGAAGTGCTTTGTAGAGCAGCCTTGCATGGGGCTACCTGCATATGAAACGCACTTAGGCCCCTTAGAGCCTGCATTGGTGAGCTCTCATATTCTATACAATAAGCTTCAAACCATGGAAGCCTTTGCCTAATGAAAATATTGTTTGATTTGTCTTGTTTTCTACCTTAGAGCATATAGCAACTAGAATGATAAGGAATGATAGACCCTTGATCATCGGTCCTGGAGATGATGCCCAGATAACCAAGTCATTGGGAATGGTGCCCAAATCGACCTATAACACTTTTCACACAATCTCTGAGATGATGGTACCATATATCTATATGCTTAGATCTATCATGAAACACAAGATTAATCGAGAGTTTAATGCAACTCTGATTATCACAATGAATCACTGTCAGATCTAAATGAGAACCAAACAAAAAAACCAAGATCTTTCTCATACAGATAGCCTCACATGTAGCTTGACTTGGTACCATATATTCTTCTTCCGCTGAACTGATTGCCACGGATCTCTGCTTCCTGTTGTACCAAGAAAAAATTGTAGATCTGATACTAAAGATCCCCCCTAATGTGATCTTTCTGTCTAATGGAATTCTAGCCCAATCTTCATCCATGAAGCCATGCAATTTCACTCTAGCCGTCTATTTGTAACATAATCCATACTTTGATGTGCCCCTCAGGTATCTCAAGACATGCTTGCCTGCCTTCCAAAAGAGCTTGGTAGGCTTAACCATAGCTTGACTCAGCTAGTTCACTGCATAGAAAATGTCTGGTCTCATGTTCACTAGATACATTAGTGAACCCACTAACTGTCGATACATAGTAGCATCCACTACCTCTCCAGAAGTAACATCCTCTTTCCTCTAGTTTCCTAGAAGTGGAGTATCCATGGGTTTTCAACCTTCCATGTGAAGCTTACCTAGTATCTCCCTTGCGTACTTGCCTTGAGACAAAAAAATTTCACCATCTTGCTGTTGTATTTCCAATCCAAGGAAATAATGAAGGAGGCCCATTTCCTTCATCTTGAACTCCTTTGCAAGATCCTCCTTGCATGAGTGTATCAGCTACTCATCTCCAGTCAATATTAAATCATCAACATAAAGAAAAATGATTAAAAGCTTACCCTCCACCACAATTTGGTATAGGTTTGCATCTGCTTCACTTTTGGTGAAGCCCAGTCTGGTGAAATAGCTATCAATCTGAGTGTACCAAGCAAGAGGTGCTTGCCTCAGCCCATACAACACTCTTTTGAGTCAGCACACATGCGACTTGCTGTTGGAGAACTAAAATTCAGGCTACTCTATGTACAATTATTCCTCAATGATCCCATTGATAAATGTAGTTTTCACATCCATCTCATGAATGAGCCAACCCATCTACGCTGAGAGAGAAACGATGGTCCTTATGGAAGAATACCTTGTGACAGGTGCAAAGGTCTCTTCATAATATATCCCCTCGATCTATGAGAAGCCCTAGGCCACAAATATGGACTTGTATTTCTCCACACTTCCATCAACATCTTTCTTTACCTTGTAGATCCATCGCGGACCTACCACTGATTTATCAATCGGCCTTGGAACAGTTTCCCAAGCACTGTTTTTAACAATGGAGTCATAATCCTCCACCATTGCATCTACCCATGTGGGCTCTTGCACTACTTCCTGAAAGGAAGATGGTTCAGTCACAATACATTTGCTCATGAGAGCCATGTATCTAGTAAATTGGTCTGGAGATTGTCTTTGTCTGCGCTGTGAAATAGGGGCTCCTACATTCTGTGTAGCATCAAGTCTCAGCCTATCAGCTTCCGTGGTATGCCTTTTGCCAGTTCTGATGGTTGTATCAGTGTGAGTGGACTCCACTCCATGAACCTCCTCATGTGGCTGATCCACATCTAGAGACTCATCTTTGGGAACCAAAAGTTCCTCCTCTGCATGAAAGTACAGCTTCCTCTCAAGTGACAACCGCATGGCTTTCCCCTCATCAAATTGTATATCCCGTCGCACGACAGTAATTTTTTTATTTGGAAAATACACACGTTAACTATGGGGTGTTTCTATGTACCCCAAAAAAATCCCAACTTCAATAGTCAGCTCCACCTTCTTCCTGGCATTCTTGGTCACATGCACATAAACAGATGAGCCAAAAATCTTAAAGTGTGAAACATCCGATTTCTTACCAGTGAAAGCTTCTTCAGGTTTACTCATGCCAAGTACTATATGAGGACAATGGTTTTTCACATAAACCACAATATTGCATGCTTCTACCCACAAATGAATTGGTAGGCCCTCATCATGCAACATCGCTTGTGTTGCACCCACTGTCATTATTTTATTCCTCTCCATGACCCCATTTTGTTGTGGGTTATGAGGCACTATGAGTTATCTTCGAATTACTTCTTTGATGTAGAAGTTATTGAATTATTTAGAGATGTATTCTCCACCATTATCGCTCCTAAGAGCCTTCATTTTCTTCCCTGAATCTTTCTCCACCAATGCCTTAAACTCACAGAACTTTGAGAATTTTTTATCCTTCTTCTACATGAATAATATCCAACATTTACGAGAAAAAGCATCAACAAAAATAACATACTACTTATGTTTTGTTGTTGAAGTAACAAGGAATAGTCCACACACGTCTGTGTGAACTCTCTCAAGGATCTCTGAAGCACGGTTCTCCTTCTCATGAAAGGTGGACTTTAGATACTTCCCCATGGTTCAAACCTTGCACTAATCTAATTGAGTAAGTGTTCCCATTGGATGTCCATCATATATATTTTTGCATGAATTTCAAGGCTCCATGTAGAAGATGGCCCAATCGCCTGTGCCATAATTCGCCCTCATCCCGTCTCACCACTTTTTCTGCCTTTCCCATCATGGCAGTGCAGCCATCTACCTACATCTTGTAGATATTCTTAACTTGAATCCCTATCATCTTGGCTTGATCGATTGTTTTATGTCGCAGGAAATATTTTGCTAAAAACAACGTCATAGCCTTTGTACTCCAACATTGCGACTGAGACCAATTTTTTCTTCAGATGTGGAACATGCATAAAATATTTAAATTGAAATGGTTTACCAAAATCCTTATAAAAGGTAATGGTACCAATCTCGGTAGCACTTTACCATCTTTCTTCGCCCATATCTATATGCATTTGGAGATATTTCTCCTCCAAGTCATTGAAACTTTCCTTATCTCCCGTCATGTGAAAGGAAGCGCCACTATCCAAATACCACATCGATCCCAATGCACTTGAAACCATGCATGCAATCAAGGAGAAGTAAAGCTCAAATTTCAAGGCAAGGGCCTCACTAGCTGTAGCTCCAACAACCTTCTTGTTCTTCTTCTTTTGCGGATAGTTAGTTGCAAGGTGCCCATGTTCGTGACTGTGAAAACACTTGACCTTGGACATATCTAGCTTCTTTCCTTTAGAATCGGATTTAGAATGGAATTTCTTCCCCCTCCCCTTCTTTTCCTTGGAAGCCAAAGCACAACCCTCTTCATCATCATGATTTTATGAAGAGCCACCTCTGGTGTTCCGCCTGAACACCTCCTGCAACGGATCCAACCACAGTCATTCCCAATCTGGAAATTTTTTTCCGCCTGTTGACAAAGTCTTCATAACTATGCCAACTCTTAGGAAGTCCCAAGAGAGCCAAGATCACCAAATCATCATCAGCAACAATGATTCCCGCAGTCCTTAGTTCATCCCGACATTGGAAAAACTTCATGAGATACTTTGGAATGTTGTCGCCCTTTTCCATCTTGATCTTATTGAGTTTATCTTTGAGCGCCAATTTCCTATAGTCAATGTTTCTTTGGAATAGATCCATCAAAGCCTTCCAAATAGAATATGGTGTGGCTTTCCCATGGAGGCTTGAGACAATGTGGTCTCGTACTCCCTCCAATAGGATCCTTGTCTTTGCCACTTTATTTTGCAATGCATCAAGATTAGCAGCATCTACAACATCTAGCTTAGGAACATATTTTTCAATGAATTCCTTCAAACCATTGTCGTCGTGTTCCGCCTCCATCCTGTCCTTCCAAAAAATGTAGTTCGATATGCCCTCAATTTCATACTCTAACCTCAAGCCATTGAAAGCCATTTCGATCTTGAATCAGTTGTAGCACCAAGAAAGTCTTTCTACAAATTTGAATTATTTCCACCAACAAAATTAGCTCTTTCTTCACTACTGCAATTTCATGCGCTCTAATACCATGTATAAATTTAATACAAAATGCACGTATATCCTAGATTATCCTGATCTAGCAATATGCTACTATTAAATACATAATCGCTTCTACAAATATTTGTGGAATTTGAAACACAATCGTCAATAAAAATATCATGAAGAAAGATCAATCACACATAACACATATAATTTACTGGGGAAATCTTATAGCTAAAAACCCCACTATCTTATATTATGTATTATATCATGGATCTTTAAAGAATTACATACAAAGATCTAATCCAAGAGCTCGCAATACATGAGCTAATTGTCTCACATTTTCGTACAAAAATTGGCAAGTTCCTTAGCCAATTTACTGTCTCCAGATAGCCTGCCTCCACTGCACAATCCGTCCTGGTAGAAATCCATGAATGAATGCAATAATTATTGCCTTGAATGTGCAATCCTCATGGGCACCTCCAATGTGTGTGTGGTTGCATGTGTGCAACCAGATAATGTCACAATTGATAGTTTACTTCTCTTTCACCTACAACTCAACTGGGTCTCTAATGGATTTGAAAGCATGCAGTTAATAATAGTAAATCTTCAATTTCATGTGAGAGCACTGATTGCGAATTAATTAATAATTAATTTAATTGATCTCTCATTAGTGTATCTTTAGTTACAACTAGCACAACTGAGTTTAACTCACTTAACTGAGTTAAACTAATTTACAACTTTCATAACTGCACTTCCAACTCTGTTACAACTTCGAATCACTCAATTACAACTAAGTCATCCTCCGTGTCCCACCAACCAACATCTTAACTCAAAATTCATTTAGCTAACTAATTTTCCACTTCAGTTAACTATTTCCAAGTGCTCATTGAGAATATATTATATTTTAATGTCCAACTAATATTAAGGGATAATAATAGGCAACATGCATCTATAAATAGACATGTAATCTATAAATAGAATTTACACATACATATATAAATAGAAATACACCTAAAAATAGCCTGAGGGTCCATCGTAGTGTAGGTGTTTCATTCTCACTAGGATCTCCTTGTTGAATCTCAACACGATGGTCGATACCCTAGACGGGTACTGTAATAATCTCCACCATGGATCTTAACACCCAAAATCCGACGGAGATCAATAGGACAAATGTCCATGTGCAATAAAAATTCCCAGGTGAAGGTACATTACAACAAATCAACCTTATAGCACTTAATCTCTAACAGGAATTATTAAACCACAAAAAATCAAATGTACAGGATAAAAATATGAAATCATCGCACCGTCCTCCAAAATATTGATACTATGTGTTATGAGTTTTAATATCAAACATACAATCATTATAATATCATAAATGACTTGCATATGGACATGCATATAATGTATGTGTGGAGATCTAAACAAAGCAGTAGGACCATGTGGGTATCCATATTGTCATCACTATAAGGCGAGGGCCAAGTTGACATAACGAAAATAGTTTTACTTTGTATGTTTACAATATTTAAATGGAACTATGGTTAAAAATAGAGTAAGATTATTATTTTTATTTATATTGTGATGTATGTTACAAGTGGTATCAGAGAAGGGTTCATACGTTGGGACCCAATGGGTCACTTAACGTGATAAATTTTTGTGTGTAAATGGTGCACAGAAAATAAATAACATAGTAGGAGACAAAATGAGGGGATCGACACAACAAACACCCTAGATCATAGGGGAACCTACACCCCAGCCCCAAATAAATCTAGAAATGTGGATTCAACTGAGTGTAGATCGACACCAAAAGATTAGTAGACTACTGGAACAACAACAACAACATCAAACCAGTATACTGCCAAGAATTGTGCAGAAGTTATAGGGAGAAATGGTCTGGGTTAGGGGTGACAATGAGAGTTTGATGCAAGAGCAGGAAAGGATATTCAAAAGAATTTATGATAAACAAAATCAAGGAGTGTTACAACCCAGTCCTAGAAGAGATACGTAGGAAGAAAATGAATGAAAAATTAATGAAAGAGTGGAAAAAATCCATTCAAAATGAAGTAACAAGAATACAAACAATAATGAGGCTAAGTTTGGTAACGTGTTAGAACAACAAGAAATTAACAAACAGAAAGTGGAGCTACAAGGTGAGTTCTGAAATATTAAACCACCTACGTTTGATGGAGAAGTGGAAGAGGTGGAAAAATCTTGGTTGATTAATATGAATAAATACTTTCAAGTTTATGAGTACAACAAGAATCTTAAAGGCAGGTTTTCCATCTATCAATTGAGAGAAAAATCTACCTTGTGGTGGGAGGAAGTCAAGAATGTCCATGGTATTGAAGACTAGGACATGATATGGGATGAATTTCAACAATAATTTAAAGAAAAATATCTAAAAAAATGTTTCTATGACGAAAAGTCTAGAGAATTCCATGATTTGAGATTGGGTCAAATGACAATGGATGAATACATAACCAAGTTCACTTCTTTATTAAGATACGTCCCGTATTTGAGAGATGAAAAGGCTAAGATTTAACGGTTCTTAAGTAGTTTTCCGACCCACATGAAAGAATGAATATTGAGTTTGTAAATACAAGGACCATGGATGAAGAAATTCGAAAGGTGAGAATGTGTTACTAGGAGTCTAAGCCAAAAGGAGAATTAGGAAAAAATTGGCAGACAACAAAAGGGAAAAAAAGCAGTTCAAATTACAAAAATTCTAGGAGCAATAACTTTAAGAATTCTTCAAGGAATTTAGTGAGAAAATAGTTCATAAGAAACCATCAAAGAACCTAGTGGCGTATGGAAGAAAAGCCTAAAGAGGATTCCAGCAAGCCAGAACATGGACAAAACTAGAAACCACCTCTATAGTGATGGGGGTGTGGTGAAGCTCACTATTATAAAAATTACCCATAGTGGGGAATAAAGGATTCAATAGCTAATATTCAAGAAGCCTCTACAGTGGGAGATGTAGCTAGGAATATACCCAGAATTAATGCATCTTTGGAGGATCGACAAGCGGATTATCAACCAATGATGATAGATATTGAAGCTAAGTTATTTTTACAAACTGTTTCTATTTTGATTGACCCATGTGCCAGTTTAAGTTATGTAAACCCTAGAATAGTAGAAATATTTAAATTAAAAAGTATAAAATTCAAAAATCCCTGGTTGGTATAGCTAGCCACTAGGGCAAAGAGAAAAGTTTGTGCCAAAGTTCCAAACAACAAACTAGAAATTGGGAACCAAGAGTTAAATGTGGAACTGAATGTATTGCCTTTGGGATCCTACGATGTACTATTGGGCATGGATTTTTTGTTTTATCACTTAGTAATTTCTGAAGGTTAAAGAAAGAAATAGTCAGAGGTAACCACAGACCAACTTTTAAACTCTAGGATCTAGCCTTCCTAGGGTTTAGAGAGGGCTCTCTCTTTAAAATTTAACTTTGTTTTGATTTGTAAATATTAGGCTAGTTATGAATGTGCAACTTTGGTTTTGTTTTGGTATATTTGGTGGGAAAAAATCACTTGAAAGGATGGTAGTGGGAAATCTATTTGTCCATTGGGCTATGGAGTCAAAATCAAGCTAACAGGACTAGGATCTAGGGAAAAAAGGTCAAATGTCTTCAGGGAAATATAGACAACCCTTGGAGATCTTGGAAAGTTATTTTTGTGAGGTGGTATGATTGGGATAAAGGGCACTTAAGAATCCTTAAATCCGGAAAAGGGAAGTAGTAGGAGAGGTCAAATGAATGAGGGAGCAATTAATAATTCCCTACACTGGAAATAAGAGGAAAACATATAAATGATAACTAGATAAAAACATGGTGCTATTAACATATCCTATAGTAATACTCCTAGTTATACATTCATATTTAGCATAAACATAAATGGATACATGTAACAAAGAAAGGAAACAATGACAAGTGAAGAAAATAATTCACTCCAAATAGCTCATCACAAGAATCCTGAAGTATGATCAATTTTCTTTGATCCAACCTGGTACTCGAAGTTTTGACACAAAACAGCTTTAAAGTCCAAGAAGAAATGAATATAAAAATCCCAGCAATTTTATTCCACCAAAATACTTCAATGAGTGAAGTATTTATACAAATTCTAAACTAGAATATCTTGAAAAAATATCAAGATTGGTTTACAAATATCTCCAACTGTTTTACATAAATAAAAACTTAAGTTAAGGACACTCAAAACTAATCCATCTATTTGGCACTATTTTCTATGGAAAAGTGATAAAAAAGAGGATAAATTGAATTTTATCTCAACTCTTAGGTGATGATGAGGCATCCAAGTCACTAACTGTCTCATTTCTTTGTGCATTCTGCTCCAGTAATTCTGCAAACTTGGGGTCAAATGATACCTTTGTATTTCTAAATATAAAATCGATATGTAAAATGTGAAAGAGTTTATTGTCGATAAATATGTTTTTGAGATAAACCTTTCTCCATTCCCTAATATTCTTCTCTAGCAATTCACAATAGGTTCTGCAAAAGGATGTGTAGAACAGAGTTTTCCATAGTCTGAACAATAGGTTGTAAATATGTGCATGTATCTCTCATTCTGTAACACCAGTGAACAAAGTGAGTTACATTTTGGAATATGGGTCTCTTAGGAACAACAACCTCCTTCATTTTTGCAATATGTATTTCTTATTGGCCACAATATTCTCTGTAAACTCGTGACTTAATAGGAATTTTCTGTAAAAAGAGCTTTCAAATTTTCTTTAATATTTCCAAATCCATAATAGTTGTTAGAAAAGTGAGAGAGGTTTTTGTAGTTGGACATTTTAAGAACATAAACCGCCTTCATTTTTTCAAAATTCATCTTGGATTGGTCATAATAGATTCTGCAAAAAAATGACATAAACATGAAATTTCTGCAAAAATGTCCCTTCTTGTTCTGTTTTCATCTTTTAACCTTACTATTGTTTTAACTGGTTTTACTTTCACTTTGGATAAAATTCATTGTTGTTGAAAGTATTTTCGTATTTATTTACCATTTAATACCTCTGTATTTACTTTTACTATTTTACCTTGACTGCTCTGTAACTTTGTTTTAACCTTTAGTGTGACTTTCATCTGATACACTTTTACTCTAATGCTCTTTGAATGTTCTATTTTCACTGCTGCTATGAATTCTTACTTTAATTTGAACTTTAACCTTTACTGTGAGTTCTTCCTCTTACCTCTGACTATAATGAATGCCCTGTTTTAATATTTACATTAAAATGCTCTTTTATCTTTCACATGATGACTATTCTTTAACTCTAATGCCTGGAATATTTTAAGGAAAATCCTTTGAATTCATTTCCTTGTAAGTTCTTGGAGTAAAACATATCTTTAACTAGTATTTAGATTGTTTTATTCGAATTATCCTTTTGCTAATGACCTGTTGTAATGTAGGTATCAGCGTTTTGGAAAGGTTTCTAAGATTCTGACTAAGTTCAAGGCTTCAGTGAATTTGTTTGGAGCGATACACAACTCCTCTGCAGTCTTTAAAGGTTTGAAGGGAAAATTATGTAGGCTTCGGGCATGAAAATGGAAAACAAGGGGCTTTAACAGGGTTTCTTGCAGTCGGGGAAACTTTGCAGAGGGTTAAACACGCAAGAATGATGGATTAATGTATGTATTTCAAAGGTTTATCAAACATATTGTTTGCATTAATCAGCATTGAAAGCAAGTCACATTGGGTAGGAGGAGTGGTTTCAGAAATTCAACGAATGAAAAACTAGTGGTTATCGCACGTATTTTTAGTGGTAAGTGGTTTCAGATTCAACCCACACGATTGAATGGAAAAAGGGCAAGTGCAGTAGAGAAGTCTTTGCAAAACAACCCATTTCACGTGGCTTTGGCATTTGGGCGATCATTCATCTTTTCCACGCGATTTGGGATATCAAATTTTGGATCTAAGAGTTGAAAGCGAAGGTTCGAGATTAATTCAAGAGATGCACTGGAATGATAGGTGGGACCGGGGTGCGTTATGTGGTGGAAAAAGGACTTTAAGTTTCATCAAATGTGTTTTTAATAAAGTTTAAGCCTTTTGGCTTTATTTAAAATGGGCAGAGGGTTTTTGAACTTTATGAATAAACATTGGTTTAATTCAAAGACCTTGGGTTATACAAATATAGGTGGGGGGGGGGAGGTGTAATGTTTTTCTTTTTAAAGCATTTTGTAATAATTTTAAAATATGCGGGCGTGGTTATTATATATTATATAGTTTTAAACCTTTTGAATAGTTTAAAAACTATAGGGGCGGGATATTTAAATAGAGATAGGTTTAGACCAAAAGGGTTTATAGGCGGGGTTTTTATTTTATGCACGTGGGGATAATAAACTATGGTCTAAAATTTATAATAGTGGGTTTTTGGGGTTTATTTTAAATATAATGGATTTAATAACTAGGGGAGGATTTTTTTTAGGGATTTAATAAAATAGGTTAAAAGTTAATTTGAAAAGGGTAGTGAAAATGAAAAAAACACATGTTATCTCTAAGTAAAATGTGAAAAATAAAGCATTGCACATATTTTATATTATTTCACTAATACTTAGAACAAATGTAATTTTTAGGGTTTTATGAATGTTTTTGAAAAGGTTGAAGTTAATTATTTTAGGGTTACAATTTTACTAAGTAAGAATGTGCCTTTACTAAGGAAAAAGGGGTTTTGATGTATGAATCAAGGGTAAATGTTGATGAATGAGGGTTTAAGGTAGGAATTCAATATTTTTAACTAATCAGTCATCGAGCCTTGGGTCCAGTCCAAACAAAAGTCAGAGAAATGCTCTGAGCCATTTTGACTGATATTTTAGAATACTGAACACTTGTAGGGGATGGGAAATTAGTGATTTTTTCCTAATAATGCTTTATTACATGCTTGCTCAATTTCTTTCTACCTACCTTACTTTAATTCTAACATTTTTTCTTCATTTTGTAGGTGCATTTAGGCTTGCAACCTTAAAACATTTTCTTTCAAAGCATAAAACTATCTAGATCTACCTTATTTCATCTGAGGGCTCAGATTAAACTGTTGAGCTGCTCATTATTCTCTACCTATCTACTGATTTTTCAAGTTTAAATTGTTTGAAAAATCTTTATTCTCTATCTAAACATGAAATTAAAAACATGAAAAGTTAATATTAAACCGTTTAATTGATCATGGATTATGGCATTTATTGACACTGCACATAATCATTATTCTTGCAATAAAAGTAAAAATTAGTGGCATTTGGACTTGCTCACTTCCAGGTTTTATTTCCTTTCTCTTATTTTCAGGTCTATATTTTTCTAAGTCCTTTGATCTTTCTTTTAGGAGTTTTTACCGTCTTTTTCATTTTTTATTATTTATTATTTTCAAAATATGGGAAAACAACTTGCAGAAAGAAAGGTATGTACATATTTACAAGATATTTAATAGAGTCAAATCAAAATTATGAATCCTATATTTATAGGACCCTAACAACGGTTTCACATGGGGATGGCATCTCCTTGTGAGATGTCAAGAACACCGTCAACTAGTAGCTTGATCCTTTGAGCCAATCCCAAGCATGCATTTTCTTTGTTATAAAATATCTGTGACTGAAACTCTTGAACTGAATTTAAACCAATTTCTGAAAACCAAAATATCATCTAGGAATTAAAATTTCTGCAACTTTCAAACCAAACTATTAAATCATCAACGTCTTAGGCCCTTTTCCTTGGTTGAAAACTAAAAATTGAAATAAGCTGAAATCCTACCTACTTATTCTAATTAGTTGTCCAACTGTTGGTTAGGTAAAATGAAACAACCAATGAAACCATTCAAGCATTATGTACTTTGATATATTTTGTTGCATGTGCTTGTTGATTGTCAAAACTCTAATTCTGCAACATATTAGAAACTTGTCAACAAATGAGAGAATAAGGAAATACTTGATTTCCTTTTTTGACTCTAGAAACTTTTCAAAAGGATATTCCAAGGTATATACACCAATTGTTAACTGATATAAATAACTGTACATCTGTTCTGGATGACCTCCATGCCATGAGACTAAATTTTCATTTGTAACTTTATTTCCTTGCAAAATCAACCTATGATTATTATGAGATAATTTCAGATTTTTAGATAAGATTTGTGATGATATTTATACTGATTGTAATGTTTGACTGCTGAAGCATTTATCATCTTGATACTAAAGCTTATAGTTAGTTAATGGAGAAATATTTTGATTGCATTTATCATTCATCACATCAGCTCTTTGATCATGAAAAAGTTCGAAAGATTGCTGCAATTTATATATGGGTTTTAATGGAACTTCATAGATTTATAAGGGTTGTTCATCTTTTAAAAACTAAAATTCTTTAGAGCATAATGGTATAGAAATTTCTTTCAAAATTTCTAAACTTTCTTCTTCACTCCCATATTTGATGTGTATTGTCTGATCACTGTATTTGAGCTACTGAAACTGAACTTCCTCATCCCAAAAACTAGATAGTGATTTCTCTGTGAAGTTAGCTTGAATTTGGAGAACATAATTATCATCATAATGATCATACTTAGGAAAACCTTCAGAAGAAGGAATGTCATCAATTATACACATTAGATCAGTTCATTGCTTTTTGAGTAATCCTAATATATCTTGATTAGATTGGTTGCATTCTATTTGAAGGTCATCATTTTTCTCAATAGGAGTACTATCAAGCAATGGGCCTTTTTGGGAAGGTAGATCAACATGAGCATCAACATGTTCTTCTGTCTCTTCATGGATAAAAAATTTAGTACATACATCAACATTAGAATAATTAAAAACAATTTCTTCATTATGTAAACATTTTTAGGATGGTTGCATACATAGAAGAAAATTGATTTCTTCTTCGGTGAGCGGGGGTGGGAATATTTTAATTTTTAGCTTTGAATAAAAAATGTTTTTTCTCTTATGTAAAAAACGATCATGAGGTTGAATATTTTCTTTAAATTTATTCAAAACATTATATGAAACATCATTTGTTAGTACAGAGGGGCTGTGTGGATCTTTATTTATCTCCTGATCTATTTCATCTTTGATTAACTCCTCTTGATTATCATGACACTTAACCTGGGAATGAAATTTATGGACTTCTTCTAATAAATCTTTAGGATGCCAATTTCCAAAATATTCATCAATACTTTTAAGGTAATGTATGAGATCTTCAGCTTGATCACAAAAATTTTCAGCTAATGATAAAGATGGAAAATCTTCTTTGTAATTCTTATAAAATACCTTGTGAAAATCCTTTAAAGAAAATAAACTAGCAGGTTTGAGAGCTTCATACCATTCCCTTGCTTGTCCTTCTAAGGTTGCCATGAATAGCTTCATGAGGCAATCCTCATGCCAATCATGCTTCAATCTCCATGAGTGTATATGAAATTTAATGAGATGTAATAAATGATCATCAATATTCTCATTTTGAAATATAGGAAGATTTTTATCCCAATTTACCTTTGGTGGTTTTTGTGGAAATCCAGGTATGTGATCTCTACTCATGGGAGCATACCTGCATTTTATTCTGGGGTCATCTTGTAAATTAGTCATAAAGAAGGGCCATTGTATCTATACAACCAAGCTAGATCCTTCTACCAGTGGAGTCTTAGATTTTATTTTTTAAAATTTATTTGGATTTGGAGTCGCCAGGTGGATGATTTTAACCTTTGTGTGTCTGATCACTATCCACCATCATAGATCAGATCTGAACCTATAAAATATTTCTGAAGAAAATGTTAGTCTTTCCCAGTGGAGTCGCCATTATGTTATCACTCAGTAATTTCTCAAGATTAAAGAAAGAAATAGTCCGAGGTAACCACAGAACAACTTTTAAACTCTAGGATCTAGCCTTCCTAGGGTTCAGAGAGGGATCTCTCTTTAAAATTTAACTTTGTTTTGATTTGAAAATATTAGGCTAGCTATGAATCTGCAGCTTTGGTTTTTTTTTTGTATATTTGGTGGGAAAAGATCACTTTAAAGGATGGATAGTGGGAAATATATTTTTCCATTTGGCTATGGAGTCAAAATCAAGCTAACAGGACTAGGATTTGGGGCAAAAAGGTCAAATGTCTTCCAGGAAAGATAGAAAACCCTTTGAGATCTTGGAAAGTTGTTTTTGCGAGGTGGTATGATCACGATAAAGGGCACTTAAGAATCCTTAAATCCAGAAAAGGTAAGTAGTAGGAGAGGTCAAACGAATGAGGGAGCAATTAAGAATTCGTTACACTGGAAATCAAACGAAAATGTATAAATGATAACTAGTTAAAAACAAGGTGCTATTAACATGTCCTATAGTAATACTCCTAGTTATACATTCAAATTTAACATAAACATAAATGGATGCATGTAACAAAGAAAGGAAACAATTACAAGTGAAGAAAATACTTCAATCCAAATAGCTCATCACAGGAATCTTGAAGTATGATGCCAATTTGCTTTGATCCAGCCTGCTACTCGAAGTTTTGACCCAGTGTGTCTCCTTGGGGAGCACTGGTGTTGTTTGTAAAGAAAAAAGATGGAATTATGTGAATGTGCATGGACTATAAACAACTCAATAAATTGATAGTAAAAATTAAGTATCCATTGCCACAAATAGATGACCTGTTTGATCAGGTGAAGGGGGAAACTGTGTTCTCGAAAATATACTTAAGATCTAGATATCATCAGATTCGAATTAAAGATGAGGATATCTACAATATTTCTTTCTGTACCCGATATGGGCATTATGAGTTTGTGGTATTACCATTTGGTTTAACTAATGCACCAACACCATTTATGAGGCTGATGCATGGCATATTTCACCCTTTTTTGGATATATTTGTTCTGATATTCATTGACGATATATTGATTTATTCAAAAAGCATGGAAGAACACAAGGAGAACATAAGTATAATATTGGAGATGTGACGAAGACATCAGTTGTACGCCAAGTTTAGAAAATGTGACCTTTTCAAAGAACAAATATAGTATCTAGGCCATGTCATTTCTGCTGAAGGAATAGCAGTCGACCTAGAGAAAATTAATCCTGTTATGGAATGGCGAGTACCCCAAAACGTGGAGGATATCCGTTCCTTTATGGGTTTAGTTGTATTTTATCAATGGTTCATAGAAGGATTCTAGAAAATTTCTTTTCCAATTACATCTTTGCAAAGAAAGGGAAAAGTATTTAAATGGACCAGTGAGTGTCAAAATAATTTCGAGAGGTCAAAAAATTTGTTGACCACTGCCCCAGTGTTGAGGGTAGGAGACCCCAACAAATAATTTGAGGTCTTTACCGATGCTTGTAAGGAAGGAGTTAGGGAAATTTTATCGGAGGAAGGAAGGGTGGTTTCCTATGAATTGGGAAAATTAAAGGAGCATGAACAACGATATTCAACCTATGACTTAGAGCTGATAGCAGTAGTGCATGCACTCTAAGTATGGAGGCACCAATTGTTGGTAAATATATTTGTGTTAAAAACCGATCACAATGGCCTAACCAGCTACTTTAAGAAATCTGATTTAAATGCTCGCCAGGCCAGATGAAATTCCTTATTAAGTGAATTTGGTTTTGATATACAACATCTAAAAGGTAAAGAAAACCATGTGGCAGATTCTTTAAGAAGAAAACTGCATTGTGTGTATGAACTTTGTTATAATCAAATCGAATGTAAATTTTTAGATCAAATAAAAGAAGAAGATGAAAATGGTCTTGATTATTGATTCTTATGGCAGTAGGTAGAGGAATCCAGAAGATAGGAAAAACCTTCTAACTATGTAGTTAATGAAGACCAATTTTTAACCTTCAAAGGAAAGTTATACATTCCAAATCGAATGAATTTAAAAGAGCTGATCATGAATGAGTAACACCGCAGTAATTATTCGAGACACCTAGGATACTAGGAAATGTTAACAGTGATTAGAAAAGTCTATTTCTAGCATGGTATGTGAAGAAATATTATGGAGTACTTAAAAAAAAGTCTAGAATGTCAACAGGTTAAGGTGGAGCATCAACACCCAACCGGAGTGTTGCAACCTATACTGGTGCCTGAAAGGAAGTGGAAAGTTATATCCCTATATTTTATTACTAGTTTACCAAGATCAAAATGACACAATGAATTTATTATGGTGGTGGTTGATAGATTGAGTAAGGCAACACACTTCATACTCGTAGAGTCTACTTACAAAACCGTGCAAATAGAAGATATCTTCATGAGAGAGATTTTCAGAATGCATGGCATTCCAAAGACTGTTATATCAGAAAGGGATCATTAGGGGAATTTTGAGGTCTAAAATGGTCCTCCTAAGGAAATTATAAAATAATAGTGGAAATAATAAAATAAAATTTGATTACATCATCAAAATTTATAGGGAAAAAAGGAAAAACTATTTTTTCAACTCGTATTTTCAACTGATCTCCCTATGGGTTTACTCAATTTTCGAACATAAACACTCGTTGGATGCATAATTTGATTTCCCATCCAAGGAGTACCCATGTTGCATAATTTTGATGTTCAGTGATATATGAAAAATGAAAAATACATGAAAAGTGTGATTGTAAACATGTTTTTTCATGTATTTCTCATTTTTCGTTTAGAATGGTCCATCGAAAGTATTCAACATGGGTATTTCTTGGATGAGGAATTAAATTTTGCATCAAATGAGTACTCCTGCTCGAAATTTGAGTAAAAAAATTGAGAGATAAGTTGAAAATACGAGTTGAAAAAGTAGTTTTATTATTTTATTATTTTTTAATATTTTTACTTTTTTATTCCAAAAATGGTGAATCATCCCCCATGGTTGAAATTATCATCTTGAATCCTATTGGTTCTTATAAAGTTTATTATTTTTGTACATTTTTCTTAGGATGCTGATTTTAGACCTCGAAATTCCCCTAATAATGAAGTTTACTTCAGCATTCTGGAAGGCCCTATTTGCGAGTGTGGGAACTCAAGTAAATTTTAGCACCGCTTAAAATCCCCAGATGGATGGACAAACTGAGCGGGTGAATCAAATCTTGGAAGATATGTTGCGTATGTACGTGATGCAGCAGCCAACGAAATGGAAAGAATAGCTACATTTGGTAGAATTTTCATATAATAATGGTTACCAAGTGTCTCTTAAGATGAGCCCCTTTGAAGCTTTGAATGGGTGACATTGTCGTACTCCCATCAATTAGAGAAGCCTTGAAACCAAGTTGATGCTTCGACCGGAGATGTTGGTTGAGATGGAATCAGAATTGAGAAAGATAAGACAAAATCTGAAAGAGGCTCAAGATTGGCAGAAGGAATATGTAAATAAAAAGGGAACTTACCAGGAGTTCGAAGTGGGCGATCATGTGTATGTAAGGATTAAACCTAATAAAAGCACACTAAGGTGGACCGCCTGTGTCAAGTTGGCCCCTAGGTTCTATGGAACTTTCCAAATATTGGAAAGAGTGGGACCTGTGGCGTATGGGTTGGCTTTACCCAACCATATCCAGGTGCACAATGTGTTTCATTTATCCTTACTAAAATGATACGTGCAAGACCCAAAGCATGTAATCCACTGGAAAAGCATTCAGGTAGGGTAGGATTTGAAAAATCCTGTCTTAAAATACCAAGTTTTATAAAATTTTAATTCAAGGTCTTGTTGAATGTAGGTCGAACTGGATGATGAATTTCTCGTTGAACCTCAATGTATACATGATCAGAGAGAAATCATGCTCTGGAGGCAAGCCGTCACCCTAGTTAAAGTGCAGTGGAATCACTTCAGCTCGAATGAGGCTACCTGGGCAGATGAAAGATTTGTGCCTGAGGCTTACCCAGAATTTTTTTCCGAGATGGAATGAAACACCGAGGATGGTGTTTACTTCCAGAGGGGGAAGTTGTGATAGCTGGCTTAAGTGCAAACTAATTGTTATTTTATGTGCATGATGCTTACCCAGAATTGTTTGTTGAGATGGAATGAAACATCGAGGACGATGTTTACTTCCAGAGGGGGAAGTTGTGATAGCTAGCTTAAGTGCAAACTAATTGTTATGCTATTTATTTTAAAGAGACTAAACATTCATTTTTTTGAGAAAATGATTACGAATTATGAACATAAATTAAATTGTGTTTTTGGAAATAAAATTTAATTGTGGAATTGTGGTTCCATAAAATTAAAAGAAGATTGATGATAAAAGTATTCTAAGAACTGAGAGTGGTTGAACAAAAAATAGTTAAAAACAATTATCTTTCCTTTGGGAATAAAAATTACATCCCAGTGAGGAAAAGGTGTTCTGTGACTGAATATAGAAATGAGAGGTAGGAAGAGTGGAAATTCCTGAGCTGGTGGTGACCACTGGAAACACCCAGCGTTCCTGAATCATTGAAAAAAAGAGTACTAGACCACGGGTCCTGAGGTCTCTTCTGGAAAATCTGTCAACCTACTCATCTCAGGTATGGAGAACAGGGGGAGATGAGGACATAATTTCCTCTCTCATGGTAGGGAGGACATCATCAGCAAGTTCCGAAATGAGATAAGTAACAGACTACAGAAAATAGTAAGAACTGGAACTGTTGTTTAGACATAATTATTTTAATACAGAAAATGTTCTTTAAATTATGAAATGAATATTTTTACACAGTGAATGTTATAGATATATATTTATTTTTATTTCTTTTAAGTATTCAATAAATTACAGTAGCACCATTAATTATATGGACTGTGTAAAAATACATTTATGGAAGTTATGGTTTGTATTCAAGAAAGGTTAGTGTTTACATTATCAGGTAAAACAAACCAGAAAACATCTACAGAAAGTAAAAACTGGAAAACTGTTAGTTCAGGGTCCATAGTCGAAACCCTAAACCCCAAACTGGTCGTTAAAATGTTAATCTATGATATACTCGAACAACAGAGTTGCAGGATTACAACTCCAAAATTTAGATGGTCCATACATGTCTATTAAATGAAAGGAATAATACAAAATTTATTCTTGAAAGAAGAATGAAAAACTTTGTCTGAAACAAAATATATACATAGAAATCTTAGAGAAAGCATGCACAGTAAAAACCCAGGAATGCTACTTCCATTGTAAATATAATCAACATCGAGAGAATTATTTCTCCAAAACTAATGTTGAAAATAAAACTAAATATTTTTTCGGACAAGAAATATTATTATCCTATTAAAAATTAATGCGAATGCTCCAAAAAATAGACTAAAACAACATACTTGTATACATACAAGTGGAAACGAAAATTTCTGCCACTTCTATTTCAAAGGAGTAAACCCATATTAACGGAAGGGCCGAATGAGCTATCATTTGAAGATTCAGAGGGTCAAATAAACATTCATAGAAAAGATTCAAATAACATTAAAAACATTGTTTCTCAGAGGAAGTCTCCTCTTAGACTGGGCCGTGAATTCGACGACAGCGAGGAGTAGCACTTAATTACAATAATGTTACAAAATGCATGCAACTGTTCCAAGCAAGGTGGAGCCATCGAACTTAAAAGGAATTAAAATAAATGGAAATGATCCCATAAAACTAAATCTATAGTTCATGATGCTGCGAGTACCATTAAAGCTAGTACTGGGACTTCACTCCAACAAATTTTAAACCCTACAAAGAATTTCGTACCTGTTAAGAAAACAACAGAGTCAAGAATGAAAACGAATCACCTCAAGGAGCGATAGACGCACTGTGTAAACCCTTTCCAGTCAAACATGGCGTGTTTACCTGTTCAAGACAGAGACAAAAAACATTAGGAAAAACCATACTTTCCAAACTTGCTGAGCAAAGGGAAAAACTAAGGAAAAAAAGATAGAGTAAAATTACAATACCTGTGTAGAATATATTCCATAGGCTATGAATGTAACACTGTGAAGAGAAATTGTAAGATTAAGTTTAGGGAAAAATATATGAGAGGATATAAATCTAGCGGGTTAATAAGCATAGAACTTAAGCATTTGGTTGGCTTACCTGCCACAGTGAAAGGAAGCCATAGTGGGCAATCGGCATGAGAAACTGGAACACACATAGCTAAGAAGAAAGTTCTCAAAACGTGAAAAATTTGATACACGTTTAAACTAGATTTTCCTTGCAGACTTGAGCACTTAGCAAGTGGTGTAGAGCCACGGCTAGGTCCCTGCGAAAAAATTAAATGAAGAGCTTACTCAACTTAAAGATTAATTCAACAATTCCGCAAAGGGCTACGCCCCAAAAACTGTAAGTGAAATGGAATTACCTGGTTTGAATATGCCATGGAAAGTAAGGATTGAACTGGAGGAAATGTCGTCGGTCAATAGAGCTCAGGTCATGACGGAGTTGCAGAGGGGAAACTTCGGCAAAAACTCACAAATGCAAAAATGAAGAGTTGGTTAGGGTTACGCGGTGGTCGATACCCTAAACAGGTACCATAATAATCTCCATCATGGATCTTAACACCCGAAATCTGACGGCGATCAGGAAAATAGATGTTGCCGTGCAATACAAATTCTTAGGTGAAGGTACAATATAGAAAATCAACCTTATTACACTTAATCTCCCACGAGAATTATTAAACCACAAATAAATAAAATGTACAAGATAGAGATATGCAATCATCTCACCGTCCTCCAAAATATTGATGATAGGTGTTATGAGTTTTAATATCAAACAACCAACCATTATAAGCTCATAAATGACTCGCATAAGGAAATGTGTATAACATAGTTTTGGAGATTTAAACAAAGCATTAGGACCATTTGGGTATCCATATTGTCATCACTATAAGGCGAGGGCCATAGTGAGGGCCAAATTGACATAACGCAAATATTTTTACTTTGTAGGTTCACAATATTTATATGGAACCATGGTTAAAAATAGAGTAAGAGTAATTCTATGTTTAAAAATAGAGTAAGAGTAATTATGTGTTTAAAAATAGAGTAAGAGTAATTTTTTATTTATTTATATTGTGATGTATGTGACATGACATTAAATTAGTTAGATTAAATTTTAAATGTTAAACATTACTTTTGTTTACTTAAGATATTCAATGCATGTAATGTACTCAAATACAAACCTCTGTTATCTAAATTTATTAAATTTAATAATATTAATATTATAATATATTAATATGAATATTATAAAAATAAAAAAAGGTTTTATTTTTTACCATACCTCTCATTTATTTATATTTATATTTATTTACCATATCTCTTTTATTTACTATTGTATTTGGCCCATAGGCTTGGTATATACTTAGATGTTGATTTATAATCGTATTCGATATATTTTTATGTATTTACCATACCTTTGTATACCTCTTTTATATTTATTTATTTACCATACCTCTTTTATAAATATGGTATTGGTGAGTATTTAGCCCATAGTATTAATAATAATTTGTTCCATGGTATTTGGCCCATAGGCTTCACCTAAATAAAACTTCATTTTTAGTTTTAGTAAATATAAAAATGTTCCTGGAGTAAATATAAAAAGAAGTTTTATTTATTTACCATACCTCTAGAGTAAGTATAAAAAATGGTTTTATTTATTTACCATATCTCCAATTTATTTATATTCTTATTTATTTACCATATCTCTAGAGTAAGTATAAAAAGAAGTTTTATTTTTTAGAAGTATAAAAAGAAGTTTTATTTTTTATTTACAATACCTTCAGTTTATTTATATTTTTATCCTCTTTTTTGAGTGATTGTAAATATACTCTGGCATTTCAAATGTTTACTTACATTACATTTCTTACCTCACATTTCTCACATTACATCTTCACATGTGCCTTATACTCCTACAAATAAAATTTTTACATTACATCTACACATGTACCCTATACTGGGTTGTAGATCAGTTAAAAAAATAATTAAAATTAAAAGTGACATCGAGAATGAGTGTAAATATTTAAATGTTGGTTCAATTAATAATAAAAAGGTATAAGTAACAATTAAAAAGTTAAAAGCAATATAAACCCCATCATCACGATGAGTGTAAACAAATGTTGGTTCAGTTAATAATAAAATTAAAAGTAATAAACAAAAGGTTAAAAGTAATAATTAAAAAAATAAAAGTAACTAATAATAAAAAGTTAAAGTAATAAAAATAATTTCAATTTTTGATATTTTGATTTTGTTATTAGCTAATAAATAGGAAATTCCATGGCTTATTAATACAAAATTCCCAAAAATTATAACTTATTTCACAATCAAAATATTTTATAACAATATAAAAGATTCTTAACTGTGGATATTTACCCCCACTTTACAGTGGATGTTATTAACTTTTGAATAGGATTTGTTACAATACCATGTGCCAATACCATGGCACTTATTTTATAATCAAAATATCTTATACCAATATGACAAGATTCTTAACCATGTATATTCATCTCCACATTACCATGGATATTATTAACTTGTAAATATGTTTTCTTACAATATCAAGGGCCAATACCATGGCTTATCAATACCATTATGCCAAAAAATTATAACTTATTTCACAATCAAAATAGTTTATAACAAGATGAAAATATTCTTAACCATGGATATTCAACCTCACTTTGTCATTGATATTATGAACTTGTGAATAGACTTTGTTACAATACCATGGCTTATCAATACCACATGCCCAAAATAATAACCTATTTCACAATATAAATATTTTATAGCAATATGAAAATATTCTTAACCATGGATATTCACCCTCACTTTACCATATATATTATTAACTTGTAAATAGGTTTTGTTACAATACCATGGGTCAATATCATGGATTATCAATACCCCATGCCAAAACCATAATTTATTTCACAATCAAAATATTTTATATATATTTTATTTTAATTTATTTTTATAACATATTTTTAACTAAATCTAAGAGGTAAAAGGTTAGAATTACTTAGATATATCTAAACGATGGACTAGTAAAATATTCCTATGGAAATTAAATCAGGGTTTTAATAAAATTAAAATCAGAATACTTTTATATATAAATATGTGAAATTTATATAATATAAATAATATTTATAAGAACCAACATAGATCCATCTTAACTAATGATCCATAGGAAATATAGTGTTAAGTTTCTCATAATTTTATTTTCTTTAAAATACAGGTTTTTATATTTTGCAACCAAATAGTGGCAAAGCTAGAGGGAAGAGAGAGAGAGAACAAAGACATTGAGAGATAGGGGTGGAGAGAGAGAGAGAGAGAGAGTCACAAGGGATATATGAAGAGAGAGTGAGGGAGAGAGGAGAGGAGGGAGGAGAGAGAAAAGGGGGGGAGAGAGATAGGGAGAGAATGGGTGGAGAGAGTATTGATAAGGGAGATATGCAGATAGAGTGAGGGAGAGAGGAAATTTGGATGGAAGAGAGAGAGAGAAGGGAAAGAGAGAGAGAGAGGGTGAGATCAAGAGTGGAAATAAGAAAAATACATACAGATATTATTTAATATTATATAACCAACCTAGATCCATAGAGAGAGAAGGGGAAGAGAGAGAGATAGGGTGAGATCAAGAGTGGGAATAATAAAAATACATAGAGATATTATTTAATATTATATCACCAACCTAGATCCATCCTAATCCCAGATCTATTAAGCCCCTAGAGGGATCAAATATCTCTAGGTGCAAACCTTTCCTCATGTTTTGCACTCCAAAAAGAGGCTTTCACCTCAAGCGATTTAATCTCTCTTGGCACTTGATAGATGTGAGGTTAAGATGGATCTAGGCTGGTACAATTAATTTATAATTTAATTTAAAAACACCTTGTGATTTCATTTATATTTAGTGTTAATCCGCTATACAATTTCAAGAATGATTGTAATTTTTTGTTGTTTAAAATACATTTTGAATGTAGAAATGGATTAAAAAATAAACTTGTACAAATTAATCAACTTAACTCAATTTTTTAAAAATATTTGCTGGATTTAAAATTAACTAGAAAAAATTACGTGAAAAAGGCCATTTTCTTTATTAGTTAGACTAGTAGTACTGTGATATAGACCCACCATTTACTTTTTTCATAGCCATGGTCTTGAACTAGAAAAAATGTCGTGAAAATGGACATTTTCTCTATTAGTTAGACTAGTAGTATTGTGATATAGACCCACCATTTACTTTTTTCATAGCCATGGTCTTATTTTATTAGTATCCATGTTTCTTGATATATCCTAATTTTTGTTATGAATTTTGGCCACCAACTCCTCTTTAGACCTCATACATTAGAATACATTTGTTATACTTGTATTTGGCACCATAGGCCAAACAAATATGCTATGAATGTAAATTTTGTTAAAGAAACTTGAGCATGAAAATGATATGAAAGCTGAATATTTTCCTAAATGTGGTCAACCATGGATTTCTCACGTAGAATCCATATATAATATGTACCCATCCCCTAAATCTTCATAAGGTAGAAATTCATGAAGAAAGCTGAAAAAAATACTATGATGGAAAAATCCAAAAGGTTCACGTGAATGTCATGCATTATTCATATCTACTTGACTTGCTACTTGACTTGCATACCATGCAATCTATTCTTAGCTCCTCAATACTGTATAAGTATGAGAACCAACAATAAGGGAGAGGAGTGTATATGAAAGCACCCTTAAATTCTAGGTATAATATTTGGTTAGGAGTCTATTATGAGTATTGGGCATCAACATTAGCATGAAAAAAGATTAGGTGAGAGCTATTATATATTCACTTGGTTATTTTACCATGATACAATCTTAGATTGTGCCTTTTCTTATATATAGAGGTGGACCTTTTTTTTTTATATAGAGGTGGACTTGCCACTATAGAGAAAATTATGCATTGGAGCTAGGAATATAACAATATACCTCAAGGTTATCATTAATGTTGTCACTACTTACTAAATGTAGATCTATGTTCTCCCCTGCACAAAAATAAAATACAATATCTATGCTTATGGATAGGATTTGCATTCTTAATGAGATTTTGTCATTCTAATTAAGGTTGAGTTATTATATTAATGATTTGTTCATGCAAGCTCTATTTTTTTGTATTATGAGAAATGAGGAAGGTATTACTTGTTGGATAATTGTGTCACGTATTTGGTGAAGTAGTGGGCCTAGAGTGAGACTAAGAAAAATTCATTACGCACTTTGCACAACCATCTAGAATCAAGTATTCTCCTTATTCCTTTCCTCGTTTACTACTTTTGAAAATGCATGTTAGTATTTTTTAAACAAAAATGAGTATATATATATATATATATATATATATATATATATATATATATATATATATATATAAAGTTTGGGCCATTTTGCAGCCAAGAAACCCCATAAATACATATTCAAACTTCGAACCCAACTGAGAATTCATACAATACTCTCTACATCATCCCACTACCAAAAAATGGAACTGATATATATCCTTTTGTGTCATCATTACAAAAAACTAAAATATACTGATAATAATAACCTATAAAAGCCGAGGTAAAACATTCAAAACATATTAAAAAGACATATAATATCATTCATTGTTGCTGGCAGGTCGGTTGAGGTCGAATTCATGCTTACCATTGACATCTTGATGACAGGCCTATCCCTGTTGGGTTTCCTTGATCTTTAGCTCCACTATCATGCTCCTCATGGCATCCACTTTATCAAAGAGATGGCAGAAATTTACTTCAAGGGACTGCAACTCATCAACCAACTCGATGTAAGAACATGTAATTTGACCAAATTTGACTTGTAACTCCTCAGCCAACTCAATGTAAGAATGCATCATTTGAAAAAAATTGACTTACAACTTGTAATCAGCTTGTAGGAGGGCTTCATGAGTTGAAAGGTAGTGCGAAGAGGGACTTTCTTGTAAAGAGGTCTCATAATCTGAGTGGTAATCCATACTTCTAAGTCAACAGTCGACCTAATTCTTATAAAATGAGGGAATTAGTAGCAACTTGCTTCTGATAGAGCTATCCTAACGCAACCACAAAGGAAGGTGATCAATACATTCAAAATTCAATGTTACAATGACAGAATCAGTCTGATTATAGGCTCTCTCCCTGGACTAGGAATTTTTAATTACCTCTTATATTCCAATTCAAAATTCAATGTTACTATGACAAAATTAGTCTGATTATAGACTGTCTCCCTGGACTAGGTTTTTTTAATCACCTCCTAGATTCCAATTTCAATGATATGACCCCTTCCAACATTTTCATTCCTGGAGAAATATACCCAAACCAAAATTCAAAGCCAAACAGAACTAAAGAGGGAAATGTCAGAGTTACCTTGATTAAATCCATGCTGCAACTAACTGAAAGGGAAGATAAAGTTCCTCCTAGGATATGAGTTCCCCTTAGATCCCACAAGACCCGAGTGCTAAAGATCCCATGAACAAAAGTGACGATCCCACTCTATCACCAACCAAAAGAGAGATTGGAACCAAAAGTGGAGCTCTGCACAAATATGCTACTAGAGAGGATGGTGAGACACCACAATTGGAGATTGGAGATACCCCTAGACGTCAAATTCCATGGATTGAGAAGAAAATTGATTTTAGGAAATGAGAGAGAATTCCCCCTAGATAAACTCCCTTGATAATTTAATGCCTCCATCACTGCCAACCCACACAAGATCCATTAACTCATAAATAGATTCCCATGCAATTTTCTTAGAGTTCATCAACATTTTGTGGTCTAGAGATTTTTCCATGTGCTTGAATTGAGAAGGGATGATGTTTTAAGCATGAGATCTAGAATAAGCAGTCTTTACATGACAAGATTTTTCAAGGGAGGACACATACTTTGCAAATAGAAATTTGGCCAACAACCAAGATTTTGGATGAGAGAGGATTGTCTCATCACTAATTGATGAGGGGAGATTATGTGGGCCTCATTTTCTTAATGAAGGAGGCCTAAAACAATTATTGGTTATAGCCTTCCTAATACAATAATAGATACATGCTACCTTCGAATCAAAGACTCATACCAGTACCTAAGGTATTAAACATTTGAAACTGCAATCATTTATCATAAATAATGTTTCTGCCAAGGAGCATGCCATGTTTGCTAACCTGTTTGCCTTAGTATTATTTGCTCTTAAGATGTGAAAAGCTTCTATGTTGTGGAAAATTACTAGTAATTCTTTGATTCTTTGAAATTTCTAGGTAAGAGAACTATCTTTTGGAAGCTTTTCAAATTCAAAATCTTTCACCCCTTTATCCCTAGCTATGTAGAGACTCTAAATGAGACTATATGTATCTACTTTATTATTCGACCATTTTCCTATACCCCATGAATACTTGGCTTCAACAATTCCATCGACGTTAAATAAGACCCCTCCCCATCATGCCACCCGTGAAAATTCATGTTAGTATTAACAAAAATAAATATGTTATATATCATTTTTTTACACTAAATAGATTTCATTAAAACAGTCTCCCTATCAATTTATTTACAACTTTAAAGGTTTGTTGTTTCAGCCTAGGGAATATTCATGGGCTTTGCCTCACCTTAAAGGATTGGATGATTTTGTTAGAAAATCAAAAGGAAGAAATATTTTCCTATCTTTACAGTTGCTTGTGATTTATTTTAATTTTTATTAGCTTCCTTTATCTTCTTATCATCAACCAATTACCAACAATATAAGTACATGAAGGTCAAAAAAAAAGAACCAACCTCAGGGAGCTTCAATTTCATGCATTTGAGAGGGAGCTTCAGTGGCATGCAGTTGAGGAGCTCTTGGCTCCAAAAGAAGAACCTTAAGATGTTGAGCATCCACACGCAAAGGAACAGAGAGTGGAAGCACCCACTCATGTAGAGACATCTCAAGATGGAATGAAGCGCACCAGAGAGGTTGATAGGTTGGTGCTTAATGTTAGAGAGAATGTGGGAGCACCCACATCACAACATAGGTAGAGAAGTTCCTCAGAGTGGTACACTAGCTACGTGGATCTTATGAGCGAGATTGTAGATATAGAGCTATCCTCTTTAGAGGAAGCAGTGGAGCAACCAGTTTGGGTTGATTCCATGGTTGAGGAGTATGACACCATTATCAGAAAAAATGCATGGGAAGTTGTCCCAAGTCTAGAGGGGAAGTGATTTGTAGGATCCAGGTGGATCTACAAGGTGAATCCAACATCAGATGGGAGTGTAGAGAAACACAAGGTCAGATTTGTGACCAGAGGGTTCTCTCAGGTGGAGGGGATTGATTACGATGGGACATTTTCACTAGTTGCAAGGTACTCATCAATCATATCCATCCTTTCACTTTCAATGTAGATGGGATGGTAGATACATCAGATGGATGTAACTAAAGGCTTGTTTGATGTAGTGATTCAGGAATTGGTGTACATTGAGCATCCATAAGGTTTTGAGGCCTTCAACAGAGAGTTTCATGTGTGCAGACTCAAGAGATCATTGTATGGACTAAAACAAGCACCCCGTGTTTTGTACACCAAGATTGATAACTAATTCACTCGGTTGGGCTTCACCAAAAATGAAGCAGATGCAAACCTTTACCATATTGTGATAGAAGGTAAAATTTTGATCATTGTACTTTATCTCAATGATTTGATATTGACATGTGATGAGAAACTCATCAATTCTTGCAAAGAGGATCTTACAAGAGAATTTGAGATGAAGGATACGGTGCTCTTACATTATTTCCTGGGATAGTAAATTTGGCAAAGAGATGGGGAGATATTTGTATCTCAAGGCAATTATGCCAACAATTTTCTAAATAAGTTCCACAAGGAGGGAAACAAACCCATGGAGACTCCTTTAGCAGGAAACTAGAGGAAGGAGGATGCTACAAGGCGAAGTAGTAGATGCTGCCATGTACAGGAATGTTGCAGGTTCACTCATGTACTTCTTGAACACATGAATAGACATATGTTGTGTGGTTAACCAACTTAGTCCAGCTAGGGTTAAAGCTCTTTTGGAAGGTAGGAAAACATGTGTTGAGATACCTCAAAGCCACTACAAATTTTGGGCTGTGGTACAAAAAGAAAAAGGGAGTGAAGCTTCAAGGCTTCATATATGTAGATTGGGTAGGGATTCCATCTGAAAAAAGATCACACCAGGGAGAATCTTCAACATTGTATCAACAAAAGTTTCCTATTACAACATGAAATAGAGATAATTTTCACTCAGTTCAGCGGAGGAAGATTACATGGCGAGTAGTCGAGTAATATGTGAGGCCATCTAGATGAGGAAGATACTTATTGGTTTCTTTGGTCAATAGATGGATCCAAAGGTGATTTATTCTGATAACCAGAGTCGCATCAAACTCTCAGTTAATATATGTTTTCATGACAGTTCCAAACATATTGATATCCAATATCACCATCTCAGAGATTGTGTGCAAAGGCAGATTATCTCATTAGAGTACATTCAAATGAAGGAGCAAGATGCAAACATATTGATGTAGTCACTATCAAGAGGCAAATTCGAGTTCCATAGAAGCAGGATCAGGGTAGTAGACAATCCCTTTCTTGTTGAGAGGGAGTGTTGAAATTGGAAACAGTAAGATTCTTCTAATTTAATTTTCCCTTAATTAAATTAGAAGGAAATTGTAATTCCACATCACATGACAGCTTGTGTGGGTTAACTGAGTTGGGAAGACTTAGTTAGCTCAGTCAATTTGAGTTGGGGGTGAAAATGGATGCATGTAGAGTTCACTCTAATTTTTAGGGGGTCTAGTTGCAGTTTATTTTGAGTTGTAATTGTTTAACTTAATTATTTGAGTTAAAATCAGTTTAACTAGTTCTAACCGATGGATGAGCTAGTGGGAGGTCCAGTAAATTAAATTTTATTTAATTCACATGCAGTGATAAATAAGATAACTTATCATTTTCTATAAATAGTTGTTGTATTTCAGTTCTAGGGAAGACCCAGTTGAGATTGGAGTTAAAGGGAAGTATATTGTTAGTTGTATAATTAGACATTTGTACAGGTCATTCATGAGGTCAACATGATGCCTTGGATGTATTTCACAATCAATTCTTCAGAATTTACTAATTAATATGGGCTCAATTCCCTTAGGAATGCGTAAGAAAGGCTAAGCAACTGAGAGGCAAGAATTTGGTTAAGTATTGGACCAAATTTGTTGGGATCAGAGTGAGACAGTCAGATATACTTCGAGAGCTCTCAATCGTGAGAGAAGCACTCTATTATTTCACATTCTTGACTTAATTCAATATATAGATAACGATTTTTTTTAGCTTAGGCTTTCCCCAGATACATATTTGTGTTGTGTGATTGAAATTATTTCTCTTTATTATTCATGTGATTGTGTGATTGTAATTGATTTTCGCAATATGTAGAATAAATTCAAATATTTTTTCTTAGCATATTACAAGATCAATTGAATCTATGTTGATTTTCTACATAGAAGGCCTTCCAAATATTAAGGGTGAAAAATTTGAATGTGAAGGTTGTGCACTAGGAAATCAACATAAGGAAGAATTTCCTATGCTTGAAAATAGAAGAAAATGTGAAATAATTGAACTAGTGAATACTAATGTATGTGGTCCAATGAAAACTAAGCCAGTGCGGAGCATATTACTATCCTATATTTATTGATGATAGAACTAGATACACCTAGGTGTACTTTATAAGAAATAAAAGTGACATGTTTGAATACTTTAAAGAATTCAAGGGTATGGTTGAAAAGAAAACATAAAAGAGCATTAAGACTCTTCGATCAGATAAAGGTGGTGAGTACACTTCAAGAGATTTTATCAAATACTACAAGAAAAAAGGAATTGTGTAAAAAATTACAATACCACATACACCTCAGCAAAATGGAGTAGCTGAGAGAAAGAATAGGACTATAGTTGAATGTGCTCGTAGTATGTTAAAAAGTAAAGGATTTTCTAATATTTTTTGGGCTGAAGACATTAATAGAATTGTATATCTAAAAAATAGAATCCCTACAAAATATCTTGAGAAAAAGAACCATTTTAATCGTTTAATGGGTTTAAACCTAAAGTTATTCATTTAAGGATATTTGGATGCAAGGCATTTGCTAATATTCCTAAAGAGGATAGGAGAAAGTTAGACATTAAAACTATCAAATGCATTTTTATTGGATATTTTATTGATCATAAAACATATAAAATGTATGATCCAATTACTCACAAGTTCTTTGCAAGAAAAGATGTTATTGTAGAAATTAGATGCACTAAGCATGCATATGTCCATCTTGCCCTTTCACCTATCTCTGCACTGGGTCTCCACTGGATCTGACATGCACTGTAGTTAACTGTTGTATTGTTCAGTTGATTAATGAGTTATTATTTGTGAATTATTTAACTAATTAATTCACTCCACTCTCACTAGTGTATCATTCAATTAGACTAGATACAACTAGCTCAACTGAGTCTAACTGAGTTAAACTCAATACAACTGCATGAACTACTGTTCCAACTCTGTCATAACTTTTCCACTTCAGTTCTAACTGATTCCTCCATGCATGAACTCCAGTAAACCCTTAGGAATTGCATAAATCCTTCAGCCCACTGATTTTACAAATCTGTTCACTGAAATAAAGTGCTCCAAGAGAATAAGTTGTTTTTTATTGTCTGATTATTATTAAGAGCTAATAATAATAGACATGCATCTATTTTTAGATCGACGATCTATAAATAGACTTCGCCCAATCTTCTAAAAATAGAATCTCATCTATTTTTCACATTTTACCAACCATCTACAAATAGCCTCCTACTACTTATAGAATATGCTCACCATGTCTAAAAATAGGCATATACCTAAAAATAGCCTGTGTGGGCCCCACCTAGTTTAGGTGATTATTTTCCAACTACGATCAAGGATGATGTTTTAGGATGCCTTCTTCATTGTTTCTTATTGCAAACTTCAACAGTTATATTTCATGAGCATGCAAATAAACAATAAAATAGTATGAATATAATGTTTTTCATCCTCCTTATGAAAACTTTAAAGAAGAAGAAGAAGTTGTGGAATCATCTCAAGCTCAAGAAAGCATGGACATTCCAAAAGACATTTCAAGAAGTCAAAGTCTACAAAGAAGTGACGAAGGCACTCCATAGAGAAGAAGAAGAGGAGAATGTACTCCATAGTGTAATGAACCTCTAAGAAGATTAGCATGACGAATTCAAACCCTTATGAGGTATAAATATTATGCTCTAATGTCTCTATTAATGACTGTTTTTGAACCTTTAAATTATAAACAAGCCAAAAATCATAAATAATGGAAGGACGCTATGAAAGAATAATATGAATCTATAATGGAAAATGAAACTTGGTAATTAACAGAAATAACTGAAAATAAAGTCCCTATAGGATCAATACGGTTGTAAAATACAAAATTTAATGCATATGGTAGCATAGACAAGTATAATGAAATATTGGTTGCAAAAGGTTCTTCATAAAAGGAAGGGTTATATTATGAAGATACGTTTTTTTCGAGTTGAAAAAATTAACACAATTAGAATAATGATAGCATTGGCCACTAAATATGATTAGAATCTATATCAATTAGATGTGAAGTCAACTTTTCTAAATGGGGACTTAAAATAGGAGATTTATATTGTTCAACCAAAAGGATTTGTAAATAAGGGACAAGAAAATCTTGTATGCAAGTTAAAAAATGCCTTATATGGACTAAAATAACCACCTAGATCTTGGTATGAGAAAATAGATAAAATTTTCTTCGAGCAGGGATTTAAAAAAAACAAAAATGATCCTAATTTGTATGTAAAGTCAGATAGAAATGGAAATAAAGTATTAATATCTATATATGTTGATGATCTTATAATAACAGGGAGTGCTGAGAAATTGATTAAAGATATAAAAATGAAGTTATCACAGGAATTTGAGATGAAGGATCTTGAACATATGCACTATTGTATAGGTCTTGAAGTATGAAGAGATAATGGAAGAACTTTAATCACACAAAGAAAATATACAAACGAGGTAATAAAGAGATTTCATATGAAAGGATGTAAAATTGTGAGTACTCCATTGGAACAAAATATCAAATTGAAAAATGATGATGGAACACAAGAGTGAATGGAACATTGTATAAGCAATTAGTGGGAAGCGTGAACTATCTCACTACCACTAGACCAGACATTGCTTATGAAATTAGCATACTTAGTCAATTCATGTCTAAGCCTCGTGAAAGCCATTAGATAGTTGCAAAAAAGGTCCTTTGATATTTAAAGAGAGCTATCAATTTTGGTATTGAATATACTAATGATTATAATATTGAATTCACAGATCATTCTTATGAGTCGGCCAAAAATCCAGATGGCAAGAAATCCACCATTGGATACGTATGCAATATAGGATCAGGAGCTATATCATGGAGCAGTAAGAAACAACTAACATTTTCCTTTTCATCAATTAAAGCTGAGTATAAAGCATTATGTAGTGCCACTTGTGAAGCTATATGGCTCAGAAGGATACTTGAAGGTGTTGGTGAAACTAAACAAGAAGCTAGAGTGATGAGATGTGATAATCAAAGCACCATCAAATTAGCAAACACTCATGTATGTCATGCAAGGTCAAAGCATATAGACACACAATATAATTTTGTAAGGGAAAAGTTCCAATCAAAGGAAATTGACTTAATATATTGTAATAAAAATCAAAATGTAGCTCGCATATCCACTAAGACTCTTGGGAAGGCTAAATTTGAGATTGGTAGAAGTAAGTTATGTGTTGTAGAAAATCCAAATTATGTTGTAAGCCAAGCTGAGACTTAGACCAACATGCATGTCAATTAAGAGTATGTATGTGTCTTATAGGATATTTTGTGTGTTGGAATTAAGGGGGAGTGTTGGATAAACAATAATTCCAACCTACCACATTAAATGCATCAGGGAGGTTCTCCCAAAATTTATGGAGAGTTCACCTAGCTTCTGGAAGAAGTTATCGCTACCAACAATCCAGATAGTCCAGAAGCATCTTCATCTTGTATAAAAGTCATTCTTTGGCAATGGAAAGTTCAAGTTTTTTGTGTAATCAATGTTCTCTTATTTTTGTGACAGGAGTTGAAAAGCAATTGTGCTCTTAATATAGAGTAAATTGTCATAACTTAAACATGAGCCATCTTGAGAATGGAAAAAACAACATAATGATATGTATGAAAGGACATCATCCAATCACTATGTGTTAGATTCATCTGTGCAAAGTAGGGTGGGGGAGAAGACATGCTATGTAAGGTTTTATGGGACATGTGAAGTGTCACATGAAGGTATCTACTATGAGGGAAATAAGATCTTATTTTTCATAATAATAATTTAATTATATAGGCATGTTAATTTTTAAAGATATTTTTTATTTTTATTCTTTTAATATAATGGTATTTATTTTCTTTTTAATGTGAATATTATTATTTTTAAATGCAATGTGATTGGATTTTTATCGGATGATATTTTTAATAGAAAATATGTTTCTATTTTTTAATAATTTAATGAAAATTAAATATTACAAATTTTCCTTAAATTTAATAATATATTATATGATATTAATATTAATATTAAATGGGCCATAGTAAATAGTTACGACAAGGTATTAAGACGAGGATAGATAAGGAAAGTTTTGTTTCTATTAACTCACTCTTTTTGAGCTTTGATAATCTTTTCGTTCTGAGCCTTGTAGCTGTTTAATTCAGCTCTATGTGACCTTCATTCTATTTGTTTTGAGGTTTATAGTGCTAAGCTTTCTTAAGTCCACTAGTAGAAATGTGCTATTTTAAAAGTGAATTAGTTATTCGAGTTATAACATTAAACTTTCTAAGTCTACTAAAAGTTACATTATTAACATTTTTAAGACTATTAATTTCATATTTTTATCTAATTTTCTTTTATTTTTATATTAATACTCATATATTTATATTTTAAATTATTTTTTCAAAACTATTTTTAATTAAAAAATTGTTATTTTTTTATATTTGTTTTAATAAAATTAGTAAATCTTTAAGATATATTTTTTAATACAATAAAATATATCTTAAGAATAAAAATATCAATATCATATAAATTTAATTTCATTAAATATTTGAATCATTTTGAAAAAAAATATACCATTATTTAAGAAATTTTATATTTATATTTCAGATTAGAAGAACTCACAAATACGTTATCAAAAGAATTAACACATATTGTTAATTAAAATATTAAATAATTCACATATTTTACTATTTCAAACTTTTCATTTGTTTCTTAAATAATAATTTGATATATGGTATATATTAAATTAAATCAATGTTATTTTAAATATGTTTTTACAAGTGAGTGTAGCTTTAGTGGTAGGGAGTCCACTCTGATCCATATTGACATGCTTATTGGTTACTAATCATTTCTATATAAAAGATAACCAACTCATCTAAACTATCATCAATTTTTATTACAATAAACCAACTCAAAAAAACATGTTTCTACCCAACTACCCTCAATATTGTGAAATCAAATCAATATTATTTTAAACATATTTTTACAAATAAATGTAACTCAAATCAATGCTATTTTAAACCTATTTTACAAATAAATATATAGATCCAGTAGTAAGGAGTCCACTGCCTCCAATATTGACATACTCACCCCTTCAAAACCATTTCTATATGAAAAAGAATCAATTCACTTAAACTAACATAAATTGTAATTACCATAAACCAACCTAAAACATGCTTCTACCCAACTGCCTGAAAACATGTCAAAACAACAAAAGGATGAAAAGGCAAAAGAAGGGCATTTTTTATTGGCAAAATACTAAAATACTACGCTGAGATTGGTCAGCCAATGAAATAAACCCGCTTTTCTTATGTTTTATTTAATCCATAAATCAACCAATCAAATTAAATCGATTTTTCGTAAATTATTAAATCTAGAAAAATATTAATAGAAAATAGCTTGTCACTCTTCCTTTTCCACAGGAAGGTTATTGGCTGAAGGCATGTTCTGGGAAGCTCTGTTGCGCAGGTATTTTCTGAGACCGTGCTCAGCATACCTCTTCCCTTCCTCGTAGTTTTCCAGAACGCCTGCAACGCGATTTTGCTTGGCAACCCTGCATGTAACATTTAATTATACAGGGATTAAATACTGTCATTTTGATGATAATTAAGATCCATTAATACATGTAACATTTAATTATACAGGGATTAAATACTGCCATTTTGATGATAATTAAGATCCATTAATATTTATAATATTATGTTGGATATTAAGAGAGTTTAAAATATTAATTTAAATTTTGTAACATTTATTTTAATCTCATATTATAAAGTTATATATGAAAATATATGTTTAAAAACGTACCTGACATCTGGATTAGTGACCAAGTTTCGAACTAGTTGAAAAACGCAGATAGTCACAACCACACCTGTGGCTGCAAATAGAGGGTATACCTGCATCACACGCCACGTACATTTATATTCATTCCGAAATTTACAGTGTATTAAGTAATTATTTTTTAATTGTTTGTTAAGTGGTGTTAGTTTTGAGATAATTGTAAGTTTAGTTATTGGTTTGAGAAACTGTGATCTAGTGTTAAAATCATTACCGATTAAATTTTAAACAAATAACCTTCTCATCACCCAATACACCTTATGACCATTGTCGTTTTTCCATCCATATCTATAGACTTATCATGCATTTAGTATCAATATTATAAAACTTGGAAAATTATCAAGACCATCATTTTGGAAAATTACAGCAAAACCATGCACATTTAAAACCAAAATCCAAAAACTAAAACACCATGAAATACCTGAAAAATATTTTACAATATCTGGAAGACATGAAAAATTTTAAGAAGAAAAGAAATTGAAAGCAGCTAACCTCTGGTTTCACCCAGCGCGTCATTCTTCGGATCAAGCTTCGGCGTTGTTGGTCGATGGAACAATTAAGTGCAGGACAGTAATCGCACTGAACATTGAATAGCATACTCTTATATATATATATATATATATATATATATAGACACCTGAGCTCTCTCATCTTACAGTCGCCAATAGCCAAATCCATGGGCACTTGGGTCGTCAAACAATGGGTGGATAAAGTTGGTCTTTGGTAAAAGTTTGGAAAGTGATTCATTGATATATATCCAAACAATTTTTATTGATTTATTACATAATTATATTATTTGTGGACAAAATGAGATTTATGTGTGATAACTTAAAAAATTGTAAATTTCCAAAGTTATTTAGTATTATTGGGAAAGAAATGATTAGATCTAATATAAAGAAATCTTATACACTAATATATTAGTAATATATACTAATATGGTGTTTGTGTTTGTTTGACTGTGATTTTAAAATTAAATATCACATTGTGAAATGTGTCAACATAAAATATGTAAATATAATTTGAAAATTTGAAAAAATCAAAACATAAAATTTTATAAACTAAGAATTTTATTTTATTAGTTTAAAGGTGTGAGTAGATTTAAGCTTCGATAAAATTGAGAACATATTATTTAATATGTGAAGATTTCGATAAAGATAATATTTTAATTATATTTTAAATTTATATTGCAATTTTCTATTATGAGAAAGAAAATAACAACTATACAAGTAATTTAAGTTGGTTATCAAAGTGAAATTATTATATAAATGAAGATTGAAGGTCATTTATGATAGCCCACAGGTTTTGGATTGAGAGTAAGTCGATGCATTGTCAATGGACACCTTGGAACATGTCACTGGTTTTGAAAATACATTATTTTATTGGTTTACTAATAAGGGCTTTGTTTTCAGGGAAACAATTAGATTTATAAATTAATGTCTCTTTATGATGTGCACATTATAATATTTGATGATATTTTTTTGGTTAATGTTTGATTTGCTTTGATTATAAATGCAGATCTTGTTTTACATGTGCGCAAAGCATCTCTTGGATTCCCCACAAACACCTCCACGGAGAATCAAGAGGAAAAGAAAACAAACTTATGAAATATTATTCTCCACAAACACCTCCAAAGGAAAATAAAGCCACTTTAAAAAATAGTATATTAGTGTGCCTTGGCATGTAATTTCTACACCAAATCATATTTTATATCACTGTTGATTATTATATATTATTAAACTATTTTTGAATTTTGCATTTTTCCCACTATTTCATTTGTTGGCCTTATTGGTGGAGAGTAAAGTTATGTTTCAGAAGTTCTTATGATTGGAGAATGTTGGTAATATGAGTACAAGTGTTTTAGAAAATTTTCTTGTATTTAAAATAATAAATAATTATTAATTTGGGAGAGATAATAATATATATTTTAAAAATATGAACTAGTTTGAGTTATTCTTTAGAATAATGAAATATATGAATTCTAAAATTTTGTTCTTATAAATAGAAAATCACTCTAGATTAGTTACCCCTAAACATGACTTAGGGTTTATTTGAATATTTTGGACAATTAATGTTGTTGTTAAGTTTGGAAAAAAAATTGCAAGAATGGTTTGTTAGTGAGATCCATCCAATCAAAGTTGAAAGTTGAAGCACCTACAAAAATGAATTTGAAAACATCAAATTAAAAAATATTAAAATCTTAAAAATATGATATTACTATATGTATAATAGTATCAGTTTCAAATCATGAAATTTTTAATTCCAAAATGATGAGAGGATGTAGAAAAATTATATAGCAACTTGTATATAAATATTAACTATTAAAGATAAATGTTTATGTTTTTGCGTTATTCAATATAAAATATTTAATTTGAGAAACATAAATCAGCTGCATCATTGTGACATTTATATTGGTAAAATGTCCAAAAGAAGTTACATTTGATTGCTCTCTCTATATGATTTATGAGATATTGTTGCATACTTAGGATGCATTAAGCTAATCATTTCATTATGAGTGTGTTTCCACAAACAAGGCCCAAAATATATAATTAAAAATGAAGATTATTATAAAGTTTGTTCTTTAATAGAAATGATATTCTTATAAGCTTGAGCCTCATTAGGCATTGTGCCTCCATGATCACCATCATCATCAACACCACCAAGACTAGATGTAATGTCATCTAAAATAATTTCAACCAAGCATACACTTGGTGAACATAAACGAGTTTTCCCACTCTATTAGATGTAAGCATCTTCCTCTTAATAGATTGGATGAAACTAGGTGTACCAATTCCTTTCTCCTAATGAAAAACTAGCAACTTGAGATACCAAACATGAGAAAACCTATCAACGCTCTTGGATCTCCCCCTTGCATTCTCAATTATCCAATCAGTTTCTTGTATGAACAAATATTAACATTTCTTACTGTCCATCTTAATTGAATCCAAAGGCATTTAAGGTGACATAATCAATATGTTAGGCCTACATCACACTTGTTTCATCAATATTAAAAATATTTCATTTGGCATCAAGAAACCCATTTTTTTCCTCTTCATCATCAATGGGTAGAACTTTATTTGGTCTCTCCATATACCCCTTTGGTTTAAGGGCATCTGTAGCCATATGAAGAGAGGTATATTTTTTGATCTTGTAGTTGAACTATCGACTACTATAAACTGTAATGAACGAAGGGGGGATAGGGTACCAAACTACCCATAGTATGGGCCACATACCATTTTGGAGGCTTTTGGTTTCCCTAGAACCCAAGGAAGGACCATTGAACTCTAACATTAGGATTAGTAATCATGAGAGTAGAAGAGAGGGAAAAGTGCAAATACAACACATAAAAGAGAAGCGCAAACGAAAACAAAAAATATTGCATACAACAAAACACATGACTAATGAGTTGGATGAATAGAACTGATCCACACATAGGTGAAAAAGTCGTGATTCTAAATGAGAGGTGAAAGGAATCCTTCTAAAGTCAAGAGCAATTAGTGTGGAAGTGTATTCTAAAGTGATCTAAACTAGGAATCAGTGAGGAATCCTTCACATGAGGTTTAGGGCCTTGAAACAATTTTCTTAATAGTTTTTAATGAATGAAGCACATAAAGCAGCAAAGAAGAGAATTGTTGAGCGACTACTACATTTGTGAAGAGATTCCTGTTATTTTGTACTAGCCTTGGATGGTCATGCATGTTGAGATTCAACAAGAAGATCCTAGTGAAAATTATGCACTTACACTAGGATGGAGCCTCAGGCTATTTTTAGGTGGAATTCTATTTTTCGAATGCATGATAAAATTATATTTATAGGTGACGTCTATTTAAAGATTATGAGAAAATTCTATTTATATATGATGTTCTATTTATATATGTATGTGCAAGTTATATTTATAGATCGCATGCCTATTTATATATGCATGTCGACTATTATTATCCCTTAATAATAGTTCGACAATAAACATTAATCTATTCTCAATGAGAACTTGGAAATAGTTAACTAAAGTGGAAAATACGTTAGATATAGGAATTCAAGTTCAAAGGTTGGTTGGTGGGACATGCAAGTGGACTTAGTTGTAACTGAGTGATTTAAAGTTGTAACAGAGTTGGATGTGTAGCTATGTGAGTTGTAAAGTAGTTTAACTCAGTTATGTGAGTTAAACTCAGTTGTGCTAGTTGTAACTAAAGATACACTAGTAAGAGATCAATGAATTAATTATTTAATTAATTCACAATCAGTGGTCTCACATGCAGCTGAAGATTTAATACTGTTAACTACATGCATGTCAGATCCAATGGAGACCCAGTTGAGATGTAGGTGAAAGGGATAGTTTGGCTACCAATTGTGACATTAGTGGGTGCACTCATGCAACCACACACACATTGGATGTGCCCATGAGGATTGTGCAGTCAAGGAAAGTAGGATTACATTGGATTTTCTATCAGCTGGGATTGCGCAGTGGAGGCAGGCTATTTGGAGGCAATAAATTGGCACATGAATTTGCAAATTTTTGTATGACAGTGTGAGATGATTTTATATTGTACTGAGAGCTCTTGGATTAGATTTTTGAATGAGATTATTTCATGATCCATGATATATACATAATATATGATAGTGGGGTTTTTAGCTTTATGTTTTCCCAATAAAAACATCATTGTTATGTGTGATTGATCTTTCATTTTGATATTGCAATTGGTGATCATGTTTTAAATTCCATAAGAATTTTTGTAGAAGCGATTATGTATTTAACAGAGGCATATAATTTTTAGATTAGGAGAATCTAGGCAATGTATAATTTGTATTAAATTTCTACATGGTATCAAAGCACAGAAGATTGGAATTTTGAATAAGGAACTGAGTTTGTTGGTGGAAATAATTCGAATTTGCACAAAGGTTTTCTTGGTGATACAGTTGAGTAAACATCAAAATGTATTTCAATGGCTTGTAGATAGAGTATGCACTAGAGGGAAGCTCGAACTACATTTCCTAGAAGGACACGATGGAGGCAGCGCTCGAAGATAATGGCTTGAAGGAATTCATTGACAGTGATGTTCGTAAGTCCACTTCGACGGATGCTGTATTAATTGATGCATGGAAAAAGAAACTGGCAAAGTCAAGAAGGATTCTGTTGGAAGGTGTACGAGACCACATTGTCTCAAGACTTCATGGGAAAGCCACACCATATCTATGTGGAAGGCTTTAAGGAATCTTTTCCAAAGCATCAACGACAATAGGAAATTGGCGCTGAAAGATAAACTCAAGAAGATCAAGATGGAAAAGGGTAAGAACATTCCAAAGTATCTCACAAAGTTTTTCCGATGTCGAGATGAACTGGGGAGTGTGGGAATCGCTATTGCTGATGATGATTTGGTGAGCTTGGCTCTCTTGGGACTTCATAAGAGTTGGAACAGTTATGAAGAATCTGTCAATGGATAGGGAAAATTGCCAGATTGGGAATGACTGTGGTTGGAATCTAGTGCAGGAGGAGTTCAGGTGGAACACCAGAAATGGCTCTTCATCAAATCATGGGATGAAGAGGATTGTGCTTTGGCTTCCAAGGAAAGGAAAGGGAAGGGGCAGAAATTCCATTCAAAATCCAAGTGTAAAGGCAAGAAGTTGGATTTGTCCAAGTTGAATTGTTTTTACTGTCACGAACATGGGCATGTCACTACTAACTATCCGCAGAAGAAGAAGAACAAGAAGGTTGCTCGAGCTGCAACTAGTGAGGCCCTTTCCTCGCAATTTTAAATTGATTTCTCTTTGATCGCATGCATGGTGTCAAGTGCATTGGGATATGTGTGGTATCTAGATAGTGGCGCTTCCTTCCACATGAAGGGAGATAAGGAGATTTTCAGTGACTTGGAGGAGAAATATCTCCAAATTCATATAGAGATGGGTGACGATGGACAATACAGTGCGACCGACATTGGTACCATTACCTTTGAGAGGGAGTCAGGTAAAACATCTCAATTGAAAGATTTTATGCATGTTCCAGGTCTGAAGAAAAACTTGGTCTAAGTCACAATGTTGGAGTACATAGGCTATGATGTTTTTTTTAGCGATGGAAAATATTTCCTATGACATAAAACAATTGGTTAAGCCAAGAGGATACGGATTTGAGTTAATAATCTCTACAAGCTGGAGGTAGATGGTTGCACTACCATGATGGGAAAGGCAAAAAAAGTTGTGACCTGGGATGAGGGAAAATTATGGCACAAGCGATTGGGCCATCTTCATGATGGAGCCTTGAAATTCATGTAGAAAATATCTACTGGACTTCCAATGGGAACACTTTCTCAATTAGATCACTGCAAGGGTTGCACCATCGGGAACTATGTAAATTCTACCCTTCATGAAAAAGAGAATCGTGCTTTGGTGATCCTGGAGAGAGTTCACACAGACGTGTGTGGACCATTCTTGGTTGCTTCAATAGCGAAACATAAGTATTATGTTATTTTTGTTGATGACTTTTCTCGTAAATTATGGATCTTCTTCATGCAAAAGAAGGATCAAACATTCTCAAAGTTCTATGAGTTTAAGGCATTGGTGGAGAAAGAGTTAGGGAAGCAAGTGAAGGTTCCGAGGAGCAATAATGGTGGGGAAAACATCTCTAATGAATTCAAAGACTTTTGCAAAAAATAAGGAATTCGAAGAGAACTCATAGCGCCTCATAACCCACAAAAAAAGGGGGTTGCAAAGAGGAAGAACAAAACGATCGTGGGTGTAGCATGAGTGATGTTTCATGATCAAGGCCTACCAATGCATTTGTGGGCAGAAGCATGTAACACTGCGATTTATGTGCAAAACCATTGTCGTCATAGAGTACTTAGCATGAGTACACCTAAATAGGATTTCACTGGTAAGAAACTGGATGTTTTAGACTTTAATATTTTTGGCTCATCTGTTTATGTGCATGTGACCAAGAACGCCAAGAAGAAGCTGGAGCCAACTGCTGAATTTGGGATATTTGTGCGGTACACAGAAACACCCCATAATTATCGTGTGTATTTTCCTAATAGTAAGATGACTATTATGCGACGGGATATAAAATTCGATGAGGGGAAAGTCATGCTGTTGTCGCTTGAGAGGGAGTTGGAGTTGCATGCGAAGGAGGAACTGTTGGTTCCCAATGATGAGTCTCTATATGTGGATCCACCACAAGAGGAGGTTAATGGAGTGGAGGAGTCCACTCATGTAGAGCCAAACATAAGAACTGGAAGAAGGCGTACCACAGATGCTGATAGGTTGAGACTTGATGCTGCGCAGAATGTAGAAGCCCCTACTTCATAGCACAAACAAAGACAGTCTCCTGACCGATTTACTAGATACATGGCTCTCATGAGAAAATTTATTGTGATTGATCCATATTCCTTTTAGGAAGCAGTGCAGGAGCCCACATGGGTAGATGCAATGGTGGATGAGTATGACTCCATTATCAGAAACAATGCTTGGGAAATTGTTCCAAGGTCGGCTGATAAATCAGTGGTAGGTTCGAGATGGATCTACAAGGTAAAGAAAGCTGATGATAGGAGTGTTGACAAATACAAGGCTAGATTTGTGGCTTGGTGCTTCTCACAGATCGAGGGGATTGATTATGAAGAAACCTTTACACTTGTCACACGGTATTAATTCATAAGGACCATCCTTGGTCTCTCAGCGTAGATGGGTTGGCGTATTCATCAGATATATGTGAAGACTGTGTTTCTTAATGGGATCATTGAGGAAGAGGTGTACATAGAGTAGCTTGAAGGATTTGAGATATTCATTAGTGAGTCGCATGTTTGTTGACTCAAAAGAGCGTTGTATGGGTTGAATCAAGCACCACATGTTTGGTACACTTAGATAGACAACTATTTCAGCAGATTTGGCTTCACCAAGAGTGAGGCGGATGAAAACCTATACAAAATTGTGGTGGAGGGTAAGCTTTTAATCATTGTTCTTTGTGTTGATGATTTAATACTAACTCGTGATGAGCAGCTGATACACTCATGCAAGGAGGACTTTGCAAAGGAGTTTGAGATTAAGGATATGGGCCTTCTTCATTATTTCCTTATATTGGAAATATGGAAGCGAGAAGATGAAATTTTTGCATCTCAAGGCAACTATGCAAGGGAGATACAGGGTAAGTTAAAATGGAGGGTTGCAAACCCATGGATACTCCTCTTCCAGGAAACTGTAGGAAAGAGGATGCTACATCTGTAGAGGCAGTGGGTTCACTAATGTATTTAGTGAACAAGAGACCGGACATATGCTATACGGTCAAACAACTAAGTCAAGCAATGGTTAAGCCAAGCAAGCTCTTTTGGAAGGCGAGCAAGCATGTTCTGAGATACTTGAAGGGCACATCTGAGTATGGCTTATGGTACACAAAGACATATGAGGTGAAGCTGGATGGCTTCATGGATGCAGATTGGGTAGGCAACCCAATGGACAAAAAGAGCACATTAGGGGGGGATCTTTAGCATCAGATCTACAGCTGTTTATTGATACAACAGGAATCAGAGATCAATGGCACTCAGTTCAGCGGAAGAAGAATACATTGCAGCGAGTCAACTTGCATGTGAGGCTATCTAGATGAGAAAGATCATAGTTGGTTTGTTTGGTTCTCATTTAGATCCGATAGTGATTCATTGTGATATTTAGAGTTGCATTAAACTCTCAATTAATCCTGTGTTTCATGATAGATCTAAGGATATAGATATCTGGTATCATCATATTAGAGATTGTGTGCAATGGAAGATCATGTTCATTTAATACATTCCTACGGAATATCAGGATGTAGATATTCTGATGAAGGTGCTCAGCAGGAGTAAATTCGAATACGATAGAGACAAGATTGGGGTGAAGGATAATGTCGTTCTTGTTGAGAGGGAGTTTTGAGATTCAACAAGATTATCCTAGTGAAAATTAGGCACCTACACTAGGATGGAGCCTCATGCTATTTTTAGGTGGAACTCTATTTTTAGAATGCATGAGAAAAGTCTATTTATAGATGATGAGAAAATTCTATTTATAAATGATGTTCTATTTATGGATGTATGTGAAATTTCTATTTATAGATCGCATGTCTATTTATAGATGCATGTCGACTATTATTATCCAATTATAATAGTTGGACAATAAAGATTAATACATTCCCAATGAGAACTTGGAAATAGTTAACTTAAGTGGAAATTCAGTTAGCTATAGGAAATTCAAGTTCAAAGGTTAGTTGGTGGGACATGCAAGTGGACTTAGTTGTAACTGAGTGATTCAAAGTTGTAATAGAGTTGGATGTGCAGTTACGTGAGTTGTAAAGTAGTTTAACTTGGTTAAGTGAGTTAATCTCAGTTGTGCTAGTTGTAACTGAAGATACACTAGTGAGAGATCAGTGAATTAATTATTTAATTAATTCACAATCAATGGTCTCACATGCAACTGAAGATTTACTATTGTTAACTACATGCATGTCAGATCCAGTGGAGACCCATTTGAGATGTAGGTGAAAGGGATAGGTTGACTATAAGTTGTGACATTAGTGGGTGCACTCATGAAACCACACACACATTGGATGTGCCCATGAGGATTTCACAGTCAAGGCAAGAAGGATTCCATTCATTCAGGGATTTTATATCAACTGGGATTGCAGAGTAGAGGAAGGCTATCTGGAGGCAGTAAATTGGCACATGAATTTGCCAATTTTTGTATGACAGTGTGAGATGATTGTATATTGTATTGAGAGATCTCGGAATATATTTTTGTATGATATTGTTTCATGATCCATGATATACACATAATATATGGTAGTGGGGTTTTTAGCTTTATGGTTTCTCAGTAAAAACATGTGTGTTAAGTGCGATTGATCTTTCTTGTTGATATTGCAATTGGTGATAGTGTTTTAGGTTCCGCAAGAATTTTTGTAGAAGCGATTCTTTATTTAATAGTGGCATGTAATTGTTAGGTCATGAGAATCCAGGAAATACATAATTTGTATTAAATTTCTACAATGCATTTGTTTTTTTGAGTGGCCTTAACTCAGTAATTGAAGTGAATATCTTGAATCACATAAGTGAAGGAGATTTTCCTTCATGCCTTGTGCCTAAAATGTAACCTTACTAAACCCTTAAGGCATTGGATCTAGCTCAGAGATGACCAACTACAGTAAAGACTACAATGTAGCTAAACCTAATTTTGGGTGGAGAGTCTCTGCCTTCCTCAATTTCCAGAGAGCTTAAGAGCACTAGATAAGTGTATCCATATTTTCTTAATGATGTGACTTTATGAATATTGTTATGTTGGTTACTATCCTTTATTATAATGATGAGTTGAAAGGTGTTATGAATATATGTTAAGTATATATGAATGGATAAATGAAAGAATTGTATAATTATGCTCAGTTAATAGCATGTGCCCCTTGATGAATGAAATTTGGATGTAGAGGTGTTCTTTGAAGCATGTTTGCTAAATGGTTGTGAGAGGAATGATGTGTGCAGGGAATGAACATGTTGATCTAACCCTAAGGATATTCAAGTATTCTATTAGTGTGAATGAATCTTATTATTTTAGTTATGGGATAAGAACAATTTTGAATTTCTCACGTTCTGATGAGAAGACATGAAATTGATATGAAAATGGGAACATAGTTCGTTAAAAGGAAAGACAAAAAATTGGCTTCTTTTTTTGTAAGTGAAGTAATGAGGATAAATTTATTTTTAGCTAGGAGAAGATCAAGCCATTGGGAATTCTTGTGCTCTTTTTATAATAGATCTAACTAGAATTAAATTTTGGGAATTCACTTCAGGATATTGAATATTTCCTAGGCTTTAGAAGTAATTTGGGTAGGTTTCTACCTCGTTTGAGTCAATATTTCATGTCTTGGAACATGACTATGATCATTTCAGGCATTTTGAAATTTTGGTTGGAAGTATTGGCCACATACCCTAGTCATATGGCCAACATGGACTTATGCCGAAGAGTAGAGTTGAAAAGGGGTTTAATCCCCAAGAAGGAATAGTTTTTTAATCCCTTAGACATCATAAGTCAAGAATCGAGAACTAACTAGAGAGTATTCACATTAGGAACATGAAATTCCAATGAAACCACAAAATTTTGTTGATTAAAGAAGTATGATATTTGGATATCAAGTTATCAAAGTATCAAGAGGTTTGGTGTCAAAATTTCTTGATGTGCACACGAAAGGAAATCCATGATATCGACAAAATTGATAATTCCATATAATGATGATAATATCATTGTCAATTGATTTCCATATCAAATCGATAGGAAGGGTCTCTAGCAAGGAGATCATTGTTGGTATGTATACCTCCATCAATTGATAACTCAATATATAGAACAATAAACTTGAGCATAGTCATGGTCACAATAGTGTTCTGGTACCCTACTATGTTAGCTATCAGGAGATCAAGCATAAAGTATCAAGAGATTTATGGTGAGTCTATTGGTAAACACCTCAATAGTAACAAAACTTGACTAAGTATCTCAAGTGCTAGGAGTTGGTTACCGTCATATGACGAGGGTGTATCATTCTATCCAATTTTGTGCATCACGAGAGTTAGAACACAGATATATGACCTCCCATAATACTATTGAAGCCTAATAAAGGGATTGATGTGGCATATACCAAATGAGGAGAAATGGTAGCTGAATTAGATTGTTGATGTGTCATGGTGATGTGGCACCAAGTAGGCCCTTTTTGACATGGTGTTGACATGGAATTATGATGTGGCATGTCAATGTTGCTAAGGGATGTGGATACAATATAGACGTGACATTGAGGTGGAAACTAGGTGGAACTTGAGATCTTGATGAAGTGGGTGTCGAGATACTGAACTATTAGGTATCGACAGTTGAGGAATATTTTGGTTGTCCCAAGGACATGATTTATAGCTATTAGTCTATCAATATTTTTCGTACCCACATATCGTCATCTGAGAATATCATTTTATTAGCATGTTGGTATATTGACCTATCAGTGTATTGGTTGTCATCTATTAGTCAATCTTGGGGTTGGAGGAGTGAGGTATGCCCAGTGACTAGGGATTCCAGAAGTTTCTATATGGACAATAGATGATGGGAACCAAGATCACTTAGATGACGACTCAATTTCAAGTCAAGTAGATATGAGAGATTCATTTATCCAGTGAAATTAGGCCTCATGTGGGTTGATGGCTAATATGACTATGCTGGATAAGTTGGCCACATGGTCCACTAAAGTGGTGCCACATGGTAGTGTTGGGTCTCGTAATTGTCACATTCTCATCATGTTTATCCTCACCATTCCTCACATTCCATCACCTCATTTATCCATTTAGCATAACATCTCCATGGGATCACCTCATTATTTTCCAATTTATTTATTTTTAATATTATTAGAAAATGTGTGATTAATTATTGGAAAATTGACATATTTCACTAATATCTTAAATGTGGATGAGCTTTGTAAATGTGTAGGATTATTTGGAATAATTGTTCAAAATCCTCTTGAATATTTCCTTTACCATTTGAATAATTCAAAGGATAATTGTTCAATATTATTCTAAGGAGAAGATCATGGAGATTCCAAGGAGAAGATCATGGAAGATTCCAAGGAGAATATCATGGAGATTTGGATAACATATCTTATCCAAGATTTGTGAGATATGAGTGAGGATTTGAAGGGATCATATTTTGTAATTATAGGGATATTGTTTGAGAGAAGAGTGGATTTGTAGTTATGAGTTGCTTATCTTGTTTTCAAAGAACTCATGTATAAATAGGAGTGCTCTGTCTCCAAGAGAAATAGTAGATGGGAACTTGTATGACTTATTATTATTATCTTTGAGACTTGAAGACATAATAGAAGATTTGTTCTATCATATTTTTATGATGTTACATGCTGATTTATTTCTTGAAGTCTTGAGTAGCTAAGCTTACCTACAGTGCACGAGGCAAGGGTGGAGAGGCCCCCACGCCAAGCTAAGTGCACTTCTTAGTTTTCATAGTTGTAATTTGTGAATTAGTTTTTTTAGAATTATTATTTATTGCTTTCATGTTTTCACAATCGTATTGATGATATAATGAAACTAGTAATGTAGGAAAACCAGGACCTCTGAAAATAGAGCCTCTTGATTATTATTTCATATATCTTAATCCATTGTTTAAAAGTTAAATTTCCTGCTTTCATGTTTTCACAATAATGTTAAAGATATAATGGAACCAGTAATGAAGGAAAATGAGGACCTTTGAAAATAGAGCCTCTTGATTATTATTTCATATATCTTAATCTATTGTTTAGAAAATAGATTTCTTTCTTTCATGTTTTCACAATGGTGTTGATGATATAATGGAACCAGTAATGAAGGAAAACCAGGACCTCTGAGCATAGAGCCTCGTGATTATTATTTCATATATCTTAATCCATTGTTTTGAAGTTAAATTTCCTGCTTTCATGTTTTCACAATAGTGTTAAAGATATAATGAAACCAGCAATGAAGGACAACAAGGACCTCTGAACATAGAGCCTCTTGATTATTATTTCATATATCTTAATCTATTGTTTAGATGTTATATTTCCTACTTTCATGTTTTCACAATGATGTTGATGATATAATGAAACCAATAATGAAGGACATCCAGGACCTCTGAACATAGAGCCTCTTGATTATTATTTCATATATCTTATTCCATTGTTTAGAAAATAATTAAGTTAGTTTTTATATTTGTAATATGCATTTCCTAACTATCAATAATTCATCTTCTAAATTTGACTATGATTGAAACCCATATACTTTGGGGATGCGTCTAAGTTCACCAACCTGGATCGATAATAAATACTTGCATTGATTTGCAACAATAAATTGAACCAACATTTTGGTGTCGTTGCAGGGGAAGCATACTTCAACATAGTCAATTAGGAAGATTGTTTAGAAAACACACACACACACAAAAAAAAACGACAAAAACATAGTATTTCTTTTAGTTAATTTTTCTCATGCCTAGGATAGAGATTAGAAAAAAAATAGACTCATTAAACAAAACCCCCATCAAAATATTTATAAAAAAAAACAATAAAAATCCATTTTCCCAATAAGATCTAAAAATAAATGATGTTAAAGAAGCCATTTGGAGGGTATGTCACGACAAGTATCTTGTCCACAATTTAGAGTGATCACTAGGGATGAATCTTCAATTTCGAAGACTAGAAGAGGAACAAAGCGTCGATGAAGAGGATCCACAAAAGGAAAACTTAGAATTTCTTCTAGCAAGGAGATGAATGACTCATGGATCACATACTATGATGATCAAACATTAGAACCTAAAATTGAAGAGTTTCTAGCATGTATATCAAAATATCCCCTGTGCATTTTAGATTTTGAACAAGTGACACTCGAAGAATTTTATGACATGACAACAAATAATTTTGTGAATGAGCGCCAAGTAAACAAATATCATCTTAAAACTTGGTCATAATACCACTCCATTTTTCAATGTTCTTTCCCATAAAAATCTTATGATCAGATTAATTTTCATGTCTAAGAATTTATTAAAGTACATTTTTCAAACTTGGATGTGAGTTTAATTCTCATCTTGTTATGCAAATGGATGCATTGGAAATTCTCTTATACTTGAGGGAATGACTTGTTTTTATACAATAGAGTGGGATAGAATAGAATAAAATAAATAAATGGAAGGAATGATTTCACAAATAAAAATTCTTCTGATAAATAAATTCTTCACATCATTGTTCAATATTCATTTGAATGGATTTCATGACAAAATGCACTAAGGACAATACTATTATGGGGAACCATATAGGATTAGTTTTAAAAGGCATGTTTTTAAACAAGGTATCTCTTGAAATCTAGTTTTTAAATCCATTTTGAAAATTCTAATTTGGATCACAAATAAAAATGATCAAAATAAACACTAGATTTCAAGAAAGGTTTTACAGATAGAGTTAGTACAACATTGATTTGAGGGTTTTAATTGAAGAATTTTTACCTGATATTTAGAGGTAATATAGCCCTTGGAATATAGTTTCCAAATCAATTTGAATCAGCTCAATCCAACATCATATGAAAAATCTATGCCCAAAATACTAACTGTTTTTCGAAAAATCTGCATGGTGACAAGTCTAGGTCTTGACTGTTCGTTGGAATATTTAACATATAAAATCATATTATTTTCAAAACATGTTTGTAATGGAGAAAGATATTAAATTCTAGTTCAAGGAAAAATTTTAATCATCCAATTTTGAGGTCAGGTGAAAAATTTATTCCACATTTAGTGATTGCATGTCTTAAAATCAACATAGTCAAACTCTGCCTCCTAGGCCTATTCATCACCAATTTTCTGATATCGAAACTACTGATTTTAAAAAAATGTTTCTACTGGAAATACAAAAATGAATCTAATTTAATCTACAAGTGGAATCACATCGATATGATCTTTAACGAAAAATTTACACTCCAAATAGTGACTGTTGGTCTATTCACCAATTGATAAGCAACTCTATCAAACATGGTACTTCTCATCATTTTTTGCATATCATATTAAAACATTTTGAAAACCTATTTATACTGGAAGTAGACATATTAATTCACTCTAACTTGGAATTATAATCACTCGAATTGGACATAAAACAAAGATTTTGTGAACAAAATACCGCTAGGAGGTCTAGGTTGGCCACCATTCCTCAAAGAGTAAAACACATGCATATTCTTTGTATATCATTATGGAATTGTTTTCAAGCATTTCTTGTAATTATTTACATATTTATTGGAAGAAGAGAGATTGTACACCCCTCTTCCTCCACCATCTAGGATTTTATTACAGGAAAATGCTATGTTTTTGCAGGTCAGAAGAAGATTGGAGAGGTCAATTCCATGGATGAAAGATTTTCAAAGCCAATATTTAAAAATATTGAAAGTGAATATTCAAGTCAAATCAAAGTGGAATTCACAAGATGTTGAGTTCATCTAATGAAACTCAAAACTCACTTTCAGTTGTGGACCAACAACGTCAATAACCCTACAAGAAGATCAAGATCAAGGAAAAAGACATGAAGCCAATAATAAGAAGAAGAAGAAGTCAAGTTTTACTATGACAAGCCACATCTATTGTCAAAGAATCCTTTCATAAGCCATATTTTTCATGATGCCATTCATCTACCATATTGTATTCCACAATGATTGATGTTGAAGTCCAGATCTATTTTCTATCTATCTATCCATCTACCTGAATGCATCTTTGAAAAACCATCATCATGAGTCAAATTTAGAAAAACCAGCAAAATTATTCATCAAATCAGTATGAACATCGAGCTATATTGCGAAAGGGAAAGTACAGTAAGTAAAAAAAATGTTCTTAGAACCTTTGATTTTGAAAAATGTCTAGAATTGTTAAGCTAATTTAACTTGAGTATGCATTATATTACATCCTACATTCATTTATTCTACCTTCATTTATATATATTATCCTACAATAGCTACACTCATTTTACTCATTATCCTACCATATCCATTACCTTACCATATTCAATTTCATATATTCATTCCATATACCTTTACATTAACCACAAACATTCTATAAGCATTTTGATCAAAGATTGAGGCCTACATTTACCCATGAGAAATTTTTGTTTCCTACAAAACCATAAGGAAGTTAGTTTCATTATTAAAAAAAAAAATTAATTTTAAACATGACCATTCTAGGGTAATTTTAAAATTTAAAAAAAAAAAAAAAAAAAAAGTTGCAAAACTGAAGCTGCAAGGCACAATGAACAAATATACATATGGAATGGTGCACTAGTATGCAAAGGTTTAAAATGATTCATACGTTGGATAATACAATGGTGACATAAGCTATATAATGGTGCGAGTATGAATATATGCAAAAGCTAAGGTTTAATAGTGAAAAACGAATGTTGTGGAAACCTTACACATTCAAAACACTGTGTGTTAACAAGAATAAAGCCATGAAAACTCTAGTTCTGCAAGCAAGCAAGATATTGAAAGAGAAAATGTAGAGACACTCTGTGAGGGAACATAGGAAAGTTGAGAGAAGCCAAAAGAAGATATAGCAACGAAGAAAATGAGGGATAAGAAGTAGAGCATAGTTAAAATGCAACTTTGACCGAGATTTAAGCCAAGAAATCTGGTAGCCATGACCACCTAAGAGCAAAAAGCTCATGGAGAAAAAAGGCATCGGTTCTAAGGAAGATACAAGACTGAGATTTTATCAAATTTTAGGTTGAATAAGCATTCCAATAGATTCTAGAAGTCCCATAAAAGAAGGAAAGAGATCGCCTTCAATATTGCCATAAGTTGTTAACATATTTCAAGGAAAAGAACTCGTGATAAGTGTTGCATTGTGTCATGTTAAAAAGGAGTTTAAACTTCAGTTGAAAAATTTGAGTGATTGCCACCAATGAACACGTATTTTCCATTAATTCAATGAATGTGTTGAGATTGCAACAAGATGATGAGCTTAGTGAAAAGAGTCGCCTTCACTAAGTGGGCCCGCAGGCTATTTTTGGCGCAAAGTCTATTTTTAGACTATGTCTATTTTTAGACATGTCGATCATATTCTATGAGTTGCAGGATGCTATTTGTGGATGGTTGGTCAAGTTGGAAAAATAGATGGATTTATATTTTTAGACATATTGGGTGGAATCTATTTTTAGATTTCCAGTCTAAAAATAGATATGTCGAATATTATTAGCTCTTAATAATATTTGGACAATAAACATTATCTTATTCTCTTGGAGCACTTCAGTTAAGTGCATAGATGTGGCACAGGAGCTGACAGAAGGAATTATGCTATTCCTGAGGGTTAAGTGGAGCTATTGCATGGAGACTTCATTTAGAACTCATGTGACAGAGTTTGGTGGAGTTATTGAGGTAGTTGGTGGAGTTGTGTTCAGTTTAACTGAGTTAAACATAGTTGAGCTAGTTGTATCTAGTCTAACTGATTGATACACTAGTGAGAGTGGTGTGAATTAATTATTAATTAATTCACTAATTATTAACTCATTAATAAACTAAATAATACATCAGTTAACTATAGTGCATGGACAGTTTTAGTGGAGACCAGTGAAGAGGTAGGTGAAAGAGCAGGTTGACTATCAGTTGTGACTATAGTGTTGCATGATTTGCAACAAATAGTGGTTGGAGATGCCAATGAGGATTACGTGAGAAATTCTGGAACAATTCAAGTTCATTCAGAGCCATTCTTCAGCAGTGATTGCGCAGTAGAGACAGGCTAGCAAGTGGTAGAGATTGGAGCATGAGATTTGCTAGATCGGACCTGATTAGTGTGTAGCAATTGGAGATTGTACTAAGAGCTTGTGAGGAGCTTTGTATGATGATTGTTACATGATCTCTATGAAATATAATATATATATAGTTGGGGGTTTTCATATTTAAGATTTCCCATAAAATATTGTTTTCATATGTGTGAATGTTTATGGTTTTAATGTGTGCATGCAATTGATTTTATTTCCGCAATTAATGATCAATGGTAGAAGAGATTTTGTATTGTGCATGAAGTAAAATAGTGTGTGATCAGGATAATATTAGATGTATAACATATCAGTTATATGATTTTCTACATGGTATCAGAGTGATATTGATCATTGGAGCAATTGCAAAGCATTGAAGCGGTTGAGTTTTGTGCTGGTGGAATTCGAATTTGCATCAGTGTTTTCTTGGTGTCGAAGTTGAGATGTCTTTCAACAGATTGAGATTGGAGTATTCCCTTGAGGGAAGCTCAAATTATATTGCATGGAAGGACAGGATGGAGGCGGTGCTGGATGACAATGGGTTGAAGGAGTTCATAGATGCAGAAATTCCAAAACCTGCTTCTAGTGATGTTGCCGCACTTGAAACATGGAAAAAGAAGACAGCAAAATGTCGAAGGATTCTATTGGATGGTGTGAAGGATCACATAGTGTCCAGCCTTCATGGTAAAGCTTCTCCATTCTTGATGTGGAAATATTTGATAGATTTATTCCAAAGCAAAAGCAACCAGAGGAAGTTGGTGCTCAAGAATAAACTCAGGAACATAAAAATGGAGAAAGGCGATAGTATACCCAAGTACCTCACGAAGTTTGTCCAGTGCATGGATGAGCTAGGAAGTGTGGGGGTTACTGTAGATGATGAGGACTTTGTGAGCTTGGCTCTCCTTGGGCTTCTGAAGAGTTGTCATTCCTATCAGGACTCTGTCAATGGTCGAGAGAAATTTCCAAGATGGGAGCGACTTTGGTCAGATCTTGTGCAAGAGGAGATAAGGCGGAGTACCAGGGATGGATCTTCATAGACGAATGCAGATGAAGAAAATTGTGCTTTGGTTGCCAAAGCAAGAAAGGGGAAGATCAAGAAGAATGCTTCTCAATCCGGTGCGAAAGGCAAGAAGCAGGACATGTCCAAGGTGAAATGCTTTCACTGTCACCAACACAGACATTATGCCACTAATTTTCCATAGAAGAAGAAAAATAAGCTGGATGCTGGATCTGCAGCTGGAGAGGCCTTAGGCTCGTAGTTTGAGCTAGATTTTTCGTTGATCGCATGCTTGGTCTCAAGTGTGATGGGTTCAGTGTGGTTTCTTGACAATGGTGCATCTTTTCACATGACCGGAGACAAAGATTTTTTTACTAATCTGGATGAGAAAGATCTTGGAGTGCACATCAAGATGGGCAGTGATGGTAGATACAGTGCGACCGGTATCGGTACCATTTCCTTTGAGAGGGAGTCTGGTAAACCCTTCGTATTGAAGGAAGTCATGCATGTTCCAGGATAGAAGAAGAATATTATCTCTATGGCTATGTTGGAAGACAAGGGATATGATGTTGTCTTTAGCGAGGGAAAGGCTTTCCTGCGCAGTAAGGAAACTGGTGAAACCCGGAGGATAGTGGTTTGAGTTAAGAACCTTTATCAATTGTAGGTATATAGCTTGGCAGCAATGGAAGGTAAGGCAGAAGGAGTGGTGAGCTGGGATGAGGGTGAGCTATGGCATAGGAGATTGGGCCATCTTCACCATGGTGCTTTGAAAATTTTGCAGTAGATTTCTACCGAGCTTCCCACAGGTACACTTGCACAGTCAGATCAGTGCAAGGGATGTACTTTAGGAAAATTTGTGAAAGCCACCTTTCACGAGAAGGATAGTCGCGCCATGATGATCCTTGAGAGAATTCACACAGATGTGTGTGGACCTTTCTCAGTAGCTTCGACAGAAAAGCACAGGTACTATGTGATCTTTGTTGATGATTTTTCTCGGATTCTTTGGATCTTCATGCGGAGAAGAGTGAGACATACTCAAAGTTTTGTGAGTTCAAGGCACTAGTTGAGAAAGAATCAGGGAAGCAGGTGAAGGCTCTTAGGAGCGACAATGGTGGTGAATTCATCTCTGGTGAATTCAAGGACTTTTGCAGCGTAGAAGGAATTCAAAGAGAGCTCATAACACCTCATAACCCATAACAGAATGTGGTCGCTGAGTGGAATAACAGAACAATCGTGGGTTCTGCATGGGCGATGTTGCATGATCAGGGCCTTCCCATACACTTGTGGGCTGAGGCATGCAATACTGCAGTTTATGTGAAAAACTGTTGTCATGACAGGATACTTGGCATGAGTACACCCGAAGAGGCATTTTCTGGTAAGAAGCCTGATATTTCTCATTTGAGGATTTTTGGTTCACCTTTTTAAATTCATGTGACGAAAGATGCTAGGAAGAAGCTGGAGCCAACTGCAGAGGTTGGGATATTTTTGGGGTACACTGATACACCTCACAACTATCATGTGTATTTTCCAGACAGTCGGAAGACTGTTGTGCGACGGGATTTCAAATTTCATGAGGAGAAAGCCATGAAGTGTTCGCTTGAGAGGGAGGCACACTTGCATGCAAATGAGGAGTTATTAGTTCCTAAGGATGAGCCTCTGGATGTGGATCAGCCACAATAGGAGGTTCATGGAGTGGAAGAGACCACTCATGCAGCGCCAACCATCAGAAGGTGGAAGCCCACTACAGAAGCTGAGCGACTCATTCAGGATGCAGAGAAGGTTGTAGGAGCACCTACATCACAGCGCAGAAAAAGACAGTCACCTGACCGGTATATTGGATACATGGCTCTTATGAGAAAGTGTATCGTGACAGAGCCATCCTCTTTCAAGGAAGCTCTGGAGGACCCTACATGGGTAGATGCCGTGGTGGAAGAGTATGATTCGATTGTCAGAAACAGTGCATGGGAGATTGTCCCAAGGCCGAAAGGGAAATCAGTGGTAGGTTCGAGATGGATCTACAAAGTGAAGCAAGAAGCTGACGAGAGTGTGGAGAATTACAAGGCAAGATTTGTTTCCCGAGGCTTCTCACAGATTGAAGGGATCAATTATGAGGAAACCTTTGTAACTGTCGCAAGGTATTCTTCCATACGAACAATTCTTGCTCTCTCAGCGCAGATGGGGTGGCACATTCATCAAATGGATGTGAAGATTGTGTTCCTCAATGGAGTCATTGAGGAGGAGGTGTACATAGAGCAGCCCGAAGGTTTCGGGATCTTCAACAGCGAGTCGCATGTGTGCAGGCTCAAAAGAGTGCTATATGGGTTGAAACAAGCACCTCGTGCTTGGTACACATAGATAGATAGTTATTTCACCGGGCTTGGATTCTCCAAGAGTGAGGTGGATCCGAACCTATACCAGATTGTGGTGGAGGGTAAGTTGCTTATCATTGTACTTTATGTAGATTTGATTCTGACAGGTGATGAACTGTTGATACACTCATGCAAGGTTGATCTTGCAAAGGAGCTTGAGATGAAGGACTTGGGCCTCCTTCATTATTTCCTGGGATTGGAAATTTGGCAGCGCAGTGATGGATTGTTTGTGTCTGAAGACAAGTATGCCCAGGAGATACTAGAGAAGTTCAACATGCATGGCTACAAGCCTATCGACACTCCTCTTCCTGGTGGATGGAGGAAAGAGGATGCTACATTGGCAGAGCTAGTGGATGCCACTGTTTACCGAAAGTTGGTGGGGTCGCTTATGTATCTAGTCAATACACGACCTGACATATGTTACACTGTTAACCAGCTTTCACAAGCTATGGTTAAGCCTACCAAACTCTTTTGGAAGGTGGGGAAGCATGTATTGATATATCTTAGAGGCACATTGGGATATGGACTTTGGTACAGAAATTTAGATGAGGTGAAGCTGTGTGGCTTCACAGATGCAAATTGGGCAGGGAGCCCAACGGATAGAAAGAGAACATCTGGAGCGATTTTCAGTATCAGGTCGATAGCAGTTTCTTGGTACAGTAGGAAGGAGAGATCCATGGCACTCAGCTCAGCAGAGGCTGAGTATATAACAGCGAGTTTGGCTGCATGTGAGGCTATATGGACGAGGAAGATCCTGGTCGGGTTGTTCGGTTCACACTTAGATCCTATTGTGATATATTTTGATAATCATAGCTGCATAAAACTCTCGGTTGATCCAGTATTTCATGATAGATCTAAACACATTGACATCCGGTATCATCATATCAGAGATTGTGTGCAGCGGAAGATCATGTTACTTTCATACATTCCCGTGGAGGATCGGGATGCTGATATCTTGACAAAGGCGCTCACCAGGAGTAAATTCAAATACCACAGAGGAAGGATCGGGGTGGAAGATAATCCCTATCTTGTTGAGAGGGAGTTTTGATATTGCAACAAGATTATGAGCTTAGTGAAAAGAGTCGCCTTCACTAAGTGGGCCCGCAGGCCATTTTTGGCGCAAGTCTATTTTTAGACTATGTCTATTTTTAGACATGTCGATCATATTCTATGAGTTGTAGTATGCTATTTGTGGATGGTTGGTCAATTTGGAAAAATATATGGATTTATATTTTTAGACATATTGGGTGGAATCTATTTTTAGATTGCCAGTCTAAAAATAGATATGTTGAATATTATTAGCTCTTAATAATATTTGGACTCTAAACATTATCTTATTCTCTTGGAACACTTCAGTTAAGTGCACATATGTGGCACAGGAGTTGACAGAAGGAATTACACTATTCCTAAGGATTAAGTGGAGCTATTTCATGGATACTTTAGTTAGAACTCATGTGACAGAGTTTGGTGGAGTTATTGAGGTAGTTGGTGGAGTTGTGTTCAGTTTAACTGAGTTAAACATAGTTGAGCTAGTTGTATCTAGTCTAACTGATTGATACACTAGTGAGAGTGGTGTGAATTAATTATTAATTAATTCAATAATTATTAACTCATTAATCAACTAAATAATACATTAATTAACTACAATGCATGGAAAGTTTCAGCGGAGACCAATGAAGAGGTAGGTGAAAGAGTAGTGTGACTATTAGTTGTGACTATAGTGTTGCATGATTTGCAACACATAGTGGTTGGAGATGCCAATGAGGATTGCATGAGAAATGTTGGACCAATTTTAGTTCATTCAGAGCTATTCTTCAGCAGTGATTGTGCAGTAAAGGCAGGCTAGCATGTGGCAGAGATTGGAGCATGAGATTTGCTAGATCGGACCTGATTAGTGTGTAGATATTGGCGATTGTACTGAGAGCTTGTGAGGAGCTTTGTATGATGATTGTTACATGATCTCTATGACATATAATATACAGATACTTGGGGGTTTTCAGCTTTAATCTTTCCCATAAAATACTGTGTTCATATGTGTGAATGTTTATGGTTTTAATGTGTGCATGCAATTGATTTTATTTACGCAATTAATGATCAATGGTAGAAGAGATTCTACATTGTGCATGAAGTCAAATAGTGTGTGATCAGGAGAATCTCGGATGTATAACATATCAGTTATATGATTTTCTATAGAATGAATCCTTTGAAATATCATAGGATATCTCTGATTGAATTGGCATTGGAGAAATATTACAATAATCACTTCCAGATTAGGTAATATCTTAAATTCCTCATGCATAGTTGTGAATGCTAAGTTTTCAAAATTTGATTTTGACACATACATAGATTCTTCATGCACGGTTGTAAATACTGAGTTTTTAATTTTGAGTCTGATATACGCCGAGTTTTCAACATAAATTTTTCTATTTTTTTCTTTCTACACTGAGCCATTTGATGAATATATGCATTAAGTCATTTTAGAAAGAATGCATGATAATTTTGTGTGAATTCAACGACATTGAAACATAAATTTTTCTTAATTTTTCTACACGGTGAGTTGGAAACATAGAATTCTAAATCAGAGATAGAGGATTACGAGGGTAGATTCAAGTTTTTTGCGTAGATAAAATCAATCAAATTGTATCTAGATTGGTCTTGCATACATAACAGCTCATTAGCTTCATTGTCCTCGTGTGAGATTGTTATCCTTGATAAGGATCCTTTGCTTTGCCAATGACATTCAAATTGAGAAATCTTGTGCCCTCGGGAAGCACGAGACATTCTTAGAGAATATAATTGGAGCAATGGAAGTCAATGTTACATGGTTGTGAAATTGAAAAAATGTAGTCCTATTTTTAGATGCATAGAGAAATCTTCATACACTGTGAGGCATTTTTTTTATTCTCATATGAAAATACACAGTGGAAAATTTGTTCATTTCACATATTTTTAGTGAGATGTTTATATATACATAAGCATAACTATGCTTATTCTCATACATATGATGGAAGAATTTCCCATTTTACATATGCACAATGAGAACTAAAAAAAATAGAGAATGGGTTTTGAGAAAATTTTCGCAAAATAGAGATTGAAATATGAGTTATGGAGCAGTAAAAACATTGTTAAAATGTTTTTATGGTCTTTATAAAATCTGAGTTCAAACTTTCTATCAATTTTTAAAGATCATAGAACTCCTTTTAACACTAGAACAAAGGAATTTTATTTTGCAAAAAGAAGAGATTTAAAAAAAGATTGCAGATCAGCGAGGATATGTACATTGAAGGTTTTTTTGGCAATTTTATTCTTCATTCAAAAGACATAGAAATTGCTGCAGCTCAAAAGTCACACAAATTGAAGATTTAAAGGCAAAAAAAAATTGATTTTATTGCTGGAGATGGATTTTGTATGGAAAAGAGAGAGACAAATTGTTGGTAAAAAAAAAAAATCAATTTCTCTGAATGGTTATGTTGCATACACGGTATTTCCAATTTCGATTTCTCTAGGATATAAATTGTTTTTCCAAAATATATTTTTGAAGAACAAATATTCATTTTCTTAAAAAATATTTTGAAGGACAGAGAGAAATATCTTCAAAATTTATTTTCAGAGGATTGTTCATTTCAAAAATTGAAGATCTTTGAAGGCAGAATAAGATTCTATTTGCAAGTATAATGTACATCAAAGGAAGAAAAGGTTAAAAACAAACATGAAGGTGTCGAGAACTCAGTTTTAAAATGAATTTCGACAAAGTATCTTCCAAAAATGGAAGCTTCAACATCCGAGGCCAAAGTCACAGATACATCAGTAGGGAAGTCATCATTCAAAGGTAGAAAGTCAAAGAGATAGAGGCAAGCATGAGGACAGGTGTTGAACCTCATTTTTGATATATTTTTGCTTATTAAATCCACCTAATTCCCATCCTTTTCCACTTTATACCTTCCAAATATGACCTGTTTTTACCTTATTATGCATATTCAGGAAAATAAATTATGTTTTTTAATTTTTAGAAATTTTAGTAAAAAATGGTTTTAAGAGTATTTTTGGACATAACTGGAAATTCCCGTAATGGCTTCATTAATGTCATACTTGTAGGACACCTGGGCACGATTTGAGCACATATTTATAAATCTTGGGAACTAAGAATGGACGAGCACCTATTGGTTTGGTCAAACTGAGCTAAAACAAGCTCGGTCAATGCTAGTAAAAAATGACCTGTTTTTCAGGAATACCTAGAAAATAGGGCAAAAATAGTATATTCTGGGATTTTTCCAGATTTGGTGTAAATAATTGGATGATTTCGACCTAGATCGATGGGATTAGGATAAGAAATAAGAAATAAAATAAAAAAATCAACACCAATCATAAATTACAAAATAAAATTTTCATTTAATTTTGTTATTATAAAAAAATTGCCCCACATTCATTTACGATTAAATTGCATGAGGAGATGAATACTTCTAGTTGGGGGGGTAATAAATGTATTTTGACTGGATGCATATACTAATATCTGACAAGTGAAATGAGATTGGTTTTGTGTAGGTCAAAGTAAATCTTATGCGAAAAGCCTCAACATTACGATGTGACACCCTTTTCATTCATGATTGGTGTAACTTCAAAATAATAATAATAATAAATGGACATTTCATAAATTATTCATATGAGCTAATTTTTTTTTAGTCACTTCATATAGGAATGATCGACGGAGATGGATGCTTGAAGGAACTAATTCTTCACTGCACATATCATGACATTTTCCGCTACAAAAAAATCATTTTGCATCATGATTAGTCACATTTTTCCTTCCAAGCGCCTTAATCATCCCTATGTTGCAAGCCATCTTCCATTTCCTTATCCTTCATGAATTCATACATGCCTATTTTTCTGAACAACAGACATCGTTTCCTTCTTATTTTTCAGTTCATTTTTCCTTGTCAATAAAAGTCCCAAGCTATCTTTCCATGATTACCTTTCCCTACCATATACACTGCCTGATTCTAAGATCTTTTCATCTATAGTCATATCAATCATTTTTGTATAAATTTGCGTTGACTTTTTGGGCCAGAATTGTAATCTATGGATAAATTACGCTTCCCTATACAGGTGGTAGTCTAGAACAACAAGTGAAAGACTATACTACCATTTCTCCTAACTCAGAACAGATACACAGAGAGGATTGGAGGCTTACTTGTTTCAGTCGCTTCCAAATGGCTCCTTTCTGTCACTTCCACTACAACTTCAAATTCAAGCGGTTTGTGAGCTGAATTCTTCTTGCAAGAAAGAAAAATGAAACAACAGAAGATTCAATAATATAGATATCTATTCAAGCTAGTTAGCTAAATCAGTTAAGCATAAACTACATTCATCAACTAAGATCTTACAATATGGAAAATCAAAGTAGACATAGATGCATGTAGGGAGAAACAAGAAGTACTCTTTATTGATGATATAAGGAGAGGTTACAACCTACTGACTGATTTTGAGTGACCTTCCAGCATAGTTCCCAAGTCTCATTACAGAATAAATCTCTCCAGTAGCAGCTCCACAAATCAAACTCTCAATTGAAAATTCTCCAGTATTTCTCTACTCAAATTCTTCCTTCTCAAACAATTATATATGTGTTCAATTTATAGATGAAATGTAGGTTTTTTTGAAATCAATAGCTTTCCAAAAATAGGCCAGACATGTTTCCATTCATGTAGATGTCAAATGGACACTTGGATCCGAAGCTTGACACATGTGAACTCTTCCAGAAGGCACTGGCCAAGTGGAGATTCGAGAACAATGAGAAATTCACTCCCAATGTGACCAACACACCTTTGAATGTCAGGAAGTGCTTTGTAGAGCAGCCTTGCATGGGGCTACCTGCATATGAAATGCACTTAGGCCCTTTAGAGCCTACGTTGGTGAGCTCTCATATGCTAAATAATAAGCTTCAAACCATGGAAAAATTTTCTTGATGAAAGTCTTTCTTGATTTGTCTTGTTTTCTATCTTAAAGCATATAGCAACTGAGATGATAGGGAATGATAGACCCTTGATCATCGGTCCTGGAGATGATGCCCAGTTAACTAGGTCATTGGGAATGGTGCCCAAATTGAGCTATAACATGACTGATGTGGAATTCCTTAAGGCCCACCTTTCAGCAAGTCTCGACCCATCAACTTCAGCACCTTATCTGGGATAGAGACTAGAGTCATCATTAGTACATTGAGACTTGTATGCCCTAATGACAGGTTCTCTCGCTGAAAGTCACAAGAATACATCAATGTCCCTTGATCGTTGGATCTTGCAAGTGGCTCGACATTAGATCATTTATTCGCACTTCGCAAGATGTACTAGGGTATCTTGGCACTCATTGACATCAATGGTGAGTTTGCCTCACACTAGTTAATGACATCCATTAATGGTTGGTAATCTAATGAATTTTTTTCATGCTCGACACTGACACATTAATTCACATGACTATTATCGTACCATCATATTTTTGAAGTAGTGAAGACTATATATTTTTCATGACAGATCAGCAATTGCGACAACATTCCTTCAGCCATATGAGAGTATGACAATTCCACTTTCAGACATCATCTTTAGATTCATACAACCAAGTAGCATTACAGATTCCTTCACTTCATCCAGCAGCATGATATATTCTCTCATCCAAATTATCATGACATTTTCCTGATTCAGAAGCGGTAGCAACTACATTTTGCATATTTCATCAGCGTTTTTGGTAAGTGAAGGTATGTTATTTTCTAATTTTTAACCAAAAAATTTCTTACATGTTGAAAATAAATGAACTTGGAAAATTCCCTCACCATATTACATCATCTTTCACCTTTTTGTAAACATAACACATCTTGAGTTTGGGGGGGGGGGGGAATATTCATAACCATTTCATTCCATTCATCACCTCACATAGACAAACATGACTCTTCCAAACTACACTTCGTTGCAATTGATTCAAAAACATTGATATCTATTTTGGCATGATTCAAAAATATGAGAAATTTTTTTCTTATGTATATTAATGACTTATCATTTTCAGTACATGTGTTAAAAAAAGAGAAGAAAAAAATGTTGTTAACATAAGAACCAAAATTTGTTATATTCATGGTTGTTAACACGAGAACCAACCATAGAAAATATCAGTTGCAGTACATGTATTTTACATCCTAGAATGATACATTGTTAGAAACCATAATCATGCAAAGCCAAAAGTTTTTATCCATGCAAGGTTGCATGAGGACATGCAACAAGTTCAATTTGGGGGTATGTTGGGTCTCGTAATTGTCCCATTTTCATCATGTTTATCCTCACCATTCCTCACATTCCATCACCTCATTTATCCATTTAGCATACCATCTCCATGGGATCACCTCATTATTTTCCAATTTATTTATTTTTAATATTATTAGAGAATGTGTGATTAATTATTGGAAAATTGACATATTTCACTAATATATTAAATGTGGATGAGCTTTGTAAATGTGTAGGATTATTTGGAAGAATTATTCAAAATCTTCTTGAATATTTCCTCCACCATTTCAATAATTCAAAGGATAATTGTTCAAGATTATTCTAAGGAGAAGATCATGGAGATTCCAAGCAGAAGATCGTGGAAGATTCCAAGGAGAAGATCATGGAGATTTGGATAACATATCGTATCCAAAATTTGTGAGATATGAGTGACAATTTGAATGGATCATATTTTCTAATTATAGGGATATTGGTTGAGAGAAGAGTGGATTTGTAATTATGAGTTGCTTATATTTTTTTCAAAGCACTCATGTATAAATACGAGTGCTCTTTCTCCAAGAGAAATAGTAGATGGGAACTTATATGACTTATTATTATTATTATCTTTGAGACTTGAATACATAATAGAAGATCTATTCTATCGTATTTTGATGTTGTTACATGCTAATTGATTGCTTGAAGTCTTAAGTAATTGAGTTTACCTACAGTGCATGATGCAAGGGTGGAAGGCCCCCCACACCAAGCTAAATGCACTTATTAGTTTTCATAGCTATAATTGGTGAATTAGTTTGTTTAGATTTATTATTTCCTGCTTTCATGTTTTCACAATGGTATTGATGATATAATGAAACCAGTAATGAAGGACAACTAGGACCTCCGAACATAGATCCTCTTGATTATTATTTGATATATCTTAATCCATTGTTTAGAAGTTAAATTTTCTGCTTTCATGTTTTTACAATAGTGTTAAAGATATAATGAAACTAGTAATGAAGGACAACCAAGACCTCTAAACATAGAGCCTCTTGATTATCATTTCACATATATTAATCTATTGTATAGAAATTAGATTTCATGCTTTCATGTTTTCACAATGGTGTTGATGATATAATGAAACCAGTAATGAAGGACACCCAGGACCTCTAAACATAGAGCCTCTTGATTATTATTTCATATATCTTAATCCATTGTTTAGAAGTTAAATTTCTTACTTTCATACTTTCACAATAGTGTTAAAGATATAATGAAACCAATAATGAAGGACAACCAGAATCTATGAACATAGAGCCTCTTGATTATTATTTCATATATCTTAATATATTGTCTAGAAGTTAGATTTCCTGCTTTCATGTTTTCACAATGGTATTGATGATATAATGAAACCAGTAATGAAGGACAACTAGGACCTCTAAACATAGAGCCTCTTGATTATTATTTCATATATCTTATTCCATTGTTTAGAAATTAATTAAGTTAGTTTTTATATTTGTAATATGCATTTCCTAACTATCAATAATTCATCTTCTAAATTTTACTATGATTGAAATCCATATACTTTTGGGATGCTTCTAAGTTCACCAACTCGGATTGATAACAAATACTTGCATTAATTTACAATAGTAAATTGACCCAACAGGTAGTATGAGAATGAGTTGACCCTTAAGGGAAATATATTTAGGAGGGTATAAATTACTATCCCAAAATATATTTTCAACAAATATTATATATGTAAGTTTATAACAAAGTCTTTTATTGGGATATCATGTTATATAAGTATTTAGAGGTCAAGTGTCAATATTCCTTGATGTGTGAATGAAATGAAATCATTGATGTCGACAGACTCAATAATTATGTTCGCTTATGGAACTATCATTATCAATTCATGTCCATTTCATATTAGGAGGAAGGATCTCGAGTGGGGAGATCATTGTTGGTGTGTCTTTCTCAGTGGGTTGATAACCTAAGAAACATAGAAATGACCTTGAGCATAGTTGCAGTTGTAGAAATGTTTTTAAACACTATTATGTCAATTATTAGGAAGTCAAGAATCAAGTATCAACATGTGTATGGAGATTCTATCAATATGTACCCCAACAATAATAGAAAAATATAAGTTTATTAAGAGTTAGGAGTTTCTTACCATCATATGAAGGAGGTATATTGACCTACTAGCCTTTTGGCATTAGGAGAGTTAGAACACAAATATCAAATCTTTCCTGATACTATTGAAACCCAATAAAGAGCTTGATGTGGCAAGTGTTGATGAGGAGAGATGGTGTGGACCTAAGAGGCTACCATGCATCAACCATATGGCATATGACTTGGCTTGTTGATGTGTAATGAATATTTGGAACCAAGTAGGACCTTGTTGACATAGAATTCTAATGTGGAATTGACATGGCAAGAGGATCTAGATTTGAAGTGTACTAGATGTGGCACTGAGAAGGTAATTAGGTGGAAATTAGGATATCTGTGACATGGGTGTTGAGATATTGGAATATCATGTATCAGAAATTAGATAATTATTTAGTTTTCCTAGGGACTCGGTGGCCAATTATTAGCCTATTAGCTTGTTGGGAGATCAACCTATTGTCATTTTGGTCTACCGACCTATTGGAATTTTGGGCTACAAGCCTATTGGCATGTCAAGTATTGACCTATCAATGTATTGGGTGTCAACTATCACTCGATTCTAAGGTTCAAGAAATAAGGTATACCTAGTGGTTGGGAGGGGGGGGGGGTTGGAAAATCATTTGATGGAAAATAGTTGACAAGGACCAAGATCTATTAGTCGATAGCCTAATTCTAAGTTAAGAACATATGATATAGGTGTTTAATGAGTGAAATAATTCCCAAGGGGGGGTCGATGACTGATATGTCTAGGCTAGATAATTTGGCCACATGGTCTATTGAATTGGTACCACATGGTAGTATGAGGATGAGGTGACCCTAAAGGGAAATATCTTTAAGAGGGTATAAATTCTTGTCCCAAAATGGGTTTTAGAAAAGTTTATTTATGTAACATCCCTTTTTCTAATCCCTAAGATGTGAAATATAATTAAAATATAATTTAATATTAGGGGGGAAGCATGGATATATTTCCAAAACTAGTTTATGTAAATATTATACAAATTATATTATAAAATTTTGAAGCTAAAGAAGTGGGCCAACCAATAAGGATCCCAATGTTTAAAAGGATTTCTTGCTTAAGGAAATCTATAAGTGGGACTGTGAAATTTCCTATCCTTTCTAAAATTAATGTTTATGAACCTTGGTGTTCTAGTTGATCTACCAAATGCAAATAATTATGAGAGAAATGATGGAGGAGGGACCTGATTTCTGAAGCATGAGATATTTTTCATACATCAGTCTCAATTGAATCAATAGCCTTAGAATGGACTCAAAACCTTTTATATGTGAGGTAGCGCTTGTGAGGAAGGTTCCAGACATTTTAATAATTATAGGTGAGGGAAGTAGTGGCATAAAATGTTCTCAGAGGGAGACTAAGTGCGAAACTTGAACCATTATCCATAGGTGACCTGCAAAATTGTGTTTGGAAGTTGGACCATATATTCTTTGCATGAACTGTATTAGTTGAGGAAAATACTGAGGAGGACCTTAGATTAAGTTAGGTAGACTAAGAGGAACTCAAATATTTAATTATTTGCATGCACATGAAGCATTGAAGAAGAGGATAATCACCAAGGGACTATAGGAAGAAATTAATGGATTTTATTTTGTGTTTTGCAAGCCTTTAGTGACCATATTGTTGTTATTTGATTGGCCCAAACTCAATGGTTAAGAGGTAGCATCCCCATTTCTTGCAAGTTAAGGAGCATTAGGAGAATTTTGAGGTATAAAATGGGCCTCCTAAGGAAATTTTAAAATAATAGGGGAAATAATAAAATAAGATTTGATTACATCATCAAATTTTAGAGGGAAAAAAGGAAAATTTATTTTTTCAACTCATATTTTCAACTTATCTCCCAAACGTTTTGCTCAAATTTCGAGTAGGAGTACTCATTGGATGCAAAATTTAATTCGTAATCGAAGGAGTACTCATTTTTCATACTTTCAATTGATACTACTACACGAAAAATGAGAAATACATGAAAAACGTGATTGCAATCACGTTTTATCATGTATTTCTCATTTTTCGTGTAGCAAGGTCCATCAAAATTATGCAACATGGGTAATCCTTGGATGAGGAATTAGATTTTGCATCCAACGATTCCTCCTACTCGAACTTTGAGTAAAACCTTTGGGAGATTAGTTGAAAATACGAGCTGAAAAAATAGTTTTATTATTTTATTATTTTTTAATATTTTTACCCTTTTACTTAAAAAATGGTGAATCATCCCCCATGGTTGACATCATCATATTGAATCCTATTGGTTCTTATAAATTTTATTTTGGTTGTACATTTTTCTTAGGAGGCCCATTTATACCTCAAAATTCCCCGAATGAATGGCATTCATACTCTATACCCTAAGTTGACCCTTGCCTAAAATTACTTGAATGAAGAAATATTTAAATATTAGATCTAGCTAACGGGTGGCTAGCTTCAAGAAAATTGTAATGTAGTTGTGCCTACAGTTGCGTGGAGAGTTTTTTACCTTCTTTTGTTTCCAACAATATCAATTGGAATAGATATTTGTATTCATTTCTTGGAAATGAAATGTAAATGGTGCTAAATTATTCCTATTTAAATACTATGTTAGATTTCGTATGTATGTATGCAATGGTACGTTGTAAGTTTTTGTATTGTAATATTGAACATGTATGATCATCGTGTTGAGTAACTAACATGGCTTGATTTAATGTTGAAGTGCATTAATTGTTGAAGATTGCAACAAGAAACAATGAAGGAGGCATCCTGAAACATCATTCCTGATCCTAGTTGGAAAGTGATCACCTAAACTAGGTGGGGCCGACACTGGTGGATTTTGTCGCAAAGTCTGTTTTTAGACTATGTCTATTTTTAGACATGTCGATCATATTCTATGAGTTGCGGGATGCTATTTGTGGATGGTTGGTCAAGTTGGAAAAATAGATGGACTTCTATTTTTAGACATATTGGGCGGAATCTATTTTTAGATTGCCAGTCTAAAAATAGATATATCGAATATTATTAGCTCTTAATAATATTTGGACTATAAACATTATCTTATTCTCTTGGAGCACTTCAGTTAAGTGCACAGATGTGGCACAAGAGCTGACAAAAGGAATTATGTTGTTCCTGAGGGTTAAGTGGAGCTATTACATGGAGACTTTAGTTAGAACTCATGTGACAGATTTTGGTGGAGTTATTGAGGTAGTTGATGGAGTTGTGTTCAGTTTAACTGAGTTAAACATAGTTGAGCTAGTTGTATCTAGTCTAACTTATTGATACACTAGTGAGAGGTGTGAATTAATTATTAATTAATTCACTAATTATTAACTCATTAATCAACTAAGGAATACATTAGTTAACTATAGTGCATGGATAGTTTCAGTGGAGACCAATGGAGAGGTAGGTGAAAGAGCAGGTTGACTATCAGTTGTGAATATAGTGTTGCATGATTTTGCACCACACATTGATGGAGATGCCTATGAAGATTGTGTGAGAAATTGTGGGGCAATTCGAACTCATCCAGAGCCATTCTTCAGCAGTGATTGCACAGTAGAGGCAGGCTAAAGGTTGGCAAAGATCAGTGCATGGGATTTGCAATATCGAGCCTGATTAGTGTGTAGCAATTGGAGATTGTACTGAGAGCTTGTGAGGATATTTGTATGATGATTGTTACATGATATATATGACATATAATATATAGATAGTTGGGGGTTTTCAGCTTTAAGCTTTCCCATAAATTACTGTGTTCATATGTGAGAATTTTTATGGTTTTAATGTGTGCATGCAATTGATTTTATTTCCGCAATTAATGATCAATGGTAGAAGAGATTCTGTATTGTGCATGAAGTCAAATAGTGTGTGATTAGGATAATCTCAGATGTATAACATATCAGTTATATAATTTCTACGTTAATTTTATGAACATGAATGTTACAATGTAAAATGGAAGCTTTTCACTTATGTTATTTGGTAGAATTATATGTTGTAGGCTCCTGAATGTGGAATTTAACCTTGGTTCTGATGGCTACATTTATTTACTATTTCATGAAATTTGTCATGTTTAATTATTGTCTATGCCATAATGGTAACATGAATCTAGTTTGTTGGTAGAACTTAAGGCTCCTTATTTCTCCAAAGATAAGCTCACAACCCTTTGTATGGTACAAGCATTACAGATAAGGAGGATTCAAGATGCTCCACTACAAGAAAAAAAGATATTGGTGAGGGGCGAAAAATTTCGCCATAAGCTCATTGGTGAGGGTCAAAAGAGCCTTTGCCACCAAAAACTGAACATCACAAAAGGTGGTGTCACTGAAAGTATAGGTGTTGTGGTGACATTCAAGGTCTATCACCAATAATAATTTATAATGATGGATAGTGATTTTCACCATTTCATATGAGCAATGGTGATGGCCAACAGGCCTCGTAACCAAAAAAATTAACATCACCAAAGGTGGCATCGCCGAAAGTATGTGTTGTGGTGACATTCAATGTCTATCACGAATATTGATTATAATGATAGATAGTGACCGTCACCATTTCATATGAACAACAATGATTTTTTGTGATGGACCTTTAATGACTGTCACTATTGGTGCATATATATGGCGACGTTTGTTGACCATCACCATTTCATATTTTGTGAGGGTCAAAAAATGTCATGATAAGCTCATTGGTTACATCAAGGTCCATCAAAAATAATGATTATAATGAAAAACAGTTACCCTCACCTTTTCATATCAAAAATGATTTATGGTGATAAACCTTTCATTGTCATCACTATTGATGCATATATATGGTGGTGTTCGTTGACCGTCACCATTTAATATATTGGCGAGGGTTCAAAAATGTCACCATAAGCTCATTGGTGATGGTCAAAAGAGCATCACCAAAAACTGATCATTGCCATTCCTTCTAAATATTAGGGCACAATGGAATTGAACCACCAACCTCCTACTTATAAAGCAGGTGCTCTTCCATTGAGCTAGCACCCTTTTAAAAATTAGACTTTTAAATATTATATATTAAAAATTAAAGTCTCAAAAATATTTTTCTAAACAAGAAAAGCGTTTGTGTTTTTGCTTCCATGCTTGAAAACCATGGAGATCTCTGTCGATAGTAGAATAGGATCTGTGCTTGTTGCTCAAGAACACATTCCTTATTAACCATTATTACTTGATAGAAACCAAAAATACAGAACAACATCAACATACACAAAATCCCCTACCAATATATAATCATAACTTAGCTAAGAACTCTAAAAGATGTTCTTAATTAATAAAATTTATATTTTGAAATCATATTTCTTCATATTTAAAAAATACTACATTGTATAATAATTCTGTCTATTTATCTAGGAAATTATATCATAGCATATGTCACACAGTAGAAATTATGGTACAAAAAGTAAAAATACAAATTTTCTCAAGAAAATATATTTAGAAAAGAGCTTTGAAAACTATATGTTTGTCATCAAAGCTTTATTTAGTTCAACAACAAACTATTTGGAGTTTTCAAAATTAATATCATTAATAGGAAAAGAATAGGACAATGGCTAGAATCATTATTCATACAAATATTAAAGCTAGTCACTATTTCCATTGAATATAACTGGAATTTGGGAAGTGGTCTAACATTTAGAGCTGATTAGCGGGGAAGACTCGTCAATAATATCATTTTTTTCCACTATCTGTCCTGTCTCTGGATCTGGATCAAATTTCTGGCTCACCCTTTAAAACACAATTCTACCACTCCATTTGAATTTTTTTTCTCAAGAGAATTGATAGGACCTTCCCATTGTCTGTTTTAAATCAATCAATAACCATCCATCAATGATATAAAGAATAAAAAATACACAACCAACGCCAAATATGTGTTTGATGCATACCTATGTTCCAAGACTTATCTAACCTTACTGGTGTAAAGATATCACCCTAGAAAATAACATCCACGCGAGATTTACAAAAAAAAAATTAAATCAAAATCCTAGTAGACCAATCAAAATATGAACATCCTTTTAATCAATATAATCTTTGAATTAAAATAAAAGTGTCCTAGTATTGAATTTTATATCAACCATGTCAGGTAACTTACATCGGGTGAGAAATAATGGCCATGCATATTGGATTAGTGAAATAATTGATATAATAAAGCTAAAAATCAAACAAATTACTTACAATTAAGAAACACAAATAAATGACTTACAGCTAAGACATGAGGTTTACCTTTCAACCTTCTCGTTAGATAACTCTTCTTTATGCATAGACCATTAATTTTTTCCTGGTACCTAGTGAAAGTGGTATTGTAACATTAACCTCATATAGACTCTGTTTCCAAGATTACTTCTCAACATATTATCCATTACCAACATTTGGGGCTCGATAAGATACATGCAAAAACCATCAACAAGAAAATGAAATCTACATTCTTGTAAAATAAAGGGAGGAAAATAAAATCCACAAATTGAAATAGACTATAGGATAACTCATTCCTGCAACATGATTATCTTTTCATGAACAATAAAAAAAGATATCATGAGAAACGTAAATTTTTCCACATTTTGACAATAATTTCCTTTTGCATATTGTATGAGCAATTGATGAAGAAATTTAGCTAAATCTTGTCAACATCAGGACTGTAGTAAAACATAAAGGAACAAATCCAACACAAATTATATAATCCTAAACATAACTATATATTCTATACATATAACTATTTGTTTAGGACATCTTATTTTGTGAAAATATGGAATTTTAGCATTATAGATAGCATGGCATTATTGTTGGCAAGGGAGAACAAGCATGAGATCAGTGCAATCCAATGAAGAAACATCATAAACCATTATGTCATAGAAAGGACCAATTGCAAGGTTAAAACACAGTGTTGTGATACTATAAGGCGAGGGCCATCTTTTTGCACCCATCCCAATTGGTAGGGTACGGGGGAGGGATGGTGGGTAGGTTAAGGCACTACACCAAGTCCTTGACGATCTTTGAAATAAAAAAATTTATGGTACCACTTCCTTACCACTATATGTCGAGTATTTACGAAGTCCATTCAAGAATTTCTTCAAAGTTCAAAGTTCAAACAATTAGATAACCCAAAGATGTAGATTATATATCTCACATTTATATATCCTAATTTCTAGACATTGAAATGACACTTTTTAGCATACTATTTTGAATTCAGCCCAAAATGCTAGAATAAAAATATTGATGGTTATTTTGTTGATTTAGAAGTTTTATACATGCATTTATTTAAATAGTTAGATTGCAGTCTCAAACATATCTAAGGATGCACACAATACGTTGCATCTTTAGTGATGGTGTGTGAACAATGTCATAACAATACTTCTAGCTATAAAACAAACAATTCAATTTTACCTCTATTGTATATGGACATTTGTCATTCAAACAAAGTTATGAGATACAAAACCACTTTGACCCTTAAGAAAAAATGTGGCTTTAAATGCATGGTGAACTCTTTTAGCACAAATATGCTCTTAGTATGGTGTTGGATTATCAGATTAGTGCCAGGTTTAAGGGTGCTAAAGACTTTATATTTTAACTATGATATGGTGCACTCTAGGCTTTAGGAAAACATATTCTTTAGGAATTTCATGTTTGGAAACCTCCAAATATGTGCCGAGGAAAGCTAAAGTTAAATGGAAACATTTTTGTATAATGGTTGTGATTCATATGGATGCACATTAATATACATGTTTTTTCCTAAATTTCAATCGTTTGTATATTTTTGGAAAACCAGTTTTTTATCAAGTTTTTGTCTAGCTCTGATTCAATTCACATTTTTGAGGTTAACAATTTGATGACTGCTCCAATTCATGTAATTAAATAGAGAATAAAAGATAAATTGGTATTTGTGTGTTCATGAGAATTTTGCATGCATAAGTAAGATGGGAGTTACAAAAATCTTCAGCTATGCCGAATTGGAAAATTGGAGTGTCTTAGATGTAAGAAAATGTGTAATAGAATATCCTAAATTTAGAAATAATACAACTCCAAGTTGAATGAAATATCACAAAGCATTGTGGAAAAAAAAATTGAAGTATGATGGAATTTGTGTTTGGTTGCACACCCATAAATGTGGGATGCGTCAAAGATCTTTGGACCCTTTTTGTGCATGGGGAATTGAGGATGTCCTTGAATTGAGTGTTCGAACACTATGTGCACTCAAAATTTATCACTTTTTTGAAGTATGATGGAATTTATGCTGGAATTCACACCCATCAATGTGGGGTGTGACAAAGATCTCTAGACCTTGTTCATGTACAGAGAATTAAGGATGTCCTTGAATTGAGGATTCCAGCAAAAATTTGTGCTTATAAGCTATCTCAGTTTTGCAATATGATGGAATTTGTGTTGGGTTTCACACCCATAAATGTGGGGTGTGAAAAATAACTTTGGACCTTGTTCATGCACATGGAATTGAGGATGTCCTTGAATTGAGGATTCAAACACTATGTTTTCATGTAGAGACAAAAGTTATGAGGATGAGTTTCTTCCTATGACAAAGGCTCGACCTTATCCTACAACACTTCAGTTAAATTTTAGGCAAAAAAACCAGTATTGTATGCTCCCAGATAGTTTCAAGTGAAGCATTTCAATTTTGGAGAGATATTCATGGGTTGGAAGTCTTTATGATGGCCATTTGCAAAAATGTGCACTTAGAAGTTATCTCGGTTTTGAAGTATGATGGAATTTGTGCTAATTGCACACCCATCAATGTGGGGTGTTACAAAGATCTCTAGACCCTATTCGTGCATAGGTAATAGAGAATGTCCTTGAATTGAGGATTCCAGCACTATGTTTTCATGCAAAGACAAAAATTATTAGGATGAGTTTCTTCCTATGAAAAAGGCTCGACCTTATCCTACAACACTTGAATTGAATTTGAGGCAGAAAAACCAGTATTATATGCAAAAATGTGGACTCAGAAGTTATCTCAGTTTTGAAGTATTATGGAATTTGTGCTGGGTTGCACACCCATCAGTGTGGGTTGTGAGAAAGATCTATGGACCCTGTTCGTGCATAGGGAATTTAGGATGTCCTTGAATAAAGACATCATTGTACGATATGAACAGTGGACCTGTAACATACTGAATGTGAGGATGAAGGCATGGAGGATAATTTCACTATGCAGTAGTAGTTCTGGATTATGTATATAATAAATGCATTGAGGGTAGTGCATAAATAATGGGGAGGGGGGGGGGGGGATGTAACATCCCCTATTCAACCCCTATGTTGTATTCACCATGTACATGTGATATTATTAGGTTGGTGAGCCAAGACATAATTAGTTAGGTTGGTGAGTCAGAAGTTGCTTCTAGGGAAATATGCCCATGTGTATGTGTATTTATGTTTTGGGGCCGATGTGTGTATGTGATTTTTATGCTATGAGACTAGAAATCTTGATATGGTAAATAATTTTACTTTATGCATATTAATAAATACATAATGGCTATAAGTAGACCTAGAAAAAAGAGTATATGGGGTTGATGACTCCACGACTAGTAAAGGTGTATTAATGAAAAAGTAATATTATAATAGTATATTATAATATTAAATAAAGGATATATATGTTTATAAAAGGGGGGAGTTGGTAACCTAGTTAGGGAGGTAAGTGGATTATTTAGTGATTCATGGTTATGGAAACTAGTTGATGAACCATGTACTTGGGTTCTATAATGGCTAGGGATTATTGTTGGTGAGACCCATGCTCACACTCTGGAATTGACAACAATTATAGCAACCAACTGGTGAGCCCTGGAAGGTGGGAATTACAGAGGGATTGGCTATCTCAGAGAAGGATGTGCCACTTGGGTTTTGGAATAACCGACAAACTGAATTGGTTATGGTCTAGAGGGTTTTTGGAGCCCTAGAGCATCACAGTTGTTGTGTTGGCACCTTGGTTGTTATGGTAGCCTGTAACCTCATCGAAATGAATGACCATAGATGAAAAATATACTTGCTATAACATCATTAGAAAATCTAAGCTCTAGCAATTTTCCAAAGGATAAACCCCATGCAACATAAGACAGGCAAGGTGGGGTTATCAGGTTGCTTCTAGAACTCCATATTTCTTTGCACATTTTAAGCACCTATGCCACATCCATATTTTTCCTTCATGTTCACCAAGTAATTTCAAAAATAAAGGTAACAATATTACCAATATCATGAAGTTTCCCGGATGGTGTCTGTAGCAAATAACATGTGCTTATGGGGGTTCATTACAGAAATGACAACGAGAATGTTGCATGTTTTTGGTATTTTGTTACATCATAATTTTCCAATAAATTCAAATTATACAATATAGCAAGAGAAACTACGTAAGAAGAAATATACATGAAGAAAGGAACTTCTTGAAAACTATAGAAGAAGAAAAAAACATAGAGAAAAAATCTACCTGGTCAAACAAATCATCTCGAAGGTACCTTCCTAGTGGCTTGTCAAAACTACCATAATACTTGAAGCGAAAGAGTTCCAAATTACATAGACTTTCCCCTTCAACACATATTGAATCGATAACAAAACCAGTATAATTCTATGATCAGAAGGAGAAGGCGGAAAGTCTTCTTTAGAGAAAACATGTTCTTGGTTTATGTACCCTAAAAGTTTCTTATCTAGAAAAAACTTGGACTTTATTTCCTTTTCTACTGCTCCTTGATTCTCCCATGCCACCTTCCCATGTACTTCCTCTATATTTATTTGATAATTAATATTAACCTTGGATGAAACAGAAACAACAAAACCATTTTCCAGATCTGAATATCTTGATTCCTTATCTTGAAGTTCCAAATATGACGTGATTACCCCATATGAACCTTGACCCATAGGAGATATAATTTCATTTTAGTATGCATTTATTGAAGATTAAAATCAAGATAAATCACCTGAAGGAGTAGTTGGAAACAAAGGTCTCTGTTCAGATTGATATGTATTCCACTCTACCCCTGTAACTTGAGCACATGTATCTACTATGGAAGATTTCTTAAAAACAATTTCTGTTTGAACAAGACTGGTTCAATCAGGGCTAGTTTTACTAGTAACATGTGACGATGGAAAATTTCAGGGGCTAATATTCATAGATGGGCTAATTTTCCATGGTTTTTCCAAAAAAAAGTTTCGCCAATTTCTATGTTTTCTAAAAATGATTTGCCCAAATTTTACAATAGAAATTTATTTTACCTTTAAAATCGCCAACATTATATAAAGGATATATATAAAATCATTATATATTTGAATAATTTTACAAATATATCAATAAATATTTTATTTTTTCATATTATGGGTTAGTGAGATTTGCCAATGTTTTAAACTTTGGTATAATTTTCCATCCTTAAAATTTCCCCTACATGTCACATAGGTGGCTTCATCCCTCCACTAGTAAGAGGTAGTTTGGACTCTTATTTATTGTTATCAATCAGAGGGTCATCTACTAAGGAAAATACGATTGACATTGTCTTATACATTTTTAGGTTTTTCATTTCTCTCGACTGGTTTTTTTCTAGAATAGGAAAAACAGAGTTGTGTATCATAGAAATAGATCTATCTAAACTTAATTATTTTTCTACAAACGCAAAAATTATCAGTAATTTAAAGGGAATTTTAGGCAATATGGCACCATCAGTTGCAAGGAAACAAGACTCAAGAGCTAGATGGTAAGTTGCAAACACTGCATATTGAACAACATGTTTAACATTTTTCAATTGATCATGACTTGCACCCATAAGTAGAACCTATGAACACAAACATAATAAGTCCCATAAATTTTGACTTCGGGAAAAGTGTATATACCATAAGATCAATATGTCACCTAGTTTGGATATAGTCAACAACATGAGATACTTTAAAGAATGCAATTTTGAGAACATATTTACTTGCAAATAATGCAGAGAGAATATTAGATTGATTTCGAGGTTCCAGACTCCATTTGTGACTTGGATTATCATAACATACATAATAGAAGTTCCATTTCTACTAGACAGATTTTAATTTTGAGGCATATTAAGCATAACTATAGTAATTATTTTAATGGCAACGAAATATTTAAAATACACAATGAATCCTAGACATTTTACCACCTTTGGAATCGCCATCCTAGGATGGAAAAAAAGTTTACAGTTTGTATTAGAAATGCAGATTTATTGATTCACATCAGAATCTGTATCATAGAGCACTGATCAGCAAGAGAAAAATTTTATGCATAAAATCAAAAATAAAGTTTTCAAATACCTTGCTGGTTTAATTGGAGGGATCAGGTATAGTGTGTCCACATGGCCTCCCCACACGAACTAGAATTTGAGGAGGGCTTCCCCCCTATTTATCAAATTCCCCCACCCCGTGGCTTGCTATAAAATTACTTGAACCCCCAATTCATCTCATTTTTCAGTTTCATACTTTGACAAGTAGATTTGAACAACATAAATGAGAAAAAATTAGGGTGGACATGTTTGGTATAACAACACTGAAAAATGACTTCGACAAGAAGAATTGAAGGGAGGAACTCAGAATAGAGTTTTTGATAGCACAAAAGCACTCAAAACTCTTATTTTTTCTATTTCTTACTTTCCTATATTCTTATGATGGAATATCATTCATCATATTGGGGAAGGTATGATCATAGAAATCATGGTGGAAGAAGTGTTGAAGGGAGAGGATATTGTGAATAATAAAAAATCCCATTGACTCCCCTCTGAGGAAGTATGCCAAAGAAAGATAGAGAAAAGGAAAAAAATAAGGTGGAAACTACTTATGGAATTGTTAAGTGGAAGGAAAATTTGGATTCATACTTAAGGGGTAAAACCCTTTTGCTTTGGATTCCTAACAATGGGTTTGAGTTTTGTAATCTATCACCCCAAAGATTAAGGCCCAATATCAAAAGAAGAATGACAACACATTAGCCGAGGAAGAAAGGTGGGACAACAAACATGTTATCATAGGTTAAATAAAGGGGCAGTAAGTTACCTTAATAGTTGAGGAAGCCTAGAAGAGATTAAACTCCAGACTCTTGGAAAGAATGTTTGATTGTGGCAGGAGGGAAGAAACAATTAGTGGAGTTTCCCCTGCCATACATGCATGCGGTATTCCCTTATATATTATTCTATCTCTATATTGGCAAGTCATGTTTATAGTTGTGAATGAAGCACCCATGGGTTACAAGATACAAAATTTAAAAAGTAAGCACCATCGTTCTACAAAAGGAGAAGTTGTTGTGGAGTAATACAACAAACCAGTCACTAAAAAATTTGATAGTATGTCTCCTTCAGGACCATACTAGAGAGAAATAAATGCTTCAAATGAGGAGAAGATCATTGAATGCATGGCCAAGACTTAGAAAAGTAATTGAGATTTCAAATCATGGGTACAATATATGAATATTGATACTGATGCTATACAACAAAAATGTGCACCTAAAAAAATCCCACATTACAGGTTCATCCATTCAGCGAAGAGAAACAAACTTGCATCAACCATGGTAGGAAATATTGTTTACAATCAATCAAATCTTCACCTGACATCTCAATATAGAGATAGGGCTTCAAAGTAGCCTTCAGACTTGGTTGCGAGCTTCTTTCTTGAAGGTCCATTTTCTGGATTTGGTTGCACAAAATTTAATAATAATATGAAAATGTTACAGATATCCATGCATAAGAAATTAAACATATTTTCTTACATCAAAACCTTTAAACCAAAAAAACCATCATAAACAAGAAAATTCATATAGTTAAATTATTGGTATACCAAAGCTTTTTCTTTGTTCGATTTAGATTTCAACTCTGTAATTTTCTACTTCTTTTGCTATGTAATGTTATGTCCCAGCATGCAAGTGAGAAAAATAATTTTGAATATACTATCAAACAATTCAAAATAGTGTCAATGAAAAATATTCCCAAAGACTGAACTGGGTGATCTATTTTTGCCTTTCATTGCTAAAAGTCTTTATTAGAAGTTTTATAATGTTTGAATCTATAATACTAGCCTTTAGATACAATAATAGTCGATCCATGACTGCACCTATTAGACAAGGTCGGTTCAACTCCAAATAATATTCAAAATTAAGTTTATGGATACGTAAGCCAAACAATGATGTCAAAGTGAGATTTTTACATAATGAGGACATGAAAAAATAATCTGATATTATGTAATTTATGCAAACTTATGAGAGAAATCACAACCAAATTGAACAAGTAGGAAAAAAAATCAATTTCATAAAAAAAATTCCAAATTTTTCCAGCAAACACAAGGCCACAAATATTCTAGTGTGCTTGCAAAAACTGATATGTATGAATTAGAAAAACTAATTATTTGATATTTCTTATGAAAATTCAAACTTCAAGCAGTTGCATAAGTTGTTGCATGGAAATTCTTTAGTAAATTTTTGGTCCCATATTTCCATTAGAAGTATTTATAATCATTTTATTAGATAATGTTGTGGAATATTTATAACATTCTTGGCCCTATAGCTTCCATAAAGAACTAACTACCATGTATTCTATGGCATCACTGAAAATGACATCCAAGAAGCCTATAATAACTAATATTAAAAAGGTCTGCAAGCTCCTTATTTATGAGTGAAAATAGCACCAAAGCATTTTCAGAATAGAAAAAATCCTTATTAGGGCCATTTTGGATAGTATATTTGATTAAGCTACATTCTGAATGGATTCTTACCCATAACAAAAATTTACTCTTAGGTAAGACACTCCATAACCAAGGTGGGTGATGGAAACAAAATCTATAGTGAACCTCGTGTAAGGAATAATCATCACAAAGGAGGTGAATAAATTGACAAAGATATGGCATTTGCAACTTGCCAAATAAACATTGCCACACTATGGGGAGATGAACTTGGAGAAAAGGATCAGGAGGCTCTACTCCAAGATTTGCTGCCAACTAATATTTTCACCATCCTCACTATGGGAGAGAATAAAGGGTACTTTTTGTTCACTTTATAGATTAAGTGATGCACACAACACAAGAGACAAAAGAAAGGGATCATGGACCCTTTAAGAGTTCGAAAACAAACAAAAAATAAAAGGGCAATAAAAAACCTAAGTGCATTAAGCAAAGAGAGAGATGCAACTAGAGCTAGAGGAGACATTGGTGGTGAAAACAATGATAAAATACTCAAAGGGAGAATTTATGGGGAAGTTCATAAATAAAAAAATGGAAATGAAAGCACTTCTAGGATGGGTCTCAACTCTCGACCACCAAGGGAAAATGGCCTTGGATACACACACAAGCTCCATATAAGATCAAGAGGTTTTATAGAATTCCCTTTTAAAAGAAAGAAAGATAAAGACATAATTCACAAGGGAGGACCTTTGATCATATATTGGAAGCCTAGTTTTGACCATGTTTAAGAAAAAATCTTCAAGCTGGTAATATAGATAAAACGCCATCACCTGCTTGAATATTGGAGTCTGGAGATACTGAAGAGAATTGGAAAAAAGTTAGATACCTTCCTCAAAATTGACAAGAAGACATTAGTAATGGTAAAAACCACAGTAGCCAAGTTCTGCATAGAGGTAAATTTAAATGAGAGGCTCCTAGAGGGCATTACGTTAAAGTTGAGCTCCAAAAAGGCTACCACTAGTACATGCTAGACTACATCAACTTCCCTTTTAGAGGTTGTATGTACAGAGAACATGGGAATATTCCATATACATGGCCCCATGTGCTGGTCATAAGGAAAAGGGAGGAGGAATATGCTAAAAAGGAAAAGAAAGATCCAAGTAAGTGATATAGCCCCTTTATCTCTTTTGAATCTCCCTTCATATCTCCTAGCGCTAGTAAAATGGTCCTAGATCTTGATGCTCAAAGGGACAAAGAAAAGGCCCAACGTAAGCCTCGAGCTGCAATTTTGTTTGTATAAAGGATCCAATATAGTCTTTGGGAAAATTATTAGATACTAGAGAGACTATAAAAATATTTAGAGTGTACAAGGAAGCTAAGGGAAAGACTAGAAAACTCTTTAGCTCAAAATTATAACTAGGAAATCTCTCACCACACTTTAAATGGGAACTAAGGCCCTGGAAATCTCCTCCATATTTCAATGAAAAAGCCTTAGGTTCATATAGAAGGAGAGTTCCTTGTAATAAAGGCCAAAAGGAAGTAGAGATAGGTGGACCTCACCCCTCCCAAGTCATTTGAACCCTCCTTAGGGAAAATCCATTCAAGCCACAACTGCCTCACTAGGTCCAAAAAATAAAAAGTGGCAACGGGTCATCCCAGCTTAAAGAAGCTATGATACGAGAGGAATTACCACAAGACAGAGGTAGGGAACCTATAGGGAGGAAATAAAACACTGCACAACCAAAATAGGAGGTACAATAAAGGAGACAAATTACTATTTTGGGGTCACTTACAGCAAGAGAAATTCCCTAAGCTCCACCCCAATGATATTATTCTCCACCAATAACAAGGGAATGGACATTACCTATAAGAAAATTCCCTTAGAAGGATAATATATGTACATAAACCATCAATTTTTTTTATTGAAGAAGCAAGATCAGGAGAAAGATAGAAAGTTATCTTAAGGAATAATTTTTCAAATTGTAAGGTTTGAATGCACTAGCACCCAAGGACAATTGGGTGGACCAATGATCAGTAGGAGACAAAAATTTCAAAAAGTAATAAACCTCAAACCAGATAATGCCATTCTAGCTATAGAATTCAAAAAAAAAATATTCTCTAAATATATATGGACTATTGGAGAAAATGATGAAAATTTTGGTATGATATCAATGATAGAATCTTTTTAGACAGTACTTGGTGGATATTTGAATCTGATTCTAATTAACAGAGAAAAATGGGGCTTAAAGGTATGAAATTATCCCACCTAAATTTTCAAACACTGCTTGAATATTCCATTCTATGTGTTAAATCCATTTGCCTTCCACCCACATGGACACATAGAACAACTGGGAAAGACTACATAGGAGAAAAAATGGGCATATTTCTGGTGAAGAATGTTCTTCTCAACTAGGTGGGAGAGTCCCTCCACCATGGCTATGGGGCCTCAGACCAGTCCATAATTATTTTAGAGATTGTAAACAAGAATAGGAAGACACCATCACACCTCAAATTTAACCCGATATGGCTCAAATTCCTTGAACAAAGATCTCATCAGAAGAATTTGTGTCCCCTTCAATATAGAGGACAAAAACCCCATGGGAATTTTGAAAGGTACCTACGATCAAAAAATATAATAATCGAATGTGTATGCGTAAGTTTTGAAAGATATATGATCAATTGAGGACAGTGGAAGGAAAAATTGAGCGTATACAAGTGGTGGAAAAGGATGGGGATTTTCTTCCATAATAGATTAAGAATCTAATAGAAATGTAAGCTAGAAGGAATCATCTTCTATCATATGAAGAGGCTAAATGGAGAATGAAGAGCATGGAAGTTTGGTTAAAGGTAGAGAGGAGATAGGAACGCTGCCTAATAACAAAACCAAACCAAACCAAGGAGAGCATACAGTTACATTTGAATAAATCTAAAAATAGAAGGGAACTTTGGGACACATTTGGAGAGAATAGCAACTCTGCACCCTCATACATGCAAAATATATATACCTAACCTCCAGATGAAACAATTCAAGATAGGATATCAATGGCCATGATCTTTTATAGATGGGTACAAGGTCTGACACCAATTTTTGTTCATATAACTTGTTACTACGAGATGGAGAAAATTACACCATGTAAGACCAGTTTTACCCTAGTAAAATTGCTTTCACTATGAAAAATAACTTTGTAATCCACAATTTATTAAGTTTTTTATGGTCTAAAAAGGAAACCCTATGAGGAAATATTGAATAAATCCCTATTTTTTTGGTTTTCCTTAAGGGATAATTAATTAAACCACAATATAATTAATATTCCCATTCATATTTAACCCAAAACAGGAAAATTAATTAGATAATTCACTATTTGTCTTATTATTTTCTACGAATAATTATTTAAAACATTATTTAAATAATATTCCTTGTTAAATTTGACTAAATCATTTATAAATAATTATTTATTTATTATTACACAACCACATTCTTAAAATAATAAATAAATCATTTATTTATTTATTATTTACAAATAAAGGGATTTTTCCAAATTCAAATTCCTTTTCCCTCCAACAAAAATAATAAAATATTCCATAAAAGTTGGATCTAGATTTGGTTAATAATATTTTAATTATGCACCAATATCTAGACTAACTCAATATTTTTTTATATATAGAAGGGTTTTTCCATTCATTCACTACCTTTTGTTGCCTAAAGATCCCTCTGGATTTATACTTTTGGTCTGACTTTGATCCTCCATCATTGTCATATTTTTCTACCTTTTTCCTTGTGAGCTCCCCTTGAGTTCCATTTTTGTCTTGGTTTTATACACCATCAAGAGAGAGAGATCTTAGATCTGAAACACTGAGGACATACAAGAACCCATCCCATTGAGGGGAACTGGTAACATCTTTCTATGTTCCCTTCCCAGGTGTCATAATACAAAAATTCTTTGAAAACATTCTTGTCTTGTTCATTGGATGCATGGAGAAACTCTTGATTTTATTTGTTGTTTAATGTCTTTAAATACATAGATCTAGATTTATGTAGCATTTATTCTGATCAATAACTTCATATCTAAAGAAATTGACAACCATCTCTGATGTTAGGGCTGTTTGTTTTGCACAGCTAAAGTAAGATTTTTTCTTACACTTGCAATTAGAATTCAAACTAACAACTGGCGACTCTACAAGGGTTTATAATTATGACTGCTGTTATTTTTCAGATCCCTGTATGACTAGCTATTTCAGCCCCTAGGGTTTTTCTTCAGCTTCTTATTTTTCATTTCTTGATGTTGTTTTTAACCTTTAAAACTCTAAAACAGTAAACATTCTAACTTTTGTGTGTTTCTGGGCCTATTCCGCAAGTGACAAGTATCACCTGCAGTTGAGGTGACATTTCTTTTCTGAAAACTGCTCTCGAGGTGGCCGCAAGTGCAAGTCACACTTTTCGGGTGAAAACTTGCAACCTCAACCTTCAGGACACAGAAAACAACCTCAAACCTACAACCTCTGCTAAAACAGGTCAGAACTCGCGACCTGTACTTTTTGCAGGATTTTTTCTGTGATTTTTTGGGTTTTCATGGGATACTGTTCAAGGTTGTATGACCTTCGTCTCCACCTGTCTTGGACCTGTACTTGATGTTTTGTACTTGTCGAAGTAGGAACCAAGCCCCTTAGGGCTTCATTATGCTTTCATCTTTTTAGGATTAGTTTAGATGAAGCAGGTCTTCTGATATTTCAGTGTGTTTAGTCATTTTTAAAATTTGAACCTATACTTTCAGATCCATTTCAGATCCATTATTCCTCCATCCAAAACACCTATTTTCAGTTTTTTTTGGTCCTCCTTTAGGGTCCCCTCCCTTTCCCTTTAGGTTGTAAACTTTCGCCATCTTTTTTGCAGCACCTTTCCCTCCGGTTTTTTGTTGTTTTCTGCACCTATTTCTAGCAGATATGACCTTTTGATCCCTATCCCTCCTGAATTTAGATCCTTTAGCCATTTTTTGTGTTTTGAATAGATTTCACCCACCCATAAATTATTTTTTGGGAAGCCCTCCTCCTTGAGTTTAAATTGATGCATCTTTAGCTGCTTATTTTCTGTCGTATTTAGTTTCCTTTAGTGTTATTTTCAAATTTATTTACAGTTATACAACATATTTTTTATTTTTTCTCTACACACATCTGGGCTTAATTAAAATTAACACACTTATCACATACATGCACACCCTAAGAGTGCCTGGTTTACACCACCAGGCCAAGACTATAACATTGTAATCAATTGATCCTACACCTACTTGCCCTTTTTTTGACATTGTAATCATTTGATCATGCACCTCCTTACCCTTGTTGGTCTATCTTCGTTCTGTGATCTATGTTTTTTTTTCATCATTGCGCCCCCAAGGAATTTATCTCAGAGACTCCTAGGCCTTCATCCTCAGTTTCTAGTAGGAATACTTACTCCTCCGTGTAGGGTTTGTGTTCGTCCTCCACTAAGTCCCCATTTCGACTTTGCTTCTGGTTCAGCGGGTACCCCTTCTGGTTATATCCCCGGCTCTCCTCCTGTCACCTTCACCATGTCTGGTTTAGGACCTAACCTTAGTGGTAGCCCCAACCCTAACTCTGGAAATACTACTAGTGGGGCCACAACAGGAACTATCCTGGCTGCTCCCTTGCTCCCTTATATGGCAGACCTCAGTCTTCCCAATTTTCTCCAATTGATTATTGACCCCATACACCATGATCCTGGTTGGAATAATATGCCAACCAAGCTCCCTTCAGACATCCCCATGCTTGAAGGTCTTGTTAGAGAGGATCCTACTAACCATGTTCGTTCTTTCCACATGTGGTGTTCATCTAACTCCATCATCGATGACTCCATTCATCTTTGGTTGTTCCAGCGTACGCTTACTGGAGAAGCTTCCAAGTGGTATGTCGACCAGGCCTCCGCCTCTCATACTACTTTCGCGACTCTTGCCTGGGTATTTCTGTCTTACTTCCAGCTTCCCCTTCGCTATGACACTGGTACCAAACTCTTGACCTCTTTACGTCAATCATCTGTGACCTGCTTATCTGATAATGTCCGAGAATGGTGGAGAAGAAAGAGCCTATGTCTAGCCCCTACCTTCAAAGGACATGTCTACATGAATTGGATTCTCAGATCCCTTTTTCTTTCCATTGGAAAATATGTCACCTCTCACTTCCCTCAAACCGAGGAAGATGCCCTCTAGATTGCGTTGAAATATGACCTGATCTATGCACAATCTCATTATGTTTATACTATCTTCCATGATCTCCCTAGACCCGGTGGTGCCAACACACTGGGGACATCCCATGCCACTAACGGTATCTTTGGAGCCCTTTATCATCCATACACTCATCCTCCCAAGGGTTATGGTTTCCTTTAGAGAGGGGCCAGCTCCTCCAGCACTTTTCCCCCTCCAGGTAGCATGTATCCAGGACACTACATGCCTCCTCATTTTTCCCAAATTGTTTACCCCAATGTTTCCCAACCTCCTTATTATCCATATCTATAGCCTGGTGCTCCAGCTCCTCCAGCATTAGCACCTCAGCCTCCCTTACCTTCTCAACCCCCACAAAAACATCCACAACCCCCTCAGAGTCAGGTGTATGCACGGTAGGGTGTGACTAATAATCCCACTTTTAAAAATAATAGGAAAGGTGACAAAAATCAATCTACCCCAAGTAATCAAGGAAACAATCCCCTAGGGAATGTATCTAACACTGCAACCCAGCAACAGGGCACTCAGCCCAAGCAAGAAAGGCATGTTCACACTAACAAACCTTGTTCTTGTTGTGGTGTATATGGTCACTACACCCATGATTTTCCTCTTTTACATCAGATGCATCAGATTTGGGAAGCTCAAGCAGCATCCCAAGGATAGAAAGCCTCCCCTTCAGTTCCTCCCAATGCTACCCTCTCCAACCGACTGTGTTTACTAATCCTTTCCCCCAGCAAGGATTCGTGGCTACCCAACCCCATGAGAGTCAGGAAGCCACTCAACCTCCTCCATTTGGTACCTCTAATTACCAGATCCTCATGATGAACTCTAGCCAACCCATTCCTATTGACCTCAACCTTCAGACTTGGTCTCGTTAGTACAACAAGCCCTGCTACATCTGCCCCCGAACCCCCTTCCTCAAGTCCCATAGAGCCTCTTTCAACACCTAATGGTCCTTTAATGATCCCTCAGCCTAAGGTAAAGGTTCATACCAAGATCCCCAAGTGACCATTACACCCATTCGTATAGTATATTAGATGACTTGGCATGCTGCCATTTAAATTATGGAAGTCCTCTAGTAATTCCCTTCACAATGAAAAGATCTACTAATTGCCATGGTTTTTGTGGATCCTTTAGATGATCATTTTATTTTCTTTGATGTTGACCAGTCAGAACATCCCCCCCTTCCTGCTTCCGTTTCCTTCCAAATCCCTGTCAAGATTTGGAATGCTAACATCTCTCGTTGTATCATTGACAAAGGGCCATCCACCTGTGTGATGACTGCTTCGGTTTGGAAGCAACTCGGATCTTCTGAGGTAGCCCCTTCCACTATCACCCTCCGAGCATTGGATGGCCACTCTTCCCAACCCTTTGGAATGTTCCACAATTGCCCTATTACTCTTGCGGGCAAGACTGTTTATGTTGGTGTAGAATTAATTGATGCCCGGCCCTTAGACTACAACATTCTATTAGTTTGTAAGCTACATTTATGCGATTTCCATTTTCCCATATGTGGTTCACTGTAAGATGTGATTTCCTCATAATGGAAATATTGTCACCATCGACCAATTTACATATTACGAACCAAAGTCCCAGACCTCCCCTAAGTCCATCATCTCTTCAGTGGCCAGTAAAAAAATAGTTGAACCTCTGACCAATGTCTCACCCAAAGCCTAAAAATACTACTATATACTTGATTCATTCCCTGGTATCTCTCCTCCTATCTTTGATCCCAGTTCGTCTAATGTTTGCATGATGAAATCGTCTCGGTCTGACCTCAAATGGATTGGTTCGATGAGTCAGTAGCCCTGCCCTCCGCAACCTGCTCCTAACACCTCGACTTAGCCTTCAGGACCACCTCCTCAAGGCCCCACATCTACAGTTGGTATCCATGAGCCTATATACCCTCTTGGAATAGTTCCTCGTGGCCTTAACCATCTTGGAGTTGTCCCGCCTGGGAATTACCCCTCTAGTCAGATACCATTTCTAGCTCCCCCTCCTAGAGTATTTTTGGTACCTATTATGGCTACCTTTTCCTTTCCTAACATGACCCTTAGGATACCAATATGGTACATTGATCCCCCAACCACTATCTCGCCTGGTCAGCCCAAACCTTATACTACTTAGACCCGAGTCCAACAGGTAGCCATGACCCTTCCCTTTGCTTTTGTGCTTCAACCACCTCAATAGGAACCTACTCTTGTTGTGAAAGCTTCAGGTGAGGGGGGAAAAGCCCACAAGAAGGCACCCAAGGACAAGGCTACCTAGACAAACCCTACTCCTCCTCAGCCTCCAAAGCGTACCCCCCCATTTTCTTTATGTGATGTTTTTAGTCATGCCACCCATAATTGTCCTGAATTTCCTTGTCTCAAGCCCATGGTTATTGTCGTGTTTCCTGAGTCTAAGGTCTTTGAAGCATTTATTTCTTCCTTGAATGTAGCCAAGAATCCCAAGAATTTTCACACCAAACACCCGTGTGCTTTATGTGATGTCCATGGCCATTATACCCACCTTTTTCCATGCCTCAAGCATTACCGCAGCTCTTTGGAAGTAGTTTGGGAGTACGAGACCGAACAGAACCAATCTGCTTCTCTCGTCCTTGCCCAGTATGCTTCAGAACAACCTGAGGATACCTATTTTCCCATTGACATTCCCCCTCCTGATGTTGAGATGACAGAGTCTTCGACCACTATCCTCTACCTATCATCATCTACAAGATCCACGGTGGAAGACTACTCTCAGACTTCCCCTTCTCTTTCGCTTGACCTCTCTTTAGTGATCACCCTGGGCTCAACATCAGTGGATCCCTTATCTTCTTGTTCTTATATCACCCCTTGTGATGATGCGCATGTAAACCTCTCTTCTCATGATGATGAGTCAGGTATTTTTTCAACATCATGTGGTTACCCTTCCATCAATCACCCCATCTTCTACTGTGATGATGACATCATGGAAGTATTTTCCACCTATAATTTCATCTTTCCCGCCCATAAGAGGAATGGCACCATTTGAGTCTATGGTGACTTTCGCGACCTGAGTGCAAGCCGCCCCCAAGGAAACTCCCCCACACCATCCAACTTTCAGTGTGCAGGTGGTAGAAATCCTACCTAGAGCACTCCCTCTAGCAGTGTTTTTTTATTTCTACCTTGCATTTGGGTTTCCAGCATTGTTCATCATCCTCTCATTTATTGTCTTGTGGCACCTTTCATAAGGACCCCCCATCCACACCATATATCGGTTATGCTGATGGTGCATGTTGCTACTCTTGGAATCTAGCCTTGGTAGCCTGGGCCATTTTTACCCCCTTGCATTCACTTGTTCTCTCTAACGATGTATGCATTGGCACTGCCACCAATAAGCAGGCCAAATATGATGCAGTGAAATTTTTATTAGCCAATGCCCTTTCCCGTCACATCCTTCACCTTCATGTTCGTTTAGATTCCCTGCTTCTTGTCATGTAATTGAATGGTGTTTATTGTGTGCATAATCCTGTCATTTTTAGTAGATATTTACGAGTGAAGATTTTGATGCATGAATTTGAAATCATTACATTCAATCATGTGCCTAGAAAACAAAATCACTATATAGATAACATTGCAAATAATATTCTATATTGGCATTTATCACACGCATTTCAAACAAGAGAAAAATAATAAACCATAAAAGGATTCATAATATGTGTCGTTCAACATGTTTTAGAGTCCATCAACTCTGATACATATGACATGCCCATAGCGTGTTACAAAAATAAAAATTGGTGGCTCCACATCTCCCTACGTCTAATCATTATATCGAGGATCTAGGGCCAATGGCTCAGCTCTAGCATCTTGTAGATCACGCATTCTTGTCCAGCCATCGCCATGCGCTGCATGACCCCTCTTCACTTCGAGGGTAGACCAATACATGGCTCTATGTACTTGTCATTAATATATTGCCAGCTGCGCTCTGAAACACCGGTCAGAAGCCTCTGACATCTATGATGGATGTCCTCCGAGAGGTAAACTGCATCCTTATTTTTTGGACCCCTCAACCCACCAGGTGCTATAGCTCCCAATGTTGCAAGTTGTCCCATATACCCAGTCGGTTTCACTGTGTAATATTCCCATTTTTAGCACATAGATAAATGGAATATTAAATTATTTTTTTTATCACCTAGCAGCTAAATAAATGGGTAAGAAGGCCCATGCTCATTGAGAACTTGAATAAAATCCCTCATAATGTGAAAGGGATCATCAGAGTAGCTTTATTTTGCACCCTCAAGTGTGAAAAGGGGCAAATGCATGAAGACAAGGCCAGGTTTGAGCAAGTCAACAACACTCCCATAGGAGGAGTGGATCACTTTGGAAGACATCAAAGTGTGAATGAGGAAGAGGATATTTGGTGGAGGAAACCCTAATGAGTGGGACCCATGGAGAGAACTTTCACTTGTTTAAAAGGAGTGCAAGGCAACCATTGTTATTCATGAATTGGATTATTGATTTCATTGTTTATGCAGACATTGTGTATTCTTTTACTGTTTAGCAAAGTTGCCAGGGGAATTCATGTTTATGATTTCTTCACATTCTTGAGGGGCCTCTTGAGGGATTGTTATTCATTCTCCACATATCTTTCCTCAAGGCCAAATCCACCTCCTTTATTCATAGCGTTATTCCTGAAGAAGAATGACTTTGTGTTGTAGGTTGTTGCAGCGGGGACTCCACAACGCCATTTCCTTGACTCATCTTTCATAGGAGGGAGATTCTATTCCTCTGGGGGGTTAGTGAGGGAGATTCATGAGCATATTTCATATCATTGGAATCATACCAAGTACTTCCCTTCACCAACAGCGTAGTCCCTTCTCTAGACTACACTATTTCTGAGTGCAATTGCAGTGGGGACTTGCTCCACTATTTTGGAGGGTGAGATCTTCAGGGATTGGATCAGCCTTTCACCTGAGAGATCCTTTGGATGAAATTCAGCCATAATTTTAAACATCATTAGCTATCTACATCCATTTCCAATTTCTGAGTTGCAGCTGCTACCCAGCAACTTCATCATTTCTATAGAATTGCCATTTTGTACTCATATCAGCCAATCCTTTCAAGGATTGTGTACTGTTGTTTCTAGGGGTTGAGATCATGCTCCCCCTCTTCTATTTGAGCTATATATTGTCATATTTTTGTATTGGCACTATTTTGCAGTAGTCATCCTTTATAGACTGCGCAGTCATAGCCTTGGGCATTCTTATGTAGCAGTGTTTTATCATATTTTATGTACATGTTTCTTGAGGCTAATTTTTCGTATCTTGAGTAGCTATTTCCTCAAGATCTTGTATACATTGTTTCTGCTATAATCCAATTTAATTATTATGTGGATCTTCCGGCATTCTTATATTAATGTATTCACTGCTATTTCCAACTCATGTTTTTGTATTGTTGATCTCCACATTGGTTATAATATCCTAAGATATTCCTAATAGTGTAGCTGTTCCAATTTGGAATATTAAAGTGGTATAAAAGCATGATCTCTGCCTCAACCTATGAGTCTCAGCCAAATAAGATCAAGATGATGAAGAATATGAGCTTTCTCTCATCAATTTTCAGATCCAAAGAGAACCTCTCCAAGGAGGTCAAGAATATTGGAGAAGGAGAAGAGGAAGGACCATGCACTTCCTACTCTCACAAAGAAGAAGGAAAGAAGCATGAAGAACACTTGGAATTCAAAATTTTAACTCAGTACCTTGTTGAATTTCGAGCTAAACCTAGAGCGTTCCAAGAGACTTTGGCTTTACCAAAATTTATTCAACAGAAAGAAGAAGGAAGACCCCACAACTATGGGATGATGAGAGGAAATGGATTTTTATTGTCCACATTTGATGGATCACTCACATGTGCAGCAGAGGTTTGGTTGAAGAAGCTAGAGGCTTTCTTCCTACTACATCTTGTAGTAGATAGAGAGGTTGTAAAAGTTGCAACACTGCACCTTGAAGGTGAAACAAATATTTGGTGGATCAGCCATCTGAGCCATGCAAGGGTTTTAACTCTTGCTGAGTTTTCTCAAAGAATGATCAGGGGATTGGAAAAAGGAGGGAGGAGCCCTCAACACCAGTTGATGAGGCATGTACCAGCGCTGTTGATACCATGGAGGAGCAGACTTCATCTTCAACAATTTGGGAAGTCGGTATAGTCATACCTCCATCAGAGATAAAAAACTCTTTGTTGAAAATTTAGGTGTCTCATTTTAGGTGTCTCATTCATCCAATCAGTTCCATTCCATTAGAAGCATAGATTATCTGACGGAAGGGTCTTGTCTCTCATTTTCCCTCATGTCATGTATCTGCTGGTTTTTGTCTGATCATTAAAGTTCATCAAAATTCATCAAAGTCAATTTTACAGTTGTTCATAGTCATGGATGGTCTTTTGGTCAGCAAAGAGTCATTTCAGTCATTAGGTCTAGGTTTTTGTCTTCAAAGTGTCCAATAATGCCAGCAGGCCAGAGGGAGGCTCACAATAAGTTTTCATCGCAAAATTTCATCGTTATAATGATTGATCATGACTTTTCTTCAAAACTTTGTTTTGAAGAAAATAGTCATTTTGTCCTTTGTAATAAATGCTATGTATATTTTCAAAAATTTTCAGTTGTCAGATTCTTCAAGGCACAGCCCTGGTCGCCTTTGCCAAAACAAGCCAATCATCCCTGCAAAAAATCGACAAAATATTCATCATTCAAGTCAAAAAATCAAAATGGAAACCAAAACAGAGTTTGTATTAAATTGTCAAAGTGCCAAAGTTCTACAACATTACAAAAGTGGGTCGTTGCAAAACAAAAATTAAATCCATGACTATACAAGATATTTTCCACAATTCAAAAATAATTTTCACTTCAAGAGTTATCAAAAACCCAAGGGAAAATTCATGGAAGAGCAGAACAGAGTTTTGGAGGGCGAAACTGTAAGTTTGAAGCCAGGACTGTGTGTGAAATACCTACGCGGCGCATTGGGAGAAGGCGCGGCGCACTCAGAGGTCGCGGGGCATAGGGCCTCCTGCCACTGTGTATTTTTCAACGAGCACGGTGCACTCAGTGGTCGTGGCACACTGGGTTTGCACGCGATGCACAGGGCCAACATCCAATTTTTATCACTGCCTCCAACGAAACTTCAAATTTTTCGCTCCCATTTGCTCAAGTAAGTTTATATACTCGCTCTTGCTGGTGTTTGGTGTGGTTTCAAATATTGGTTGGATAATTGGTAATATCAAAACATAAACCCTATCCTTTTATCAAAAACTACTCCATAGGGTTTATATTTGAAATTTAAAGTTTGGTTGTTGGTGCCAATTTCTTTGAACTCCATTCCCCTCTTGTGGTTCCATTCCTCCTCACTGTCACACTATTCTCACAGTCCCTCTCCTATTCTCCAAACCACTCATACCATTTAAGCCATATTTTCCTACCCATAAAATATATCATTCCCTATCACTTTCCCTCTCCCATATCATTTGTAACAAGTTCCCAAACCCCGCATCCCTAAAACACAGTCAAGTGACTGTTATTGTATTCTAATTCTACTTGAAACTCTACTTTTCCCACTGTTCCATATTCCTCATGGTCCCTCATTTCCCTTTGGCACATTTGGCATTGAAAACAAAACACCAATTTTACATTTTCAAACCAATCAAACATACACTTGTCATACACATTGCAACACCATGACGGACACAGATTCATCATATGAACAAGATAGTGATTCTACCAGAGAGCTTCATGCACCAAGAAGGCCTCGAAAAGGAGGCAAACATGTGAGGGAGGAGCCCACCTCATTGAATCAGTTGGAGGCTTGCCCACTTTCCATGGCACGTTTCTGAGAGCTGTCATGCTATCATTATTGTGAGAGGATTTCTCAGATTCGACATCATCAGGAGTTAGCCCGGTTGTTTGTTTTACATTTGCGAGATGGTTAGGTTATTCTTGCTGGTGTAAATTTCACCTTGACACCAGAAACCATTTCTCAGGCAACAGGAATACCGAATGTAGGTGAGGAGTGGAACAAAAGAAAACAGGTGGATAGAGTTCATTACGAGCCATACATCGGGCCTGGTTATCTGAGGCAGCTCAGCAGGGTATTCCCATTCCGATTTCTGAAGGAATCTTATGCACCATTGATGAGACTCATTATCAGGTACTTCAGTTGTGAGGGCCGATTCTCATGCCTCTATGCATACCACATCAGACTATTGATGCATTTCACGAGGGTGAGGATGATGAACATTCCATATTTCATGTGCTGAAACATAGAGAGAATTACTACTCTTGTGCAGAAGAAGACTCCTGAGTAGCAGCACAACAACATTTATCATTATGCACTCATTAAGATGATTGTGGTACATCAGCTTGGATTGCAGGGAATTTCATGGGAAGAGTTCATTTCCCATGACTTCTTTACAACCCCTCAGCCTCCCCCAGAGATTGTTCATGATGCAGGTGAGCCTTCACATTAGTTTGAAGATCCCGAGATAGAGCCTATAATTGGGAAGAGCTCATTTCCCAGGACTTCTTTACAACCCCTCAGCCTCCCCCGGAGATTGTTCATGATGCAGGTGAGCCTTCACATTAGTTTGAACCCATGACTTCTTTACAACCCCTCAGCCTCCCCCAGAGATTGTTCATGATGCAGGTGAGCCTTCACATTAGTTTTAAGATCCCGAGATAGAGCCTATAATTGGTGTGCCAGTATTTGTTACTTATTAGAGAGGCACGAGAGCATTGTTTGCAGCAGCCCGACGAGTACTATCTCCACCCAGGGTGGAAGGGGTCTCGTTTCCATCGTCATCAGCAGAGGTATAGGTACAGGACAGAGGAAAGGTGCCTATGCAGGAGGAAGGCCCTTCAGGAGGCCAGGATACTGATTTTACATTGATTGATGTGGACGTGAGCTCTCCAAACTCAAAACTGAGAGAGATCATTCAGGAGCAGAAAACTGAGATCAACGCATTGACCGACAAGTTGCAGAGAGATCAATGGATAATTAACTATCTAGAGTAGTAGAATAATTATTTGGAGGATCAGTAGACACTCATGGAGTTACAAAACATTCGTGAGAATCGGCGCAAGCTTCCCGGAGAAGCCCATTCGAGATGACACCTATCGAGCGGGAGATTGAGGCTGATATAGATACTTGGCTCGAGAGGGTCAACATGCATCTTGAGAAGTTGTTGGAGAAATAAAAAAAAAGAGAATAACATGCTCTGACACATGAAGAACCACTATTGGGCACGCACACATGTCTGCAAAGCAAAAATCAAGATCCTGAAAGCGAGGCTGAGAAGGGCACTGAGGAGGCGCAAAAGGCATGATTGACTCCAAATATTGGCCGAAGCTTCTTTCTCTAAGCATGGTACTTGATGAGGGAACTTCAGTCCAAATTTCAAGGAATTTGGAGAAAATTTTGTCATTTTTGAATTTTTGGGTCACAAAACAGGTTTTTCTACCCGACGTGTAGCGCCACCTTGCGCGTGCTTACGATTAGGAGATCCTCTAGAGGAAAAATTGATATTTATGGATTTTTTATGAAAATTTATGCATGCTCAGGAATGGCCTAAGGATTTCATCAAGTTCTGGGTGGCCTAAAGGGTCAAAAACACCTTGAAAATGGCCTTTCTGCCACTTTTTGCACACACAGGAACCACTCTTGGGAGATTGAACTTGTGGAGGGGCAAATGGACACCAAATCTATAAATTCCACTTGGGTTGGAAAGTAGATAGGTAGGGATTTCCAACTAGCTATCATGAGCTCAATTTGGACTTCAGGAAGGGCCTCAAAATCGTCTCCAAAGTTGTGCTACGCATAGAGATTTTGGGCGCGGTGCATAGAGGATTTTGGCCCATTTTTCACTCCACAGCTCAGAATTTCGCCTAGTTTTGGCCAGTTTTACTTTTTGATGTAACTCTTGATCTATATTGATGTAATTTCATGACCATGATGTAATTTTGGCACATTTTTACTTGTTCTAGAAGATTCATTCACCAAAAGGTGAAATGTGAGTGAATGGATCAGTTTCCTAGCATATAGAGGCAAGTTGTTTCATGGCCTATTTTCTAGTTCCTAGTTTAGATATGGTTGAAAAATCTCCTAGAATGAAGAGCTCGACCCCTAGAGGCATGGGAATGGTTTAGGATTGTCTATATTATGTATTTTCTCAGACATTTTCAGGGTTGGACATTTGGGATTGCATAGCACTTCATTGTACATTCATTCTGCAATTTTGGCAAAGGAATAGACCAGGGTTTGCAGCCCTCTTTGGGATCCTTGTGGCTCTGTATTTTGATGATTTTCTCTCTATTTATCTGTAAGTTTCATTGATGTTATTTGTGTACCATTTCTCTGCTTCTTTCTTCTTAAATTAAGCAAATCAGTGTTAAAGGTAGAATTCAGTAGCTTGCTTTGCTCTGCCTTTAGTTTTGTTTAATTTTACATGTTTTCATCTATTTGAGGAGGAATCTTGAGATCCTCTTTCCCTCTTCAGCTCCCCACCAGTCTGATCCTTCCATTCAATCAATTTAAAACATCAAAACACTTGCTTTCCTCGCCCTAATCAGAACTCTGCAAAAACTCGGCCTAATCCCCGCACCCAAAACTGCCTTTCCCTTTTTTCCAACGAAAACCCCAAAAATCAAAATCAAACTCCTTTATTTATATACCTAGCCTAAAATTAGTTTTTCTTACAGTCATCTCAAGCCCTATTGCTTACTTTTCGCTGAGATTGACCTGGAGAGAGCCCTCTCCTGTTCTGGTAGGGCTAGCTACTAGATTGAGCGTGGTTTGATGTTACCCTAAACTCTTCCTTTTTTCAACTTGAGGTAGATTTAGGAAATAAAAAGTACCTTGTTGAATTTTGAACTAAACCTAGAGCCTTCCAAGAGACTTTGGCTTTACCAAAATTTATTCAACCAAAAGAAGAAAGAATACCCCACAACTATGGGATGATGAGAGGAAATGGATTTATGTTGTCCACATTTGATGGATCACTCACATGTGCAGCAGAGGTTTGGGTGAAGAAGCTAGAGGATTTCTTCCTACTACATCTTGTAGTAGATAGATAGGTTGTAGAAGTTGCAGCACTGCACCTTGAAGGTGAAACAAATATTTGGTGGATCGGCCATCTGAGCCATGCAAGGGTTTTAACTCTTGCTGAGTTTTCTCAAAGAATGATCAGGAGATTGGAAAAAGGAGGGAGGAGCCCTCACCACCAGTTCATGAGGCATGTACCAGCGCTGTTGAGACCATGGAGGAGCAGACTTCATCTTCAACAGTTTGGGAGGCCAACACTTATGAGAAGGAAACTCTTGCAGCCCTGCATGGAGCTTCCACATTTCATCGAGGTATGATTAAAAATACATCTCTTATCATTTCAGCAAACACTTTGGATGGGTCTACATCATTGCATGTAGTTGACCTAGAGTAGTAGAATAGCATTGTGCTACCCAAGAGAAGTGATGGAGAAAAGAGGAGCCATTCCTCATGTGAGAACTCAAAGGACAGCTTCATTCAAGAAGCCATGAAGGAAGCAATGAGAAGGAGTAGACATCTGGAGATAAGAAAATATTTCTCCTCTCTAGATGACACTCTCTCATTGAGAATGGCACAGCTCAAAGAGAGACTTGTACTGGCAGTAGATCTAAGGCCTCTTTGGTTTTGGAGGACCATGCATGAGGAGGAGATCTCAGGGAGAGATTTCAGTGGAGGTGCACTCCCACACATCATGGAGTGTAAGATTCTTCAACAATTTGAGGAGGGTCTTCCCTTCTCATAGGAGTCGATAGAAGATGGAGGACATCTTTGGATGGATAACATCTCTCATTACTGTGTTGGACATTTCTTGAGACATGCACATCATGATGGGAGGTTTTTTCCTACCACCTATTTGGATCCTCATAGGGTCAAATTGATCCTCATGAAGATTGCATTTCAAGGTCCCGTGAAATGTATGAATTTGATTTCGGATGATGGTAGCCATCGTCGGAGGAGTACCCAGATGAAGGATGGAAGGAGACATCCACAATTGGTTGAGTGGATGATGATCAAGGAGCTAGTGAGCTACTTGGAAATTTACGATATTGGGGAACAGGAGGCTTGACTGCGCTAGTTACTCTTTAAGGAGTTTGGCCATCACTTGGCATACATCCTTTCCAAGGGTATGCGGATGGAGAAGATGTGGTAGGATGCTGGCATCATGGAGTAGAAAAGAGTATGGATGCATAGTGATGATGCAACATTCATATCATTCACTATGTCTACATCACATGTCTTGTATGATGAGAGCATGAGGAAGTAGCAAAATTTTTTTTTGCTTGGGTTGTTCTTTGGAGAGCAAGGGAATAATTGCTCTCATTTCTTGTATGGTGTTGTAGGAGTAGGAGATGGCACTACCATGGTGCAAAGGGGATACTCCTTGGCCTTTGATGATCAGGAATTACTTCCACCTTGGGAGAAATTCCATATTTGTAGCAACATTGTTGGAAGGTTTCCCATTCATGTTGAAGGCAACAACGTTGTGCCATCTAGAGATGATCTAGCACCTCATGCAGAGGAAGGAGGAGATCTTGCTCCAAATAGAGGGATTCTTACATCTTTTCAATTAAGTCCCTAGGATCTCATGTGTGGAGATCAAGGCACAACTCATGTTCTACATGTGCCATTGTTGAGGAGGTGTGGAACCATGGAGACACAAAGAGGAGATAGGGAGAAGACCTGGCATCATGATATGAGGAGTACATATCCCTGTTCATTTTTGAAGTTTGATACACCTAAGAAGGTGATTGGATTGCACAATGGAAGCATGGATAGATTTGTTTATTCATATATGAAGTCACCTCTTGATAATGATGTGTCATTACATGGAGACATTTTTCTAAGGAGACCACTGGATCAGCAAAGGAGGATGGATGCTTCATCAGTTGATGCACCACTCAGTGATTTCAGAGGAGTGGGAAATTTGGGAGAGCTTGATACAGCACTGGGATTCTAGGGTAGACTTAAGGAGAGAGAAATAATTCTATCAACATCATCAGTACCCACTTCCATTTCAGATTCTGCGCTGTGGCAGAAGCAGCAAGGGAAGGATAGCAGCCTTCCAACTTTCATCTTTGGCATGGGAGATGTCAATGAAGAGGGCAGCCATATGACAGATGTTCTTCATGAGAGATCATCAACGCTGTCACTATGGAGGATAGATCCATGTTGGAGCTCCAGGTTGTTGGTGGAGTATTCCCAGGATCATTTTACTTTCATGATATTGACATATTAGCATATGTGGAGATGCATAGATCATGTACATATGGAGAAGATACATAACTCTTTGCAGGCATTAGCACAACCACCTCTTTTCTCTTTGAGGATGAGAGGAGACTCAATTTTGATCCACTCCATTTGCATGAGAAAATGTTATGGTAAGGGTATTGTTTATTTGCATGATGATTTGTATATTCATCCCTTAACCATATATGTACAGGATGTTGCTCCAAGGAGGAGCATTCTTTTCTCTAGATCCCATGGTCTACTTGAGGCCATGAGCACTATTGGTGACCACTCCCTAGGAGGACATGGGGAGGAAATGTATTTTGGAGGACATAATCACCTTGCACCATACATCATTCACTTTCTCCATAAATTTGAGGAGAGTGGGATAGCAAGCAAGTGGTTGAGAGGCCACACTTTTTGTCACACTCCTTTGCAGTTAAGGATCAAACTGCATTGGTTACAATTGAGGGACCATTTTCCTTCTCCCTTGCCACACATGACAATAAGCATGGTTCTCATTATGGTTCATTATTTTGATGTTGTCTTTATGTTTTTTGAGAGCATGAGTGGGGGAATGGCACATTGGTTGGATGTGTCCCTTGGGGGAGAGAGCTCCCACATTATTTGCATTGCATGTTCTAATGGGAGCATGAGAGAACATGTGGTTACTACAACAAAACAATTGTTTTCATTTGAGGTGAGCCATATGATTGATTGGATGCCATATGATGGTAACTTCCAACTCATCACATATGAGATGATTTGGGACAACATGTTTCATAACATTGGAGAAGAGACCCTTGGAGGTCTAATCTTCATCTTGCCACTTGAGGGAAACATTATTGCAGCCCAATATCAGCATATACTCTGCACTTATCCTAAGTGGAGAGGAGGAAAATGTGGGGTAGGATATTTTGTCTACCGAGATAAAATTTTCAGCCCACCTATATTGCAGGAGCCAAAGGTGGAAGATGATTGTCAGGAGTTGCAATGTTGGGAGGTAACTCACTTTGTATGGATGATTGATTGGGGGGATGGAGGATCTACATGGGGAAGATGTTCCTCAACACATTTCAAACTCCATGCCTTGGGTGGAAATTTTCTGGTTATATCCTTGCAGTTTCTTGAGGACAAGAAAAATTTGGGAGGGGAGGATTGTAATATTCCCTTTTTTAGCACATAGCTAAATGGAATATTAAAATTTTGTTTTTATCACGTAGCAGCTAAATAAATTGGTCAGGAGGCCCATGCTCATTGAGAACTTGAATAAAATCCCTCATAATGTGAAAGAGATCATCAGAGTAGCTTTATTTTTCACCCTCAAGTGTGAAAAGGGGCAAATGCATGAAGACAAGGCCAAGTTTGACCAAGTCAACAACACTGCCATAGGAGGAGTGGATCACTTTGGAAGACAAGAAAGTGTGAATGAGGAATAGGATATTTGGTGGAGGAAATCCTAATGAGTGGGACCCATGGAGAGAGAGCTTTCACTTGTTTAAAAGGAGGGCAAGGAAACCATTGTTATTCATGAATTGGATTATTGACTTCGTTGTCTATGTAGATATTGTGCATTATTTTTATATTTAGCAAAGTTACCAGGGGAGTTCTTATTTAGGATTTATTCACCTTATTTAGGGGCCCCTTAAGGGGTTTTTCTTCATTCTCCACATATCTTTTCTCAAGGCCAAAGCCACCTCCTTCAGTTGCAACGTTATTCCTGAAGCAAGATAGCTTTGTGTTGCAGGGTGTTGCAATGCGGACTCCACAACGCCATTTCCTTGGCTCATCTTTTAGAGGAGGGAGCTTCTATTCCTCTAGGGGTTTAGTGAAGTAGATTCATGAGAATATTTTATATCATTGGCATCAGGAAAATTACTTCCCTTCACGAATAGCACAGTCCCTTCTCTAGACTGCGTTATTTCTTAGTGCAATTGCAGTGGGGACTTGCTCCACTATTTTGGAGGGTGAGATCTTCAAGGATTGGATCAGCCTTTCTCCTGATAGATACTTTGGATGAGATTCAGACATCATTTGCAACATCATTAGCTATCTACATCCATTTCCAGTTTCTAAGTTGCAGCTGCTACCTAGCAACTCTGGCATTTCTGCAAAATTTCCATTTTGTACTCATATCAGCCAATCCTTTCAAGGATTGTGTATTGTTGTTTCCAGGGGTTGAGATCTTGCTCCCCCTCTTTTATTTGAGCTGTATATTGTCATATTTTTGTATTGACACTATTTTGTAGCAATCCTGCTTTATAGACTACGCAGTCATAGCCCTGGGCATTCTTGTGTAGTAGTGTTTTATCATATTTTATGTACATGTTTCTTGAAGCTGATTTTTCCTATCTTGAGTAGTTATTTCCTCAAGATCGTGTATGCATTGTTTCTGCTATAATCCAATGTAATGGTTATGTGGATCTTGCGACATTCTTGTATTAATGTATTCACTGCTATTTCCAGCTCATGTTTATGTATTGCTAATCTCCACATTGTTAATATCTTGAGATATTCCCAGTAGTGTAGATGTTCCAATTTTGGAATATTACACACTGGTGTTATGTCTACATACAAAAATTGAATGAATCAGTACCATATACAATATTATAAAAATTTAAAATGTGCATAAAATATTAGCAACTTGTCACTTACCATCGGACCCCCATGCTCAACCTGGCGGTAGTGGCAAGTCCGAGATAGTCATCTATGTGTAGTGGCATCTGATCCAGATGAGAAAAAAACTTGAGTCGAAACATCCGTCCAACTGCCCCACCTCCCCCTCTACACAGTAGCCACCCCTAGGGTGCATCTTGGGCTCTTTCGGGCCTCCATCTTGGATCTGTATACGAGGTCGAAGTGTTGAGATATTCTCAAATAAGAGCGAGTACAACAGTGTGTTATATGCACAATCATGCTTCACCTACCGCTTACATAGCGAAAATTTTTGTTTCAACGATGATGGCATAATTTCGGGCCACCCATAGTAGGTCCCACTCAACACACTCTCAACAAGTATCATCTGATCGTTATTGATGTGGTGGAGCACCTAGTTGTCTAGGATTCACAGCACCACTATGGCCACAACACGGGTCTCTAGCCGCTCTAGATCCCTGATCTGTATCCATGTCCCCTTCACATGGAGACCCGATCAACAATGGAAATCTACAAAATACATAATGTTCCTCCCTCATGGTAACATTGGCTGCATATTTACCACCATCCCAAGTGCTAGGAGACCAGTCTGAAAATATATATCCTGGATATTCAACTTAATCTGGTGCATCTGCACTATAAATATCTCATGATAAAGATCCCAGTAGATGAATATCTGGGCCAAAAAGGGCTCTCCATCTCTCATCAAAGGGTTCTCCACAAACTTCAGAACCCCAAACCTGGCCAATGCAGTATGGACACCATGATCCTCTCAGATGTCCGACTGGAATGTGTCCAGGTCTCTCTCTCTCTCCAGTTGATCCCCAAATCTTCCATATCTGCAAAAACCATAATATTTGTCAATGTACAGAAAGGAAATACTGCATTACAACCATAAACCCAACTCTCAGCCAAAAACAACACCAAAATCCCTCTCTCTGACAGTTCACACTTTTCAGGCCATTCCTGGGAAAGGTCACAGTTTTCTACCCAAAAACTACTACCCAGGTCATAGATATTGCCCCAAAAAGTGTGACCCAGCCGAGAAGAAGAGCAGGGGCCTACTCCTAAGCTCTAGATTCCTAAACTGAACTTTTAATCCACTGAATTGAAAGAGTAGCGTCAGAACTTTTACCTGCAACTGACGGATCTCGATTCTAACAGTCGGTTTGTCTGCTATGATCGCCGCAAGATCTACAGCCTTTTCTCTTTTCTAAATTCACAACAACTACACTTGATATTAATCAAATTGGAGGGAAAATGCCTTATTAAAAGAGAAACCCTAGATTTTTCTTTCACCAATTGTGACCAAACCGTAGCTCGGTTTGACAAACTGTTAGCACTGTTGGAAAGCTCTCACCGAGCTCTCAAATGTGTATCTGTTATTTTTTTGTGATTTGAAACTTCATCTCAACACATTTCTTCCAAGAAGGATCACTTCACCACTCCTCAAAGTCAAATTTCTTCACTTGCAACACTTCCACTTGGGGCACCACTTTTCCTTCATAATTGTCCATTCTCATGTTGATTTTTGTCGTGAGTAACCATCTTTTACTCATGTTTTTATGGTCACCATCGGTCCTATTCTGTGTGGCAACATCATCGATTCACCCTTGTTTAGACCATCCAAGTTGAGTTATCATCACATCCATGGAGTCTATCCCGAGTCCCTTTGTATCCCGTTATAGTCCTCCATACTTCATTGTTTTGTTCCTCTCTCGTGTCATACATTTTGGCCTTCATTCATACTGTCCCCTATCCCTTCCGGTGTTAAAGCAGTAGTTGCTAGGTCATCCATGCCCTTTATGATTTAACAAGGAAAGTCACCAACCCACTACTTAGTACCCCCATTCCTCCATTATCCTTGGAGTAAGTCTATCAGTCGCTCTACTATTTCTCTCATGTCTTAGTTGAGTATCCCTTATTGCCTCACCTATGGTAGACCTCCTTCTATCGACATCAGCTTATTCATTCCAGAAGAAAGGTCTAGAGAGCAGTGTACCTTGGTTCTAGCTTCCACTCTTGTTCGGTACCTCGGGTCAGGCAAAGGGAATGTTTATTGCCCTTTGAATTGATTATTTCTCAGCTCCAGCTTCTTATGGCATGATTGAGATCCGTATACTTGATGGTTCAGTGATGAATTAGATTGTACCAATGATTCCCAGGTGTGTGTGATATTTTTCAGGTCTCATGAGGGGGTGGCCCTTCAGGTAGCCCCCATCATGCTCGAATGATCTTTCTACTACAACCTTGGATGCAGCTCCATATATTTGATGGTTCCAACCTCATGTGCTTGCAGCGCCTCTTCATTTTGCATGTATCATTCATATTTTTAGAGCCTTTCTATTTTATAGGGCCTCTTTGGTTGTACTTATATATCATGTACTAAGATATTATTATATATGTCCTGGTTGTTGTCCCAGGCACATTATGTATGTGGGATCCATTATCACTTTTTATCTGGCCCATGTTTATGCCAACATGTACTATATAGTTCAGTCCCTTGTTTACTAGATGCATTATTCTTTGTACTTTGTTTTCTCGGTGGGCATAGGTATGCCTACCCCGCCTCATGTAGAAAAGGTACTCAGTCATAAAAAAAACTTGTCGCACTTGTAAGTCTCGCCTCGTCAGGATCTTGTCCTCTAGTGCTTTAGTCAACCTTACATTTCTCTCTTTCTGACTCCACCTTCGGTTTGTAGTGATTGAGTTATTACAACGTACTTCGGTCATACGATTAGCTCCTAACACTCGCACATTGAGGGGCAATCGTTTACACCAATTTTTTTTCATCTAACATCTTACTATTAGATGGAGAAAAGTACACCATGTAAGACCAATTTTACCCGATTAAAATTGCTTTCACTATGAAAAATAACTTAGCAATCCATAATTTATTAAGTTTTTTATGGTCTAAATAGGAAACCCGATGAGAAATATTGAATAAAGCCCTATTTGTTTGCTTTTCATCAAGGGATAATTAATTAAAGCACAGTTTAATTAAAATACACAAGAAAAAAATATAACAAATTGTCAAGGACCTATAGAATGAGAAGAGATTAGAACCAGATGTGTTACCAGCAAGATTCTTTAAAGAGTTTTGGGAGCTTTTATGAAAAGAAATCATTGAATTCATAGAGGAATCAGGAATAAATAAGAGGATCTTGCAAGCTTTCAGATCAAAATTCATAGTTACAGTTCCCAAGAAAAATAACCTGACTCATTGTAGCCAATACAGGTCAAGTTCTCTATGCACTTGCATATATAAAACAACTACAAGAACCATTTCTTCAAGGCTAAATCCAATTCTGTCCAAAGCAATATCAAAGGAACCAATTGGGTTCGTCAGATATCAAGACATCCAGGATGCAATAGAAATAGTGCGAGAGGTATTGCACATTATCAAAGTGGGGCCGAGGCTCAAGAAAATAGATCCCACCAAAGTATTGAATCAAATAAGTTGGATTTATAAATGTCTAATCCTCATGAAAGTAAAATTATCTCATTGAATCATTGTTTGGATGGAATCATGTTTCAATTTAGTTGTGTATGTGGCTTTAATCAATGGAATAGCCTTTGATTTCACTAACCCTTCAAGAGATCTAAGGAAAACCTGCCCCCTCTTGCCCCCTTTGGTGCTTATGGTAGTAGAAAGGCTCAATATATAAATAAAGCAAAGCTTAAGAGGGGATGAAAAAGATGAGCTAAGTTTTCCAAAGGAACAATCATCACCCACCTAATGTTTGTGGATGGCCTCCTTTCATTTGGGAATGTCACAGTGGTAGAGGCAAGAAACCATGGAGGTGTCCTTAACCAATTTTGGGGCACAATAGGAATGGAGATCAAACTTAGAAATTCCTCCATCAAATTCATTTGTTTCATTCAATTCCAAAGGAAAATGATCCTTGGTTTCCTCCCTTTCACTGTGTATAACTTTGAGCACACAATCTCCTTGGATTTTAATTTTAAGCCAGACAATTACAAGTACATGGACTAGACATGGTTAATATAAAAAATTAGGGCCAGTATAGAGCACTGGAATCACATATGGATCTTAATGGGTGATAGGATAGTGTTCATCAGAAGTGTCCTGAACTCAATTTTGGTGGTATTTTCTTTAGTTAGCCAACATCCCCGAGAAAATCCTAAGAGACACAAGGAAGATAATATTCAGGTATATTTAAGGAGTAAAGAGTAGGTAATAATACCTCTTATTAGCAGGGAGGTTGCTTCAAATCCAAAGCATCTAGGGAGATGGGGAATAAAACATGTTTTGGATTTCTCTAAATCCTTAACTGTTAAAGGGGGTGTGAAATTAATCATGAAGAAAGGGATTTAGCAGAATATTTTATTTCATAATTATACCTCCTTGAAATCAATAAAGGAATGGGTTAAGGTCACCCAACATGCAAGTCATAAGAGGATTAAATTTCTGGAAGAATTTGATTGAAGCTTCAACATCATCAGCTCCTAACCTTGTTCAAAGGTTGGGAATTGGTTGGAAAGGAGGTACCTTACAAGATTCCTAGGATGAATGGATTGGAAAAGAGGCACCTTCCAATATGCCTAGAGTTCTCTTGGAAAAATTTAGGAGTATAAACCCCAACTACATATCAGACCTAGCCATTCCCATGGTTCACCACTCACAGAAGAAAGAATGGCTCAACAGCTTAGTCATGGGCCTTACTGGGAAAATAAGAGGAACAGTGGACTATATTCAGAGCTCAATTGAAAAAGGAAGGAATAAAGTTGGGGGAGGAAGAATACATGCTCCTCTGAGGCCAATCCTATCCAAGGTACTTACTCAGTCAAAACGGGATATGGAACATGATCAGACCTCGATCTGCAAGAGAGTTTCCAAGGTGGTGGAAACAGATTTGGAAAATAAAGGCCATGTCAAATAAAATTATGTTACATGGTTAGCACTAATCAATTCCATCCTCACATGGGATAACCTATAAAGATGAATGTTGTGAAACCAGTTCCAAAAATAGAAGAAAAGAGATATCAATGCCTTAGAAATAAGCCACTTCGAGGGGGAAACCTCCAATACATTACATGAATGAAAAATTGTTGGATGATTCAAATTACAAAACCTCATTTCTATATATAGGAGTCCATGGGGCCACAAAGTAATCCTAGTGGGCCACAATGTAATCCTGCCGACCTAACAATAATAATTTAAGGGAACAATAATAACAATAAGGGGGCTACACTAACAACAATAAGGGAAAATACTAGTAATATAGGTACCTAACATGTCCCTCTCCTTCAAAAAAGTGTTGTCCTCAATGCTTGAGTATCTCTACGTGCTTTTGTATAAAATTCTCATCCTCCCATATAGAATATTCAGTGGGTAAGTTCTTCCACTTGATGAGATACTCTGAAATTGATTGATTCCGTAGCTGTCGAGTTCTTGTTTATGTGACCGCTTCAGGTTCCAATATGATTTTTCCTTACTCATAAAGTTCTGGAAATATTGTTTGAGCTGGAGGATTTTCACCTATAACCTTCTTTAATCATGAAACATGGAAAATTGGATGCACTTGTGAAGAAGCAGGAAGCTCCAATTTGTATGCCATAGTACCAATATTTTGCAGCACCTTGTAAGGACCATAGTACTTTGGCTATAATTTATTATCCTTCTTAGCTTGCGTGAGGGACATTTGGTTGTATGGTTGTAGCCATAAAAATACCCAGTCTCCTACATCAAAAATTCTCTCATTGCGATGTTGATCTGCCTATTTTTTCATTCGATTTTGTGCCAAATTTAGGTTGTCCTTTAAGAGTTGGAGAACTTCTTGTTGATGCTCGATGTGATCTTCCACTGCCTGAACCTCTGAATTTTCTCTTAAAGATGATGTGATGGATGGTGGATGATATCCATAAAGTTCCATAAATGGGGTCATTTTTGCTGCAGTATGGAAAGAAGTGTTATACCACCATTCAGCTAGAGGTAACCACTTGACCCATTGTGTTTGTTTATCAGATACAAAACAATGAAGATATCCTTCCAAAAATTTATTTACTATCTCAGTTTGACCATCGGATTGAGGATGATAGGATGAGCTATGAGCTAATTGAGTACCCAAACAAGAAAATAACTCCATCCAAAAATTTCCAGTAAAAATGGGATCTCTGTCGCTCACAATAACCCTTGGGTTTCCATGTAGCTTTTGAATTGTGTCCATAAATGTAGTAGCAATTTTACTTGCTTTAAATGGATGAGATAATGCACAAAAGTGTGCATACTTAGTAAGTCTATCAACTACCACCATGATGACACTCTTTCCTTCGGACTTAGGTAAACCTGTGATAAAATCCATTGAAATCTCCTCCCAACGTTGACTTGGAATGGATAAAGGTTGTAGAAGTCCCGGGGTCTTAATTGTTTCCACTTTATTCTGCTGGCAAACCAAACATTCCGCCACAAAATTTTGAATATCAGATTTAATGCCATCCCAAAAAAATTCTTTCTTCACCCTGTGGTAAGTTTTTAAAAATCCCGAGTGTCCTCCTAAAGGAGAAGTGTGCAATTCCAGAAGAATATTTTGTTTTAGTTGGGAATTCTTACAAAGATATAAGCGATCATTGTACCATAAGGAATCATTTTTCCAACTAAATGTATCAGATGTACTAGGATCTTTCTGCAACTTTTGAATGAGTGTCCATACATCTTTGTCCTTCTTCCATTCATCTCTTGCTTTGGTTATCCAATCTGGTTGGATAATAGAAATGGCACAAAGCAATGCTTCTACCTCTTCATTCTTTCTTGAGAGTGCATCTACAACAACATTAAGCTTTCCTTTTTTGTAGATTATTTCAAAGTCATAACCCAACATCTTTGTGACCCATTTTTGCTGCTCTTCTGAAGATAGTCTTTGTTCCAAAAGTGTTTAAGACTATCATGATCAGTTTTTACCTTGAAGTGTCTTCCCATTAGGTAAGTTCGCCATTTCTTTAGTGCATGCAGTATTGCTAGCATTTCCTTCTCATAAATAGGTTTCTGTAAATACTTTCCTTTGATTGGACGACTTTCAAAAGCAATGGGTCTTCCTTCCTGCATTAAAACTGCACCAATTCCATTTCCTGAGGCATCACATTCCACAATAAAGGTTTTTGTGAAGTCTGGCGTAGCTAAGACCAGTGCTAGGTACATTGCCTCTTTAAGATGTTCAAAGGCCTTAGTTGCTTCAGGAGTCCATGAAAATGCATCTTTCTTCAATAATGTTGTTAGAGGTGCTGCTATTCTCCCATAATTCTTAACAAACTTGCGATAATACCCTATTAACTTGAGAAATCCTCGCAACTGCTTTATGGTTGTGGGGACTTTCCATTCCTTAATGGCTTTAATTTTGTTAGGGTCTACCTTAACACCCTTGTGAGATACAATATGACCCAGATATTCCACCTCTTGTACTCCAAAGAAACATTTGGATGTTTTTGCATATAATTGTTTCTCCTACAATATTTTGAGCACCTTGTCAACATGTTGAACATGATCCTTCCAAGACATGCTGCAGATTAGTATATCATCAAAAAATACTAGCACAAATTTTCTAAGGAAGGGTTTGAAAATGGAATTCATCAACCCTTGAAATGTAGAAGGTGCATTGGTAAGGCCAAAAAGGCATGACCAAAAATTCATAATGACCCTCATGAGTTCAAATGTTGTTTTTGGAATATCTTCAGTCTTCATTCTAATTTGATGATATCCTGAACGAAGATCCAACTTGGTAAAATAAATTGCTCCATGTAATTCATCCAATAATTCATCAATCACACGAATGGGAAATTTATCTTTAATGGTGAGCTTATTGAGCTCCCTATAATCCGGACACATTCGCCATGATCCATCCTTCTTGTGTACCAATACTACAGGAGCAGAGAAAGAACTTTGACTAGGTTGAATTATACCCGCCTCTAACATTTCTGCAATCATACGTTCAATTTCGCTCTTTTGGAAGTAAGGATATCTATAAGGCCTGATGTTTGGAGGAACACTTCCTGGAGTCAAATGAATAGCATGATCATGATCATGAATAGGTGGAAGTCCTTTGGGAGTTTCAAACACCTTGGAATGATTGTCCAAGACTTGTTGGAGATCTGCAGAAATAGATGATTTTGATGTTGGAACTTCTAGTTAGCATAATTTTGCAATTACACCTCGTTGTTCTTTATTTATAAGCTTTTTAATGACATTAGAGCTTATTATATTTCTTGGCTTCCCTGCAATACCCCGTAATTCGACTTCCTTTCCTTCTGAAAAAAATTTCAAGAAAAGTTCTTGAAAATTAAAAGCTACCGTCCCCAAAGATTGTAACCATTGTACTCCTAGTACAACATCAGCACCTCCCATAGGAATGGCAAGCATTGGACTAGTCAATACATATTCCCCCATAATTAGCTTGATATTATGGCATTTTCCAGAGCAATTTATAGTTCCTCCATTTGCAACCATCACTTGACATTCTGGTGCTGGGTATAGGAAAAAATTCAATTCCTTGGCTACCTTACAATGAATAAAATTATGGGTACTACCTGAATCAATAAACACTATTACCTTTTTCTTCTTGATATGTCCTTCTATCTTGAGAGTTTTAGGAGTGGTAATTCCTACCAATGCATTATACGATATGTTCAGACTCATTTCTTCCTCTTCCTGGGTTGGTTCTTGGTGAATATCCTCTTCTTGTTCATTTTCTTCTTCCTCTTCACAATCTATGTAAAATAATTTCTTCTTAGCACACTTATGACCTTTAGTGTATTTTCTATCACAACTGTAGCAAAACCCTTTTTCTCTTTTTTCTTCCAATTATTGTGGTGTCAACCTTGTAGGTTGTGGAAATCTAGGTCCCTATTTATAGAAGTGAGTGGTAGGCTTCCTTGTCACCATAATTTTACATTCAATTTTTCTTGCCAACCTGAATGCCTTCTCCAATGAAACAGGTTCCAAAATGTGAACTTCATGTTGGATGTTATCCTTTAAAGTACCTATCAAGAGATCAATCTTGTGTTCCTCTGGAATATATACTACCCTTATATTCAATTTTTGGAAGTCCTCAATGTGCTCCCCCATTAAACCCTTTTTTTTTAGATTTATCAATTGGCTAAATAAGGTGTTGATCTTTGTATCCTCATAATGTGCTATCATTTCCTCTGTAAAAATTTACCAACTAACAATTTTTTACGAGAGAAAATCCATCGATACCATACAAATGTATTTTGTTCTAAATGTAAAGTTGAAATGCATACCTTTTGTGTGTTTTGCAAATTATGGAGATCAAAATATTGCTCCATCTATAGTATCCATGTTACAGGATCCTTTCCATCAAAATTCCTCATATCCATTTTTGGAATATGCTGTTTCTTCTTGCCAACTTTAGATTTTATGAAATCACGATTAACATTTATTTTGTTCTCATCATGAGTTTCCTCTATTATTTTTTCACCATTAGGAAACATTTATTGTATCAACTTTTTCAAAACTTACATGTCTGTTTTTATATCATTTTTCATGTTTTCCATTTTATCATTGATCTTAGCTTCCATGTCATCCATCTTAGATTCCATGCCAGCTTCCATGCCATCTATCTTAGATTCCATGCCATCTATGCAATTCTTCAAACCATCCATCTTAGACTCCACACCTTTCTTCAAACCATACATCTTAGTTTCCATGCCTTTCTTCAAAACTTCCATGTCATTTAAATTTGTTGCTCTTTGTGGGAGTGAAATTTGTTGCACTTGCTCTTGTAATTTTGAAATGTCATGTTGCCATTATTCATCTTCATGAGTCATAGCAGAGCTTTATAAAGGCTTAATGGGTGTTGAATTATTTTTAAGGGCCATTTTAGAATCCAATTCTGATATCTATTTTACAATATTCCCTTTGAATCAATTCAAGTTGATTCTTCAAACAAGACTTATGCAATTCGGGAAAAAAAATACACACCTTTTACTTGCTTTTGAGGAGCTCGATATTGAAATTGAATTATCTATATAATTGTGAATCCTCAATATCTAAAACTCATCCCTGTAGTATCCCTTTAAAGCTTCTTTCAAATTCCACAGGTCTGATCTGATTTGGATTCTTTAAGGAAAATTTATGTCCAATCTCCCATAATGACCCAATTTTGGACTGGTTCAGTAGAGTGAACTTGTACAACTTGCCACGTGTCACTTTTTCCTCCTTTGGCTCTGAAATTGATAAAACGAAAACTAATGTATGTGTACTTGTAGCCACTTTTTATATCATTCCAATCCGATGCTCAAAGAGAGAGCTATGAAAGGGGGTTACACTAACACAATAAGGGACTATACTAGTAATATAGGGACCTAAAAATGAAACTAGGAAGGCCTTGAAGATGCCCTCTTTGTGAGGAAGCAGGGGAGATGGTGAATAGGAGGCCATCAAACCCAAAAAGCATGCAGAAAAGTACAAAGAAATGGGTATATTGAATGCATACCTCTTGTTCCATCCCTGAATGCCTTGGAAACACGCAATCGAGTTTTCTTCAATCCATCTCAGTTCACATTTTTTCCCTAACTCTTGCAACAACATGGTAACAACAGCCACGATGGTCGGGTTCGAATATGATCTTGCACTATTTTCAACTTGGGCATCTTCATATTCATCTATTCGTGTGCTTGCATCTAGGTATGAATCTGGGTATGGTATTAAATCGATATCGATTGCAACAGTCATGGGTTCAACCCCCTCTTCCCTGCCCCTACCACATTGGTGGAGGAAATTCCATCTCCCAAATGGACAGAAAAACTTTTTGGGTTATCGAATTCCAAGGTAGAAGGACTGTAAAACAAGAGAGGCAGTGATATGGACCGCATGCAATGGTCTTTTATATTAGAGTGATAATATTTAAAAATTTTAATCATAAGAGAAATAATATTAAAGCATTGTAATATTTAAAAAATTTAGTCACGATGATCAACATATTTTGATATAAAATAAAATTTAAAAATGTCAATTCTTAAAATATCTTTTCTACTTATATAATATCATTCCAGTAGAATATCACAATAACTTATGTCAGTAATTGTGCGGTCATTTTTTTTTACTTTTTAAAGGAATTTTTCTAGATATGAATCCCATCAATCATAAATCATCCTAACATATATCTTTGAAGTAATATAAATCATCCTGTGGATATTCTCAAAAGAATTATCACCCATAGCCTTAGTGATGGTGTAAGGCTTGTGTCGAAGTGGTATGAGCTTCTTATGGAAGTTTTTCAATTTCCCTTTACGCAAGTCCAACCATAACTCATCACCAACCTGAAACTTATGTGGATCCCAAAGGATTGTATATCTACTTGTACTTGGAGTTGGAAACTTTCTACAAAATATCATGAACTCATTGTTGAGTTCATCTGATATTTTCCTAAAAATTGGTTTCTTACTTACCTCGTTCCAAGTATAGGAGGTATCTCCAGGTGTTATACCATGAATATAGCTACATCAATTTGTGCCAATTGTTGGGACCCCAAGCACACTTGAAAAGGCTTGTGGCCAATAGAAATATGAAGAGATATGTCGAATTTATTTTGAAAATATGGAAGGATTTCAACACGTGTATGTGGATGCTTGCAATTGTATACTCTAAAGGCATCTATAATAATCCCATTCACTACTCCTTTTTATTTATCAATCTAGGGACGAAAGGTAGTGGATTTGGTCAATCTCGAACACCATCATGGACCAAAGGTTAAACCAAAAAATACAAAGGAAACTGCAATCCCTATCAAGAAATATGGTCTATGGAAACCCAAAATGAACCAAAATATGCTCGAAGAATAACTTATGAGTGGATTTTGTTGTGACAATCTTCTTACAAGGTGCAAAAATTGCCATCCTAAGGAAGCAATCAATAATAATAAAAACACATCCATTACCATGATTTGTTGAGGGAAGACATGACATAAAATCCAGGGGCACTAACTCCCAAGGATTATCTAGAGTAGGAAAAGGCCTACAACTGATGTGGATGTCAATTTCCTTTGGTAGAATATAATTCTTCGACTTCTTACAGGCTTCGACAATAGAATGTAGTTCATTGTCATAGGTTGGGTATCTATGAAACCCAATATAGAGTGTTTGGATATGATAAAACATCAAATTTTTGTGTCATGTGGGCACTACATCGACAACATGATTGATTGGCTCATATAGTCCCTGTTGTATAGTCATTCATTGATGAAAGCTACTTCCCAAATGGGATAGAAGTGAAAATTGATAGTTGGAAAGTTAGGAATAATGGCGTTGGAGATAACATTGTTTCCATAAAGAAGAGAACCAAAAATAGGCTTCATGAACACCATCAATATCTACTGGAGGTGTTGCAATTAAATAAATAATGAATAAAAAAAATTTGGTCAATAGGACAAGGATCATGAAGATTTTGAACCATTCAATTTAAAGATGGTTTTCAGTGCTAGTGATCTAGTCACATAAAAGACCCCATATATTTTTTCTTTGGGATACCCCCAAGATTCAATAAGTAATCCAAAGTGAGTAGATTCATTGATAAGGTGATAGTGCTAACAACTCTGAGTTGACCCAAAGTGACACCTTGTGAGTCTTGCACAACTAGGGTGCCAGTTTGAGCATCAAAAGGAGGCACAATTGCACAAGTGGAAACATCTCACAATTGGGGAACTTGGCCACAACTATTTATGTGTTTTTGCATTGAGGGTAAATTTTACATTTCACAAGGCACAAATCACATATTTGGAGGAATTTTGGATAACTTGGCTTCAACCATAAAATAAAATAAAATTGAATAATGATAAATAGAAGATAATTAAAGAGAACTAAACTCTCTAGCTTCTTGTTCTTCACTCTCAACCAATATCTTCTCTAATCTCTCTCTCTCTCTTTCCATTTTCTTCATAAATTCCTCTCTTTATTTTATTCTAGCTTTAGAGGCTTCAACAGTTGTTGCCTCTGCAGCCATTTTTTCCTCCCTCTCCACTTCGGCATCCTCCGAATCATATCCTAAAGCTAAATCTATATTTGTGTCTGACTTTTATCACTTACTGATGAACTACCATGGATATAATCTAATTCAACTTTGACTCTTTCTTGTCCTTCCTTGGTGCATCTTTTCATGTCCACAACCTACAACTCTGAAACCACTACAAAAAATATACTTATTTCTTTACCATGTATGATGTCTCATGCTATGTAAGTGTTTTATTTCTTAGTTTTCTCAAGAGATGTACTGTAGGAGTCTTCCCCTTTCCTGCTGACTATCAAAATTTTCTTAGTTTACAATAATCATTTGAAGTTTGCTTTATTGTCCTCATGGCAGACATCTTCTTTTAAAGTCACTGATATTGTATCTCTAGCTTTAACTTGAGACTCAAATGTCAATTTGTGAAAAGTTTCCAGTTGGGCTCTTATTGAGTTGTCTTCCTTTACATGTTAAGGAGAAATACTACTAACATAAAAAATAAAACCTTCATCATGTCGGTCAACACTTTCACTTGAAGGAATCCCTTTGTAACTATGTATGTCTATGTTTTGTACCCCATCTTGAGCCTTTGTTAAATATTCTGATATAGATGGATCAGATCCACTCCCCTGAGTGGAAGAGTTACTACTAGAAATGATTTCTGGTTCATTGGTACACTTACTGATGCTAAAGGATTCACCTCTTGTAGCAGGTGTCTCATTCTATATTATGTATCCATCTCCTTTTCATGTAGAATCAGTATCTTATTTCTTATCACGTCTCACAAATTTTTTTGAATTAAGAGATACTGACGATGCCAAGCCATCTGAATGATGTCACTCTGTGAAAAATTTGAATTATATGAATTGGGTGCAGCATGCTTAGAAGCAAAATATGTTGATATTTCAGTATTTGAAACCCCATTTTTGGATACATCTTTACCTACAAATAAAGGAATCTTACCTGTAACATTACCATTTCCATCATGATAAAAGTTTCTCAAATTGCTTCCACAACTAGCAAGCTCATGAGAAACCAAAAGTTCTGCCCAGTCGTCATTTCCCAGGACCGAAAATGACTTAGAAACCTTAGGCAATGATCTCCCAAGTGCCTCTTATATTTTTTCCTGAGGCTGCGAGGAAATTTAACTTGAAGTGGATTTATTAAGGCCATGGAGATGTCAGGTCGGTGAATGTTTTTCACTGCAAATATTTTTTACGTGCAATTTATTCAAAAGTTCATGGGTCTCCTGTCACATCTTATTGAATTGATCTTGCAAAGGAAAAATTCCATTCAGATTTCCAAATCCGATGTCAAGTTCATTGGATCGAGGCTTTTCTTGCTTTCTAAGTGATTCCAAAACTTGCTCGTCAATCTGTAGATTTACACAATTTACTGAAATGGAATTGAAATCTTATAAACAATTTCCACAAAATTCACCAAAACTAATGTAGTAAGGGTTAGCACGATATAAAATCCCCAAACATCCAAAAGGGTTGATTTCAAATCTCATTGGTTAATGTTAGCAGGAGATCTTTGATGGTCAATCTGTAGAATTTCATAATTTCCTTAAGACAACAGACATAATGAAGTGAGGGTTTCTAGGGTAGAAAATTGCCAAGAATCCAGAGGTTTTCTTTCAAATTGCATTGGGTTTTGTTAAATAACATGAGTTTTATTAACATTCTGGCATTCTCCACATGCTATTTGTTCAAGATAAAAAATCAAAATCTAAGAAGAATTAAGTAGATATATGTTGTAATTTTGATGGATGCATGTGATCTGGATTAAGCAATGAGAAAAGGCATTAGAAAAATTGTGGAAAGAGGCAAGAGATACAAATATATTTACTTGATCAAGTAAACTCTGGGCCACTTGAAGCTTTGAAGAAATCCATGCAGCCATTGTTATCCACGATGCTCAACCTTCCATCTTTCCATTATCTGACTAGTATTTCCTTGTGCAAATCCTTGAACCAGGGTTCGAATTGAGTATTTTCAGCGCGTAAAACTGTGGGCAGTAAGGAAATGGGGATGGGACTAGCTATTCTATACTATACAAAAATTACAATTTACTACAGACATAATAAATTATATAAGTCACTGATATAGAAATTATTTTAAATGTTCTTAGCAGAGTATTTCACAGCTTTTCTAGACTGTAATATTCCCAATTAGCAATAGCTAATTGGAAATATTAATTTGTGTCAATTTTGTTTAGCTTAGGAATAAACGTAGTCCGCTTATGAATAAACATGAGTAAAAGGGACCTTGAATCACTCTAAAAATAAGATGCACGCGGTAATTTAGGAGGGCCGAGTTGGGCACGCAACAAGAAGGTATTACCATGAGGATATTACTATGGTATTGGGGATTGAGGCAGCCGTAGGATTTGAGAGCGGCCAACACTATATAAAGAAGAAAATTTCATCATTCGGTGGATCATGGAATTTATGCCTTTTGAATCTAGTCATTGCGACTTAAAGCACGTTGGTTGTTTAGCCTATCTGCAGTGCTGTTTAGCACATTGAGTGTCTCCGTTCAGAGATCTCGCCCTCAGTCCCAGGGGACTTCGAGTGCCTGCTCGGGTGAGGTAGTCCCGTCAGTGTCTTTATAGGAAGATCGATCGGCTATATTGATAGAGGAGCAGCACGTCTATTGACAGCGCAACTTCTTTTGAGGAACAACGCATTTATTGACTGTGCAATCCTGGGTGGAGGTCCCATTCTGTGTCGGGGAAATCAACAGTGGGTATTCATGGAGGATCTCGTCTATTGTGGACTTCTAAACCAGCGAGAGAGCATAATATTGAGGATCATAGGTAGAGGAAGCATAATCGTTGGGAGGAAAGGATAGATCCGATGGGAGGTATTGTTGGGCAGCGACACAATCGTCTTCAGTAGCTAGAACGCAGATCTGAGTCACAGCTATCCCATGCGATACAAATCTGAAACACAACAGCATTCCAAGAATAGATCTTGTGCAAATGTAGATGCTTGATCACTTATTGTACTCCTCTGTATTTTTCCAGATTAATAAAATGGCTCAACGCTCTCTTATTTCTTGAGTATCTGTGCCTACTATTTTATGTCTGCAATCTGTTATTTTCTCCCTTTGCATCTTGATTTCTGTACCATTTGCTGTGTTTCCCTTACACTCTTAGACAGATTCTGGAAAGGGCCAAATAGCCTCCAGATCTCATCCTCTTTTCAGAGGTGAAATATCTGGTAAATGCCCTCCCAGTCAATCTCTGGTTAGAGTTTACTGTGTTGTACAAATATTCCCAAAAAAGAATATTACAGTGGTATCAGAGCATAGATCTGGCTCAGCCTGTGGAGCTAGTAGTCTAGTCATCGGAAGAAAAACCCTACATCTGCCACAGAGGTAGGAAGTACAGATATATTGAGCGCTGGTTGAAGAACACCTACGGAGAAGGAGATTGCGTTAGGGTAATTGACACAGAACAGGAGGAGCCTGCGATAGAAGCAGAGCAGAGAGGGTCAATGGCAGAGGATAGCGATGAAAAATAGTTTGGGGAAGCACTCCTCACATCAGTGCAGGATCTGGCAAGGAAGATAGAGGTGATGGGTCAAAGATTCACAGCTGTGGAAGCTAGATAGCATGAAATCCCAAAGGGTTTCCATGTTGATGAAGGGTCGGACACATCCCACCATTTACAGGAGAAGGTTGCCGCTCCTCACCCAGCATCACATGCCCCCATTCGTGCTACTATGCCTACTTTCCTGAGTACAGATACGCGGTCAAGAGAACAAGAAGAACCAGACCGTATAAGTGAGTATTTTGCTGAGTACCAGGCAGTTGGGCAAGAGTTCAGAGATGTCATTTTATTTAAATACTTTGTTCAAATCAAGCGGGACAGCAGACCTCGCGACCATCATAAAGGGAACAAACATTATCATGATGGGGATACCCAGCGTACAGCAAGCCAATTTAATTTTCCTACGTTTGATGGTTCACCAAACAGTTCGACAAAATCCTGGGTGGGGAAGCTGGATATATATTTCCAGCTCAACCAGATGATAGAAACAGAGGCCATCAAGGTGGCCACACTACATTTGGAGGGTGAGGCTCAGGATTGGTGGTTCCATAGGAGGGTGACGCTTGGGCATTCCTTCGTGACTACCTATGCCGAGTTCACTCGAATACTGATTGAGAGGTTCGACCGAAAGGAACCAGAAGAGCACTTTGTTGAACTAACAAGGCTCAAACAAACCGGGAGTCCTGAAAAGTATATTGCAGATTTTCTAAGGATTTTAGTAATGGTGCCAGATCTATCCATAGCACGGATGATCTATATGTTTGTGGAAGGGTTGAGATAGCCACTTTGAGGACCTGTCAGATCCACTAAACCAGCCACACTCCAGGATGCCATTGGTAGGACTAGGGATTTGCAGGATGCCTTACCCCGGACCAAGACATCTTACCCCCAGAAACCGGCTTTCCAGCCAAAGGGGAAGGATGTAAGGATTCCGCCCCCAAAAGGGAATCAGGGGAGGGTACAGCTTGATGATGATTCCTGGAGGGAATTGAAGAAGAAGAGGTTGTGCTTTACCTGCCAAGAACCATGGGCACCAGGACACAGATGTGTTGTGGGCAAGGCACATTTTATTGAGGTCTTCTCTAAGAGTAGTGGGGAAGAGAATGAGTATGAGGACGGGGAGGCAGGAGACAGTCAGGGGGAGCAAGGTCATTTTCCACCCCCACCTTCAGGGGCAGGAGGTACAACCTCTACACCCACAGGGGGGACCCTTGTGGCATTACGAGGAGTACCCAAGTATCTGACACTACGAGTCCAAGGGACAGTATGTGGGAAACGAGTTTCAATCCTAGTAGACAGTGGGGCAACCCACAACTTCATTGATGCACAAATGGTTGAGAGGAGAGGCATACTGACAGAGAGCTTCGATGGATTTTCAGTATTGGTCCCAGGCGATCAGACGATGCAGTGTGCTAGGTGTGTTCCAGAACTGGCTGTAACGATGGGAACCTACACAATAACCGACCACTTTTTCGTGGTCAACATACCAGACACCAATGTGGTATTGGGTGTACAGTGGCTGATTACTTTGGGAAAAGTTACCATGGATTGGGAGGCCTTGGAGTTGGAATGGGATAACAAGAAGACCGGGAAGCATGAGAAGATATGTGGGATGCACACTTACCCTCCTTAGACTGTTTCAGCTAACCGAATGGAGGCAGACTTCTGGAAAGGAGACATAGAGTGGCCAGTTGAGTTGCAGGCATTAGTGGCAGGGGCTACCAGGAAAAAAGTTCATCCAGATATACAGGCCATCCTTGACAAGTATGAGACGGTATTTGGAGAGATACCGCTAGGACAACCACCCGTTCAGGGGTTTGAGCACACTATTGAGTTAGAACAGGGCGTCTAGGCCATTATTACCAGACCCTATAGGAACCCCAAGGCTTATCGAGATGAGATTGAGCGGGCCATCCAGGAGTTGCTGGCTCTTGGACACATTCGGCCTAGCACCAGTCCTTTTGCTTCCTCGGTGCTGTTGGTGAAGAAAAAGGATGGTACATTGAGAATGTGCATTGATTTTAGGGCCCTAAATAAGAAGACCTTGAAGAACAGGTACCCCATACCACGGGTTGACGAGTTGATGGATGAGCTAAGAGGAACTCAGTTCTTCTCAAAAATTGATTTGAGTTCCAGATACCACCAGATTCCCATGAGGGAACAGGACATCCCCAAGACCTCTTTCAGGTGCCATTACGGCCACTTTGAATTTTTGGTGATGCCTTTCGGGCTAACTAATGCCCCAACTACTTTCCAGTCATGCATGAACCATATCTTCCGCAATCATCTGAGGAAGTTTTTGTTGGTATTTTTCGACGATATATTGATATATAGCAGGACTTGGGAGGAGCATCTCCAACATATAGAGATAGTATTGCATATCTTGGAGGAGCAACAGTTCTACGCTAAGCTCTCCAAGTGTGAGTTTGGGATGACATAGATGTTGTATTTGGGACACATCATAGGAGTGGACGGAGTGAGGGTCCACGAGGAGAATATTAGGGCCATCCGAGACTGGCTAGAGCCAAGAAACGTGACGGAGCTTCGAGGATTTATTTGAATCTGCACCTATTATAGGTAGTTTGTCAAGAATTTCTCTCAGCTTGCAGTACCCCTTACAGATCTAACAAAGAAGGGGGCATTCAGTTGGTCAGATACAACACATCGGGCTTTTGACAGGCTCAAGGAGGTTATGAGAAGTTGTCCAGTGCTTGCATTGCCGAATTTTACACAGCCTTTTGTTTTGGAGTGTGATGCGTCAGGAGAAGGGATCGGTGCAGTCTTGATGCAGGGAGGCCACCCTATAGCCTTCGAGAGCAGAAAGATCCTTCCCCATGAATGGTTGTATCCTATATAAGACAAGGAAATGTTGGCCATTATGCATGCATTGGCCAAATTCTGGCAGTACTTAGTGGGCAATAGGTTCTGAGTAAGGACTGATCACAACAGCGTCAGGTTCTTTTTGGAGAAGAAACAGCTGTAGGAAAGGCAACAGAAGTGGATCAGCAAGATCCAGGCCTATGACTTTGACATTGAATATCTTAAAGGGAAGAATAACATGGTAGCTGATGCACTTTCACGTAGACCGGCTACATTGTCTCTAATGAGCCTGGATACAGATTGGAGGGATCGACTCTTGGTGGAGTACTCCAAGGATATATTTGCATGTGAGGTTCTGGATGGTTAGGTGACCGACAACAGATATAGGGTGATAGATGAAATCATCTACTATAGGGATAGGATTTTCTTAATGGAGGGCTCCCAGCTCAAGGAGAAGATACTTCAGGCATCTCATGACTCACCATTATCCGGACATCAGGGGTTTAACAAAACCTACCAGGCCATGCGAGAGAGGTTCTCATGGAAAGGCCTCAAGGAGGACATGCTCTGGCACATCAGGGAGTGTGAAGTTTTCTAGAGAAACAAGGGGGAGATGAACCATCCTGCAGGCTTGTTGCAGCCTCTTCCCATTCCGAAGGGGAAATGGGAGAGCATTTCAATGGATTTCATCACGGGGTTGCCCACAGTGCAGGGCAAGGACTGCATATACATCGTCGTTGATCGGCTGGCAAAGTACGCACATGTTTTCACCATATTCACACACTACACAGCGGCACAGGTGGCAGAGCTATTCTTTAAAGAGATTTTCAGGTTGCATGGTCTTCCCAAGACCATCATCAGTGACATGGACAGTCGCTTTATGGGAAGATTCTGGCAGGAGCTCTTTCGGCTGGTAGGGACGGAGCTGACACCAGGCACCAACTATCACCCACAGACAGATGGGAAAACTGAAATAGTTAACAAGTGGCTGGAGGGATACTTGTGTAACTATGCAAATGGGCAGCAGAAAGCATGGCTGGAGTGGCTGTATCTAGTGGATTATTGTTAAAATAACACATATTATATGTCCATCGGTATGACACCATTCTATGCCTTGCATGGGTACTATTCTTCATCTTTTGTTGATATAATGTTGGGTGCTAGCAAGGCTTCGAGAGCCAAAGATTGGATCCAGGAGAGTCAAGACATTCTCCGCGCTCTCAGGGATAACATGGCTACAACGCAGAACCAGCAGAAGCGGTATGCCGATAAGGGATGGATTGTAAGATAGTTTGAGGTAGGAGACTTGGTCTACCTACTTTTACATCCATATCGACAGTCATCACTGAAATAGAAGGGATATGAGAAGCTTAAGCCTTGTTTTTACGGGCCATACAGGGTGATACACAGAGTTGGACAGGTTGCGTATGAGTTAGAGCTTCCCCAAGGCAGCAAGATTCATAATATCTTTCACATATCATGTTTGAAGAAAGCATTGGGGCGACAGGTGACCGTAACAAAGGAGTTGCTGCCTACAGATGATGAAGGACATTTGTTATTATAGCCCTAGGCGATTATTGATGCTAGGGGAAGGTAGCTACGAAACAGAACCATCCGGGAGTTCTTGGTGAGGTGGAAGAATTTTCCGGATGAGGATGCGACTTGGGAGAATGAGAAAATCTTGCAGCACCCATCACTCCAGTTGCTTGGGGACAAGTGACACTCTGTGGGGGGAGACTATAATATTCCCAATTAGCAATAGCTAATTGGAAATATTAATTTGCGTCAATTTTTTTTAGCTTAGGAATAAACGTAGTCAACTTATGAATAAATGTGAGTAAAAGGGACCTTGAATCACTCTAAAAATAAGACGCACGCGGTAATTTAGGAGGGCCGAGTTGGGAACGCAACAAGAAGGTATTACCATGTAGATATTAAAATGGTATCATGGATTGAGGCGGCCATAGGATTCGAGAGCGGCCAACACTATATAAAGAAGACAATTTCATCATTCAGGGGATCATGGAATGTATGCCTTTTGAATCTGGTCATTGCGACTTAAAGCATGCTGGCTGTTTAGCCTGTCTGTAGCACTGTTTAGCGCATTGAGTGTCTTTGTTCGGATATCTCGCCCTCAGCCCCAGGGGACTTCAAGTGCCTACTCGGGTGAGGTAGTCCCGTCAGTGTCTTTATAGGAAGATCGATCGGCTATATTGATAGAGGAGCAACACGTCTATTGACTGCGCAACATCTGTGGAGGAACAATGCATTTATTGACTGCACAATCCTGGGTGGAGGTCCCATTCCGTGTTGGGGAAATCACCAGTGGGTATTCGTGGAGGATCTCATCTATTGTGGAATTCTAAGCTAGTGGGAGAGAATACTATTGAGGATCACAGATAGAGGTAGTGAAATTGTTGGGAGGAAAGCATAGATCCGATGGGAGGTATTGCTGGGCAGTGACACAGCCGTCTTCAGTAGCTAGAATGCAGATCTGAGTCACAGCTATCCCATGCGATACAAATCTAAAACAAAACAACATTCCAAGAACAAATCTTGTGCAAATGTAGATGCTTGATCACTTATTGTACTCCTCTGTATTTTTCCAGATTAATAAAATGGCTCAACACTCTCTTATTTCTTGAGTATCTGTGCCTACTATTGTATGTCTGTAATCTGTTATTTTCTCCCTTTGCATCTTGATTTCTGTACCATTTTCTGTGTTTCCCTCACACTCTTACACAGAGTCTGGAAAGGGCCAGATAGCCTCCAAATATCATCCTCTTTTCAGAGGTGAAATATCTGGTAAATGCCCTCCCATTAAATCTCTGGTTAGAGTTTACTGTGTTGTACAAATATTCCAAAAAAGGAATATTACATTGACTTATATCTATTTAGTTGATTTTTCATCTTCAGTATAGGTGATTGTAAATTTTCAATTTTCCATAACATTTGCTCTATGGTTTTTAATCCGTCGTTGGATTCTGTCCTGTTAAATGATCCTTGGAATAATTTTCCTCTAATATATCGTTACTCACATTACTTGTAATTGTTTTCATGCTGTTAGAATCATCATCAATTCAAACTCCATCTACTTCCAATCTTTTCTTCTTCTCATATAAAGAAAACAAGGGATGATGAGAGATATCAAAATACAACTCCACTTCATTTTCAACCTTCTTTCTTTGCTTTCACTGCAAAATCTAGTGCCTATGAGTTTTATCTATTAAAAGGGAAGATCTCACTGTAAATTCCTTCACAGCTTGCTTCTCATCCTTCCATGGCTTTCTTGCTTGAAAAACTTCAAGTAAGTGGTCGTATTTGGAAGCTCGACATAAAATTTCTCTAATCTGCAATTCAATCCACTGTCACCGCCATTCAATATGGTTTCTATAATCTTTCCACTAAAGTGGCAATGCCTTATTCCTCTTCATTAATCCACTTGCATGAACTACGCAGAAGTTGGAGCTCAATTACCATTACATAACTCTAATTCTACTTCAGCAACATCACACATTCTAGAGCGTGGACCATCATTATCGCTATCAAATTCTGTGTCTCTAAATTAAATTGAACATTTAGTGTCCTTATCAACAGGATTGAATCTGATTTCATCTCTAGTGCATTTTATAATTTCCACCATTGACTCATTTGTTTGAACTTGTAGATTAGCCTCAGAAATAATATCCAATATAGTCTCAGTGTTTGATATGTTCTCCTCTAGTTGTTCAACATAGGCCATATTTTTTTTGCATGGAAAAGTAGAACCATAGACATATTGGAGGCTTTTATCTTCAGGGAGACCATTGGTGTCAGTAGTTATCAGTAAATTGACAAGCTTCTTATCAGGCAAATTATATATTTCACACGTAATACATCCTTGGTAATTTCTTTCTTTTTTTTTAGAAACTGAACTCTGCATATTGATAAATCATTTACGATGTCCATTGCTAAAAGCATAAAGATAATAGTGCTTTTACCCTCAGATTCATTTGGGATACCAAAACACATTTCTATTCTATCTACAAACTGTTCAAGATATTTTCTACCCTAATATAATAAAGTATGTACAACATTCCAGATGCTAGAGCCTCTCTCTTTATAACTCATCCCACAGCCTTAGATGTCTTCAAATTCATCCACAAATAATCTCCATGTCCTGTAGTCCTTGGAATGTATCTTATGACGCATATAAGAAAATCATATTGGTTTTCTAGGTCTCTTCAAATGATCTGGCCCAAAGGAATCTTCCAACGGATTGGAGAAAAATCCATTCTCATCGAGACTTAAAATCCCTTCGAGGATATCTATCAAATGTATTCCATCATCTGCAGATAAGCCATTTTTTTGCATCTACTGTTTCGACAAACTTCCTTTACTATTTCTGGTAATGAGGCATTGATCTCCTGGATCACTTCTAGTACAAACCTTATAAAACACATGTTCTCTATAGCTGCCATTCGGTTCTTGGTTGGATAGATTCTCTAGCTTCTCCAATATAGAAGGAAAAAAACCTTTGCCAACATCACCTTTGTTACACCTTGATGGTTGAAATTAGACCCGTGAAATGAATAAATCTCATGCGCATTGCCATTTTCACAAACAAGGGATTCTCTTCCTGTTTCGGTGTTAAAAAAAATGCATGTTCCAAGACCTGCTACGCTTGCTCCTATGGCCTTATTTAAATGCCAACTCTTTGATGTGATGTCCTCCTTGTCTACACTGTAAGAGGATTTAGCCAATGTAAAGTTTAAATCCCTTACATAAACCACTTTTCCACTGCTTGTAGGTAAGGAGTCCATGCCAACAAAGCAGTTATATGTTTCATAGATATCTTTTTCCCTTAATGTTTTTTCATAGAAACTGGACTCTCGTTTTTCCTCATGAAGGACCAGGAGAATGTGAAGCATATTTGACGTACACAGAATCAATAGTAAATGGTTGTATTCTGAACAAATCCATGACACATATAGCCTTTCCACTACTTGAATGTTGTGGAGTCATGTCTACCAAATTTCTCCCACTGTCTACCCTCAAAAGCTTATGTGCTGATATAGGGTATCGATTTGACAATGTACCCTCAAATGTTGCATGTACTTTTCTTGCAAAAACCCCATCTTGCACAAATTTTCTCAGTAAAACCTCCACTTCACATCATTCTTCTAAGAAAATTTTGGTCTTAAATAATTGAGAGGAGGAATTCAATTTCACCATACCTGAGATATGTACCTGAGATATATTAGACATGTAGAGAGCCTTAGCTGTGAGTTTCAAGATTGAATCCATTCAGAAGGCGCGATCTCAAAGAAATATGAGTTTCAAACCATATGTTAGACCTTTGACACCAATAGGAAGGCAAGAGACCAGTCAATTAACACCAGATGGGAACACCACTCCAACAATGATGTGAAAATATATCCAAGGAATAGAATATATTTTTGAAAAAAATATCATTAAATATGAAAACTCTTATATAAATATTGATATCAATCTCTATCTATATTTCAAAAGAAAATGTTGAAAGTATTTTAGTGTATTGTTATTGATTTTTTCTATTCTTTAGTTTCATTTACATAGTTCTACAACATGTTAATTTTATTTGAAAATTGATTTTCAAGGATATGCATTGAATTTTCATCTAGAATAACTTATTTTTAAAGTTGTTTTTATGTTTTCAAGTTGCTTCCTCAACTTCAATCAACCAATATAATTTCATCTTCGTGAGATTCATTTTAGAAAAGGTTAGGGGTAATTTCTAGTTTAGTAAAGGTGAAAGATAACTGGTCTCTCATTGAATCACTATGTAAAGTTGATTAAATACCAAAAAAATTAAGCACTTCACCAAGTCATGATTAAAAAGAGTATTATGAAAGTTCATTCCCAATATTTTAACCAGAAATATTAAGTAGTTTTACATAACGAAATGATGTCCTAGAAAACATATTTGCTCCATTAACAAGACGTATAAATATATCCACACTTCTACACATACGAAACTCAATTTTGAACACTCGGAACAATTTTTCAATATGGTTGGGAATGGAACATGAGTGTCCCTATGTCCCTAAATTTTTTCACTGTATGGAAAAATCTCTTAATTCATGGGTATGAATTTATAACTTTTGTGGAAATCAAAACAACAGTATATCTGTTTTTTCTTCTTGCACATGGGTGCTACTGTCACGCAAGTGATATGAATCATTCCTCTTCCTTCAAAATGATGACTATACATTTCCCTAGGATAGATAAAAAGTGCCAAATTAGGCTTAAATAAAGACCATGCATTTCCCCAAGAGGATGAAGAATCACAGAGTTGAGTCCTCTCTTTCAATATCAATCCACTGAATTGACAACGCTTTACCATCTGACCCTATGTAAATAATGGAGCGTACTACTCAGTTTCTTCTTTTCCATATCAATTTATGGCAATTAGGCTTCAAATTAGGCTTTCTCAATCTCGTCTGTTATGACGAATTCATTCTCATTTTCCTTTGTCCACTTCTTCACTTCCATGCCCACCTTAAACTCCTTGGAAAATTTTTCTGAATGTTGCATCTAGGCCACCATGTGAACACCCATGTTGATGCTCTCCAAAGTTGAATTCCACATGCAGTCCATTAAGAAACTACTAGTAAGCCCTCGAGCCAATTCATGGATTATTTGGCATGATAGAGAATATGTTGTACCAAAAGAAACATAAACGATTGAATTTGGAGCTTTCTCATCTAGCCATCTCAAGAAACTTCCAACTTTTGAATTACCTTTCTTATTTGTCCAAATTTATTAAGGAAGAAGATGACCGATGTGAAACAAAGGATACTCACCATAATGTTCTCGATGTATTTGTTGTCATCCATGAATTGGGATTCCAGGCCACAAAAAATTTTCATGAGATGTCTTGTCATCAGTGCTAGAATTTATGCTTTACCTCCATATATGGAAGTAATAAATCTATCCGGGAAGCACCAGTTGTATGATATAATGCATTCCAAAATTTGAGTCATGTTCGCCCATATCGATGAGAAATAGGCATTGATGCAATTGAAATTGTAGGCAGGGAATTGATGTTTGTCACCAGTTTGAACCCATGCCAACAACCAGTCATGTACAATCACAATCCTATTGGAATTGGAGAAGCATAGGATATGTATCATACGATTGAAAATATCTCGGAGATTTTCCCTCGGACAGAGAAAACCAGATCGTTGAATTCATTTCTAGAAATATGGTAGTCGTGAGATCTTGCATGTGGTAAAAATGTTGATTCAAGGGAGGAGGAAGAAAACTGAAGTATCTGATTGGCTAAATATACCCAGACAAAGTCCGTAAAGGAACACCATTGGTGTAATGTTAAGGACCTATGAAAAAATATGACTTTTAAAACAAACATTGGCATGGAAATGATGGAAGATATAAAACATTGAACAAGTTGGTTTTAATTATGAAATGAAATAGAATTTTAATGTCTACGAGATTAAAAACAGTCTATTGGACCATTAGTTCCTTGTTTTTGGCCTTTTGCAATTCAATCCTTTTCTTATTCAAATTGATGATGATCTGAACCAACCTTCCAACGATGTCCTAGTTGAAAAATACAATGCCAAGAAACCGATGCTAACATATTTTCATAACTTTCTCTGATGTCTTTGAATGCATGACATTCCAAAATCTGCAAGATATTCACCTAAGGAGGCTTTCGATCACCCAATAAATCCTCCAACATGGCTCCCATAGGTTGCAAAGTCACGATCTAGTCTAGTCAAACACTTTGATCAAACACACCTCCACAAAATGTTGTTTTCCACACTGTTATTTTATTGCTCCTACAATTTTGGTTAGGGCACAATGCAATCCTTAACCATACATGTCAGCAGAAATATAAAATATTCAAGGGTTTTGGTCCTCCAAGGATAAAATTATGTAAACCTAGGATGTCTTAATATATGATTATGTTACCCTTGAAACAACACAGTTTTTGGCTATGGCCTATGGCCTAGCCCAGCAGTAGTTATAGGCATTCGACCTCATTCAAACAATTCCAAAACAAGATTATCATATTTCTTCTTTCCTCGACCTTGACTTCCCATCAACCCAGCCTTGAAACAAGCCTTTTTTACCCAAAAACAGTCCCTCTAGATGATTTTCACTCCCTACAACAACTAGACCTCTCCCACACCATGTAAGGAAGATTTTTTCTGAGGCTAACTCGAGTCTGTGACCTTCTTGAAATTTTATATCTCCTTTGTGTGAGTGATGCTCACAAAATGGATGATAAAAACACTTGCCTTCACCCTTTATTTATAGGAAATAAAGGGGCTCCAATGAATCATGAAGAGACACATCTATTGGAGTGATTTTCATCAATCCTACATGAATTGACATCCAATAATTAATTTGTCAACTTCAAAAATTCATTTCTCCTGAACAACAACACAGAATTAGATGATTCTCATTGCATTGGAATTTCCTCATCGAGAACTATCATCCTCATATATCACATGTTGATTTATCATCATGGTTTTGGCCTAAACATTGATGGGTGAAAAACCTCACACTTGGGTTCCAAGCACACAAGTTTCCCTTTTGGTGCTTTTCCCTCAAAGCCTTGAACCCTCGGGCTTGGAGTACCTCCCAAGATACACAAATCAACATTTATTATATCAAATAAATATAAATTGATGCTTCTTTTCTCCTAAGACCTTACAAACCCTATATTCTTCTTGCTAAGCTTAGCCTCTATAACAAAAGCAACAAATTTCCTACATAATTTACAACATCATGAATTTGAGAATTCCACCAATTTAGTGGAACTCCAAACATTTTTTTAGAAAAAAAATGCCTAGCTCAAAAGAATCCATGTGTGTCATTAATTGTTATGAAACCAACTCCAAAAATAGAATAAAATAGAGATCAACGCCATAGAAATCAGCCACTTCGAGGGGGAAACCTCCAATACATTACATAAATGAACAATTATTGGATGACACGAATGACCAAAACCTCCTTCTATATATAGGATTCCATCGGGTCACAATATAATCCTATCCGACCTAACAATAATAATGTAAGGACACAATAATAACAATATTGGGGTTACAGGAGTACAACAATAACAATAAGGGGGTTACACTAACAACAATAAGGGACTATACTAGTAATATAGGGAACTAACATTCCCCTCTCCTTCAAAAAAGTGTTTTCCTCAACGCTTGAGTAGATCTGGATGCTTCTGTATAAAATTCTCATCCTCCCATGTAGAATATTCAGTGGGTAAGCTCTTCCATTTGATGAGATACTCTGAAATTGATCAATTTCATAGCTGTCGCGTTCTTGTTTCTGTGACTACTTCAGGGTCCAATATGATTTTTTCTTCCTCATGAAGTTCTAGAAATATTGTTTGAACTAGAAATTTGTCCCCTATGTGTGCCTTTCTTAGTGGGCTTTCCTCCTAGATTTCCTATGGTGTTTTTCTTTGCTGTAGTGGCCTTCCCATAGATTCCTACCTTCTCTGCCTCCCCGTCGTCCGTGGTTGGATTCAGCCAATTACTTGGCCATTAGCTTACAACCAGCACAATATCATCCTCTGTGACCAAATAGGACATCACGTACCATTTCTCTTCAGGATCCTTTCGCGCACTGATATAGATGTGATGAAAATTTGCCTTAAATTCTGCAGTTGTGTGATAATATTCAAACACTACTGGTGAGAGCCTAGGCCATTGACTCACGATAGATTGTAAATTCATCTCCAATAATACCCAAAATAGCTTGTTTTCCTTCGCCCAATTACTGTCCTTAAAGAAACACAGCGAGGTGTACCTCATAGCTTCGCATATGTCTGGATCCACATCAGTGAACTGTGACTCCTCAGGCTCTTTCCACGCCATCAATGTATCAAGACAAATAACCACATGTAGTGAAATTGCTTTCCATTCTTCTGTGCATCTCAGAAATCATCTAGAAATTATCTACACAGATGTCCAACACAGTTATACTGGACTCCTTTGATGCACTACACAACCAAAGAAAATACTAGTGTCAACAAATCATTTGTGTGACACTTCCTCCTGATTTTTCCTGCAAAAACGTGTGTGGTGAAGCACACATCTTGGCTGTTGATCGTGCCGATATTGTATCCCCGAGACTTCTTTATGATGCCATAGGTTTCCTTCATCGCCTTTGTAACCGCCTTATCTTGAATTTTACCTACAAATTTGTCTGCAGGGTTCAATCCTTGGCATGGTAGCGTGGTTATTCTTCTAATTAGCATATCATCAATAGGGATTCTCCCTCCTAGCCAGAGACATCCATCATGAAATAATGCCAAAAGTTGGCGCACACAAATCGTGTTGATGTTGTTGCACCAAAAATGTGGAAGATATAACATATTTAGAAACCCGACCTATTGGATCCTTGAAGCTGGCCTATGTGGCTCTAATCTAGTAACATTAGTGTCCTCATAATACACCTCGTGGAAGTATCAGCTGGAATAAAATTGGGGATACTTGCGTCTGTCATTGAAATCTCAGTCCTCAATTCACAATTTCGGTACCTTCGCCAACAAGTCTACCTCAAATGGAACTTCATCCAACAGCAGTGGTGTAAACACAGTAAATGTGTCATTTTTTGGGTCCTTCGTCACTTTTGCAGTTGATTTTCTTGGCGAAACATACAGCGGAAACCTAGAAATGGGCCAGAAATTCTTCAGGGATATCTGTGGAAACTTCTCATCATCACTCTCATGGATCTCCATTATGGTTTTTTTATCTTATCACGTTGCTCCTTATTTAATTGTTTCTCGGTAATATTCTTCCTGGGTGACTATCCAACAGCGGGCTTCTTTGGTTTCTGTGTCTTCGCTTCTCCTGTAATTGACTACTTCATGGGCGACCTCAGTCCTATCACAACCAATAGTGTAGCAGTCAAGGTTCTATCTAATCCTTTCTTGATAAATTCTCTAGAAATCTCCTCAAAACTCGTCTCGGACATGCAGTTGAACATTAAGCTCACACTTAGGCGCAAAATCACAAGTCTAACTCTGAGTGATAAAAGTGTAAAATTACAAACGGGGATGCAATACTTATAAAAAATTTGAATTTTGGACCACATGATTGTCTTCAAATTCACTTCATAAATTCATATTTGGCGACAAATTTTCTGAGTTGTGCTCATTAAATGCATTTTCCCCACTCCTTTTAACGGAAATTTTCCTCTCAAATCAACTGTTTCACTTCCAACGATGACATTTTAGGTTCAATTCGACTGACCCTCCTTTATAGCACAATTATTCCTCCCTCATCGTAGCTCCCTCGGACTGTGATATATTCCTAAGTTTCGTGCAGTAATCGCTCTTCGACGAAGTCCTTATCCAGAAGAGTATTTTATAGTCTTGCGCCCCCTTTCAAATGCATGTGGCACTAAGACAGTTTCCCATTTATAGAGTCAGCACAAAGTTCTAGGGACATATTCGTCATTGTATAGCTTTAATACACTTCCATTCACTCATCCTGGCATCAGCTAACCATCCAAATTTGCAAGTTGAACTGTGCCTCCCTCCAAGACATGTCTAATAGTATAGGGTCCCAAACAATGTGTTTGGAACTTTCCTGGGAATTTCGCTAACTTTCTCTCATAGATTAGCACGAGGTCTCCTTCTTTGAATATTTCATGGTTGATATCCCTGTCATGTCAGGCTTTTTCCCTTGCCTTTTGTGCTTGCTCATGATATCCTGCAATGAATCTATCTTCCTCAATAGCAAGCAATTGTTCTAGTCTTTCTTCCTTGATATAACTGTCTATCATATCTGTTACTGTTGCAATCCTTATACTAGGCACAATATATTCCATAGGAATAACTGCTCCTTGTTTGTAAACCAACCTAAAAGGGGTCTCCCCCTGTCAGTTTTTTGCATGTTGTTCTATATGCCCATAATACTATTGGAATTATCGAATCCAAATCATTCATGTTGACATTGCATAATTTGGTGAGATCACTCTCCAAAATCTTGTTAAAAGCTTCAACTGTTCCATTTTCCTGAGGGTAATAAGGTGTGATATTCTGATGATGTACTTGTAATTCTTCAGTTAATGCCTTAATAGTTCTATGCAATAAATGTGACCCTCTGTCACTCATCAAAATCTTTGGGTGCCCAAATCTCATAGAGTGTATTCAAATATGAACTTCGTAGTAGTATCTGCACTGAAATCCTTCACTGGCTTAGCTTTGGCCCATCTGGTCAAATAATCTGTGGCGGTGATGATATACCTCGTGCCAGTATTCTTCCTTGGTAGATTAATCAGTCCAACAAAGTCGATTTCCCACTTATCAAACGCTTGCAAGGTCACCTGTGGGTGTAAGGGAATTTCATCTCTCCTAGATGGTCTTCCTGTTTTTTTACAAGAATCACAGGATATACAATATTCTTTCACATCCTAGTGCAATGTAGGCCACCACAATCTAGCTCTCAAAATATTTTGTGCAGTGGATTTTCCAGCATAATTTTCTCCTGCAAATATGCCATGAGCTTCTTGCAAAATTCTATGTCTTTCATGCTCAGAGACATATCTGTGCAGTATTTCATTTGGCTCCATTTTATACAAATGTCCTGCAATCAAAGAAAAATCATCTACCTTGACGGCCAACTCATTTTTCTGCTACGCGGTATACTTCAAAGGTGTCATCTATGTATTCAAAAACTTAATAATGTCTACGAAGTGATCATCTACAACCTTTATTGCAAATAACTAGGCATCTAGTAGGTTCTCTTCAATGCTCATGGGTTCTTCACCAGTCTCTATCCTTGACAAATGATCAGGTCCCACATTCAATCTTCCTGGCTTAACTATAAATTCAAAGTCATACTCCTGAAAAAACAACAACCACCTACAAATATTCCATCCTAGAGAAATTTTTTTCACCAACTACTTTAGCGCAGAGTGATATGTGAACATCTTGAAGTGTGCTCCTAATAAATAATTCTCGAATTTATGCAGTGCATATACCATAGCCAATCCTTCGTGTTCTATTGTAAAATAATTCTTCTCTGCGTTGGAAAACTTCTTGCATGAAAAATATATGGGGTGATCAATATCCCTGTCTCCTGGTTATGCTAGTACTGAGCCCAATGGTATGCAAGATGTATCAACATGAATGTGACATTCCTTGTTCCAGTCCGGAAAAACTAGAATCAACGCAGTTACCATCTTCTCCTTTAGTATGTCAAGTCTTCATTGGAATTCTTCATCCCAGTAGTAAGTAACATCCTTTTTCAATATCTTTTCCATTGACGCAATTATCTATGCATATGCCTTGATAAAATTCCTGTAGTAGCCAATATTTCCTAGTGTTGAGTGCATTTTCTTCATTGTCTTAGGTGGTACCATGTTCACAATAACAAAAATCTTCGCGCGGTCTACCATCAATCCTTGTCTACAAACCACATGCCACAATAATATACCAAAAGGTACACAAAATATGCATTTCTTCAAGTTCAATGATATTTGATACTGTTTGTAGGTATCCAACATCAGCCTTAAGTTCGCAACATGGCTCTTTAGCAGTCCAAACTGTCCAATCATCAAAATAAACTTCCACAAATTTGTGTATGTGCTTCTTCAAATCTGTGACTACTACTCTAGAGAATATTGCAGGAGCATTCTTCAATCCAAAATGCATGACTGTATATTAATAAGATCCCAATTCAATGGCAAAATTTGTCTTACTCTTGTCTTCTGGTGCAATTATAATATGATGGTAACCTGAAAATCCATATGTAAAAGAGTAGACCTATTGCCCTCCAACATTATCCAATACTTCATACGTAAAAGGTGTAGGGAATGGGTCATGGACACATGCATCATTCAGCTTCCTCAAATCAACACAAATTATGATTTCACCATTTTTCTTCTTCTCCTGAAAAACCATAGGACTTACCCATTTAAATTCCTCCATAGGTTCAATGATGCCAGCTTTAAGAATCTTTTCCAATTCCTCCTTTACCTTTTCCTTGTACTTTGGGTTCAATCTGTAGGGTCAGTGCTTTACAAGATTTACATCTAGTTTCAAAGTGATCCTCATAACTCTGAGGTCTTCTACTATTCCCTTCAGTTCAAAGAAAATCATGGGAAAGAGCTCTTGATATTCATGCAACAAATATGCAACCTTATTGATTGTATCTGCATCTCAATAATCCACAATCATCGCAAATTTCAGCTCCCCTTCTGTCCCTATATTCACCTTCTGTGTCTTCACCAATTGCACTATGTCAAGAATCTCAGGTTCCGGTCCAATAACCTCGCATTGTCCTTACTACTCTTGTATATTAATGTTTCATAGATCTTCCTCATTCTCTTCCACTCTCACATTGTAGCATTCTACTACCTGCTCCAAATGCGCGGCCCAATCAGGCTAGGTCTAGGTTATCACAGTTGTAGTCTTGAAAATATTTGTTCTGACTGCTTGAAGATCTTCGTCTGTGAGCTGACAATCATCTTTAGAACCAAAAGTCATTAAAAATCCTTCAACAATATCTTCCCAATTCGTTGTTCCATGTTGCAGTTTGGTTTCAAGATACCAATTCATAGGTACCACATCTAATGTGTGAAAGAATATATGTACCCATTATGGTGTTGGATCTTCGCACCACATCATAGTCCAACAAAAAAAAATTCCCCACATCAACATGAGACTACCACATAATTCCAAGCATGGGCCCCATAAGGTCTGACCCCTATGTTCTTGCAAGAATTTTCTCCATTGTACGCCTTTCAACCCATTACTACTTTCAGTGGAGTTCGAAAACCCACATCATGCTGCATTGGTGCTACCCTCCTCTTCTTACTGATAAATCTAAAAATAGAGTAGTGGATGATGAGTGGTAGGGGTTCCATCATCTACAAACTTTGATAAATATAAATATTCATGTATTCAGAATTTTGATGATCTAGGAGTGTGCCAATGATTGATGGGCGGTCCTATCACCTAATGGTTATAGTAGATTGAAACATCCCCGTCAATTGAAATCTCATCTACTGCTACCACTAATGAGTGATGGGCAGTTCCATAGGATAATAGGATCGATAGAGGGGAAATTTATCATCATTTTTCATGTCTCTCCTAAGAACATTAGGGGAAAAAGTGTGATACTATAGTTTGAAGAAAGTTATGATAGTTTAGATCTTAGGTCTCATGTACTTGGTCACCAACCTTTTTTGTGGTTAATAATTTAGACTAGGTACTCTTGTAAGGAGTTAAGAAAATAACTAGAATCAATGCTACTATGTGTGATTGAAGGCAGATTCATAGTCTTGATTTATAATAACTCATATTTGGCCGCTAAGAAGGATTTAGGAGCATCGATGCCAATATCAAAAAGACATATTTCACAAGATAGCTTTTGGCCAAGTTTTAATGAGTGAACCTCATGATTTCACAAAAAACATAATAATGTATACACCATAACATCATCACATAACTCTTAAACCAAGTGACTAAAAAAATTTAACTAAATATTTGTTATGATACACCACATAAGATAAGTTACAATATTAAGTATAGAAATGCACCATTGAATTCATAAATATGTCACAAATATGTCACATATCTAGAGAAAAATTCAAAATAATAAGTTAGTACACATAGCTCACAGAACCAAATGTATTCATATAAGTAATCTTGCAATGCATCAAGATAACAACCATCACATGGTGACAGAAGTTCACATAACCATAAGAACATATAAGGAACTCATTCACGATGAGCATGAAATGAATTCCAAAAACTATCCCTAAGTACTATTGAAACATAAATTTCCCAATGATATATTATGCAATGCCATACTAATTATATTTTTCTGAATAACTTGAAATGATTGGAAACTAAAGGAGGGAATTCAACTCTCCACCCAACCATGGGATATCTACAAAAAAATATTTCTTGTAGTTGACCACCTCCAAGCCATATTTAAAGTTTGAGGGGATGCTTGCTCAAGGAATTCACTGAATGCTCAACTAGAGTATTTCTCAATTCTAAGAGTTTGAATCTACAATCTAGGTGGTTTATCAAATTTATTTTCAAGGAAAGCACCATAGGAGTCTACAACCCATTGTCTAGGTGGTTTATCAAATTACTTAGAAAACACTTAGTGGTTTATTGACTCTTTTCAACAATCTCCTTAGTGGTTTAACTACTCTGCCTAGTGGTTTATCAACCTTACAACAAGCACATGAGTAGTTTATCAACCCCTTCATCAAGCATTAAATGGTTTATCAACTTAATCATCAAGTACTTAGAGGTTTATCAGCTTACTTACCAAACACTCATATTTCAATCGTCCAATGAGCCTCCCACTATCTATTTAAGCTTGGACACCAAAATTTAGCAACCCAAGAACACCCCAAGTTTCATAACACTAAGCTCAATTATGTCTATAGTATTGCTTCCCTACTCCTAGACCAACGTTTTGAGAAATATTTCTCTATTTTTAGTCCAACGTTTTGGGATAAATTTCTTTGCTACTTTATCTCTCCTTGCAGTCACTTTTCCTTCTCACCCTTAATTTTCCTTGAGGCTCTTTGTCTCCTATGACATTGTTCACTAGTTTGCTTTCCTTGGCATTGTGGAATTAGGTAATCGTGGACACTTCCTCTTATCTAATCACATATTTCCAATTTTTAGGTGGTTGTGCCAACTTGTCATGCCACTAGATATCAATTTTTCACTTCCTGTTCTCCCTCATACTTGGATCTGTGCATCCCTCCCTCATATTTTTAATTATTTTAAAGAAGAAAACTTAATATTTAAATTGTTTACAGGATTTGTCTCAGTTAGTCATGGTTTCCACATTTTCCTTTATAGTTATCATCACATATACTGCCACATTAGCCTTTACATTTATGATCACAAATACAAAAAATAATAATAAGGTGGGACTATCATAAACCCCAACCCCTTAAAGAAGCAACATCCTTGGTGTTTTTGTAAATAGAAAGAAAAAAAAAATGGTTTTATAATCACAACTCTTACATCTCCTTAATCATTAAAAAAAAAATGGATATAATGCCCTTATTGTTTTGGCATCTCCCATGTAGCTTCATTAGGTACAAAGTTCTTTCTTGCACCTCGACCTACTATATTACTTTATTTCAGAATACAGTCTTCCTCTAGTCTATCAGATGCATAATAGTTCTACTTAGAACTTTCCCTTAGGTTTCACTTGTATCATAGACCAGTTAACAATAGATTAGTGTCATGTACATACTTAAAAAAATAAATGTGAAAAAAATCATGTCCTTTCACTGTGGGTGATAATGCTAATGTATAAGCCACTAACCCCACCTTTTCCAAAATTTAAAATGGTCCACAAACTCTGGGTGCTAACTTATCACAGGACCCCACTTTCAATGAAAAAATTATTTTGGTGTGATGTAGAGGTATACATTCTCTACCACTTGAAATCCCGGCTAATGGAAGTGTTTTATTTTTTGCAATACAATGCCTCAGAATGACTCATCCTCAATGACTCTTAGAATTAATTAGAGATTACATCACAGTTGACCTTGAGAACGGCCACCGAAGGGCATCTAAGCCATAAAAATCAAAATCACTAGTGGATTACACCCACCTCTTAATTAGAGATTACATCACGGTTGATCTTGAGAAACTGCCACCGAAGGGCATCTAAGCCATCAAAATCAAAATCACCAGTGGATTTCACCCACCTCCACCTAGGCCAAAACACCGTTAATATTAATTAACATTACGAAATTGGATTTTTGCCCACAAAATTTAGCAACACAGTTAATATTACTTAACATTACTAAATTGGACTTTTGCCCACAGAATTCCACAACACAGTTGATATTCCTTAACATTACTAAATTAGATTTTTTCCCACAGAATTCTGATTTACATTTAATATTACTTAACATTACTAAATTAGATTTTTACCCACATAATTCCGATCTTTACCCACTTCGATTTATAGTTAATATTACTTAACATTACTAAATTAGATTTTTTCCCACATAATTCCGATTTTAACCCACTTCAATTTATAGTTAATATTACTTAACATTACTAAATTAGATTTTTACCCACATAATTCGGATTTTTACACATGATTTTCACATCATAAAATTTAAATAAATAATTTTCACATCCTCTGATTTTTACCCGCTAACCCATGTTTTTCATAGCATAGAATTTAAATTAAATTTAAAGATTATTGAAATAAATAGTAAATTTTATTTTCAATATTAATACAATTAATTTAAAATTTAAAATATTGCCATAATAATACGAAAATGCAATTTTCGATTCCATAGAGAGTGAACCTGAAAAAGGAAAGGAGGAAAGTGAAAATGAATAAGGATAGTGTGTGCATTGTCACTTTACACAATGAATAAGAAAACGAAGATGTGTTGCCATCGTGCTACCATCCTCTGTAATCGAGCCTTCTAGACATTTCCATCACTACTACATGTGGGGTGTTTTAAGACATTTTTTTAGGACAAAAGAAATCTTTTCTCTTAAAAAGTCACTTTTTATTTTAGAAATATTTTGTTTTTAGTGCGACTTTTTGGAGTTTCAGGTGTCGGAATCCAGTGAAAAAAATTGAGGTAAAATCTTGATTTCTATTATTTAAACTGGTTTTTTTACTGTATATATGGATTCAACACCCTAAAAAAAACCCCTAGGGCAGTTAGATTGTGCAAGGTTACGTATCAAACTTCTATTTTCAATAAATTCTTGCCGAGAAATTAGACCGGAAAAAAATACCCTAAAAGTCTTCAAAAAGTCACACTATAGACTACTCGGTTATTTTATATTAAAATTTAATATCAATTGAATTGTTTTGAAGATAAAATTTAAGACAAAAATAGTGTAAGACAAAAATAATTTGAGACAAAACTTTATATTTAAGATAAAAACTATTTGAGACAAAAATATTTAAGAAAAAAACAATTTGAGACAAAAAAAATTTAGACAAAACTTCATATTTAAGACAAAAACATTTTAAGACAAAACTTTATATTTAAGACAAAAAAATTAAGACGAAAGCAATTTGAGACAAAAAAAAATTTAAGACAATTTTTTATTTTAGACAAAAGCACTTTGACACAAAAATATTTAAGATAAAACATTATATTTAAGACAATGGCGACTTAAGACAATGACAATTAAGACGAAACCCATTTAAGATAGTTAACAATTAAGACAAAATCATTAGCATTCAGAAGTTTGCATTGAAATATCCATGAGTGGATAGTGGATAATTATATTTTTTATTTTTAAAAATAGATATTCAAACCACATGAAATTTGATCAAGTCATGATATTTATTTCTTTTACATTATATATTTTATTTTTTCATTAAAACGGCATTCTAAAAATATAATAAATAAATAGATAAAAAATATTATTTTTTGGTTGGCCACTCAAGGGGATTTGAACTTTGAATCTCATGTTTTAACATAATATAACTTCATAACAAAGTGATTTTCAATTGAGTTACATTCCATGAACTAAAATTGTTTATTGTTTAAAATATGTGCAAAAATTTAAACTAGCAATTGCACCAGATGTTGCAAAGGAAACACTGTAAGGCATGAAATAGAGAAGAATCTTGACATATAAGAAATCATTGAATGATAAAAATTAGTAAAAAAAACACCATTCAAAAATATATTCAATGAAGAAGGCTCATTAGGTACAAGGAATGAAAATTTGATTTTCAAATAGTAAATTGTCATTTGACATTCACCTATGAAACATCAGATTATTTGAAAAATGTTATGGGCACAATAACATAAATAGATTGTTGGGGGTATAGAAATGATGTAGTTGAGTTAGTTGTTGAGGAAGTATTGCATGATGAAGGAGAAGGTAGTGGTCCTTGAGGGAGACAAGTTGTCATCTTCATGAGTAGGGGTTGTTCATAGCTTAAATTTTGAGAGTTGCCTTTTTTTTGGGTGTGCCATAACCTTCATCTTATTGATAATTCATCAGTTTGCTACTAATTGAATGCCTCCTCGGAGAGCTTATCTTCTAGTTTATCAAGCTCATGATAAATGTGGGTGAAGGATGACCATTCTAGCTCCTGAATGCACGACCAAATTTGAGACATCAGGGATTGAAGCTGCACATTTTACTTATAAAACTTGGATTAGCCCGGTCAACAACTATTTGAGATTCCCATCCCTTGCAAACTCTTTAAATTACCACAACCACTTTCCAAATAAAGAAAAACAAACAATGATGATAACTCGACCTTTAAATTGGAACCAAGAGCCAGAGTATATCTGATATGAATGAATTGAAATGAGTTTATATACAAAACATAGTGAAGAGCAAGAATAATAAACATATAAGGAGAAACATACCTTTTTAATGAGATCACCTGGAGATTCTCTGATAATTTGAGTGGGATTTCCTTCAAAATTCCTGCAAGGTATGTTTTCAGTCAGATGTACAAAAAAACACGAGACATTATAGCTATGTAACTTGATCTTGCGGGAAAAATGAATTACTTCACCCATAAAACTTTATTATGAATATCATTTTCGTGTGATCTCAGGATGTGGGTAAAAGTGCATTATATAATAAAATAAAAATGTTCATGAAATTCCCATGAAAGTGAGTGCATTGATCGATTTTAAGTTTTTTGTTCCATGTTGGTCTCTCTATTGTAGAGTTGTGGGATAGTTGTATCATCTGACTAAATTATATTCAATAAATAATCTTGGACTTACCTTGATATTTGACGAGTAGTGCATTTTTATGTGCAACTGTATGGTCTGTGATCTCCTAATTGTGAACTATGTATAACATATCTAATTGGATGTTAGCCAAAGTTTTCCATAGGTACAACATACCCAATTTTCACCCTCTGAGGGTTGTCTTGCCCATGATCATAGACAACTTCTGATGAAAATTATAATCAGGCTACTTGCAATGCTTCTTCTACAGTTTAAAGGAAACACCTCCTTGAAGAAAAAATAAATAAATAAAACAAGAAAAAATGTTTTAACAATTTAGTTAGAAAACAACTAACAACCCTCTTGAGATGGAAAAATCTAGCCCAATTGAAATAAGCGAGAAAACTAAAGGTATTACAGAGATAAATCAGGACAATTGTGCAACTTTTTCAAGGATGCAACAAGAACTTTTTCTGCACATAATAATAAAATATTTGCAAATGAGAAGAAACCACAATGGGCATGCACAAGAAGAAGAACCATATAAATCAAATTCAATAAAGGAAGCACAACCACCACTCCAAAATTGCTTCTCTAAAACACATACAACTGCAATAAATCCCACTGAACCTTACAAATTTATCAAGCCCTAATTAACTTACTAACAAATTCAACAAGCCAACATGCTACAATTTGTTGATTCACCCCCAAATCAATTATTAATTATTGCATGAATGTACATTTGTTTGTAATTTTATTTAAAAGGTTGAAATTCTGTCAAGAGCATATAGAATATATCCAAGAGTTAAAAAAATGAAACTTTTGCCTATCTCCAGAAGGTATCATCACACCCAGATAGGTGACAACATACAAGTCTAAATATTCTACCTCTAAGTCTCAATGGCACTTCAACATGTCAATAACATACTTGCAACAATGCTTAATGAGTTTTGTCTGTTGGCTAAAGAGATGTACATCCATCCATCCAAAAATAAACATCTCAATTAATCCAACACCATAAATTGTGCTAAATAGTTCATCATGTTATTTCAAATATTACAATATGGTCTTATATTAGCTCACATATTCCTTGAATAGTTGAAAGCCAAACTGCCTTAGCACAGTAGAGAAGAAAGATTTGTACTCTAAAAGACAAAAAAAGACAACAAACTAAAATAGGAACTTTAACTCTAATCCAAACACTTCATTCTTAGCCACATGATATCTAATGAAGATGATACGTGGAAAAAAAGGCTTCATATATTTTCTATCACATGTCAAACCGAGTGAAAAAACACATGCATAGAACGCATCAAAAATAGGTTTCATAGATCGACTTGTATTATATGGTTTCAAACCCTTCTTGTCTCCTTCAAGGGGGTTTCTTGAGGTCTTCAAAAAGACTTCCTTTTTCTAACCAAATGGATTGTTTCTTTCACACATGTATGGAAACATACTTTCAAAATCATATTGTAGTAGATTCATAAGGTGATATTATTGATATTAACTACACCTTATTTGGAAACATCATTTTTATTGTAGGGATTGGTACCTTTCAATTGGATGTGGTTGGTGATGTGAAGACTACTCAACCTCTAGTAAAGATTCATACTAACCCTAATAAGCTTATGGATGCTTGTTTACAAAGGGAGATGCCTCTAAACTTAACTCATTGGATTCTTTGTTTGTTCATGCTAATTATTGTTATCAAATTTCCTTCTCCAAGGAGTTGAGAGTATTTTCTTCATTTATTTTACATGGCCCAGTGAAAGAAGAAGAATGGAGATTGTCTCCACATCTTTTCCATTTTGCTAAGTAACGAATAAAAATAGAAAAATTTTATAGCTAATAGACTAATAACCTCTTGATACACCTTTAGTGAGCTATGCATAGCTCTCACCTATCACTATAGCTCAATGAAATGACATCTAATAGCTCCAAGACACCATTATAAATGGACTAGTTGTGAAGTTGTTAAATTATCACCTCCAAATGTTCAATTATCATGAATTTTGGGGGAGGGGGATCTTTTGATGTATTGAACGGGGAAAGGGGACATAAGGGTAGCATGGATGGGTAGAAGTGAGAGGTTCTAGCATGGTTTATTGAGATCTACAATCCTAACATTAGAGAATGAGAAGGATCCCTAGGGCCTTATGGCGTAGGGGCTAGGGGACCTATAGGTAAGGAAATGAGAGAAATTGATAGGGGAAACCCCAATAGTTGTGACAAGGGGATTAGGGGCCACGTTATCACAACCAATACACACTTAACCCATAACCACTAGAATACCTATCCCTTTAACCCAAAAGCCACAATCCCTTAACCCCTACACCCATAACTCATAAAAAATTAACCCCTTGATCCCTTAAACCCAAAGCCACTAACCCTTTAACCCCTAACCCCTAACTTAGAATCCTTGAACCCCATAAAACCTAATCCCATATCCTTTTAAACCTTGTATCCTTAACCCATAACCCCTAACCCCTAAAATCATTAACCCCTAACCCCTTAACTCGCTGACACCTAAATACCATAACCCTTAGGCACTTAACCCCTAAATCCCCTGACATGTAAGCCCTTGATAGTTAATATTTAACCCCTGAATCCCTTAACCACTAAGTCATTAACCTCTAAACCTTAAACCCCCTATACCTCAACCCCCTAACCTCTAAATCCCATAAGCCCTAACCCTTTACCCTTTACCCTTAACCCCTTGCTCCTAAACCCTTAAACCCCTTAACTCCTAGAACCCCTTATCCTTTCTCCCAAACCACAGGTACTCCAACACTAATATCCTTGGGCATATTATGCTTTTTCCTGCTAACCACTCCAAATACAACCTCTAAGAACTAGTAGGGTCCAAGGAAAAGAGCTACAAGTTCCCCAAATATGATCTACATTTTATGGACAATCAAACATCCCCCAAATGTCCTCCACATATTTGCCTTGGTATATTGGAGTTTGAAAAATACATTGGATGCCACAAGTAATCCTAATCATAAGACTCAACTTTCCTAATGACTAGGAGGCCTTAAAAATCAAACAACATCTTAACTTATGCCTAAAATTACTAAAATTTCCTATCCCAAATATGAAATTAGAAATGCTACAAAATTATAGGGCAACAAGGAAACCAACTTCCTCTTCTATAAATCTCTAAGACCTTCTAGAGGACAAATACAAATTTTGAAATAAATTGTTGAAATTATGCTCTTGCATCAACAGCTACCAATGTATCCTTGTAGGCCACCCCCTTTAACAATAGTAATACCAATGTCCCTTACCTAGAAGGAACTCCTTACATAATTCTCTCTTAGATCCCCTTAACCCATTGCAATGATTGTCTTTGATGCCTACCTAGTTGCAAGCACATTTTGAAGCAATTTAGCATATTCCTGGTTGAGGATTTCGATAAGTATGTGATTTTGTTGACATCTTGTGACTGTCTCGTATGTGAATATATAAAATCATTTTTTTTGTACCAGTTTAAGGACTGATACCATCAGGTGTGTGCACTAACATGGATGGAACGTTAACTACATGTTGTATATATTGTAATGTAAATGAATAATCTCTTTTGGAAAAGGCCCCACTCATGATTCCATTTCGCAAATGCTTGCACTCACCAATTGTGGTAAGGTTTTAAGGTGCCATGTTCTCATAAGGGTAAACCTACCTATCCATCTCTTTAAATGCACACAACACACATGTTAGCTTGAGCTTGTGCTTGTTGTGGGGGAAATTTTGTTGCAGTGGAACCCCCAAACTAGATTTATTTGGGTTGACCCTGATTTGAAAGGTAGATTTATAAATGTTCTGAACATTACGTATATAAAAAAAAAATGTCGGGTTATCCATAAATTTCCTGAGAAACTCCCCAACACAACAAGTAGAATACTTTTTGCAGCCAAAGAGATTAATTGTTGCTAGTTCTTTTTCAGAACTAGTACAAACTATAGAAAATCCAAAATGCCTCATTTTTGGGCTATCAATATAGTATCCATTAAAATAGACACAAGAATAGGTTAATAAAAGATACTTAACACAATCTCAATGAAATACTATGAGTAGAGAGAGCCACGGTTATATATCTGGTTTAGTTAAAAATGGATTGATATCTTCCTCAATGTGGACTGCCAGCTTGTTTTCCACTTCTTCAATCAGCTCATGGTTGTCTTGGATGCCCTTGTGACAGTCTAAAACTACCAACTCCAATTCCATCAACTTTATCCCATTGACCTCCATTTATGTGTTCAGTTCTTTGAGGCCCTTCTTGTTTTCGATTTCTCTCTTCCAATTTATAAACACATACAAAAAAGCATTGAAAAACCTATTGCTTTAATGAAATGGATACAACGTAAATAATTATCCATGGAAAAAAATTGTCGGGGTCCTACAATGGCTACAACGTAAATGCTCCCTTGTGTTTCCCTGACAGTCCCTAACACTTCGTAGCACATGTTGGCACACCCTGGCACCTGGCACATCTTGGATGCTTGTCACCCTGACACTATAACATGACTTAGCATTGACTATCATACCATGTTACTCCCTCCTTGAGACACCTAGAACTCACTAACACTCAGTTTCACACACTCTTATTCATTCATTTATGCATTTTGACCTAGTGCTCTGTTATGTTTTCCTAGCACTCCCCAACACTCCTTAGCACACATTGGCAGACCTTGGCACTTGGAACATCTTTGTATGTTTACCTAGCACTCTAAAATTCCTTGGAAATTCCTATAATACCATGTCACTCCCTTCTTACCACACCTGGAACTAGCTAATACTTCATTTCCATGCATTTGAAACTAGTGCTCCCCTGTGTTTCCCTGACACTTGGCCCTCACACTCCCTAGCATGTGTTAATGCCACACCCTCGAACCTGGCACATCTTGGAATGCCTATCATGCCTTCGAACTACCTAGCATGTGTTAGTACTTCTAGGCATTTCCTGCAACACCTTGGTATTCCTTAGCTTTCATGCCGTCATAGATAGCCTTACTTTTTCTGCAACTTGGGAACCCAACCAAGTCATTGGAAAATCAATTTTGTGCCCAACCTAAAGTTTCCCTTTTCTTGAAACTAATTTTTCCATCCCTTTATGTAACCTTAGGCTTACATCCTACAAGTATTATTTTTCCCTTCTTCTAACACGATTTATCCTTGAGACACTTGGAATTCATTCACACTACTTGGCACACACTCTTATTCGTTCATTTCCATGCATTTTGACCTAGTTCTCCCTTGCGATGTCCTGGCACTCCCTAATACTCCTCAACATCCATTGACACCTTTTGGCATGTGTTAGCATGCCTTTTCAATCCTTGGCATGCACCGACACTCCTTATTTATCATGCCCTCACAATTACCCTTACTTTTTTTGGGACTTGGGAACCCAACCAAGTCTTGCCTTGACTATAAAAACTTGACCAAGTTAAAGTTGCTACAACTATATTGTGCCTTGTTCACCTAAGAAATGACTATAACCCCTAACCAATTTAACCCCCTAAACCCCTAAACCCTTAACCCATTTAACCCCTAACCCCTTAAACCCTAATTCCCGACCCCTAACCCATTTAACTCACTAAACCCCTAAAACCCTAACCCATTTAACCCCTAAAATAATTAACTATTAAATCCCCTAACCCCATAAACCTCTAAACTCCTAACACATTTAACCCCCTAAACCTCTAACCCCTTAACCCCTTAACCCCTAACCCTTAACCCCTAAAATCCTTAACTGCTAAATCCCCCAACCCCCTAAACCTCTAAAACCCTAAACCCATTTAACCCATAAACCCTAAACCTCTAACCATTAATCCCTGATCCATTAAACCCTAATTCCCACCCCCTAACCCATTTAACCCCCTAAAACCCTAAAACGCTAAACCTCTAAACCCATAAAACACTAAACCACTAACACTTAGACCCCTAACCCCTTGACCCATAAACCCCTAAACCGTTAATGCTTAACCCATAACCCATTAGCCCCTCACCCCTAACCCTTAAAATCTTTAACTGCTAAATCCCCTAAGCCCTAAGCCCTTGGAGAGGGTGTGCTCAAGGAGGAACATTCTAGGAAACCGTGGTAGATGATCACTTCATAATAAATCCATACTTGTTTGACATATCGGGCTGAGAAGTTTACTCATTGCCTCTCAATCAACTAGTTAAGTTATGTATTCTTGTAATTGTAAATGGATCTTCCAACTAGCACAAGATTTACTTGTAATTTATTAAATCCACTATAGGCAAACACCTTATTATGGAAGCATCTCTGGTTTAAATCTCTACCCCTCTAACCCCCATTCAACCCACCAACAATATGTGGATGACACTCTTCCTATGGGCTCTCCCTCGGTCAAATAAGCCCTTTCCTTCTAGAATATTCTTGTTGATTTTTCCTAGGAATTTGGCACCCCCATCAATAAAGCCAAATCAAAACTCTTCTTCCTCAATACCTCCTAGACCATTCAACTCAACATATCTCGCATTATAGGCTTTCAGCTCAGCTCCTTCCCCTCTAAGTACCTCAGACTTCCACTAACTGATAAACCCCTGGCCAAAGCCAACTGGGAATCTCTGGTCACCAAATTGAAAATAAAAAATATTTCCAATTGGACTTTCAGGTCCTTAAATCTTCCGGGAAGATTAGTCTTGGTCTGCTTAGTCCTACAAGCCATTCCTTGATACCAGTACTCGATCATTACTGCTGCCAAATATATTTCAAACCAAAACAAAACCATTCAAGGAGACTTCTTATGGAAAGAAAAAGAGAACAAGGGAAAATGGGCCCTAGTAGCCTGAGGAAAAATCTGCAGACCTAAGAAAGATGAGGGGCTTGGTCGGAGAGACCCAGACTTGTTGGGAAAATTTATGGGCGCCAAAACCTGGTGGAGATGGCTCACCAGCCCCACCACATCTTGGGCAACACTGTGGAAGGAAAAATATGCCCCATCTCACAACCCGAAGTCTCTAATCAGGTTCTCTCACAACCTAAAAGGTTCCTCGATCTGGAACCAATCTTGGGAGAACAGAGGAATGGTCCAAAACCATTCCTTTTGGGAAGTCTGAAATGGTGGGACAACATTTTTTTGGGATGATGCATGGGAGCAACGCCCTCATCTCAGTCAAGACCAATTCCAACAAATCCGAACTCATATGGAAAGCTACAACAAAAGGCTTGTCAAATATTTTTGGAAAAACAAAGAAAACACTGAATGGAGGGAATGGCTCGAGGCCTTGGAATGGGTCCAAAAAAATCACCCTTAGGATTGGACTAACCTAGTTGATGAGCTAAGGAAAAGGCAGATTCAAAGGGACGATGATCTGGACAAGCTAAGATGGGGCTCTAATGCGGCTGGCCACTTCAACATAAAATAATCCTATGGCCTCTTATCTAACTCTACTCACATCCCCACAAAAAACAAATGGAACACTCTCTGGAAGTGTAATCGTTGGCCCAAAATCTTGCTCTTTCTTTGGTTTGTCATGCACAAAATCCCCGCATATTATTCTCTCCAAGCTCTTTCCAATTATTAAATACCCCTATTTGAAAAAATGTTTAGTATTCTCCAAGCTCTTTCCTATGAATTATGCTTCATTTTTTTCGGAAAAGCCATAGGAGTCAGCATATATGAATCTTGTTTTCCCTTGATGATATCAAAAAATCCCTCCAACCCCTGCTTGCCCTAGATTGCCTTTTGAGGCTCCATCAAAGTTGAGTTTGATGAAAACTTCTAGAGGAGGTTTAAAGATCCTGATGGTGTCCCCTATGTCAGGGATAACTTTCCAAGAAGCTGGGGAGACGATGCTAGGCGTTAGGTGGAGGCCCTGGAGAATTATTGCTTCTTGAGGAGAAAAAGTCTAGTTTGAGTTACGTTTAACCTGGATTTTCTCAAAGCATGTCTTGTCCCATAACATTCCCAGCCCTCCTGAGGCGCCTATCAAGTTGACTGCGACAACTCCCCCTTTTCCCCAAAATTGTTTGCTTTTATGGAGAAAGTCCATTTCTTCCACTTTGGTCTCCTGGATGAGAAGAATATCAGGCCTTTCCAACCTTACTAGACTTTTCATTGCTTCTTCTTTTAGGTTGCTACCCATCCCTCTACAGTTCCAAAAGATGACTTTCATTACTTCCTTTTTTGAGATTAGAGGGCTCTTTTAGAGCCTTGACTTTGATTTTTGTGTGCTTTAAGGTTTTTTTTCAACATCTTTTCTAGGGTCGGCTGGGTCCCCTGCAACTTCTCCTTGTAGGTTTCTTGTTCTCTCTTTTCCCTGGAGGATTTCCATCCCTTAGTAGATCTTCTGACCGAAGTTTTAGGGTCCCCAATTTCTCCTTCTTCCTCTGACTCCTCTGAATCCTAATCTTCCCCCTCGGTGATGGAGTCTTTGTCTTTGAGGGTTCCTCCAGAATATTTTCCTATCTTCAATGTTGCTACGGTTTCTTGCATTTGGAGGTCCTTTTTCATGTTTTGTGGATCGATTTCTTGGACTTCCTCTGTCTCTAAACTCAAGGATGCAAAGCTATTCTCTTGGCCTTTCTGGGTGGGATTGGCTTTAGGAATACTCCCTGTGGGTGCTGAACTTCCCTTTTCTTTCTCCGTTGGCCGTAGCTTAAGGCTCATTCTGGGTTTCTTGGCTTGCTTCCATCCTTCTTCTTTCTCCTTTTATGGGGCTGCATTTTTGGGACAGTTCTTGGCAAAGTGGCCTTACTCATGACATCCGAAACATTTGAACGAAAGCTCTTCGTAATCTAATTTCGACAGATGGGACTAGTTTCCCACTGTTAGCTTGATGGCTTTTGGAAACCCAAATTTGAGGTATACCTCCGTGTAGATTCTGTGTTATAGCATCATTTTTCACCCTCAGGTGATTCATGATTGTCTTTATGGCTTTGGGCACCCATTCCTACAGAATTGAACAAATTCACTAAAAAACAGTGTTAAAATTCCCATACGCGGGTATGCCCAGACTTTTCCGCGTGTATACGCGAGTCCACATGTACTTTTCCGCGTATTCCATTAAAACCATTAAAAATATATATAAATTCCCTATTTTAGGACTGGGTTGATGGTTACTCCAGTAGTTCAACCACCCCAGTACGTGGCCAACTGTTTCCAACTAACTGAAACTACTTTGAGGGAGTATAAAAGCCCCTCATGTGCATGGCCTAAGGGAGAGAGAAATTTTATAGACATTATACTCTGTTGGAATCCCAGTTCAAGTCTGATTCCCCATGCCTCCTGCACTTTGCCAGATTTATACAGGAAACCCTTATTTCCTGGAGATGTTCATCCATTTATATGCCATCTCGAGTGCACAAGTCTTGAAAGTTTCTTAGCGAGGCAAGGGCGAGACGAATCCTGACGACGGTCTGTTCGAAGATCGTGGAAGGATTCAGGTGATCTCTCCACTCTTTACTTATGTACATGCTATTCATAATAATGAAGAACCGTCTTGTTCCTAAACTTCTGTGTTAGTATCTATTTGTATATGTGGAAAGATTGATCATTAAGAAGTTATTATCGGTTATATCATATTTCACGTTGATTACACTAACGTTTAGGAGAAATATATGTTGTAAAACTAGGTTTCCGTGCACGTTCTTTCTTGTTTTCCAAGTTGAAGGAGGAAGAAAGGTTGCTGGGGGTTTGAACCCCATGGGATCTACATCGAACATAGGACTATGGGTGAGTTCTGCTATCATTTTTATCTACTTTTTTGCATTCAAGTATGGTTGTGTGTGAGTCCTTCTGAATGGCATGCCCTGCTCTGTGGAGGCTTTGACCCAACAAACCTCTAGGGTGATTTTCCCCGAAAAATTCTGGTGTAGTTATATTGGTCTTTATTATTAGCTTTGTCTATGAATTTCCTGAGGGCATTTCCAATTTGCTGCAAGGATTCCTAGTTCCAGCAGTGCACCAACAAGTTCGGGAGACTGACCCAAACTGGAATGACAGATGGACATCCTCTGAGGGGTCGAAGTCCAGAGTCTAGAAATTTAGGTACAACCCTTGAGGACCCATGAAATAGGGTTCATTTCTGAAGATGAGTTCCTTATCCTCTTTGGTTTTGAATTCGAACAAAAAAAACCCCCGCCCTAGGAAGTATGAGATAACTCTGTTTGCAATAAGGGGCTTCCAGTTTCGAGTGATCCAGGCCTCCATAGTTTTTGGTGAGGTCCATAATCTCGTGAAATTCCAACCAGAGCATGGTCCACAAGGGAAAGGGCCACTTTCATCTGACCCTCAGGAGGGAGAGCCACCGAGGGAATCTCATCCTGTCGCTTGACAAATTTGGAGGCAAGCTACTTCTTCTTCTTAGGTTTGGAAGCGATCAGAAGCTTGCACACCTCGACATCAGGAGGAGGAGGAGGAGGAGGAGGAGGTGGAGGAGGAGGAGGTGGAGGAAGAGGAGGGTCCTGAGATTCTGCCATTGGGCCGAGCCCTAGCCAGGCGAGCACCCCACGCAGAATGAGAAACCCTATGCACAGCGAAGGGCAGAGAGCGATTGATTGATTATTTACATAATTTATTATTATAATTTATTATACTTATACATACACTCATGGATTTGAGACACTGAGATTGTTCTTCCTTTTGAGTTGTGAGGACAAATTGATTCATTTCCAAGCATTGTATTGCCATGAAGAATGGTATTTTTTATTTTTCATTCTATCCATATATCTCCACTAACATCTTTTGCCCTCTTTACTATTGGAGCCACAAAATGCTTACAGTAACTATTTAAAGTAAGGTTTACATGTTCCAATATTTTTTTCTAAACAAAAAAGAGTGAGCCAACTACTTCTTTAACGTCAAATATGATCAAGTTCTCTAGCCTCTTTAAGAACTAGAAAGGATTACATCTGAAGTGGAGGGGGTCTTGGGTTTCCATTTATCTTTAAGATTAGGTCAATGGGTTTGTAATCCAAAAGGGAAGAGAAGATGGTATAAGAAAATATTTTTCCATTATTCATGAGTGAGAGTTGGTCTAAAAAACGATCCATCTATTTTACTTTAAAATCTCATCCTAATTTTTTATTTTTTTATTTTTTTGAATAAATTGATTGATTTTGGCTTAATGTAGATTATTCAAATAAATTTATTGATCTTGATTTAATTTATATAAAATAAAGTTCAATATTCAAGTTGATTTCTAAAATAATTTTTTCCCCTAAAATTTACATCTTAGTTGATTCCTAATAAAACCCAAACTTCCAATTTTTTTTGCACTCCAAAAAATTCATTAAACACTATGGCGCCAACACACTTGCTACAACCTTCCAGTTTGTTTCACTACAAAAATTCCATTTACACACTATGGCACCAACGCACTTGCTGCAATTGAAATGAAATGGCTTAGGAAGATATGTAACCGGAAACTAAAGATTTAGATATTGAATGGAATTCCATAATCTTCAGCTTTTAAAATTGAGTGGATGATATTCGAATGAAACCCTTCTTCACATAGCTTCGTCAAGTACCCAACATGGGCATGTGTTATTACTGGCTCTGTCAGGTATGCAACATGGGAATGTGGTATTTCTAGCTATGAAGGATTAGATTATGTGGAATTATTATAGGTTTCTACTTACTTTTTGGGAGGTTAGAAACGGGCAGAGCGAGTAAATACCTACATGAGAGGATCGAAACAAGGCAATCCCAACTTTTTTTTCTCTGCGAGATTTCTGTCAATTAACTGGTATTGAGTCTATTAGGGTTTGGTAGCAATGGGGTGAGCAACAACATCAAAGGGAAGAGAAGGGATATATGGTGAAGGAGCAGGTGATTACAACATCAGCACCATAGTTTGGTTGAGGGGTTGAAATTGGTCATGGTGGCCCAAAATAATTCTGGGTATGAATGAACTCTATCTCTCATCCAACGTCTTTTTGATATAGAATTTATGTCAAGATTCTTGACTGGTAAGATGTCAACGTGTCATTTTTCACTTTCCCTTCAACTCTTATTTATTTATTTTGTGATATGAAGCCTCCTTGTAATGGGATTTTGGTTGCATGCTAACAAGAGACACCATAATAGAGCTTACAATTTATTTTTGTGGACAAAATGGCAAGAGACAACATAGTAGATCTTACATTTCATTTTCTAGAATAAATGCCTAATAAGACAATGTTAGTGCACTACAAAAGTCCTCCATATTCCCTCAATTCTCTTCTAAAACTGTGTTGGAACCCTTCCCTAACAGACTACCTTATCTACCATCATACTCAGACTTCCCATGAAACTTTTCTAAGTTGTTTTGTGCCCTCAAAGAAAATTTTTTGACCTCCAAACAAACCACTGTACGGCTTCAGCCCTACCTGCAATCCAACAAAACTCTCGACCCCTGCTCCTTGAAGAGTTCAAATTTCCAACATGCACAAATCATACCTTTTCCCAAGCAGTTGGCCCTCTTCTCTGACTCAAACCTGCAATGGACACAAATAGATCCAAAAACCAACCCCTTATTGCTTTGTCCTTGTCCTCTTGAGTTGTGGCTACTTAAAATGCTCTCCTCTTATGATGATTCACACTTGGTTAGGTGAGAATGAGGCTCCTTCTCACTCATATATATGAATCTTCTCATGGAAGCATCTTTCCCTTAAGGGCATGTCCTAAGTCAAGGAAAATTTTATTTTTGTGCTAGAAGTCCACAAAAAACATTAAAAAAATATTATCTCAACTTCTAGAGCTCCTTTCTTGGTGCTTGAAGATTCCCCTTGCTCCTCTAACGATGCTATTCCATCTCCAAGGGTCAAACCATCAAATATCTTCTTGGTTTTGGGCCCATTCCTTTGGATGTAAAACCCCCAAGCTTGGGTTCTTAGCCCACAAGTGACTTTGTAATGTCAATTCCTCCACAACCCTGTCCCTTAGGATTTGGAGTACCTCCCAAGAAATGAATCTCAACATTTTTCATGAAACATAAAGTACCCAACCATTCAATTTGGCCCATCAATTTTCTCTCACAACACACACACATGTGGGTGCATGCATTTACATGTGCATTTTTTCACCACAAGAAAAAAAATGCATATATTAAAAGGTAAAAAAAATACATTACATGATAGATCGTTTGAACCTTAGAAACATTCCCAAATTTGGAAAATGATTCTTGAACCTCAGAAACATTCCCAACTTATGCATGATACCATTGATGGTCTCTCCAGTTGGGAATTGTTGATTTTCCATGGCACTCAATAATCTGGTTTGGGTCTTACAATCTATGACACAGACACACCCAAATGCCACATCAATACTACTTTGCACAGTGGAAAACATTAGTAGTGAATCAACACATACATAAGACAAAAAAATTTCAAACCCAACTTTGTTATATAAACAATGTTTAATACAATAGTCTAGGGCTCCCATACCAAGAATCACAACTGTTTACAATTAACTTGATACAAGACAATCAACAATCTATGATAACCAATTTGTCATGAGGAAAGTACAACTGCTGTACTTGCTGATGTAGCATTGGTTTTTTTGCTTCCAAACACATATGTTGGTCCTTTTTCTTCCCAATTTGCAACTCAACAATCTGCCTCTATTAGTCAACAAAACTCCTTTAGGTCACTGAACACAAGTTCAACCAATTCTGTGCTCTAGCTGCTCCTTAATTCATCAAGGATGTCAACAAATAGGGTTTTCCTTTTGCCCACTACTTTATCCATTGTTTCTCCACAAAAAGACAAGTCTTAGGGCAATGGAGGCTACCTACTTTCCACTAAATATGACCTTTGCAATATAGTTAACTGGGGCTTTACAATAAGCCCTCTTGGCTACCCTTTTCTCCTTCAAAGGATCAACCTTTAAGCTCCAATAACTCCACCTCTCCTTTCAGCCTTGTAGTCCTTCTCAAGGACTGAACTTAAGGCACAATAGAGTAACTTCAAATAGCCCTCCAACCTCTACTTAAGATACCCACACAAACTTTCCAAAATACCTCACCACCTAGAAACACATCAACATGGAAGAAAAAAAAACATACCTCTGCGATGGATGACTTCCACTTCCTTAATTATACTCGTACTATGCACCAAATATTTATTTTTTAGCCCTTTGGTTAGGGCACTTGTTCAACAATACACTAGCCCATATCTTGGCATATAAATCTCCATCAAAACCCGTGCAACCCTTCCTCTTCAACCCTCCCTTCATTGCACTGTAACTCAGCCTAATACATGTTGTTCCAAGGTTATCTACCTCTGTCCATATCTAATATAGGGTTTCAACCCTCCTGTAACATACACAGAAATGTTCAGCCTGATTCATAGAGAATTTAATTATAAAAGTGAGGACAAAACTACCCTCAACCTCAGCCACCAACTGTCCAAACATGGCCTGTACTAATCACAGAAAAATAAACAAGAAACTCAGCTCCTTCGTCCTTTGATAAGGCTCCTAAAGGCTATGGTTTCTTCAAAAATTATTCTCCTATGATGTGTTTCTCTTGTGATGTGCCAAATGAAGTCAAAACCCTCTTCTATTTATATACCACTTGGGTGCAGCAATCAACCCTTAAAGGGAATGTCTACAAACCAAGCCGACCTGAACTTTTATGTCATTTATCCCACTCACATAAATACAAAAGTATTTTCCTTCATTTTAACAATGCTCCCATAGTTGCAACTTGTATTAGTTGCCCCTTTTTCAATTAAGGGTGCCGCACATGTAAATATGCTTGCTTTGGGTGCAAGACCCCCTTGCTTGGGTATTTTGTCCTTAAAGAGATTTTGTGTTGCCAACTCACACAAGCCAGGTACCCAGGGATGTGGAGCACCTCCCAAGCTACAAAATTCAACATGACAACTCTCAAATCTCATTAAATGCAACCCTTGCATGCTCAACAAATTGAAGTCATTATCCAATCTCCTATAAGGTAACTCATCAAGGAAATGACTTTTATCATGAAGGTCACAAAGAATTTTAGAGGCTTCCCACTGCCTACCTTTATTACAATTCATATCCATATCAATCCTATAAGTGATGTAATTAGGCACCATGCCATGATCTACCATGTCTTCAAGAGATTTACTGGCATCGTGTAGTCTTCTTTCGAGTGAAATATTATTGAAAAACTCATTATAAATGTGCTTATTAGGAAACAATCATTTGTAGAGCATATCTTTATAAAATTCTGAAGCTTCTTTTGTCCTACCTTTATCACACAGCCCTTGAATTATGTAGTTAAAGATATATGGATTTGAGCTACATACTTACAAACCCATTTTGAAAAAAATACTAACTTCTTTGATTTATAAAGCTATGGAGTAGCTTTTATAGGTAAATTCAATGTGATAATATTGGGAAAAATAGTAGAAACTTTCATCTGCTTGTACAAAGACCGAACACTACTAACCAAGAAGTTGAGGAATCACTATTCTAGGATTTCCATGGCATGTTGAGATAATAGCACAATCAAAGGAGACTGTTTGGGGGTCCCTGTAGGGATGGTGATCTAGTCTTGAAATTTTTCCTCATGAATAGTAGTTATGGCTTCCTGGTATGGATAATAGAAGAAAGTAGAGAGGGAGCCACCTGATTCTTGGTAATGTATTAAAAATTATAGTTCTCACAAATAGGAGATCTAGATAGGATATTCTCCTTTGACCTTTTGTTTTCCAAGTGTTATAGCTGGAAAGTCCCATCAAGGCATCGAATTTGGTGATTGGTTTCAACCCAAACTGAGTGATAGCCTACTCAAAAATTTCCAAAAGGGATCTTGAAGGTCTGCAACAAGTTTTTCCATGTATATTTAGGTTTTACATTCATCTCTTTTAGTTGCATGAAGCACTCAAATAGAAAGCCATCTTGGTTATAAGACACTTAGGGGATGTGATTCAATTGAGCTAGATGTATTTCCTGTAGATCATGTCCAATCATTTTGTTCATATCATACTTAGATAGTAGGAATTGTTTTGGAGCATCTAAAGAGTACTTGAAAGGGGGGGGGGTGACCGAGGAGAAGCCCACCCACTAAAAAGCATGGAAGTATAGTTACTAGGATTGTGAGTCAAACTTGTGAGTTATTGAGTTTGACTCTGATAAGATCCTAAATGATTTTTTCATCATATTCTTGAGTCAAAATTAGTTTGACCAAGTTTGATCAAGTTAGACTTACTCCATTTGACCTTTGTTGGGCATGTGTCAAATTATATTTATAACTTTATATTTTGTAATTGTGAGTATTTCCCAAGTTTTTGTCGAATCCATTTGGCAAAGATGTTTAAGTCCATGGTCTAGTGAACTTGAGCCTCCGTTTGTGAACACAAATTATGCATGACAACCATTTTATTAGCCCAATAAAAAATTTGGTAAATATCTCAACTCCTCATTCTGCAGACATAAATTATACATGATTTCCTCGTTATCAGCTCAAGAAAAATTTGATCAATATCTCAACTCTTGAATTTAATATTGTTACAATATTTCCAGTGATTAAAATAATTTTCCACACTTAATAGTGCATATTATTTTATTTCCCAACAGTGTGGCCTTCCAAGTAAGTGGACATATTGAAAAGTGACGATAGATATCCATGGCTCAATTCCAAGCCACTTTTTAGCTTTTTCCTTCCTAGAAAATAAAAAAGATATTAGTTACAACCTGGCCATAGAAATCCACGTGCAAAGGCTATTATTAGATATCAAAAGTGTTGGGAAAGAGAAAGGCTACCATGCAATAAAGACCATACAAAAATGACCTTTGGATCTAGAGGGGCATTCCAGATTTTGTTCAAGGCTTGTATAAGCAAGTATAAATTATATAAAGTCCCAAAAATTTATTTATAATTGTATTGATGCATCTAAAGTTGGTTTCTGATTGAACCATTCTATACCCATCAATTCCTGACAAAGGAGTTTTTTACTATTTCACACCCTATACTTATACCAATTATGTAGAGTATTGATACTGATCTTGGACGAGACAATATTGGAAATATGATTTTTGTCATTTTTCAAAAGTAAACTTAACTGAATGTTTTAGGTGAAAGTCTTCCTTAAGTTGTGGCCTTTCAATTTAATTTGTTCTCTCAGGTCATAAATGTCCTTTAGCATTCTATTTATCCTTTTAAGAAAAAGTCAGGCTGATGAACAACAAGTTCTTTTCCAGTGGTTTGTTGTCATATTCCAATTCTTAATAGTCTGGGTTACAAATGAGCTTTCTATTTTAAGTGGGGCTGGGATAAGCCCCCCATCTAGCGAGGGATGATTATGGTCCTTAGGGGTGAGACCATCTTGATAATTAGTTGGTTCGGGATTTGGAATGACTAGTCCATAGGCCATAACAATCATTTCCTTGCTTAGATTCTTCTGAAGGTTTCTCTGTCTAGATATTTCAAAAGGAAGATGTGGATATTTATCACTCTGGCATGGTGGAGGCCTGTTGTACAAACACTATTTTCATTCTTGTATAGCCTGTTTGGGATGAGTTGGAATGTTGGAGAGTTGAAAAGAAAATCTCTGCTCATGGTGCAAGGGGAATTCCATAAATCTTGCAAGGCGCCATAAATGGTGCAAGGGGCCATAAATATTTTTCTAGAGAATTTTTGGGTGCCAAAAAACTTTAGGATGCATCTGCTAATTACTATGAAAGCAATCCTAACCTTGTTAAAGATGGAGTACAACTCTTTAAAAATAGGCTAATTTGCTATTCTTGTTCCATGTTGTATAGTTGGCCATTACCAAAATGTTATGTAGCAATACATCACGGTAACAATGGAACAACTGCAACAACATTACATGTTGGAGTACCCCAAAGTGACAGTGGAACAATTGGAGCATAATCACATGTTGGAGTACCCCAGATAATTTTTCCTTTCATACTAGACCAATTTTATTGGGTTGAATGTATGAATTGGATAGGGGTTGCACCACCACCATTAAAGAAGCAACATCTTATCCCAGATAAAAATGAAGATAGTATTATGGAAGTTGCAAATCCCCTTTTGACTCAATCCATATGGCTATGGCTGTTGAAATGAAAGATCGTGTAGTTGATATTGCAAAAATAATATGTTTTGAGGATGGTGTTGAAAATGTTATAAATATTCTTTTAAATAAGGTCTACATTTCAAGAAATAGGATGTTTTGAAAATTCAAGGTTAGGAATTAAAGTCATACCAAATATGTTGGCGATATTTGGTCCTGGTATGATACTATAAAGATTTGTTAGGATCTCAGCGTCATGCAGGGTCAAGATTTTGCCTTATGGAGCCACTTTAACATGTGAACACTTTCTAAGCATGGTGGTATGTAGCTCTGCAATGCATTATGCTTTTGGAGTCGGGATTTGATTATGCATGGGATTCTTTGGAAGATGAGTCTAGAAGGATTGATGATTGTTAAATTTTTACTATCCTATTATATCTTGGTTTGGTTAGGCTTGGGGGAAAGTTAGAGTATATTTGTTTGGCTGGACTTAGGGGTAAGTGAGAGTGCCATGAAAGAATCAAGTTTGTTTCTAGAAAGTGTTTACCTTCTCAATAAACATGAATACAAGTGATATTATATTGGATTTTTTGTACTTGGGAGCCAAGTGAGAGTTTTCATGAAAGGATCAAGTTTGTTATTGGTGTTTACCTTCTCAGCTAAGGTAAAGACCAATAACAAATTTAAGACCATTTGATGTTTACTTTCTAAACTTGTATGCTTGGGCCAAAAAATTGTATCTAAATTACTGCCTCAGTTTCATATCAACTGATATTGCTTATGTCCCTTCTGCTTCTAATAAGAATATATTTTCTTAAAATTTAGTTATTGTTACAAATTACAATTGGTGAACAAGGTTTCATAGCTAAAAACTATGATTTTGAAACGTTAAGTAATTGGGGACTATTTAAATTTATTAATAAAATATGACACTTGGTGCAAAACACAACCCAAAATAAAAAACCTTCATATTTCCTTTCCCATCTAGGAGTAGGATTTGAGGCTGATCACCAAACTAAAGCCAATTTTACACCAAATTTCATCTTAGCACAAAACATTAACCAAACTCTTCGCAGATCATATGGAGTCCATTTATAAAGATTAATTGTCATAAATTGGATTGTTTCCATCCTTGAGAGTTTTAACCATATAATACATTTGTATATTAATCTTTGATCTATTTGTGTTAGTGATTATTTAAACTGTTTGACTTCTGTAAAATGCCTTGTTTTGTAGAATACCAATAAATCAACAATCCAACCATTTTTTAGACACAACCTTTACATATATGATATATGCAATAGCTCTTAAGGAAGAAGATTCATTCTAATCTTAGAACCCTCGACCATATAAGCATTAGATTTAATGTCCACTACATGATCTGTCATTGATCCACCTAGTGCATGGAATCTGTCACTATTTTACCTACTCAAAACCAAGGACTGCATCTATTAGTTTCTAGGGCCAACTTCCTTAGCTGTGGCTTTGTATTTCTGTATCTCCAATTGGTTTCATATTTTCCAAAATAGGTGGAATAACTTGGATATCATCTCTATTCATTCGGTGCCATTGTGTCCTTCATTTTCATGAGTAAATATTATTTTAAACAGTCAATGATTTCCAAACTTAGACAACCAAGTTGCATGGCTCACTAGAGAGAGATTCTATGAAGATTGAATATTTACTTAAGAATTTGTGATAATTTTATATCCAATTTATAGAACCCCAACCTTGGACATTTATGGATAGCCTTTTGATATATGAAATGCTTAATGTAAAAACAACCTAACAAGTTTAGGTTTGGAACTAGTGCTAATGGTGGGGAAGAAGAAGTTTCACACCATTTCAAGGAGGTAAGTATTATGTTGATTCTCAGAAATGTACAATTTGGATGGTAAATTGCATTAGAAAGGGCTTGAATCATATCCGTACTCACATTGAGGTCAAATGGGTAACTAGTTGATGTGGTGCAGTAGTCTATGCATGAACTTTTCATGCTAACAACTTGCAAGGGATGTGTAGTGTATTGTGTTTTTTCTATTGTTAGTGTTGATCCTATTATGGACAAGTTTAAACTATTTAGCTTCTCCTGTCTTATGGAACACTGATATGATATCTATTGTATGATTATGTTCTTGATGCAAGTATCACACATAGGAAGTAAGGCCTCTATCATATTACATTATTGGAAATGTGAGATTGAGGAAGAACTGTGAATACGGTACATAAAAAACACCCAAGAGAATGATCCAATGTGTCAAGGGAGCCCAATATTTAGAAAATTACCCTATATGTGTCTTCCTTGCTACGTGATATAGCACAAGTTTAGTTTTACCCATCTACTTCTATAAGTCCAGGAAACTTACTATTTTATACTTAATGACACTAGTGATTTAGAATCTCAATATTAGTAGATGTAGAAAATCAAAAGAAATTTATAGGTGCATTATTTCTGCTTATACTGTATTGCAAATTTCTTATCTGTTGAATCTTATTTAACCAGTATTCTTTATGTCATGGTAGTCTTCATCTCTGAGGCAAGTTAAGTCTTCATGCCTGTGGAGATAACTTCTATGTGGTTATCCTGCAACATCACTCCTAGATATTGACATACAATGGGCTTAGTCATATTTAATAGTAAATACTATGTTTAAAGCTACACATAGGCCACATAATATAAATGAATGGATCAGAAGGCCTAGCTGGAATAGAAAGGACATATCAACCATCTAGCGATCTGTTTTGAACTCTATTGAATTCATTTGAGCAGTTTTGGCCTGGAAAATAGGATCGGGTGAAAAGTTTCACATTGGCTTGGATGCCTAGTCTAGGTGCGGGAATGCACACATTCTCCCCCCTGATCTCAGTCAATTTTTGGAGTCTTATGATATAAGGCTAGAGCTTGAAGCAGAACAAGAAGAACAATCACGTTCACTTTTGCACCAGTCTTCTACTTCACAATCCGATCGAGAGCAAACAATTTAGAAAAACCATAGTAGCAAACCAAACCAAACAAATTTATTTTGGCTTATTCCAACCAAAGAAATTGGAAAAATTATTTTTTAAATAACGCATGGAAAACGTCCCCCACCATCCAAATTATGCTCCCCATTAAGAGAGCTGACAAAGGACACTCGGCTCCACCAAAGTAAGAAAGATGGGAGATGGATCATAGGTGACTTTAATGGTTTTTCAATAGTAGTTGTAATTAACTCAGAGATAGAGTTAGTGTTAAAAATGATTTTTTTAAAGTTTTATAATCATAATTTTGAAAGAATTGAATCTCTATTTATTAAGACTAAAACGAATTCTCATGAGCTTAGAAGTGAGACTGGGGTGGTCTATTCCCAATACACCTTGGAATGATATAATTTGTCAAATTTGTTGTTCTAAACAGGTGGAAGATGAGAAGCACTTAGCTCTCAATTCCCTACCATCTGCCATACTTCCAGTCTTCTTGACCTCTTAAGCCAACCCACCTATAGCTATATTGGAGCACTTATTTCCCTTCTCTTTGACCATAGAAACAAGATTTTGAAGAATCAAACTTAAATTCTTTCTCATTTCTTAAGGTCCTATGGACGGCATTGGTTTTAGTGGACGGTAACCATCATAATCATCAATATTATTTAATCAAATATACATATCCAAAAAGTGTTGTAATTGAATAATAATTTGTATACTTTTTGATTTAACAGACTCTGTCTTAAACAATTTTAGAAGTTGTAATTGAACAATAATTTTTTATATTTTCTGATCTAACAGATAGACATATGCCAGAAGTTGTAATTGAACAATAATTTGTAATTTTAAAGCCCGAAGTTGCAATTGAACAATAATTTGTATAGAAACAAGAAGTATAAGATTTTTTTAAATAAAATAAAAATGTGGATTAACCCACAATCATAACATAACAACAGGTTCCCTTTGCTATGCTAGTCTACTTGCAACCTGCTAATATAAGCTGATTGATCCACAAGCATAATTGCAGGGTTCTAACTATTTTACTTCTGAGCCATTGGTGTACAATGATAGGTCATTCAATTCTGTTTAGAATTCATAGGCTCCCAAGTTGTTAATTTCCATGTTAAAGGTATTCATCCAATCTGATTTATAGTGTCCCCGCCCAGGTGAGCTAGATGCAGAAAAAATCAGTGAATTATCCTTTTCAATTGATGCTGCAGGCTGGTTTTCTTGTTTCATATAATTATCCATGTGTGTTACATACATGGGTGTTGGAGTGCCTAATGTCTCATAGAAAATCTGGCATGCAGTGTCCAAGTTATAATGATGATTACCAAGTTGTATCTGTGAAGTGTTAATGCAGTTGGATGCCTGTAATGAGGAGCTGGTACTAATCATCGTCGTGTTATTTTTTGAATGATAATCCACTAGAATTCCTTTAGGCCTTTGGAACAACTCTCCTAGATAGGAACCATGGTCCAACACTTCCTGATCAAGTTGGATATTCTGAGGATTCAAGTGAGATGTAGCTGGTTCTGAACTTGAATTGGATTCAGTAATTTTTGAGCCACATTTTTGCTCGAACATCTCAGAGATTATTCTAGGGCCGAAGTTTGAGCAAGAGGCATGAATATTACTATTCATTACATTCTGAGCTTGCTGTGGCCCATAGATATTTGGGATTGTAATGGCCCCTGACATAGCATAGTTCTGCAGGTGGTCACTCTCTTGTTTTGCTGCAGTAGGTAGATCGTTTTGATGACCCTTCCATTTGTTTAGTTGTACTTTCTTCTTCAGCTTTATGTTACAATGATTTTTAATATCATTATCTATTCTCCCTAGCAACTGGACAACAATGATAGACCACCTGAAGAATGCATGCCAAAGTTCTCAGGTTAGCTGTTGTGTTTGAATAAAAAAACTAGTAAAGGACTTTGCAAATGAATGAGAAGCTGCTTATTTTTTTAAGACTAGTTGATTGCATTTTACCTGCTACCAATACTAGCATAGAGGCTACAGATCATGTTATCTTCTTCTTCTGAGAACCCTCCATGCCTTATATTCGGTCTCAAGTAGTTAAACCATCTGAGTCTATAGCTCTTTCCACACCTTCTCAAACCTGTATTCAGAGAGCTAAAATTAGCACAAATAAAAATCATATTTTGACTGTGAAATGACACAAATGCACAAGAAGATAACAATCCTCAATTTACTTTCCTATTTTTTGACACTATAACCAAGGCCATCAATTCTGATAACCTCAGGTTGGATTGTATCTACAATAATAGGTGATTATAAACACAATAACTCAGTCTAATATATTGTTCAAACTGTTTCATTTGAGAAATGGAATGAATCCACAAGAGACCAAATGCCAAACACTAATGGTTAGGTTGGTTCATGTTGGTTCATGTAACTTGGCTAGCTCAAATTATTGGTGCTCTAGGTTTCTATAGCTCTAGTTTATAAGAATCCCTAGTATTAATTTATGGTATCCAAGTGGTTATAAAGAAAAAATATTCTAGCTAAACTTGTCCAGATAACCAGAAATAGTATCTTTAGACACCACTACTTTTCATATTTCAGGATTCTAACACTTATATCTTTATCTATATGAAACTAACTGAAATATAGTATCTATATGAAACTCACTCTAAAAATGTCAAGTATTCCCTTTAACAAGAAAATCAAGCATAGATCTTGTACAGAATATCTAAAACCCTGAACCTTGCAATCACTATTAAATTAGATATAACTGTAATTCTAATGACATAATACAAAACCTAAAAATATAAACACACTAATAATTCTGAGTCCATAGATGTGTAGTATTGATACAAAACAGTCATCTGATATGTATAAGTGGGCAAGGCATTTTCTTCTAGGAAGCTAAATGTGTGTTAATCGAGATTCTAGTTCTATACGTTCAAAAGTTTACATTGAAGAAGTGGTCAAAGAAATTAGTAACGGTGAATGAGCAGAGCGCCCATTCTAACGGCCCTAGCCCTTTGACCGTGATCAATCTGAAATTAAAACAAAACTTTGGCAACCTTAATATTGGTCCCGTTATGTTTACGAGGTGTGGGTTATTAAATAACGTTAACTCTGTTTTGTAATATGCGCGAATATGATTCTTGTGGGTACCCTCATTCGTAAGATTGGATCTGCTTTGTCATCAATTATCAATTTATTTCCCGTCCTCGTTGATTGGTACTTGCTGACACCTGTAATCGCCTTGGTTCTTGCTCCTCCCGCCTTGTGACAAACCCCAGCTTTGACACCGGCTTCACTTCATTTTTCCTTCAGCGCCTTGAGGTTTCTCTGCTCTGGTTTATCTCGAGGGTTCCGTTGCTATGCCTCTGGTTCGATGTATTCCTTCACTTCACTTTTCCTTCGGCGCCTTGAGGTTTCTCTGCTCTAGTTTATTTCGAGGGTTCCGTTGCTATGCCTCTGGTTCAATGTATTCCTCGTCGCGTTTGTAATAACGCTGTCAATCCGCCCTCCGTTTGCTGTATGGAAAAGGTTTTGCTTGAAACTAAAATGAACTGGATGTTCTTCCTTGTGATTTGGTTGCAGAATTTGTCAAATTTGTTCGTTTAACTGCCCTGTTCATGTTGTAGGTTGATATTTCGGATTTACGCCAACAATCTTCCCCAACTCGGCTCGTTTTCTCTCCAAGGTAAGTCGGGGTTATATGCTTTACTCTGTCACTCACCTTAATCGGTTGCTAACATATTTTTCTCCTTGCGAGTAGGTTTCTTTGTGTACAACTTCGTCTTTCTGTTCAATGCTTCCCTCCTATGCACAGGTAAATGCTACAGGGTTTATAGTCTTGTTCTTTGTTTGAAAACTTCTTCGTTTTATCGCCCAAATCTTTGAGCTCTCCAGGTTCTAACACTCGTTCCCTTCCTTTTCCTTACAGGTCAAACAAGCTTGATGATTTTCATGGGTTCGACCGATCTGAAGAAAACGGCCCCAAACAAGAAATGGGTAGGGTCGTTCTGCGCCTGAGACTGGTTAATTTTTTATTTTCCTGCGTCTTTTCTGGTTCCCGCTCTTCTACAGTCTTGGTCTCGTGGGTTGTTTTATTAAACCCCTCCCTGGCAAACTATATCAATAGGCTGTAGTGGTCCTGTTCGTCTCAGCTTGAAATTCTTAATAGTTGTAGTATGAGTCCAATAGACGTAGCATGAGCACTGTTCGCTCGTTCATTGAAACCCTTCTTTTCATTTATTGTTACAACAATGGGGTTTTTACACAATGTATGATTGAAACAATTCCTATATATTTAAAGACTTCTTTTGATTCAGTTAATTCGATATAATACTTTATGCATTACCTGGAATTCGCTGGTGTATCACCAATAGGGTAACTGGCTATTCCATCAATCTTCTTGCTGGAAAATTTATTATTGCATGTTGTAACTTCTCCTCCCTCGCCTGTGCGCCAGTTCTTTCTCGTGCTCTGTAGACTGCTATTCACTCTTTGCGCTGGCACCTCTCTTGTCCGCAATGACTTTAATTTCCTATATTTTATTTATAATACACATCAAAGTTGACAATGTAATGCAATAGAACAATACATGAAAGATTGGTTGTAACTGTAGATTTGGCAGATGGTTCTTTTATTAAAAGAAACTCTGGTTCTTATTGTCTTCCCTTACTGGAAATTTGAACCTACGTATGATTTTTTTTTTCTGTTTAAATACTTGCAAAAATGTGTAACAGTTTCTTTGTCTTCGGTTGAAACTAACAACCGGAATAGCTCTAACTGTCTAATCAGTTTCTCTTTTTTAAAAGAAAACAAACGAACTTCTAAATAACTTAAAAGAAAACAGACAGACTCCTAATTAACTAAAAAAACAGTTAATAATCCTGATCCTACTGTCTCTGCCTAATTTCTGAGTAATAAAAAAAATTAAAACACAGGTTCAATAACCTGTCTACCAACACGTGCAAAAGTTTTCTTTTCTGTCGAGACAGTCAACCATCTTTTCTTTCCTCCGAGCTGGATGCCCCTGCATCAGGCTCCCGGGGTGGCAAAAATTCATGGCTCCGTTCCATGAGATCGTCGATAGAATAACCTGCTTGCTGTATCTGCGTCACATCAAGCCACGAACTGTCCTCAATTGGCCAGTTCTTCCACTTGACTAAATACTGCAGATATTCTTTCCTTCGGATGCGCTTGGCTACCTGTGTGTCGAGAATATTCTCGATCTCAAGGGGCTGTGCCGTGGGCATCTTTCTCATCCAAGAACCCTCCTTAAACTTGGTGTCCCGTTCTGGCCTCACTGTTGCGTCATCCTCAGTACCAGCAATATAAGGAAATAAATCTGCCACATTAAATATGGGTGAAATACCTATCCCTGGAAGCAACTGCAACTCATAAGCATTGGCAGAAAACTTGCGAATGATCTTGCAGGGGCCAATCTTCTTAAATTTCAGCTTGTTATATTCCCTTTTTGGAAACCGTTCCTTGCGCAGGTGTGCAAGGACTTCGTCCCCCACATTAAACTGAACTTACCCTATTTTCAAATCAGCCCACTGCTTATATTTCTGACTGATGTCCTGCAATTTCAGTTTCACTTGTTCATGTAAGTCGCTCATTGCTTGGGCGAAATCTTCCCCATCTACACTCCGTTTTTCAATTTTTCCCAAGTCTCGCAGTTCATGCACTCCGCGAGGGTGCATGCCATACAAGATTTGGAAGGGACTGTAACCTGTGCTGCGATTTGGTGAATCGTTATATGAGAACTCCGCCTGAGCAAGTACACGGTCCCACATTCGCGAATTTTCACCTATTAAACTCCGCAGCAGATTTCCCAGACTCGTGTTCACCACTTCAGTCTGCCCATCAGTCTGTGGGTGGTAAGCGGAGCTGAACTATAACTGAGTATCCAAATTTTTCCACAAGGTTTGCCAAAAATGTCCGGTGAACTTCACATCCCTGTCGAAAATGATGGACCTCGGTAGACCATGCAGTCTAACAATCTCTGTGAAAAACAAGTGCTCTATGTGAGTAGCATCACTGGTTTTGCTGCAGGGTATAAAATGTGCCATTTTTGAAAATCGATCTACTACCACCATTAATGAATCAAAACCCCGCTGTGTCTTAGGCAAACCCAAGACAAAGTCCAAGCTGACTGAGTCCCATGGTCTGCTCGTAATGGGTAGTGGCATATAAAGACCTGCATTTTGACTGTGACCCTTCGCCAATTGACACGTTTTGCACCTTCTTACATACCTCTGCATGTCTCATCGCAACCTTGGCCAAAAATAAAAATGCTCAACTTGTGAAAAAATTTTGTCTATACCGAAATGTCCGGCTAGACCTCCGCTATGCTTTTCCCGAATAATGTTCTCCCTCATTGAACAGTCGGGAATGCATAACTGTCCTCCCCTGAACAATAAACCCTCCTGCAAATTGTAGTCCAACCATGGACTATTATTTCTTAACAGAGGGTTTTGGCAGGCCTCATAGGCCTTCTTAAAATCTGCATCTGTCTGATACAGATCCCTCAAGTGCTCAAAACCCAGCACCTGCACCGTACTCTCCTGCAAGAGCAAAACTCTTCTGCTTAATGCATCTGCCACCTTGTTAGATTGTCCGCTAATATGCTTCAATACAAATGTAAATCTTTGTAGATATTCCACCCACTCTGCATGCTTGTGATTCAACTTATGCTACTGCATAACATACTGTAAAGCAGAATTGTCAGAAAATAACACAAACTCACTACCTAACAAATAGTGCCTCCAGTGCTTCAAGGCTTGAACGACCGCATAAAATTCTTTGTCGTAAGACGAATACTTCTGCCTGATGTCGTTCAATTTCTCACTGAAGTAAGCAACCGGTCTGTCCTCCTGGCTAAGTACTGCCCCAATGGATGTACCGCTCGCATCACAACGAACTTGAAAAAGTTTGTTGAAATCCGGCAATCTTAAGATCGGCCTCTTAGTGATCTTTTTCTTCAGATTCTGAAAACTATTTTCTGTTGCTTCAGTCCAGCAAAAGGGCTGATTTGCCTTCTTAATAGCGTCCAACATGGGTGCGCAGATCCCGCTAAAATTCCTGATAAACTTCCTGTAAAAGCTTGCCAAACCATGAAAGCTTCGAACCTCGAACAAATTCTTTGGGGATGGCTAGCTAACTATCGCTGCAATCTTTTCCGGATCCATTTTCAACTCGTTTTCTGCAATCACAAAACCCAGATAAACTAATTCTTTTTGAAAAAAAGTACACTTTTTCAAATTTATCAGCAGTTTGTTCTGCTGCAATCTTCTCAATACACTTCGAACATGTCGGAAGTGTTCCTCCTTCGTTCTGCTGAAAATTAGTATATCATCTAAATACACAATCACAAATTTCCCAATGAACTCCTTCAGTACTTCGTTCATTAGGCGCATGAAAGTACTGGGGGCGTTGCTTAACCCAAATGGCATCACCAGCCATTCATACAGCCCTTCATTCGTCTTTAAAGCTGTATTCCACTCATCCCCTTCTCGAATTCGGATCTGATGGTAGCCACTCTTCAAATCAATCTTCGAAAAATATGCTGCCCCACTCAAACAGTCCATCATGTCATCCATTCGCGGCAGTGGAAACCTGTACCGAATCGTAATCTTGTTAATAGCTCTTGAATCTGTACACATTCGCCATTCGCCACCTTTCTTAGGAGCTAATACTGTCGGAACTGCACAGGGACTCATACTCTCTCTGATCAGTCCTTTATCAAGAAATTCCTGCACCTGTTTCCGAATTTCTTCATTATCTTTCGGGCTCATACGATAAGCTGCCTTGTTTGGCAAGCTAGCTCCTGGTATAAAATCAATACAGTGGCTGATACCTCTCTCGGGGGGCAGTTCATCTGGAAGATTGTCCACTAGGATATCTCCAAAATCCTGTAACATGTCCTGGATCTCCTCGGGTAAATCTGAAATTTTTGTGTGCAGTACCACCGTCTTTGGCCTCCTCACAACAACAAAATTCACATCATTGTTTTCAATCTATTTTAAAAACTCTTTTCCACCCATCAACAGCGCTTTTAATCCACTGGCTTCTATTGTACCTTCCTCTTTAATGGGTACAAGCGGGTGCTTGATCCCATCTTTGACAAACTTATAGCAGTTCTTTTTTCAGTCATGAACTACTTTTCTGTCAAACTGCCAGGGCCTTCCTAACAGTATATGACAGACATCCATTGGCATAACATCGCAGATAATTTTGTCCTTATATCTGCCTATCTGGAACTCCACCTCGCACTCTTCATCAACTAACAATTGATGTCCTTTCTGTAGCCACGACACTTTGTAAGGAGTGGGATGTTTCAGCTTTTTCAGTCCCAACTTCTCCACCATTTCTGTGGCCACCAAATTATCAGTACTTCCGCTGTCAATTATCAGTTTTCAGCACTTACCCTGTGACTTGCAAACTGTCTGGAACAAGGCCTTTCGTTGATCTGGGTCTACCACTTCCTTTGCTGGTTTTAACAACACCTTATTCAGCACCAAGGCTTCACCTGTTTCTGGTGCATTCTCCACTTCCTGAGGCGGTGCCTCCGCTTCCTCCTGTTGCGCAACATAAGCTCCTCTCCCACCTGCTGGTTCACCTTCAGGACATTCATACGATTTGTGCCCCCACTTGTGGCACCGATAGCACTGGACAGTTCCTCTGCCCCGACCATTACCTCTCCCTCGCTGGGCTGGTCGTCCTCCTCTAGTGTTGTTGTCCTTTTCTGTTGTTCCTGCGGATTTAGAATTGTTTCCTTCTTCATTTGAACCTGTACCTTTGCCTCTACCAAAGGCCTTCCCCTTTCCTCTGCCAGATCCACCACCTCTTCTAGCATTCTGCTTCCTGTTTATCTTCTCCTCTGCCTTCAAGGTGAACTGGTATGCTTCATCTAAAGTTCTGGGTGAGAGAATACCAATTTCATCCAGTATCTCCCCTCTCAGCCCATTCACGAACCTTGCTGTTTTTTCTGGGGTATCTTCCATATACCCTGCCCTCAAATTCAACTTATAAAATTCTTCTCTATATTCCTTGACCGTCATTCCCCTTTCCCTCAAGTTCTGTACTTGCCTGTACAATATAATTTGATAATCTTTAGGCAGAAACTTCTCTTTCAGTTTTGCCTCCATTCTGGCCCACTTCTTTATAGGTTTTTTATGTAGCATTTTCCTTTCTGCCTGAATGCGGTCCCACCACAAGGACGCATGTCCTTTCAACTTGGTGGCAGCGAACTTCACCTGCTTGTCCTCACTGGTTTCCTCAAACTCAAAATATTTGTTTACTTCACTCAGCCAATCCAATAACACATCTGCCGACAAACTTCCGTCATAAGTGGAAAGCTCATGCTTTGGCTTATGACTGGATAACAAAACTGATTTCAACAATCTGAGTTCAGGTGTCACCCCTTCGAACTCATCTTCTGGTTCTGCCACATCTTCATCATTGTCATCCGCTGGGTCTCTCCTTCCCCCAGCTTCTACTGCTGCCAATCTTTGATTCAAAATTCGAATCTCTTCTCGCAGTCCCTCTTCTGCTACTCTTCGGACTGCTCTTCCTCTTCCTCTTCTTCTTCTGCCAACCTCCATTTTTTTTTTTTGTCTCCTGCAACCCGCTCTGATACCAAAAATTGACGGCCCTAGCCCTCTGACCGTGATCAATCTGAAATTAAATCAAAACTTTGGCAACCTTAATATTGGTCCCGTTATGTTTACGAGGTGTGGGTTATTAAATAACGTTAACTATGTTTTGTAATATGCGCGGATATGATTCTTGTGGGTACCCTCATCTGTAAGATTGGATCTACTTTGTCATCAATTATCAATTTATTTCCCATCCTCGTTGATTGGTACTTGATGACACCTGTAATCGCCTTGGTTCTTGCTCCTCCCGCCTTGTGACAAACCCCAGCTTTGACACCGGCTTCACTTCATTTTTCCTTCGACGCCTTGAGGTTTCTCTGCTCTGGTTTATCTCGAGGGTTCCGTTGCTATGCCTCTGGTTCGATGTATTCCTTCACTTCACTTTTCCTCGGCGCCTTGAGGTTTCTCTGCTCTGGTTTATTTCGAGGGTTCCGTTGCTATGCCTCTGGTTCGATGTATTCCTTGTCGCGTTTGTAATAATGTTGTCAATCCGCCCTCTGTTTGCTGTATGGAAAAGGTTTGGCTTGAAACTAAAATGAACTGGATGTTCTTCCTTGTGATTTGGTTGCAGACTTTGTCAAATTTGTTCGTTTAACTGTCCTGTTCATGTTGCAGGTTGAGATTTCAAATTTACGCCAACAATCTTCCCCAACTCGGCTCGTTTTCTCTCCAAGGTAAGTCGGGGTTCTATGATTTAGTCTGTCACTCACCTTAATCGATTGCTAACGTATTTTTCTCCTTGCGAGTAGGTTTCTTTGTGTCCAAATTTGTCTTTCTGTTCAATGCTTCCCTCCTATGCACAGGTAAATGCTACAGGGTTTATAGTCTTGTTCTTTGTTTGAAAACTTCTTCGTTTTATCGCCCAAATCTTTGAGCTCTCCAGGTTCTAACACTCGTTCCCTTCCTTTTCCTTACAGGTCAAACAAGCTTGATGATTTTCATGGGTTCGACCGGTCTGAAGAAAACGGCCCCAAACAAGAAATGGGTAGGGTCGTTCTGCTCCTGAGACTAGTTAATTAGTGATTTGCCTGCGTCTTTTCTGGTTCCCGCTCTTCTACAGTCTTGGTCTCGTGGGTTGTTTTATTAAACCCCTCCCTGGCAAACTATATCAATAGGCTGTAGTGGTCCTGTTCGTCTCAGCTTGAAATTCTTAACAGTTGTAGTATGAGTCCAATAGACGTAGCATGAGCACTGTTCGCTCGTTCATTGAAACCCTTCTTTGCATTTATTGTTACAACAATGGGGTTTTTACACAATGTATGATTGAAACAATTCCTGTATATTTAAAGACTTCTTTTGATTCAGTTAATTTGATATAATACTTTATGCATTACCTGGAATTCGCTGGTGTATCACCGATAGGGTAACTGGCTATTTCATCAATCTTCTTGCTGGAAAATTTATTATTGCATGTTGTAACTTCTCGTCCCTCGCCTGTGTGCCAGTTCTTTCTCGTGCTATGTAGACTGCTATTCACTCTTTGTGCTGGCACCTCTCTTGTCTACAATGACTTTAATTTCCTATATTTTGTTTATAATACACATCAAAGTTGACAATGTAATGCAATAGAACAATACATGAAAGATTGGCTGTAACTGTAGATTTGGTAGATGGTTCTTTTATTAAAAGCAACTCTGGTTCTTATTGTCTTCCCTTACTGGAAATTCGAGCCTACATATGATTTTTTTTTCTGTTTAAATACTTGCAAAAATGTGTAACAGTTTCTTTGTCTTCGGTTGAAACTGACAACCAGAATAGCTCTAACTGTCTAATCAGTTTCTCCTTTTTAAAAGAAAACAAACGAACTTCTAAATAACTTAAAAGAAAATAGACAGACTCTTAATTAACTAAAAAAACAGTTAATAATCCTGATCCTACTGTCTCTGCCTAATTTCTGAGTAATAAAAAAAATTAAAACACAGGTTCAATAACCTGTCTACCAACACGTGCAAAAGTTTTCTTTTCTGTCGAGACAGTCAACCATCTTTTGTCTCCTTCGAGTTAGATGCCCCTGCATCAGGCTCCCGGGGTGGCAAAAAGTCATGGCTCCGTTCCATGAGATCGTCGACAGAATAACCTGCTTGTTGTATCTGCGTCGCGTCAAGCCACGAACTGTCCTCAATTGGTTGGTCTTTCCACTTGACTAAATACTACAGATATTCTTTCCTTCGAGTGCGCTTGGCTACCTGTGTGTCGAGAATATTCTCGATCTCAAGGGGCTGTGCCATGGGCATCTGTCTCATCCAAGAACCCTCCTCAAACTTGGTGTCCCGTTCTGGCCTCACTGTTGCGTCATCCTCAGTACCAGCAATATAAGGAAATAAATCTGCCACATTAAATATGGGTGAAATACCTATCCCTGGCAGCAACTGCAACTCATAAGCGTTGGCAGAAAACTTGCGAATGATCTTTCAAGGGCCAATCTTCTTAAATTTCAGCTTGTTATATTCCCTTTTTGGAAACCGTTCCTTGCGCAGGTGTGCAAGGACTTCGTCCCCCACATTAAACTGAACTTACCGTATTTTCAAATCAGCCCGCTGCTTATATTTCTGACTGCTGTCCTGCAATTTCAGTTTCACTTGTTCATGTAAGTCGCTCATTGCTTGGGAGAAATCTTCCCCATCTGCACTCCGTTTTTCAAGTTTTCCCAAGTCTTGCAGTTCATGCACTCCGCGAGGGTGCATGCCATACAAGATTTGGAAGGGACTGTAACCTGTGCTGCGATTCGGTGAATCGTTATATGAGAACTCCGCCTGAGCAAGTACACGGTCCCACATTCGCGAATTTTCACCTATTAAACTCCGCAGCAGATTTCCCATACTCCTGTTCACCACTTCAGTCTGCCCATCAGTCTGTGGGTGGTAAGCGGAGCTGAACTGTAACTGAGTATCCAACTTTTTCCACAAGGTTTGCCAAAAATGTCCGGTGAACTTCACATCCCTGTCAGAAATGATGGACCTCGGTAGACCATGCAGTCTAACAATCTCTGTGAAAAACAAGTGCGCTACGTGAGTAGCATCACTGGTTTTGCTGCAGGGTATAAAATGTGCCATTTTTGAAAATCGATCTACTACCACCATTACTGAATCAAAACCCTGCTGTGTCTTAGGCAAACCCAAGACAAAGTCCAAGCTGACTGAGTCCCATGGTCTGCTCGGAATGGGTAGTGGCATATAAAGACCTGCATTTTGATTGTGACCCTTCGCCAATTGACACGTTTTGCACCTGCTTACATACCTCTGCACGTCTCGTCGCAACCTTGGCCAAAAATAAAAATGCTCAACTTGTGAAAATGTTTTGTCTATACCAAAATGTCCGGCTAGACCTCCGCTATGCTTTTCCCGAATAATGTTCTCCCTCATCGAACAGTCAGGAATGCATAACTGTCCTCCCCTAAATAATAATCCCTCCTACAGATTGTAGTCCAACCATGGACTATTATTTCTTAACAGAGGGTTTTGGCAGGCCTCATAGGCCTCCTTAAAATCTGCATCTGTTTGATACAGATCCCTCAAGTGCTCAAAACCCAGCACCTGCACCGTACTCTCCTGCAAGAGCAAAACTCTTCTGCTTAATGCATCTGCCACCTTGTTAGATTTTCCGCTGATATGCTTCAATACAGATGTAAAGCTTTGTAGATATTCCACCCACTCTGCATGCTTGTGATTCAACCTCTGCTACTGCATAACATACTGTAAAGCAGAATTGTCAGAAAATAACACAAACTCACTACCTAACAAATAGTGCCTCCAGTGCTTCAAGGCTTGAACGACCGCATAAAATTCTTTGTCGTAAGACGAATACTTCTGTCTGCTGTCGTTCAATTTCTCACTGAAGTAAGCAACCGGTCTGTCCTCCTGGCTAAGTACTGCCCCAATGGCTGTACCGCTGGCATCACAACGAACTTGAAAATTTTTGTTGAAATCCGGCAATCTCAAGATCGGCCTCTCAGTGATCTTTTTCTTCAGACTCTGAAAACTATTTTCTGCTGCTTCAGTCCAGCAAAAGGGTTGATTTGCCTTCTTAATAGTATCCAACATGGGTGCGCAGATCCCGCTAAAATTCCTGATAAACTTCCTGTAAAAGCTTGCCAAACCATGAAAGCTTCGAACCTCGAACAAATTCTTTGGGGATGGCCAGCTAACTATCGCAGCAATCTTTTCCGGATCCATTTTCAACTCATTTTCTGCAATCACAAAACCCAGATAAACTAATTCTTTTTGAAAAAAAGTACACTTTTTCAAATTTATCAGCAGTTTTTTCTGCTGCAATCTTCTCAATACACTTAGAACATGTCGGAAGTGTTCCTCCTTCGTTCTGCTGAAAATTAGTATATCATCTAAATACACAATCACAAATTTCCCAATGAACTCCTTCAGTACTTCGTTCATTAGGTGCATGAAAGTATTGGGGGTGTTGCTTAACCCAAATGGCATCACCAGCCATTCATACAGCCCTTCATTCATCTTGAAAGCTGTCTTCCACTCATCCCCTTCTCGAATTCAGATCTGATGGTAGCCACTCTTCAAATCAATCTTCGAAAAATATGCTGCCCCACTCAAACAATCCATCATGTCATCCATTCGCAGCAGTGGAAACCTGTACCGAATCGTAATCTTGTTAATAGCTCTTGAATCTGTACACATTCGCCATTCGCCACCTTTCTTAGGAGCTAATACTATCGGAACTGCACAAGGACTCATACTCTCTCTGATCAGTCCTTTATCAAGCAATTCCTGCACCTGTTTTTGAATTTCTTCATTATCTTTCGGGCTCATACGATAAGTTGCCTTGTTTGGCAAGCTAGCTCCTGGTATAAAATCAATACAGTGGCTGATACCTCTCTCGGGGGGCAATTCATCTGGAAGATCGTCCACTATGATATCTCCAAAATCCTGTAACATGTCCTGGATCTCCTCGGGTAAATCTGAAATTTTTGTGTGCAGTACCACCGTCTTTGGCCTCCTCACAACAACAAAATTCACATCGTTGTTTTCAATCTGTTTTAAAAACTCTTTTCCACCCATCAGCAGCGCTTTTACTCCACTGGCTTCTGCTGTACCTTCCTCTTTAATGGGTACAAGCGTGTGCTTGATCCCATCTTTGACAAACTTATAGCAGTTCGTTTTTCCGTCATGAACTAATTTTCTGTCAAACTGCCAGGGCCTTCCTAACAGTATATGACAGACATCCATTGGCATAACATCGCAGATAATTTTGTCCTTATATCTGCCTATCTGGAACTCCACCTCGCACTGTTCATCAACTAACAATTGATGTCCTTTCTGCAGCCACGACACTTTGTAAGGAGTGGGATGTTTCAGCTTTTTCAGTCCCAACTTCTCCACCATTTCTGTGGCCACCAAATTATCAGTACTTCCGCTGTCAATGATCAGTTTGCAGCACTTACCCTGTGACTTGCAAAATGTCCGGAATAAGGCCTTTCGTTGATCTGGGTATACCATTTCCTTTGCTAGTTTTAACAACACCTTATTCAGCACCAAGGCTTCACCTGTTTCTGGTGCATTCTCCACTTCCTGAGGCGGTGCCTCCGCTTCCTCCGGTTGGGCAACATAAGCTCCTCTCCCACCTGCTGGTTCACCTTCAGGACATTCATACGATTTGTGCCCCCACTTGTGGCACCGATATCACTGGACAGTTCCTCTGCCCCGACCATTACCTCTCCCTCGCTGGGCTGGTCGTCCTCCTCTAGTGCTATTGTCCTTTTCTGTCGTTCCTACAGATTTAGAATTGCTGCCTTCTTCATTTGAACCTGTACCTCTGCCTCTACCAAAGGCCGTCCCCTTTCCTCTGCCAGATCCACCACCTCTTCTGGCATTCTGCTTCCTGTTTATCTTCTCCTCTGCCTTCAAGGTGAATTGGTATGCTTGATCTAAAATTCTGGGTGAGAGAATACCAATTTCATCTAGTATCTCCCCTCTAAGCCCATTCACGAACCTTGCTGTTTTTTCTGGGGTGTCTTCCATATACCCTGCCCTCAAATTCAACTTATAAAATTCTTCTGTATATTCCTTGACCATCATTCCCCTTTGCCTCATGTTTTGTACTTGCCTATACAACATAATTTGATAATCTTTAGGCAGAAACTTCTCTTTCAGTTTTGCCTCCATTCTGGCCCACTTCTTTATAGGCTGTTTATGTAGCCTTTTCATTTCTACCTGAACGCTGTCCCACCACAAGGACGCATGTCCTTTCAACTTGGTGGCAACGAACTTCACCTGCTTGTCCTCACTGGTTTCCTCAAACTCAAAATATTTGTTTACTTCACTCAGCCAATCCAATAACACATCTGCCGACAAACTTCCGTCATAAGTGGAAAGCTCATGCTTTGGCTTATGACTGGATAACAAAACTGATTTCAACAATCTGAGTTCAGGTGTCACCCCTTCGAACTCATCTTCTGGTTCTGCCACATCTTCATCACTATCATTCGCTGGGTCTCTCCTTCCCCCAGCTTCTACTGCTGCCAATATTTGATTCAAAATTCGAATCTCTTCTCGCAGTCCCTCTTCTGCTACTCTTCGGATTGCTCTTCCTCTTCCTCTTCCTCTTCTGCCAACCTCCATTTTTTTTTTGTCTCCTGCAACCCGCTCTGATACCAAAAATTGACGGCCCTAGCCCTCTGACCGTGATGAATCTGAAATTAAAACAAAACTTTGGCAACCTTAATATTGGTCCCATTATGTTTACGAGGTGTGGGTTATTAAATAAAGTTAACTCTGTTTTGTAATATGCGCGGATATGATTCTTGTGGGTACCCTCATCCGTAAGATTGGATCTGCTTTGTCATCAATTATCAATTTATTTCCCGTCCTCGTTGATTGGTACTTGCTGACACTTGTAATAGCCTTGGTTCTTGCTCCTCCCGCCTTGTGACAAACCCCAGCTTTGACACCGGCTTCACTTCATTTTTCCTTCGACGCCTTGAGGTTTCTCTGCTCTGGTTTATCTCGAGGGTTCCGTTGCTATGCCTCTGGTTCGATGTATTCCTTCACTTCACTTTTCCTTCGGTTCCTTGAGGTTTCTCTGCTCTGGTTTATTTCGAGGGTTCCGTTGCTATGCCTCTGGTTCGATGTATTCCTCATCATGTTTGTAATAACGCTGTCAATCTGCCCTCCATTTTCTGTATGGAAAAGGTTTGGCTTGAAACTAAAATGAACTAGATGTTCTTCCTGTGATTTGGTTGCAGACTTTGTCAAATTTGTTCGTTTAACTGTCCTGTTCATGTTGCAGGTTGAGATTTCGGATTTACGCCAACAATCTTCCCCAACTCAGCTTGTTTTCTCTCCAAGGTAAGTCGGGGTTCTATGCTTTACTCTGTCACTCACCTTAATCGGTTGCTAACGTATTTTTCTCCTTGCGAGCAGGTTTCTTTGTGTCCAACTTCATCTTTCTGTTCAATGCTTCCCTCCTATGCACAGGTAAATGCTACAGGGTTTATAGTCCTGTTCTTTGTTTGAAAACTTCTTCGTTTTATCGCCCAAATCTTTGAGCTCTCCAGGTTCTAACACTCGTTCCCTTCCTTTTCCTTACAGGTCAAACAAGCTTGATGATTTTCATGGGTTCGACCGGTCTGAAGAAAACGGCCCCAAACAAGAAATGGGTAGGGTTGTTCTGCTCCTAAGACTGGTTAATTTGTGATTTACCTGCGTCTTTTCTGGTTCCCGCTCTTCTACAGTCTTGGTCTCGTGGGTTGTTTTATTAAACCCCTCCCTGGCAAACTATATCAATAGGCTGTAGTGGTCCTATTCGTCTCAGCTTGAAATTATTAACAATTATAGTATGAGTCTAATAGACGTAGCATGAGCGCTATTCGATCGTTCATTGAAACCCTTCTTTGCGTTTATTGTTACAACAATGGGGTTTTTACACAATGTATGATTGAAACAATTCCTGTATATTTAAAGAATTCTTTTGATTCAGTTAATTCGATATAATACTTTATGCATTCCCTGGAATTCGCTAGTGTATCACTGATAGGGTAACTGGCTATTTCATCAATATTCTTGCTGGAAAATTTATTATTGCATGTTGTAACTTCTCGTCCCTCGCCTGTGCGTCAGTTCTTTCTCGTGCTCTGTAGACTGCTATTCACTCTTTGTGCTGGCACCTCTCTTGTCTGCAATGACTTTAATTTCCTATATTTTGTTTATAATACACATCAAAGTTGACAATGTAATGCAATAGAACAATACATGAAAGATTGGCTGTAACTGTAGATTTGGCAGATGGTTCTTTTATTAAAAGAAACTCTGGTTCTTATTGCCTTCCCTTACTGGAAATTCGAACCTACATATGATTTTTTTTTTCTGTTTAAATACTTGCAAAAATGTGTAACAGTTTCTTTGTCTTCGGTTGAAACTGACAACCGGAATAGCTCTAACTGTCTAATCAGTTTCTCTTTTTAAAAGAAAACAAACGAACTTCTAAATAACTTAAAAGAAAACAGACAGACTCCTAATTAACTAAAAAAACAGTTAATAATCCTGATCCTACTGTCTCTGCCTAATTTCTGAGTAATAAAAAAAATTAAAACACAGGTTCAATAACCTGTCTACCAACACGTGCAAAAGTTTTCTTTTCTGTCGAGACAGTCAACCATCTTTTGTCTCCTCCGAGCTGGATGCCCCTGCATCACAATCTGTCTTGAATGAGTTGACGATGCAGTCATGGCTTTTTGTGTACATCATATGTGTCATCAGTGCCTACTAGCAAGTTGGTGTAGCTCTTTGGGTAGTGGTTGTATTGCTTGTGCTAATTCTAGTTAATTTTCTTTGTATGGCTAGATTAATTTGTTTGTAGATTATTGTTTATTGTTAGCTTTTTGTGCAAGTCAAGCTACAAGGGTGTCACACTGAGCTAACTCCATTGAGGTATTTTTTTATTAAGTTAAAAATAAGGGCTTGCATGATTATATATTTTACAAGTATTATGCCATTATGTGTTGAACGTTTTTTAAAAATCAATGCCTATTATACAATTTCAAGGATTGCCATAACTCCTCACATAATTCTTTAAAGAGTGCTAACTCAATGGAAGAGCACTTGTCATGCATTTTGTTGGTGGTTCGATTCCACTCTACCCTAATATAAATTATTCAATGATATTGTAGATTTTTTTAAGTAAATAATTTTATATTGATTTATTTTAATGGTGAGATATTTTTCTGGATTCATTGTTTTATATTGTCTCTAGAAGGAGAATAGATAGTATTAAAGACATTGTCTCCATAAAGACAATATGTCTTTAATTCCAACTATTGTCTTTATAGAGACAAATTTTAAGACAATAATTTGAGACAATTACCCAAAAATTGTCTTAAAACCCCTCTTTGTGTTGTAGTGCTACTATTGTCTCTAGAGAGACAAAAATGAAACTGTCTCGAGAAACAAAAATGGTTGTGTTATATATTGTCTTTATAGAAAGAATATTTTAAGACAATTTAATTTTAAGACACTTTAATTTGAGACACTTTATTTTAGGACAATATTTAAGACAATACACAAGTTTTCTTTTGTCTTAAGTTAAGAGAATTTACGACAAAGATTATCTTAAATATTGCCTTAAAACCCACTAAAATTGTCTTCATTATTGTCTTAAAACCCCCTTCATCATGATATCTAATTTCATTTCAACTTAAATCTTTAAACCCCCTTCATCATGATATCATCTCATTTCATTTCAACTTAAATCTTTAGGTGGTTCTCCCTTTATGTAGTAGTGCATCATGATATCTCATTTCAACTTAAATCTTTAGGTGGTTCTTCCTATCAAGAATTGGATCACGGCATACTTTATAGTCAAATAGTCAAGAATTGGATCACGGCATACTTCATAGTGACTTTTTGCTGGTATGGATCACAGCATGCATGCTTTAAGAGTTATTATTTTGCTGGAATGCAATTAATTCTGCAGGAGTGATTATTTGCTGGAATGCACTTAATTCTGTCCTGAGAGTCCCTGTTGGAAAGTTAAGCTTGAGGATTGCAAAAGCGAAATCCGTGAATTTCGAAGTTTTCAATTCCAATCTCATTTGTTTGGAGATTCTGAATTCTAATTAATTGTTCTTTTGTTCTCATTATCATTCGTAATTAATCATCTTTTTCTTCTCATTTATAGAAATAAACCGGACCATGCTGGCTCAAGTACCTCAAATGAAAACTGTAATGCAACGCGAACTGTAATAGATATAATCCCAACCTGTTGTTTTTCATTACTCTCTCTATAAAATCTTCGATTTTTTTTATAAATGATATCATTTAAAACATCAAATTTATTTTGACTGCAATTGATACGCACTTCAATTGTAAAGTGAAGATAATGAAGCCACTCACAATGATGATCAGAAAAGTGAAATATACCTGCCTTAAAAAATTACAAATTACAGCAAGATCATATAAAGTTCAAAAATAACAAATGGTGTTAAAATAATAACAAACGGAGAAAAACACCATGATATAAGGGACAACAAAACTCCAAAATTGAATAAGCAATATTCAAACCAACCATTAAGTTGACACGGTCACAAAATTGTTGAAGAGCAAAATGACCTCACTTATACATTGTAAGTATATACATACTTTCCATCCCACTACGTCGCTGCTCTCTCAGTTCAATGATCCTCCCATCAATTAATTCACGCTGGCCATGGAATCATGCAGTTTCTTAACCCACCATTCCATCACACCACCGCTACCACTGACCTTAGGTTCAGATTTAGAAGCTTCCTGCCAAATCTGGATAACACGTCTTTGCTCAGAGAGTGGGAGTGTTTCAGCTACATCAACTAATCGTTTCTCCAATGTGTCCAAATCCTTTGGAATTTTAATGTACTTCACCATAGTGTTAAGCCAATTTGACAGAAAAGAAACGCGAATGGATGTGGGGATAATTATCTCTCCATTAACCAGAGGTGTAAGAAAACCATTCATTAGAATATCTGTTATGTGTTTTACAGACATGTCGGTGCTGTTTCGCCTATTTACTGCGCTTCGAAGGGAGACATCTTCCGAAAACATTTTGAAGACGGTTCCAAACAATTCCCGATCACAGCGCCGAATGAGGTCTACTAGCCACAACAGGTTAGCGTAAGCATTATCGAAACTCGTCGAAACACAGGTGTTTTGAGCACATTTTATGAACTCGATGTTGAAACGAAGCGCTTTCACAAGTACACGTGAGCACATATCCGCAACAGCCGAGGATGCATGAAAGTAGCCCACAATAGATTCCGCGACTATATTGCGATAGTATGAATCACTCCAAATATATGAAGCATATTTAAAAATTGGATGCATTGGAACATTGGAAACTGAAATGGTAAGAAACAATTGTTGTAGAGACTCCTCCAGAAACTGTAAACCGTCATTAATATCGGACTTACCTAGATTCATGCCAAGTCGAGCAGCTAACTCAGTGGGCAAATTATTCAATTGCAGAGACGACAGCAGGTTACGCAGTTCGGCTGCTTGCGCGGGAGTCCAACGAACCGCATTCAAATATTGCATGCACTCCTGCACGCACTCATGAAACAACAGTTGAGGAGCCACGGGAAGAATATGGACGGCATCGTCCACACTGGCGAAACAAAACCGCTTGGTTTTTGCTTGAGAAGAATACATGAGGCTAAGGCATTTAATATAATTGTCCAAACCGTGAGTACTTGTTACCGTGATTGGAAGAGGCCGTTGCTTATCCAAAGACCAGCGCTCCGATAGCATGGTTTCATAAAAATCACATTTTCTCAAAATTTGGGAATGAAGATAAAGTGGGTTTTTTTCATATTCTGCACCCTCTGAATCGAGTAACCGTAATATTATATCAGCGGTGCTATTGTCTCCGAATTTCAGCATCTGCTTGTCCATTGTGATATGGTATGACACATGCTCTACTCCCTGATTTTGAATGAACTCCTCATTTATATTGCAGGGCACCACCTTGCCACAGAAGCAGAACAGTGCAACATGTCAATTTTTTTTTCTGATATGTAGCCACTTTGTGGGAGATTTGTTCGACACATAAGCTCAAGTTCAGTCAGTCGACGTTTACTCGACACGCGCTAAAGTTCAGTCGGTTAATTTTATAACACATGCTCTACTCACTGATTTTGAATGAACCCCTCATTCATATTGCAGGGCACCACCTTGCCACAGAAGCAGAACAGTGCAACATGTCAATTTTTTTTTTTTTGATATGTAGCCACTTTGTGGGAGATTTGCTCGACACATAAGCTCAAGTTCAGTCAGTCGACGTTTACTCGACACGCGCTAAAGTTCAGTCGGTTAATTTTATTGAACTCAGGGAGGTTTTATTCTTGGTCATGTGGATGGTCAGTTTTTTCTGGAATGACTCTTTTTAAATAGATTAAGGGTGGTAGGTTGAGCTATCCTTTTATGTCATTTTTTTTTTTTTTAGATTTGGGAATATTCAACATATGAGTAGAGATGACCAATGATTATATTTGAGATGGGGTACATATTGTAGTAGGTAATTTCTCTTTAGCTGAGAGGGAGGGAGTTTTAATTTGGCAGTTCAGTGGATTTTTTTTTTTTACAACCTTTCTCATCAAGAAAGACCATCTTAGCTCTTAGAAGAATTTATTTTGGTTTTGGAAAAATATATTTTTAATATGAAAGCCCACATTTGCACAAAAGGAAATTTCAACCTTAAAGAAAAATTAGACACCTTTAGATAGCTATAAATACAAGTCAAGTAAACTTTATTTGGAAATTATCATCAAGCATCTTTTTCTTTTCTCTCTTCTTTGGTTTGCTGGCACATGTATGAAAGTTGGCTCGCGGATATTGGTTTGTACAAGTACCAAATTTCAGGGTCTAAAGATCACACATGTGGATTAGGGTTTTGTTCTGTAGCCATGGGGTTAGAACATGAAATTTTCCACTGTAGTCGCAAGCATATAGGGTTCTTCCGCTAAACCATTTTAGCTGCTTGGATGATTGCTAGCTTTGACCTTAGATCTGTATAGTTGACCACAGGTTTGAATGTTGACTCTCATCAATATTATTGCTTGGCTTATTTCTTGGATATTGTTTGGTTGGTTTTGGAGAATAGTTTTGTGATTGAAGAATTGGATCATTGTACTCTCTGTTGAACATTTTATGACAAGATAATAAGAAGAATAATTTGAAAGGGTTTTTCCCCTTATGGGGTTTTCCCCTTGTCTTTGAGCAAACCTAGTACCTCTTATTTGTCTCTTATTATTCATTGCATTTACTATTCTATCTACAATTGCTATTGATCATTGGAAGATTAGATTGTTTTGAAATACTGCTAATTAAAGAGATGAATTGGGGTAAAGTGATTGTAACAACATAGAACAATGGTAAAACAAGTAATTGTAACAACATAGAACAATGGTAAAACTAACGTGCTTCTTGAATATTTTTTTTCTACCATGGCTACAAACCACTTATGAAGTGATACATATGATCCTCATAAGACATTTCCATATTCTCCATTATAAGCCGAAAATATTATTTGATGTAATTTTTAATCTTCCTTGTATGCTTCAAACTCATAAGGTGGTCCCTCACAACCCATGCTCTATTTCTTGGTCCAAACTACGCATGCAAAATTTCCTTCAACTTTTCTCAATTTGATATCTTCTCTGTGATATGGCTAGATGTCCTATTGTCCAATCAAGCCCTCCACCACAACTTCATATTTCCTCTGAGATACATCACAACAAAATTCACTTTAGCTACATCATAACTACCTCCCATTTAATTTAATATCTACTCCACATCCCAACTTAAATTCCCAAGCACTTTAGCACTCTCAATCCCATCATATAAATTTGCTTCCTTCAGTTTCACCTTCATCGATGAAATTTCCAAACCCTATCTAATGACCTTATTCACTACTTCATTCATGTTGGATTGATCACATGTCAAATTCATAATTGAGGCCATTTGTTCTTCCAAGTGCTTCACATTCCTCCTAACCTTGAAACTACTTCATTTCTTTAGAAACCTCCTCAACTGCATATGAACATGTCTGGATAAATTCCTTTATCTCACAATGTTAGATTCCTAATTTCATCAAACTCACCATGTGCTTCAATGGCATCCTTCATCCAAACTATACTTTCTTAAATTACAATGACCTTGTCTCTCAATGTATAATCATCCTAGTTCACTGAGCTCGTTCTAATGTTCACCATTCTGACCTACCAAATAAAACATGTATATATATCTCCTAGTTATGGCCTTGCTAAATCTCACACAATCCCTTTGTCCAGCTCCTTGTTTCATAAGAAACACAACCTTTCCCTCATAGTAATCAATCATAGAGTGTCCCCTCCCCAAACCTACATCAAATGAAAGAGCAACTTCATCTACAATCACTACCTCTAAGTTCGGATTTGGCTCTTGCCTTATAAACTACTTAAATATCAATTACTTTTACTTCAATGTTCTTCTGCTCTAATACCACATGTCACAAACCTAGGGGAAATGCATGGTTATGTGGTGCTTCTGGCACATCATGTCCCTTAGGCATGGAAGACCAACATGTTTCACAATTAACTAATACTATTGGAGTGATACTTCACTCGAACTATGCCTCACAATACAATAGTTATTGAATCTACTCTAACTTAATTTTATTTAGTAAAATTACTATAACATCGTTGTAGAATCAAGCTATTATATTTTAATATCCACACCTTCATTAATAACAATTAAATTTATAGTTATCAACCATGAAATACACAACACAATATAAAAGATTCACAATTTTTATATGAAACAACTCTCTAATCTTGAAGATTCATTACAACAATAAAATTACCAAAATATGGGAATCCATAACCCTTTGGCATGATCCCTCCCCATGAAAAATCACCAAAATAAGTTCAATTGCATCAAAATTTGGTTTGGCCACCAAAATCACCAAATTCGAAACACCACCCAACATTCCCAAATTTCATTCTAAGGTTCACCAAATTTCGTTCCAAGGGAAATGACCCAAAATGACTCATGGAGTCTACCCAACCACATATCCACTTGAGCTCTTCACCATAGCTGACACTCTTGCTAGAATGATTTGTGTTGTTTCATGCTTTGTTGCTCTATTTTTCCTTCCCTCAATCAACGTCATTTTTGTTTATTTATATATTGTGATAGGTGATTAAATAAAGCTTTGTGTCAGCTCGATTCACACCCATTCGAATCCACTCCATCTCAACTCGTCTACTAACTCGTGTCAGCTTGCTCTACTCACCCATAGTTGTTCCCATATTTTTCCCAACTGACTCATCCTCGGATGACCATTTGCCACTGGGGTTGGGGCACCCTTTCAGGCTGACACCCAAATGCTTGTTCTGCGCCCATCTCTCCACATCCTACACTTGTTCCACGCATTTTCCACATTCATCGCGCACGTCCACCATACAATGTGTTCTCGTTCTTTCACTCAACTTACCTAGTGGAGCTTGTTTTGGCATGCGCCAACTCATGCAGAAGCCCATGATCAGAAACCCCATAATGTTGCATTTTGTGCCATGGAGATGTTTCTCACTGTGCACCTCCTATGCTACCAACTACTAGGGGTTTGATAACTGTGAACCTTGCACGAAGTGAACCCAACCAGCACAATTAATGTAGATAGTAGTGTGAGAATTATTGATGTTTTATGATAATCTTAATTAAAAATAACTGTGTGCGCGTGTTTATTATATCCTACATTGTTTTTATTTATTGAAAGTTTATTTTTATTTTTAAGAAGAGATGAGGGGGTGAATCAGCAATTTGAAGATTCAACCTACAGCTACACATGGAAATTCTAATTTGATTCATTAATAATGTGATATTAAACGTAATTGTTTTTTTATTTATTGAGTATTTATTTTTATTTTTAAGGGGAAATGTGTGGTGAGCAAACAATTTGAAGATTCAACCTACAACTACTTATGGAAACTCTAATCTGATTCATTAATAATGTGATCTCAAAAGTAACGTATTTGACTAAACCATTTTTTTTCTATGCTACTACTGTCAAGTCCTAGCATGGGAAGTATGAGTTCTTACTTTAACATGTGTCTATTTAAAATTAAGAATTGAATGAATCACACATCTCCCTCATATTAGAGGGAAAAATGCACATCTTTATCCAATTAATATTTATATTTTAAATTGTAGATGTTCCAATATTATTATTATAAAATCTATATATTAGTTAACATCATTATTATCTTTGCCATATGAAGTAGATAATGCATTAGGTTTTTGGTAAAACCCATATTTGTTTGGATTTGACAAAAAAAAATTGCAAAAAATCCATAGTTGAACATTGCACATTAAAATTTATTATTTTTAAAAAAGAATTTAAGTTATTTATTTCAAATCTTATTGGCTATTAAATTGAACATCATGTTGCCCATTGCATTGATTTTCTAACTTTGCAATGATGATGATGTACATGTTGTCAATTCATAAAATATTATTCTATTACAACATGAATATTTTATTCAAAAATAAACACCAAAAAGTGATGGACATTTATTCTCTAAGTCTAATGACATTATGCAAATTTACTTTACCTGAACATATACTAGCAATTGCACCAAATGTTGCAAAAGAAACGTCGTAAGTCGATAACGTATATAATAAGAACGTAGCATATAGAAGAAGAACATAGATGAAAGACGTGATATGTTATGTGATGTAAAGGTGCACAAACTTCGCTCTAAAATAACTATTAACAATATTCATAGTTGTGAAAATTGACAATATTCCTAGCTATGAAGTATATAGTTGTGCTCTTATGTGAAATAAGAATTCAGATGAAGTATGTTTTAGGATTTAGAAGTTAACAATATTTTTTTGTACAATTCAACCTAGAAGTATATATATGTGTGTATGTGAGTGTGGGTGCTCTTATTTGAAATAAGAATTTAGTTTGCAGAACATGATCAAGTTTGTTTTAGGCTTTAGAAGTTAATAGTACAATGTATCTCCTTTTTCATTGATTTAAGTTTATTGAATTTTTAAGTTCATAAAAATTGGCATTAAGTTTATACCATAATTATCCAGAGAGAAAAAGTTGTGTTCAATGCAACATATGTGATAATTATCTTTTAGTAATCTTTAGCTTAGGTGTGTTCAATGCAACATATGTGATAATTATCTTTTAGTAATCTCTAGCTTGAGGATTAGAATCATTTTGAGGTGAGAAGGAGATTGCACTCCTTCATATTTCATAAAAATACTTATTTCGTGTCTTCCTTGATTTGATGGTGTTCTCGTAGATATTTTGTAAATAGTGTTAATGCATTTTTCAAGTTTTCACCACCATTTCCACATTTACTCAAATTCTTAGAATCATTTTGAAGTGAGAAAGAGATTTATCATAGACAAATAATGTATAAATCTTTTCTAATTTATAATTTAAAAAAAAAATGTAAATTAAAAAATCACACATTTTTTGAGCATATTTCATATATAAAAAATCAATAATCCTAAAATAATAATTTTCATATAAAAAATTTAATAACCATAAAAACCATAGCTAATATCACTTTTTTATTTTTCATACATAATAAGTTAATAACCCCTAAATAATATTTCCTCTCTAAAAAGTTAATAGCCATGAAATAATCACAATAATCATATCACTTTTTCATGATTAATATTTATGCAAGGAAGTTTATTCAATATATGTGTTTAAACATAATGTACACGTTTGATTATTTTTTCAATTTCTAATAATGGATCCAGCCATTTATTTGGAAATAATTTATAAATATTGAAAAAAATATTTAATCACTATTAAAAAAAATAATAATCATAACATACTTGATCATTAAAAAATTACCTTTTTTTCCATTTTCTACTCAAAGAAATCAAAATACACAAATCATTGTTCAATTATATTTAAAATCGTTAATATCTATAATTAATATACAAGTTCCAACTCATATAAGAGCTATCATTTCAGAGTGTAAACATTCACGCCAAAGGGAATGCAAATTTTGCAGGATGTGAATCTTCTTGCCTCGAATCTGTGGGGGCGCTTTAAATGCTGGTGTAGTATGCACTCATATTTGATCATTTTTTTCAATTTATAATAATAGATCAAGCATTTGTTTCTGAAAATAATTTATGAATATTGAAAAAATATTTAATTATTATTTAAAAAAATAATAATTAATTTTTAAATATATTGAAAAATAGAATGAATTTAAGGTTCTTTATTATTGTTTAAAAAAATACTATTTTTTTAATCAAATTTTCTATTCATAAAAACAAAATATAACTTATTATTTAATTATATTTAAAATTGTTAATAGTTATAATTAATATAGAAAGTTTCAACTAATATAACAGCATTAATTCAGAAAATGTAATGAGCAAATTTTTCTGTAGCATGCACTAATATTTGATATTTTTTCAATTTCTAATAATGAATCAAATTATTTCTTTTTGAAATAATTTATGAATATTGAAAAAATATATAATAATAATTTACAAGAATAATAATCAACTTAGTGAATATTAAAATAATAGAATGAATTCAATGATCATTGTTTAAAAAAAACTTTTTTTTGCTTTTTGAAATTTTCTATTTCATCGAATTCAAAATACACAAATTATTGTTTAATTATATTTGAATTGTTAATAGCTATAAATAATATACAAGATTCCAACTAATAAAGCAACATCATTTCAGAAAATGTAAGCATTCATGCAGAGGGGAATGAGCAAATTTTTGTAAATTATTAAATTGTCGAGCTCTGTCAGGCCAAACAATATTGAACAGTATTGTTGGCTGGATGTGAATCAGGAGCATTTGGTGAGAGACTTACGTGTCTGGTTACCTTGGGGTTCAATATCAATGTATGATCTCTCACAAGACTACATAGAAATAAGATTAATAAAGAGAAGTCAATGACTAGACAAACTTTTATAATTTTTTTAAAATTGTTATTAATGTAAAAATAAAAATATTACTGACATATAAATAAATTGATTTATATATAAATAATTTAAATGTATAAAAATTAATAATATAATTAAAAATGTATTATTAAATTAGACATAAACATATTATTAATTTTAGTTATTACTATTTTACTTTTATTTTTTATTTTTAAAATTAACATTTAAGACATATTTTTAAATATAAAATAATTATATTTTTATTCCAGATTTAAATAAAAAATATTTTGGTTATTTTTTAAAAATTGATACATTGCGTAGTTTGGATAGATGGTACTTGGGTGTGTTGTTAAGGCACTCCTTGATGTGAAGTCATTGGTTCAAGGGTTTTGGATAGATGGTGATTGAGTGTGTTGTTAAGGCACTCCTTGATGTGAAGTCACTGGTTCAATTACCGGCTCTGATCTGGGTGATGTATTTAGACATAATGAAGAAGATGTATTCCTACCAAGCTTACAAAAAAAAATTCATAAAATAAATACATATACAAATAATTTAAAAATATTAAGATGAATAATATAAAAAATAATTCATGTAAACTCTTTATGTATTTGGTCATGATGAAGAAGATGTAGTCCTACTTAGGTTACAAAAAAAAAATTCATAAAATAAACGCATATACAAATAATTTCAAAATATTAAGATGATTAATATAACAAATAAGTTTGTAAGCTCTTTCCTCCATCGGTATAGGTATGGATATAGTTATATTAGAGTCCAAATCTAATCTATGTTAACATAGATAGATAGTAATGTATATCATCCATTTAATTATTGACTTGTCAACCCTAGATCAATGTAGACATTATTAATCCTTCACAACTAGCATGTTTTACTTTTGGATAGTCGTCTAAGATTTGACAACTAGCATATTTGTTTACTAGGCCTATATTTGTTGGGACATATTGACTTACATATTTTTCTAATAGATAACCTTCAACACAACTAGCATATTTGTTTACTAGGCGCATATTTGTTACGACATATTAGCTTACATATATTTCTAATAAATAACCTTCAAACCAGATTATCATGGCCCATATCCGCACAATGTGAGTTTGAACATTTAATTAATTATTATTAATGTCTGCAACTTTTTTCATCTAATTTAATTAACTAACTGCTATATAACACTTATTAAATATAATCCCACATATCCAATATTGTGAAATATAAATAATTAATAAAACTATCTTATAACAAATTCTTTGTTATTTAAAACTTTAATTTCAAAATGTTTATTAAAATTTTATCTCATAATATATTTCCAATTTCGATCTTTTTATTTTTAAAAATAATATCATTAAAATATAAATGACAATGCTAAAAATAAATTATAATAAAGATAATTCTTAAATATGAAATTCCTAATTATTTACGCTAGCATTCGTACATTTCATTCTAATAATTTGTACCTCAATTATAATATATGATTTTCTCATTGCTCACTTACTCCATGTGATCTCCTTATTACATATTTGTGAATTGTATTTTCTCATAGATTATTAGTAATGCATGGATGAAATGTGAAAATGACATGTTTACTCAATGTTGACTTTCCAATTCTTTTTACTCATCAGTGATCTATTTTTACTTATTTATTTTGTATTGGTAACATGTACATTAAATATTATAATATACAATTCCCTTTTCATTTATCGTTTACTTTGAGCAAACTCCTCAACTACATATTTGTGAATTGTATTTAGATTAATTCATAAATAAAATGTGAAAATGATATGATTGCTCAAGTTAATTTATCAATTTATAAGTTGTATTTTTAAAAAGTCCATGATTTATTCTTGAATAAAATGTGAAAACGATATGATTTTTTAAATTAATATATATATATATATATATATATATATATATATATATATATGTATGTCTGTTGGGGTTTGGGCTCATGGATAGTAAACGCTTGCTAAGGTGTTTGTGACACTGTGCAGGTCATGAGTTCGAGTTTTAGATAGCCTGAGGGTTGTTATGGCGGGTGTGGCGGTTCCTCCTAACTTTATAGGGATAGCTAATGAGATTCAACCTCATGTCATGCGAGTATGATATCGCTGCAGTTGTCGATTTTCCTAGATATTATTATTATTTTTTAAATCTATATTAAATCATCCATAACTATAATTTTAAAAGAACATATCTTTTAATTAATTAAAAAGAAATATATAATTGGTATTAGATCTAAGACTTTTGTGATCCATAATGTAGATAAATGTCTTGATGTGATTAATCCAAAAGACATTTATCTATATAATTGGTAGTCAATCATTTATTTTTTATAATAAAAAAAGAAAATATTAAGAAATAATTTAATTAAATATTAAATATTTTTTCTAATTAATCATAATTAATAAATAGATAATTTATTTTTTGAAAACATATTTTAATGGAGAAGTAGTTGCAACAACTACTGGAACATGGCTTTATCCGACCAAGTATCTCACCATTATGGTCACCCATCATCATTGTGTTTGTTGTGGCTCATTTGCATTTACTTTTGAAATATTTTTCAAAACACCAAAAAAACATATATGTTAGAGAATGTAAAAATTTGTATGTTGAATAAGAATTTTGATTTATATGTTGGTGTACTAACATTATGTGTGGAAATGTGAAGGCAGGCCGATATGGGCTTATTCACGTGCAGAACAGTTCAAGAGTTGGGCCGATTGATGCGTTCAAAACATTGCACACATGTCAAGGTCAAGTCAGGCTTATTCGCAAGCTCGGGAGAGACTAGCGCTATAGAATACTGAATAAGCTCCGAAGGGTTACACTATGGAGAAAAATAAATTAGTAATTAGGATCATTTATTCGTCAAAGGAACGTATGAAGAGAACTGGTATATTTTCCTTAAAACTTAAGATTTTTAGAGGAAGTGTAAAGGGGAAAATAGACGGTCAGGATCAAAGCACAGAATTGAAGCGGAGAGATGGACAATATAGAGCATAGCACAAGAGATACAAGTTAGATCGATGGACAAGATTAGATTGCGAGATCTAAGTTAGAGGTAAGTGGTCAAGAATGGATATCGCAAATAAAGATGCAAGAAATTTAATAGATTGGAGGTTGTGAAGAGAATCCACGCGTCAGTCATAGGTTCCATCACATATCGCATTCGGTAAAGGATACAAGTTTGAGATATGGTTAAAATTGCGAAGATGCAATGCGAAGAGTGATAAGTTTAAGATCTTGCGATGCGACAAATATCGCACATCACACTTCGCAAGTTTTAACACTTACCTCCCATTTTTTATAATAAAAATATCAATTGTTGATTTGCGAGCGACCCCACCTCTATCCTACCACGTCACCTTCCCACCATCACACTTCACACTTCGCAAGTTTTAACACTTACCTCCCATTTTTCATAACAAAACTCCTGATTTGCAATTTACGGGCAGCCCCACCTCTGTTCTGCCACATCACCCTCCATTCATCGCACTTCGTACATCGCAAGCTTAAGAGGAATGACGCTGAGGAATATGTTATAAACACCGAAGGCCGAAATGTGATGCAAAGGTGGATGCGATACCATTCAAAGGTTAATTTGAATTTATTGAAAATCCAAGATTATGTGTAGTTGCGTTGGATTTATGAAGAAACGTGCACACGAACAGTGGACTCAGGTAAATGCCCCGATGCAAAAAAAGGAGAAGAGCAGACGGAGTGCAATAGGCACGAGTAGAAGAGGCAGAGTCGGGCAGAAGGGGACATGATAACCTTGGTTGAAATGTAGAGGCATAAATAGAGTCAGGAAAAAAGAGCACATAGTGGCACCATTGGAAACACAACACCTGGGTCAAGTCGAGCAAGGATGCATTATTGCAGAACTGTTCGAATACCGCACCATAAGCAAGAAATACAAATATTGAAATCTGGAAGAAATGTAGAGCAAAGGTGTCTAGTCTGTCAGGGAGACACATCAGCACTTCAGGGAGATGCATCAAAAACAAGTCAGATTCAACAAACATAATATAATTCCAAGTTTTAATTTGTTTTATATCTGTTAAGATCGAAGCTAGAGTGAGGTCCTCAAATGCAATGTAATAATTAGTTTTAACACTTTAGGTAGTCGAAGTAGTTACAAGAAGTTTAGCAATTACGAACTATTTTTGATGTATTTAAGCAAGAAAAAAATAAAGAAGAAAGGTTCCAAGTTTTGGACCTTGATCCGGATCTTGAGGGGAGGCCCCCAAGATCTAAAAATTTGAAATGGATCTAACAAGATCTGCAAAATTAGAATGCCAGAAAAAAAAAAGAGAACACAAAGAAAATAAAACCAAAAAGAAACTTGTTTTTATTAAAGCAGAGAATAACTGTAGAAGCTACATTGTGGCAGACCATCTGTCCTTTTACAAAGTGAGGCTTGTTATTTATAGCATTTTTTTGAGATAGAATACCATAGGTGGATACCATGGGTAGATACCACTTACAATACCATGGGTAAATCCCATGTGTGGATGAATACCATGAGTGGCTACATACCATGGGTCACTTACAATACCATGGGCGAATAAACATCATGGGTGGATGAATACCATGGGTCGATGCCATTTACAATACCGTGGGTAAATTCCATGGGTGGATGGATAACATGGGTAGATAAATACCATGGGTTGATGCCATTTTCCATTTGGATCATTCCTCCCTCCTTAAGAAGCAATGGTCCCCATTGCGTGAAGTTCCCTCCTGAGAAGCCTTTGTTGAAAATGAAGAGCCACTGAAGAGAAGGGTTTTTTGTAGTTAACCCATAACCATGATTAACAAAGATCCGAGGATAGAGATACCCTGTAATGCTTATGACCAACTGTGATATTGACAGTGTGCGGCCTAGCAAATGGACTTCGATGAAGTGTGGGTTTGTGGATGAACCCAAAACATGACAAACGAAGATCCGAGGATAGAGATACCCCGTGATGCTTGTGATCAACTGTGTGACTAATAGTGTGCGGCCTAGCAAATGGACTTCGATGAAAAAAAATTTGTGCGGTTGACCCATAACCGTGATACTGATTGTTGATGAAGTAGCAGGTGCCTACATAGCTTGGGGTGGGAGGGCACGTCTCCAAATAACCCAACCCGAATGCTGCTATGATGAAACTGATGAATGTGAAGCAGGTGCCTACTAAAGAGGGGTGGGAGGGCACGTCTCCAAAGGGAACCCGCTCTGAATGCTGCTCCAGATTTAAATTGAGCATAACTCGGTCAATATAACTCAGAATATTTATTATAATCTATTTTTGGAAATTGAATGATCATTCTGCATCTTCTCATATGTTTGAAACCACTATCTGGAGACTCTAGACTCTCAGATTTGCACTGGAACTGTCTTGCCGTCACAAAATTTCTGAAAAAATAGTTGATTTTAAATCAACGATAACTCCCACATCCAGACTCCGATTTGACCGATTTTTTTTTTGAACTTGGGTGATTTTTCAAGAGGAGCTCAGATATATATCCATTCTTCTAAAAATTTTCACTAAAAATTGCGAAAAATGATAGGATAGCCGCCGTCCATGAATTGTCGTCAGTAAAATTGCTTCAACATTGTTGATTTTGAATCAGCGATATCTCCCTCATCCGAACCCCAATTTGGCCAATTTTTTTTTTTGAATTTGAGTAATTTTTCACAAGGAATCCAGATCTGGTCTTTTGTTTTGTAATTTTTTCACCAAAAGTTTCAGATATGATCTGAAAACTCGCCGCCCAAAAAAATTCATGGATTTTGCTGAAGATTGCTGCAAAACATTGAAACTGAAATATGTTTCAAACCCTCATTCCCATGGAGGCGTAACCTGAATCTGATACCAATGATCCGGATCTTGGGGGGAGGCCCCCAAGATTTAAAAATTTTAAATGGATCTGACAATATCTACAAAATTAGAATGCCAGAAAAAAAAAGAACACAAAGAAAATAAAACCACAAAGAAACTTGTTTTATTAAAACATAGAATAACTGTAGAAGCTACATTGTGGCGGACCATCTGTCCTTTTACAAAGTGAGGCTTGTTATTTATAGCCTTTTTTTGAGATATAATACCATAGGTGGATACCATGGGCCAATACCATGGGTAGATACCACTTACAATACCATGGGTAAATCCCATGTGTGGATGAATACCATGGGTGGCTACATACCATGGGTCACTTACAATACCATGGGCGAATAAACATCATGGGTGGATGAATACCATGGGTCGATGCCATTTACAATACCATGGGTAAATTCCATGGGTGGATGGATAACATAGGTAGATAAATACCATGGGTTGATGCCATTTTCCATTTGGATCAGACCTTTAGAAGACTAAAGCTTTGGTACTTACTTTTATGAGGAATTAATGAAAGAAGCAACAAGTTTCCTACAACTGTTGATGGTGATTCGTTTTTCTTGTGTCATTTTGTGTCCCTTCTTCTTGCAATGAAGTGAAGTAAAGTAGCTTCTGGTCTCTTAATTATATATGTGAGTAAGAGTTAAATAACCTTAATTTGTGCTCCTTCACTCCAAATGCTCTCCCTTCACACCTTCTCTCTGGAACTTAAAAGTAATAAATTCTGTGTTACATCATTTAATTTTGATTTTATTCTACAATTATTCTTTTCCATTCAGATATCAATAGTTAATGACATTGTAGAGTCTTTCATTATACCAGATTGTTAAGGGTTTTAAGCAATTCATTTCCAAAGGGATTGAACAAATACCACCTGATATAATTAATTTTTTGACACATTTTTAAAAATATCTTAAGCACTGATTCCTTTCCATAGCCAAGGAATTGTCTCTTAAGAAACAACATTTTCTGGTGCCGTTACCGGGGACAAAGAGACAAAGTTTATTTTCCCTGGGTTTTTCACATTATTTCCTTTGGTTTTTTAGTGAGGAGGAAATAGTTGGCTGTGTTTTTTATTCTCAAAATTTTGGCTCACAAAAGGCCTCACACAAGATTAGATACCTCACAGCAGAAGGTCCCTACTTTGTCAGACCCTGAAATATTGGTTTCTAAAAGGGTTCGGAAACTGTTTGGTCAATTTAGTGTGTCCTAAATTGCTGCATTTAATTTGTCAATCCGGGAATCGTAAGCTGATGAAGTGCGGTGCACTATATGTGCAAGATAACCTATTTCTTAACTTTTTGTCGTTTTTGGTTTTTCTAAGGTGAAATGGAAATTCTAAAATGAAAACAAGTTTGGTTATATTTGTTCAAGGAAGTGATATCCCCTATAATGATTTACCAACTTGAAACTTTAAAAAGAAAATTGAAATTTACAATGACAAGACTTGAAAGAAAATGAAAATGTACTGCTGAAATGAAAAGGTGCTGTTAATCTAATAAATCAAAACAGTAAACTAGTGAGCATGAAAACCAAACTATTCTTGCTGCCGACTGAACACAAAAGAAACTATGCTTAAGGAAATTCAAAATTGCAACAAAATAAATCTAAATCAGATTACATCAATTTATCTTCTGACCCTTCATCATTAGTCCAGCTATGATTTTCGGAAGTAATCATAAACAATTTGAGTAACTGATATTTAATTTGCAGAAAGTAAACTAATACTAAACCATACACTCATGATTCAATCCCTCGCCATCAGTCCAGCTGTGGCTTTCGGAGGCAACTGAAGATGCTATGAGCAGCTTAATATATCTAAATTTGCAGAAAAGAAAGTAATACTAAACTACACATTTCATAATACAATCCCTCACCATCAGTCCAGCTGTGGCTTTCGGAGGCAACTGAAGATGCTATGAGCAGCTTAATATATCTAAATTTGCAGAAAAGAAACTAATACTAAACTACACATTTCACAATGCAATCCCTCACCATCAGTCCAGCTGTGGCTTTCGGAGGCAACTGAAGATGCTATGAGCAGATTAGTATATCTAAATTTCAATTCATCAAGTAAATAAACAAAACCGAAATGTACAAACAATACCGAATTAAACAAAGCTACACTATGAAAAGTAAATCAGTGGTATGTACATAGTATCGTTAGTCTAAGGTCATTAGTCAAAAAGCTTTAAAAATGCCCGGGCCCCCTATCTAAAACTCCGAAAATATAAAACACTGGATTGTTGGAGTTAACAATCATAAAACATGAAAACGTAAATGAAAATGAAATTATAAGCTTATAAATGAATGATACAACCGCAAAGCATGAACACATGAATGGATTATGATACAATGATTTCTAAAGAACAAATGAGAAATATACACTATTACACAAACCTTACCGAGTTGTGATCCTCTACATGTACTGCAATTCGTCTCAACACGACCTGTTAAAACGTAGTCTTCTCATATTAAAATGCAAGCCATTACGTAATGGTAATGCTACTACATGCGTCGTTCACACTACAGAAAGGCACTAATCAAAAGATAACAGAGACTATATTCACTGACAACGACTAACTTCATATGCGCATGAAAACGCACTATATATAACAACAAACTGTAACTGTCTCCTAAAGTTCATGCTGGTGGGAAGCACGTAGACCACTACGTCCACGGATATAGGAGTATGGCCGTGTTGGAAAGTGAATCTACAGGAGGTGGATGCTTGAATTCGACTCTAGAACCCTGTACAGATGTCGATTTAACCTCCGCAGGCTTAGAAACGGCCGTATGGATCTTTATGTGCCACGAAACAGAGTCCGGCCGACATGAAACTCCATGGTTGACTTCCATGTGGACGCCTTTGACCGCGGCTTTTTTGGACGAGTTTGCTTGAACCAATAGGACACGAACCATGTCCACGTCATTCTTGACCTGCCCATGTGGCTCGTTTCCCTTGTAGACACCTGTAGCATAGAGTTTCACAAAATAGCTGCGGAAAGTTGCAGCAGCTGCGGAAAGTGGCAAGATTCCGCAGCTGAATGAACAAAATCTAGATCAAATAGTAAACACAAAAATATAATTAAAAACCATGTTAGATGCTCTTTTGCACATGATATTGACAATTTGGGAGGTTTAGGTGAGTGAAAAAGGTATGGAAAATTGTATGGAAAAGATGCAAATTTGGGACTCAACATACCCCCACTGTGAAGGTGTTGCATGTCCTCATGCAACCAAAATTTTGATACTCTTTGTTCAGTTCATGTGCCTTGATACTTCAGCCAGCACATCCAATCCCCTTCTCTTCTTCTTTGGTACTACCATCATTCTGGGTTTCTTCATTAAGCACCTAAATTTGATATTTACAAGTGCTCTGCTCAATTTCTGGCATTTCCTTTTCAATTTCTTATTCTTCTTTTGCCATATTCCCAAATGTAACATAGTATTATCATGGATGATCTTGTCCAGCTTGCCTTGTTCTTTCAATGTTTCATTTTCATTTTAGATGTGCCTATTTAAAAGCTCCAGCTCAAAAATTTCCTGTTTTAATGATTGGACTAAATCATCCTGCAATGTATGAGGCTGAATGGAAGAAGTACTTGGACCTGTGGCTGCCTTTTCCAAGGATTCTATATAGTCATATACCTCCTGCTGCTTGGGGTCTACTTCCGGTGTCATTTTCATTGGGCTGTCCCCAAAATGCTGTAAAGGAGAATTATGTTCAAAATCTGGCCGAGGAGGGATTACATCAATATTTTGCTGAGAATAAGATGGAGTATGCTCATTGTCTGATTGGGAATGAAAGGAACCAGGTTCACTAACTGACTGAGATGGACTATGGTCAGTTGGGGACTGTTCAGATGTCTCCTCACCCAAATCAATGAAATGAGGACCCTTAATTTGCGTTTTCCTCAATTTCCCCTTAAGCCTGCTGCTTCTCCTCACACACTGTGGTACACTACCCTTTTGTTCCTGTTTTCCTTTCTCTGCCTTCTTGGATATAGATGACTGTTTTTGAAGATAAACTAATCTTTCAGACAGTATTTGATGATCTTCTTCTTCAGAAGAAGGAGTTTTATGGACAGCCTCAATAATTTCTTTCCCTTTTGGTATTATTGGCTTCTTAGCCTTGATTTCCTTCTTCTTCCTTTTTACCAATCTCTCTTCCCTATCAGTTCTTTTCATAGTAGTAGGAGTATTTTGGATTTCATCAATTGTCCTTTTCCTTCTACTTTTTCTTGCTGTGCTAGCTGCGGGAATTTCCTGAGTAGGAGTAATTTGGGTTTCAAAATTTATTCTTTTTCTTCTACTCCTTCTTACTAAACTACCTTCAGGAATTTCCTGAGGTTCCTAAAAGAAATTTCTAACTAGAAATTGTTCCCATGTGTCTTTTCTTTCCTTTAGCTCCTTTTCAATCAGAATTTTTATAAGGCCATGGTGATATAGATGAGGCTCTACATCTCCTAAGTGTTTTTGAACAGTCACAGCCATTTTATTCAAGATATTGAATAGAAAATATGGGAGATTGAGAGTTTGGTTTTCTAGAAAATTCATCAATAGCCTGGTATGGTACATGTACATGGACCCAAAACGGCCTTCACATGTAATGAATTTCTGAACAATTAGCAGTAAAGTGGCCCATTCTTCTTTTATTGCATGCACAGGGATTCCTCTTTTAAAAACAGTGATGTCCATACCTTGATTTCGTAGGATTGTTCTCCATGCCTCATCACCGATGCTTTTATTTTTGAACCAACGTTCTCCCTCCTGAAGAAGTTCTGTGGCTGTTGCTATTGATGCTTCATTGACCGAAAACTTGAGGTCTCCAATTTCTGCTTCCGAGCCATCAAATGACCTTGCAAATGCTTTCGTAACTTCTCTGTGGTAACCTCTGAATTTCTGAATAAAACGCAGCCATTTTGCTTTCTTCAATATCTCCTTTGCTTGCGGATATCCCTCTATAAACTTCGGTCCTTCCGGCTCTGCCCTTAGCAATTTTCCCATTTCACTTCTCTGTTCTTCACAAATTTGCCTTCGTGAGGGTTTCAAATGGAAATAGAATGATTGAATGCACAGGAACGAGCACAATGGCTGTGGGAATGTATCATAAAATGGGAATGAGTGAGACTGTGGGTAGATATCCGGGAGTGAGAATGAGCAAAAGGAACGAAACGGAATGAAATAGAACAGAGTGGGGTTTCGAAAACATAACAAAGATAGGACTGAGTAGATTGATAGAATATAACACATTCAGCCGCATTTTGAATTTTGGTGGCTACGAAATAAATGTGAACATGTTTCAATCAACGGTTGTGACTTGATGCGGCTTGTAAGAGTCCTTGGTCAAATCAAATACGCTTCATTATCACCGGTGGGACATTGGATCATGAGTGAAAATCGGGGTTTAATGATGAAACCGTTTGTGAATAAATGCAAGAGGATAATATGGAGATCGTGAAAGGTTACGGAACTGTCAATATAATCATTGCGCGTAATGGATAGAGCTCATGGTTCAAAACTATATAAAAATGTGTTTTCAATACTATTTGAAATAATTTTTATTCATACCTTTGGAATCTTTGCCTTTGCCCTTGGTCTTCAACTGACTGATCTCCATTGGTGTCTTGAATGCTCCATTGATCCTCTCTCCTGCATTTTATTTCATAATTATGAAAATAACATCTGACTGTACATTCTCTTTGAAAAAAGAGTAGTAGCTGCGGAATCTGCTTCTGGCTGCGGAAACTGGAGTCAGCTGCGGAAACAAATGTCAGCTGCGGAAACTGACACAGCTATTACTTTGATGAATGGAAATGAACAAATGACAAATGACCAGATGGAAATGGTCATGAAAAAGATTTTTATTGATGGAATGGAATGAAATGAAGTGAATGAAGTGGAATGAGATGAAATGAAATGGAATGAAGTGGAATGAAGTGGAATGAGTGGTGACAAAGCTTGTGAAATGAAGGAAATATTTTTTTTTGGAAAATATAGAGTGTCAGGTTTCCCTGATTTTCACCCTATATTTTCTGTATAAGACTGCCAATCAATGATTGGTTTTCAGGCTTATACCATTTTATTTTTTTATTTATTTTTATTTTTATTTTTTTAACTGAAAAGAACAAAAGCTAGGCTGGTGGAGAAGAAGAATTCTTCTGTACCAGCCTGATTGCAGAACTTTCTTGAAATATTTTGACAAAATCCTCTTTTGAGAGTGGCTTATGATAAACTTTCAATATATGGCCATTCACAATAAGAGGAGTTTGAAACTCATCAATGGTCTTGATTCTTACAGCTCCATTGCTAAAGATCTTGTCAATCTCATATGGCCCAAGCCAATGAGTCTGAAATTTCCCTTGAAAATCTTTAAACTTGGAGTCAAATAACAATGCCCAATCTCCTTCTTGAAACTTCTTCTCTTCGATATATTTGTCATGCCATTTAGTTCTTTGATATTGAACTAGATCAGTTCTTAGAATTGCTTCTTGTCTGATCTCATCTAGCTCATTCAACTGCTCCATTCTATGCTTTTGGGCTTCTGATAAGTCCATCCCCAACTGAACCGCTATCTTGAAGGTCTTGACTTGGAACTCAATGGGGAGCAAGACTTCTTTCCCATAAACAAGTTCATAGGGAGAATGTCCTGTTGTATTCCTCCATGTAGTTCTGTAGGCCCACAAGGCTTCGGGAAGCCTTTCTGCCCAATCTCTTCTATGTAGATGAATAGTTTTGGTGATGATACTTTCAAGAACTTTGTTTGTGGACTCCACTTGACCATTTGCTTGTGGATGGTAAGGAGTAGATCTTCTGTGCTTGATTTTGTATTCTTCCATCAACTTCTCCACCAAATTAGATGTGAATTGGCTCCCCTGATCTATCACAATTTCTCTTGGAACACCAAAGCGAGTAAAAATATCCTCATAAAGAAAATGAATAACTGAATTTTCAGTAGCAGATACTAATGCTTTGGCTTCTACCCATTTAGTAACATAATCAATACAAACCAATATATACTTCTTTTGCTTAGATGGTGGATTAACAGGTCCAATGAAATCTAAAGCCCATTTTTCAAAGGGTTCAATGAGTACCTGTGTTTGCAATGGCATTTCATTTGAAAGGGTAGGTTTCCCTACTCTTTGGCAGCTATCACACCTTTTGACATATTGTTTTGCATCTTTGAAGAGAGAAGGCCAATAATATCCCAAGGAAAGGATTTTATAGGCCGTCCTCTTGTCCGCAAAGTGTCCGCCGCATGGTTCATCATGACATGCTTTAAGAATATCAGGCATTTCATCTTCCCTGACACATCTTCTGATCACAAGATCTGGCCCTGTTTTAAACAATTCGTTAGAAATCCATGAATATCTTGAACTCTCCTGAATAATTTTTCGTTTTTCTCTTGGAAATAAATGTGAAGGTAGTTTCCCTGTAATCAAATAGTTAGCAATATCTGCATACCAAGGGGTCTTAATAGTTACTGCAAACAAATATTCATCAGGAAATTTATCTTCTACAGGAGAATCTTCTTTAGTATTCTGAATCCTAGACAAGAAATCGGCTACTGTATTCTGTTTTCCTGGTCTATCCAACACAGTAATATTGAATTCTTGCAAAAGTAAAAGCCATCTTGTCACTCTGCCATTAGTAACAGGTTTCTTCATTAAATATCTAATTGCAGAATGGTCAGTATGAATAAAAGTTTCATAGCCTGTTATGTAATGTCTAAACTTATTAATTGCATGAACAACAGCTAAGAACTCTTTTTCAGTCACAGTATAGTTCAACTCTGTGGGAGTCAAATTTTTACCGGTGTAATAAATGGCATAAGGAATTAAATCTTTTTGACCCAACACAGCTCCAAGAGCTGTATCTGAAGCATCTGTAGAAATATGGAAAGGAAGTTTCCAATTTGGTCCTCTCAAAATAGGTGCTTCAGATATTCTTGTTTTCAAAGTTTCAAAAGTTGATTGACAATCAGGATCCCATTTAAATTCACAGTCTTTTGTAAGCAATTTGAAGAGTGGAGATGTTATTTTAGTGAAGTTTTCTATAAATCTTCTATAATAACCAGTAAATCCTAGAAAACTTCTAACATCTCTTTGACAATTTGGAATAGGCAACTTGGAGATGACTTCAACTTTTGATCTATCAACCTTAATCCTATCTCCTGAAATATGATGTCCTAAAACAATCCCTTCAGTAAACATCATAAAGCATTTTTCATGGCTTAATGAAAGGTTTGTTTCTTTACATCTTACAAGAACTTTTTCCAAATTTTCTAATGCCTCTTCAAATGAATTACCATAAACTGTAAAATCATCCATATAAACCTCTACACAATCATGGATTAGATCAGAAAAAATTCCTAGTACTGCTCTTTGGAATGTTGCAGGTGCATTACATAACTCAAAAGGAAGCACTCGGTAGGCAAAAGTTCCCCATGGACAAGTAAATGTGGTCTTATCTTGATCTTCAGGTGCTACCTGAATTTGATTATAGCCACTAAAACCATCCAAAAACGAAAAGTACTTTTTACCTGCTAATGTATCTAATACCTGATCAATAAAAGGCAAAGGAAAGTGATCCTTCAAAGTTGCTTTGTTCAATTCCTTGTAATCAATGCATACCCTCCATTTACCATTCTTTTTAGGTACTATAACCAAAGGAGAAACCCATCGGCTATCTGAAATTGGATAAATGAAGTTTACATTGAGTAGTTTTTGGAGCTCTTCTTTCACTATCTCCCTAAGACTTGGATTCATCCTTCTTTGAGGTTGTCTGATTGGTCTACTGTTTTCCTCAATATAGATATGATGGATGCAAGTCTTAGGATCAATACCTTTCATGTCAGTATACTCCCATGCAAATGCAGTAGAATGTTTTTGTAAGATTTTGGTTAGTTCTTCTTGTTGTGACTTTCCAAATGTTTGTTGATATTCAATGTTTTTCCTGGAAAAATCTCAATAGTAGAACTACCAAACTCTTCCATAGAGTAAAGAGACATTTGTCTTGATGATAAATATTCTATGTCAGATTCCAACTGAAATTGTGTGGGGTCATATTCTAAAGTTATCTCAAAATTTTCTAATGTGTTCAGAATTTGACTATCCTCACTAATTTCAGAAATGGTAAAGACAAGTTGTATAGTGTTCTCATCATCGACCCATTCATTGTCTCCTATTTCTGTGATTGCTCTTGCTGGAGGATACAAATTGAATTTCTTTGTCGAATTACCATTAGAAATGTACATGTCTCCAGATCTACAACTAATAAAAGCATCAGCTGTGGCCAGCCAAGGTCTTCCTAAGATAATTGGATGTCCTCCCAGATTACTTTTGGGAGTCAAAATCATAAATTCTACTGGATATTCCCAAGAATCTAAGGAGACTGAAATATCTTCTAATACACCATCTGGTTTAATAACCGATCGATCTGCAAGTTGCAATAAAGTAGGTGTAAAAAGAAGGTTAGGAAGTTTTAATTGTTCCATAGTCTGTCTACTCATAATGTTGATAGCAGCCCCTAAGTCAATCAATGTGTTTGGAGTTTCTATCCCATTTATATGTGTCTTGACAATTGGACTTCCTGGATCTACATACTTCTGCATGGTAATTTTTCCCATCATAATGTCTGCAATCTTTCCTACCAGGTGGATTCTTCTTATGTCTTTTAGTTTCCTTCCTGGTCTTTTGAAACTCAACTCCTTTATGGTTTTTGCTAGAATAGGAATTTCTCGAATGGCTTGTAGCAATGGAATCTTGATACAAACATTCTTCAATTCATCTAGAAAGTCATAGTTAGGCAACAAAATTTGTTTCTCCACCCCCTTATCAATTTGTAGTCTTTCAGGAAAAGGAGGTGTAGATGAAGATGTTGGTTGCTCAACTATAGGAGTTGTGGGTGTTAACTTTTCTTTTTCTTTTTGCATGCTTGGATTTTGAAGAGATTCTTCCTCAGAACCTTTATTGACTTCAAGAGAATCCTCCTCAGAGGTATCTTGCTCTTGAATATCTATAGAAGGTTTTTCTAAAACTCTACCAGATCTGAGTTGTACATCGTTGAGAGGAACAATCATATAGGTAGGAAATTGGTGTCCTTCTACCATATAAGTAGTTTGAGGATTCTTATTGTTAGGATTTGGCAATGGCTGAGCTGGAAGTTGATTTGTCTTCTGTTGGTATGGGAGCATGAGTCGAGGATTTGTATTTTGTTGAGAAGGTTGTTGTTGTGGAAATGGCAATGAAAGTTGTTGTGGATTTTGGCTTGGAAATTGTGGAGCTTGTTGATTTTGAAAAGATGGAGGATATTGGTAAAATTGAGCAAATCTCCCATAAGGATTTTGCATCCCTTGTACCCATGGCTGATATGGATTTTGATGTTGGGGCCAAGGTTGTTGCCAAGGATTCCAATTTGGTGGGGTTTGAAGATTCATAGGGTTGTTAAACCCTTGAGTTTGTTCTCCATGCCAAGGTCTTCTTGCAACAAAACAGAGAGATTCTACCGAATTTGGGTCTTCTTGAAAGACAGCTTTGAGTCCAGGAATTGAAGGACAATCCTTGATCTCATGATTCTCTGAGCAAATTATACATGTTTCTACAATTTTTGCATCCAAGGGACATTCCCTTAAAGCATGTTTCTTCCTACATTTCGGACAAAAGATGGCTAAAGCATCTGTTTCTGCTTTCTTCTTGTTTTGGATTTTAAGGGTGTCTAGTTGTTCACTAAGGCTCCCTAAGATATCAGTTTTAAACTCATCAAGCATGTTACCAATCTCTTCCCTACTTACTGATCCAGTTGCAGATTTGTTAGCCCTAATAAGAGAAGGATCCCTAGGCCCTTTTCCTGTTTTAGATTTTCCTCTTGAGAGATGGACACATAGTTCTGTTATGTCACGAAGTGGAAGTTGAGAAATGTCTCCTTTCCCATCATGTTTAAAATATCTATCCATTCATCTCTAATGGCTTTTAATATGAGGGCTTTCAAGGTTTCATCATCTAAGTTGCTCATCTTTGCTCTTTTCAAGTTGTATTGAAATCTTTCAAGTAAATCTTCCAAATTTTCATCTTCCTTTTGCATCATTTTGAATACCTCATCCTTGTGATTGGTGGGCATACAATAGTCCAAATATCTATCCAAAAATGTTTGTTTCATATCATTCCAAGTCCTAATAGATTGAGTGGCTAATCCCATGAACCATTTCAAAGCAGATCCCTTCAATGTTGAAGGAAACAGTTTGAGTTTTTGAGAATCTTCCATAGAGTCATAAGTTCGGCACACAACTTCAAACTCAAACAGAAATGTTTCAGGATCCTCACTTCGCAATCCATAAAAGTTAGGGAGAACAGATGGTGAGATATTTTTCATTTTTGCATGAGTTTCCTCATCAACTATAGGGAATCCCAACAAATCCCTATTTCTATCATTATTTCCTTCACCATTGTTATCTCCATTGTTTCCTCCTCTTCTACCTCCACCTCTATTTATTACTTCCTCTGCCATGATAGTTTCTTTAGAGTCCTTATAGTCCTATAGTTCTTCTACCAAGGAAGGATGAGAGAAAGTCTCTTTGTTTTCTAAGTAGGTTTTAGTAGGTGGTATAGGAGAATCCTCTAATTCAGCTGTTCCTTGACTTCCAAAAATCTTAAGGCTAGGGGTAGATGGTGGTGAATCTGGTCTATGCCTTGAAGAAGATGGAGTTGTGAAAATCGAACTCTTGGCTTTAGCTATAAACCTTCCCCTAGAATCTCTTGCCCTATGCATGTCATTTTTTATTATTTTTTTTTATATTTTTGAAAAGTTGGGCTAATAATTCTCTTTCTGATCTTCCAGGTCACACTAGGTGCAAGAAGAGAGCATACTTAAGAAATTACTAAACCAATAACTCTCTTTTCTGATCCTCCAGATCACACTAGGTGCAAGAGGAGAGCATACTTCAAGAAGTTATCAAGTTTTCCCTTCTTTTATGATTTTATGTTTTTTTTAAGAAATTGGCTACCTAGTTACACTTCCCCGGCAACGGCGCCAAAATGTTTGGTCAATTTCGTGTGTCCTAAATTGCTGCATTTAATTTGTCAATCCGGGAATCGTAAGCTGATGAAGTGCGGCGCACTATATGTGCAAGATAACCTATTTCTTAACTTTTGTCGTTTTTGGTCTCTCTAAGGTGAAATGGAAATTCTAAAATGAAAACAAGTTTGGTTATATTTGTTCAAGGAAGTGATATTCCCTATAATGATTTACCAACTTGAAACTTTAAAAGCAAATTGAAAATTACAATGACAAGACTTGAAAGAAAGTAAAAGTGTACTGCTGAAATGAAAAGGTGCTGCTAATCTAATAAATCAAAACAGTAAACTAGTGAACATGAAAACCAAACTATTCTTGCTGCCAACTAAACACAAAAGAAACTATGCTTAAGGAAATTAAAAATTGCAACAAAATAAATCTAAATCAGATTACATCAATTCATTTTCTGACCCTTCATCATTAGACCAGCTATGACTTTCGGAAGTAATCATAAACAACTTGTGTAACTGATATTTAATTTGCAGAAAGTAAACTATTACTAAACCATACACTCATGATTCAATCCCTCGCCATCAGTCCAGCTGTGGCTTTCGGAGGCAACCGAAGATGTCATGCATGATTTAATATATCTAAATTTGCAGAAAAGAAACTAATACTAAACTACACATTTCATAATGCAATCCCTCACCATCAGTCCAGCTGTGGCTTTCGGAGGCAACTGAAGATGCTATGAGAAGATTAGTATATCTAAATTTGCAGAAAAGAAACTAATACTAAACTACACATTTCATAATGCAATCCCTCACCATCAGTCCAGCTGTGGCTTTCGGAGGCAACTGAAGATGCTATGAGCAGATTAGCATATCTAAATTTTAACTACTGAAGCAAATAAACAAAACTGAAATGAACAAAGCAATACTGAAATTAAACAAAAGCTATGAAAAGAAAATTAGCAGCAGAACAATGTTAGTTCCATGTCATTAGTCAAAAAGCTATGAAAATGCCCGGGTTGCCTATCTAAAACCTGAAACATAAACACTGATCAGTAATTAACAATCATAAAGCATGAAAGACAGAAATGAAATGGAAATTATGGAAGTGTATAAACAGAAATGAAACAACTGCAAAGTATGAACATATGAATGGATTATGATACAATGATTTCTAAAGAAACGAAATGAGAAATATACACTATTACACAAAACCTTAGCTGAGCAGGGGCCCTCTACACAGCCTTGGCAACGGTCCTCAAATACGAATTAAGTTGAAAAACAGAGTCTTCTTATATTAAAAAGCAGTTCATTACAGAATGGTAATGTTACGGCACAAGTGCAGCGTAATCACTACAGAGCAGACTAATTAAAAATAACAGAGACTATATTCACTGACAACGACTAACTTCATATGCGTATGCAAACGTAATATATATAACAAAAGAAATATAACTGTTTCATGCTGGTGGTGAGCACATAGACCACTACGTCCACGGATATAGGAGCATGGCCGTGTTGGAAAGTAGATCTACGAGAGGTGGATGCTTGAATTCGACTCTAGAACCCTGTACAGATGTCGATTTAACCTCTGCAGGCTTAGAAACGGCCGTATGGATCTTTATGTGACACGAAACAGAGTCCGGCCGACATGGAACTCCATGGTTGACTTCCATGTGGACGCCTTTGACCGCGGCTTCTTTGGACGAGTTTTCTTGAACCAATAGGATACGAACCATGTCCACGTCATTCCTGACCTGCCCATGTGGCTCTTTTCCCTTGTAGACACCTGTAGCATAGAGTTTCACAAAATAGCTGCGGAAAGTTGCAGCAGCTGCGGAAAGTGGCAAGATTCCGCAGCTGAATGAACAAAATCTAGATCAAATAGCAAACACAAAAATATAATTAAAAACCATGTTAGATGCTCTTTTTGCACATGATATTGACAATTTGGGAGGTTTAGGTGAGTGAAAAAGGTATGGAAAAATGTATGTAAAAGATGCAAATTTGGGACTCAACAGAAACCCAAAACCCTCTCAACACCTAGTCCTACACTATCCGCTCCAGACAGTAGTTCTAGTAATCCTTTGTTTGAAGATATCTATAAAGTACTTCCTTTCTTGGAACAAGATTCACCCTTCACACCATTTTATTTTCAAGAACCTAAGTTGGAAGAACACTCCTTTGAGCCTATTTCTTTTACTTTTACTCAAGCTCAAAAAACTATAGTTGCTGGTCCCTCTGCCATTTCCCATCAACCCACTCCCATATTAGTTTTACCTCCACCTTCGTTCATTTTCACAGTAGGTTCATTGACTGAATCTAACCAAATAACAATCAATCAAGTTGAAAACATGGCAGCACCAGCCTTTTTGTTGAACATATATGCTCCACTTAACCTTCCACAACCAATGAATGCAATGCCTAAAGAGTATCTTAAATTAATCCCACATTTTACTGGAGAAGATGAAATAACTGCAGAAAAACACTTGCCTGTGTTTTGTAACTTTGCTGAAAATCTGAATGTAGAACATCTTGATGTTGTAATGAGGATTATTTTTCAGTCTCTGGATGGAGAGGCTAGAAAGTGGTTTAATTGATTTCAAAATGATTCTATGAATACATGGGAATAACTGGAAAATCAATTCACTCAGAGATGGGGTGAAAAAAGGGATCATGGATATTCACTAACAGAATTCAATGCAATCAAAAGAAAACCAGATGAGAATATATCAAAATTTATCAAAAGGTTCAATAAATTGTATAACATTTTGCTTGTAGAAATGAACCCCCCTCCTGTTGGAGAAAAGGTAGTTTTTGTTGGGGCTTTTGAAGCCGATTTTAGTTTCACACTTAGAGAAAGGAGATCCCCTGCTCTAGAGCAGATACAAACATATGCATTAGAAATTGAAGCTAATATGACTGCAGCAGGGAAGGTGAAAGGGAAACAACCAGTCCAAGAGAAGGGGAAAGGAAAAGAAGAATCATCACAAGATCAAAAAATTGAAGATATGACAAGGGTGATAATTTTTTTTTCAAATAAGCTAGTTAAGATGGAATTGGAAAAAAAAAACTCCCAAGGACAAGTACAACCAAATCGAGGAGGATTTAACCCTCAATTCAGAAGACAACCCCTAGAAATTTTTCAGAGGGAAAGAAAAGATCAAGACCAGGTTCAAGAACCATTGTATATAGAAGCAGCACTCGAAGAGTTAACAGAAGATGACCAAAAAGAAGCTGAAGATCAGATGTTTGTTATGTACGAAATATAAGAGGATAAAGAGGAATATTGTGAGGGAGAATATGTTGCAGCTGAAGTATCTTTTGATCAAGATTAAATGGATGAATACTATAGGAAATTCACAGATTTCATGCAAGTTGAGTTACATAAAAAGTATGATTTAAGGTCTAGAAAGAGATCTAGAGTTTAGGATAATGAAGGTGAACAACAAGATTCTATTCCTCCTCCAATGGTGACTCCACAAGAAAAGGACCATCTAAAACAAGTCAGTAATGGGAAGAAACCTGTAAATTCAGTTAATAGAATAGATGTGCAGTAGGGTGAAACTTCCCAGAGAAAATTAGTTGATTCTAATATTTTGGAGAGAGTTGTTCCTATACGCAAACAAGCGAAAAATTCCAGAAAGAGTGAAGAAGAACCTGAAAAGAATGTTAAACAAACTCATGCTTTCAGTTTGACAAAAGAGTTGGAGAAGGTAAAAATTCAAGTACTTCTTCTAGAATTAGCTAAAATACCAGTCTACAAGAAAGAGATTTCAGAACTTATTAATTGCACACAGAATGAAGATATAAGTGACACTATGAAATTACAAGAAGAAAATCTAGTGGTCACCTTTGGTCCTCATTTAGAAGAATTAGACCATTCTGTTCCACCATTCTATATTTATCTGTTGCTTCATGATTTTACTCTCCATAATTGTATGTTGGACTCAGGTGCACCCCATAATCTCATGCCATTGTCCGTTATGAAGGAACTAAACTTGCATATTACCAAACCTTAGAGGGATCTGTATTCATTTGATTCCAAAAGGGTGAAATGTGTTGGGTTACTTAAAGATGTAGTATTTTATTTGGCACAAATTACAACAAAGAGAGTCATGAATGTAGTTGTTGCTGACATTCCATCCAGGTTTGGAATGCTTCTGTCAAGATCTTGGGGAGAAAATTTGAGAGGTGTTCTAAAATTGGATTTCACTTATGCTATCATTCCTATTTTCAATGGGGATGAAAGGATATTGTACAGGGAAATAAGGTTCATGAAGATTGCTACCAAGAAATATGCAGGAAATTTCCCTATTTATAGTCAAGAAACAAAAGATCTTTCATGTTTCATGTCGCATGAAGATGAATAATTTGTTGAACACACAGGAAGAAGCTTTCTTCAGTAGCTGTAAATAATGAGCTTCACTGAAAAATGATTTGGAAATTCTACTTTTATGGTGCCTACTCCAAGGAAGGCGGAAGATCTGGATTCTTGTTGATATCGTCAGAAGGTAACCTCATGCCGTTTTCTTTAAAGTTAGAGTTTGATTCAACAAACAATGTAGCTGAGTATGAGGCCTTGATCATTAGCCTTCAATTTTCTAAACAGATGGTAGTTCAATGTATTTCAATTTTTAGTGATTCTGAATTGATAATAAGACATATTAAAAATCATTGTCAAACCAAGCATTCGAGATTAAGATCATATAGGAATGAAGTTTGGGATCCGATAGAGAACTATTTTGAAGCCTTCAATCTTTAGTTTATTTCAAGGGAGGAGAATAGATTGGTAGATTCTTTATCAGTTACAACTAGCACCTTCAAGCCACCTATGTATCCAAGGTTAAGGTATGAGATTGAAATTAGACATATACCCTCTATTCCTGATAATGTGAAACACTGGCAGGTGTTTGAAGAAGATGAGAAAATAAATCCGTTCTTGAAAATGACTGGAAACTTTGAAGACGTTGAGATAGATCAAGAAGAAGAACAAGCAGAGTGAAAAAAAAAGGTAAGACATTTCAAAAATTCAATAGGTGATTAGAATATTATTCAGTTGAAAGATAATGTACTCCCTAAAGGTTTGGTTCCTCTTGAGGGAATGTTTGATTCAAATGATGTTGTTTTCAATTCAAAGAAAATACATCAAGAGGAATAGATGGAATATTGTAATTTAGGAACTCAGCAGGAGCCAAAAATGGTGAAATTATTCAAAGGTGTTCCCAAAAATTATAAAGAAATATATATTGATCTCTTTAAAAATTATATGGATGTGTTTGCTTGGTCATATGAAGACTTTAAAACGTACGATAAAAACACAATACAACATAATATCCCATTGAAAGAAGGAATCAAACCACACAAACAAAAGCTCAGATAGATTAATCCATTACTGTTAGCTCCAATTTAAAAGGAAGTGAAGAAATTTATGAAAGAAAAAGTCATAGTTCCTCTCAAATATTCGGGCTGCATTTCTAATTTGGTTCCTTTGAGGAAGAAAAATGGAGAGTTAATATTTTGTGTGGACTTCAGGAATTTGAACAGAGCATCTCTAAGAGATAATTATCCTTTACCTAAAATGGATTATGTATTATAGAAGGTGACAGGAGCTTATAGGATGTCTATGGTTGATGGATTCTTTGGATATAATCAAGTGGAAATGGATCAGGAAGATCAGAAAAAGACGGCTTTCACAACCCCCTGGGGAACCTTCATGTATGCAAGGATGCCATTTGGTCTTATGAATGTAGGTGCAACTTTTCAGAGGGCCATGGACATAGCATTTGTTGGGGACAAGTATGTGGTTATATATTTGGATGATGTAACTATTTTTCCAGGATCAGATGATGAACACCTGGAACATCTGAAAAGAACTTTCAAAAAGTGCAGGAAGTATGGTCTGTCACTAAATCCCAAAAAATATTTTTTTGCCTTGCAGGAAGGTAAAATATTGGGTCACATAGCTTTGAAACAAGGGTTAAAGATTGATCCAGCAAGGGTGGAGGCAATTCAGGCCATTCCTTTACCCAGAAGCAAGAAATACATTCAGATATTTTGGGGAAAATAAAATTTCTGAGAATATTTGTACCAAATTATGTTGATATTGTGAGAAATATAACTGACATGTTGAAGAAAAATATAGAAGTGAGGTGGGATAAAGAAACAAGAGAAGAATTTTCCAGAATAAAACAAGCACTCCAGGAAGCTCCTAATTTAATAAGTCTTGATTATCAAAAGGTATTTCAAATATTTTCATTTTCTTCCCCCACTACTATTGTTGTTGTGTTATTGTAGAAAAATGAAGATATTAAGGAACAACCAGTGTCATTATTCAACAAAGTTCTCAAAGATGCTGAGCTCAAATATAAAATTTTGGAGAAACGAGTGTATGCACTGGTCAAAGCACTCAAAGCCTTCAAGAATTATGTGTTACAATCCCAAATAACCGCTTATGTACCTAATTATGATGTCAAGGACATGCTGGTTCAAAGTGATGTTGAAGGAAAAAGAGGAAAATGGATAGCTAAAACCCAGGAGTTTGATTTGGACATTAAACACACCAATTTAATCAAAAGACAGGGTTTAGCAAAGTTTCTAACAAAATAAAAAAATTGAAGCATTGGGAATTAACCTCTTGGCACCAGTGGATGGAGCTGACAATGAAGAAGGTCAAAATAAGCCCAAAACAAGTATTCAATACAAATTTTTGTGTTCAGATTGGTATAAATATGTTGTTCATTATCTGTGCTTATTTTCTTGTCCATATTCATTGAATAGAACCAAATACAGAGCTCTCAAGATTAATTATTAGCCATATGTCATAGTAGAAGCGAAGTTGTACTGGAAAGGTCCTGCTGGTATTTTACTATTGTGTTTAACTGAAGGTGAATCCATTGAGGTTATCAAGGAATATCATGAAATTTTATGTGGAGGACATTATAGTTGGACTTCCACAACCCATAATATCCTCAAGTCAAGTTTCTATTGGCCCACCCTATTTGTAGATGTATATAGATTCATCAGAAGTTGTCAGAAATGTCAGCTGTTTGCTAAGAAGAAAAGAGTTGCTCCATTACCTCTTATCCCTATATTCATAGAAGAGCCCTTTAGGCATTGGGGACTGGGTTTTATTGGAGATATCAATCCACCATCAAGTGAGCAGTTCAAATGGATTATGACTACTACTGATTACTTCACAAAGTGAGTTGAGGAAATCCCCACCAAGAAAGAAAATGACCAAGTGGTGATGAAGTTTATGGAGGAAAACACCTTCAGTAGGTTTGGCTGTCTAGTCAATATTGTAACTGATAATGCTCAGCTATTTAATTCTGCTCGATTCATTAATTTTTTCCAAACATATAATGTAATTTTGTCACATTCCACAACCTACCATCCACAAGGGAATGGATTGGCAGAGTCTTCAAACAAGACATTGGTCAGGATTCTGAAGAAAACAATCACTGAAAATAAAAAAGACTGGGACTCAGAATTAAAATTTTCTCTTTGGCCACTTTTATTAACTACTAGGAAGTCCACTATAAAATCACCTTTTGAGTTGGTTTATGGAAATCATACACTATTTCCTTCCCAGTTGGCCAAACTAGTGATTTCTTTCCTTCAAGAAGCTCAGGAGGAACCTAATGCTCTAGTGAGATAATTAAAAAAAATGATTAAATTAAGTGAAAATAGAAACAAAGAGAGATATAACTTAATTTCTTATCAGGCAAAGATGAAGTCCATATTTGATAGAAAAGAAAAAGAAATCCTCTTCCAAGCAGGAGATTTAGTATTAAGATGGGACATCAAAAGGGAGGATAAAGGAAAGCATGGTAAGTTTGACCCTCTATGGTATGGTTCGTATATAATTTCTAAAGGCATATCAAACAATAATTTAATTCTAGAAGATTTATATGGAGAATCCCTGCAACTGCCTATGAATGGGAAGTATTTGAAGCATTATTTCAAACATTAAAAGTCAGAATTCCACCATTGAAAATACAATATTTCTCATTGTTCATATGTCACAAAGCAATATTTTACTCCATGTGCAAAGGATAAGGCACTAATCTATGGTTCTTAGCACTTCTGTGGGAAAAAGAACTATCCCCAGGTGGAGCCAGATGTTGTGGCTCATTTTCATTTACTTTTGAAATATTTTTCAAAACACAGAAAATCATATATGTTAGAAAATGTAAAAATTTGTGTGTCGAAGAAGAATTTTGATCTATATGTTGGTGTACTAACATTATGTGCGGAGATGTGAAGGAGGGTCGAGTCGAGCTTATTCATGTACATCACCATTCAAGATTCAGGCCGATTGATGTGTTCAGAACATTTCACACAGGTCAGGGTTGAGCGGGGCTTATTCGCAAGCTAAGGAGAGACTAGCACTGAAAAATACCGAATAAGCTTAGGAGGGTTACACCGTGGAGAAAAAAAAAATAGTAATTAAGATCATTTATTCATCAAAGGAAAATATGCAAGCCTGTTGAATGAAACGATGTTCATTATTGAAGAAATCATATATATTTCCCAGAGGTAGAGAACTAGTGTATTTCCCTTAAAAACTTAAGAGTTTTGGAGGAAGCGTAAAGGGGAAAATAGACGGTTAGGGTCAAAGTGCAGAATTGAAGCGGAGAGATGGACGGCAGAGATCATAGCACATAAATGCAAGTTAGATGGATGGAAAAGATTATATCTCAAGATCTAAGTTAGAGATAAGTGGTTGAGGATGGATATCGCAAAAAAATATGCAGGAGAGTTAATAGATCGAAGGTTGTGAAGAGAAGCCACGTGTGGGTCATAGGTTCCATTGCATATCACATTCGGTAAAGGATACAAGTTCAAGATATGGTTAAACTTGCGAATATGTGATGCGAAGAGCAATAAGTTTAAGATCTTGCGATGCAATAAATATTGCACATTGCACTTCATGAGTTTTAACACTTACCTCCCATTTTTTATAACAAAACTCTCGATTTGCGATTTGCGGGAGGCCCCACCTCCATCCTGCCACGTCACCTTCCCGCCATCACACTTCACTCTTCACAAGTTTTAACACTTACCTCCCATTTTTCATAACAAAATTTTCGATTTGCGATTTGCAAGCGGCCCCACCTCCATCCTGCTACGTCACCCTCTGCTCATCGCACTTTGCACATCGCAAGATTAGGAGGAATGGTGCTAAGGAGTATGTTATAAACACCGAAGGTAGAAATGTGATGGAAAGGAGGACGCGATACCATTCAAAGTTTAATTTGAATTTATTGAAAGCCCAAGATTATGTGCAGTTGCGTTCGCTTTATGAAGAAATGTGGAAGCAGGCAGTGGGCTCTAGTAAGTGGCCCGACGCAAAGAAAAGGAGAAGAGAAGATGGAATGCAATAGGAATGAGTAGAAGAGGCAGAGTCGAGCAGAAGGGGACATGATAACCTTGGTTGAAACGTAGAGGCATAGGCAGAGTCGGGAAAAAAGAGCACATAGTGGCACTGTTGGAAATGCAATAGCTGGGTCAAGTCCACGGGGGCGTCACTCACAAACCAATATTATATCACGTGCATTCATATTGGGGTAAAAAAATAAAAAAATAAAAAAAACATTATATTTCCTATATAACTAGGGGTGAGTGGAGTTTTATTTATGATATAGAAATATAAATATTTTGGGGTAATTTTTATTATTTATTTGGGCCAAGCGGGTAAGTGAGGCCATGGGAAGGAAAAGAGAATGGAGGAGAGGGTTACTGAGGTAAAATCAGTGCGGAGGAGGTGGGAGGAGAGGGTTACCACAGGGTTACTAAGGTAAAATCGATTTTCTAGTTTGACTGTTACGGTTCCACTGTTTTGGTTCCTATCAACCTGGCAGAGGAGGTGGGAGAAGAGCATTATGGAGGTAATATCGCGCTTTGACTAGCTTCAACTGGAGGAGTGGGGTTAGGGAGGTATTCTTAGCGTTGGTTGGCTTCGCTTGGAGGTGGACTGGAGGAGTGGGGTTAGGCAGGTATTCTCACGATATTCTCAGCTTCGATATATCACACAGAGGAGAGGGTTGGTTTGTGAGAGTGGGTTCATCTCTATAGAATCTCAAAAAATAACTCCTAGGGATTAAATATCTGCTACAGATTCTTTCCCTTTGATTTATTTAAGTGAGGTTTCCTTTCGATTCAGTAAGAGAACCTATTGAATCAAATTGAGAGTGACGACTAGTCAAGCTAGAACACAGGCGGATACTTCGAGCTTATTCCATTGGAGATCCAAACCCTCTAGATTAAGAGCCATTCATAGGAAATCCTTGGTATTTGAGAGGGTTAGGGAAATCCATTAAAGATCGCACGGAGGAGAGTGGGAGGAGAGTTATTCAACCCGGAGATCGACTCAACAAGAGGAAGAGAACGAATCAGCAAGAGATCTATTGAGCATTCAAGCAGATCGACTCAGAATTCAAGAAAATTTCCATCTCGTGCAAAGAACTGTAGAAATAGGTGACTGGTTTCCACCTTATCCACTGAACAGGAAAGCCCAAACCCGTGGGAGAATGTCCATTGTCACAATTTATAGCAGGCTTTGTTTAAGATATTTACGATTAAGGATATGTTTTTTTTTTTTTTTTTCTTCTGATTATTTTTTCTAACTTCCTTTGCATTATCAAGTACATAAGTGCATCCAAACAAATCAAATATACGTTAATAATACATTTTTATTCTAGTTTTTATGCCAAAGAATTATGACAGAAAACCCAAAGATAGTTTTAAAAGGACAAAAAATAACAAACATTATCTCATTTCGAAATGGTGTATATATTTGTTAGCCATTGTCCGTGTTTCTATATTACCAACATGGAGGGAAAGTGACAAAGAGGAACTGTTATTCAACCAACACATTGCTGATGCCACATCCCTCTACTCACCCAAATTCTCAGTTGAAATTTCACCCTCGAATTCCTTTTGATAGTGACCCAGAACATTCTATAGTTTAGCATCTTGCATCAACCCTGAAAAAACAATATCTTAGGTCTAGAAAGAACAAAACTTGTACTTTCAGATTGAGCAACAACAAAACCATTGAAAGAGATGTTAGATATGAAGATGGTATTTAAAGACCTGGGAACTATTCCAAGGCTTGTATTTGACCGTTTATTATTAACACAGGCATTGTGATTTTAGCATGCAACCTTTGAATGGAATGTAAGAATTAAACTGTGGCCCTTTTCATCACTTTGTAATGTAGTTAGAAAATAACATCATGGGCACTTACATTGTAAGAAAATACAACATCGGGGTCATAGTTAGATTCGTGGTCCTAGTTGAACGGGATTTCTCCTTCTTCAAGCTAGTTGTCCTTCATTTCTCTACTATTATTAACAACAATCACAACAATCTACCGAATTTTTGCAACATGATCAGAAAATATATTGTTGGCTGTTGAAGCATCATTTGTAGAGAAGACAATGCCTCTTGAGCTTGCAACTACCAATTGTGTCTGCTGTAAACGATTGTCAAAATTTATTTTTGTAGATTGCAGGGTATAGAATATAGAGTATATGTCAAATCTCTCAATCGCAAAATGTGCAATTATATTAAAAAACTGCATGAAATCAATTTAACATCTGTAAATCAAATATTTAATACCTTCATCAATGGCTTATTCCGTAAGTTTTTAGTACTATTGTTCTCCATGATAGATAGAGTTCTAGGATGACGAAAAACTGAGGGTTCTCCTTTAAAGTCCTTTCGAAAGTGACCCAGAGATGTTGTAGTTTATTATGTTTCAGACTTTGAAGAAGAGAATCCCCATATACTGTAAATCGAAAAGAAAATACTAGGGAGCACTTACAATGACATCCATTTGATCGTTTTCCTGCTGCTTCTGCTCACTTGTTATCACTATATCATGGGCACCTTTAGTTTCCCTAGAAGCTGAATCGAGACCCTACCTATCAAAGTTTTGGTGTGTGATATTAGTAGTAGAATAGTAGATCTTGCTGCTCTAAGTTGCACTGGCACAAGTGCCTTTGGTCGCACTATCACAACTCGGTGGCATAGGCTCTAAATTCTACACCTGTGCTCTGCACTTTGCAGTTTGTATCCTCCATGATGGCATTTTTGTGCACTGATGTGAGTATCCTAATTTTCTTATCTTGGATGGGTATATGAATGTAAGGAAAATGGTATTATATCCACAATACAACCTGTAGTATCTTCCATTGTTCTCCTAATACCTTGTAATTGTAGTGTTAGATAGATCTCATTGTACAATAGGGAATATCACTCCACACATACAATATAGTGTATCGCTCATTTTATTGTTCCCCAAGTAGGTCATTAAAATGCAATGTGATATATGGTATATTTCTCAATGCTTCTAAAATGTTTTAGCAAACCACCTTACCACTGCCTTTTATCATCATTCTTTGAGAATTTAATAGAGTGTCTTCACATGAGTTGATATAGTGTTACAAGATCAATTGTTGTATAGTGGCCACACACTCCATTGCATTATATTGGCTTGCATAAGAACATATGTCCATTTGCATTGTATGGTAATATGTACATGGCCCTGTTGTAGTATATTCATTTGCACTCATCTCAACACCTTGTAACGTATTGTTTTCCATTATGTGCTAATCTTTTGACTGAGTCTTAGTATATGTTGATCATTCCAAACAACTTTTGTCTTGCCAATATGTTGATTAGCCAGCCATTTTGAAAAAGTCCTTTAATTCTTCCTTTTCAATTTGGTTTTCCATTTTTAAAGGTAAAACCTTTTGTGATCAAAAGAAAAGACATTTGCACAATAAAGTATCATATATATGAGCATGTTTTGTAGTCTATTAGTTCTTCCACATGCTTTCATACATAATTCAGCTGTAATGTTTTTATTTGTAGCATTATAATGCCTCTAGCATAGTGTACAACATTCCACGCACTTGTTATTTGGTTCGACATGCCCTTGGTAACTATCATCACAACATAGTGAAAATATGATACCTGCAAAATGCACATTAAAATAAACTTTTCATGAATTGAATAATATGTCCTTTTGTTGCGCATTATCAAGGAACCGTGCGTATTGTCGATACAAGTCTTATAGGGTGCATAATCTCTATCTTATTCCTAGAATGATCTTCTCTTGGCCGCATCATCTCCTTGAATGGAAATTGGTTACACATAGGTTTTTCATCTAAAAGATTATGAGCCTCAAGTGGATTTACGACAATAAGCTTCAATGCATGATCGCAACATTGTCCCTGCGATGACCCTTTTAACCTTGTATTTCTGGGATGCACTAATCATTTTCAAATTTGAAACAAACCTCTCATCACCTCTTTTATGCACTTACAACAATGATATGCATCCTTCAAATTTACTTAGGAAATGTTTCACCACTATCAAAACATACTTATGCCATTCTCTCAATTCCCTCAATCTTCAAAAGTCCTTGGCATATCTTTTGGATCATCAATAACCTTCACCTCACAACTATAATATGATTCAAACTAATGTTAATTAAAACCTCACGTCAATCTGATATTTTCTCTTGCATGATCCGCAAATTCATTTAATCATGAATTTTCTTCGTTTTGAACTTTTTCCTTTCTTGCTAGCATTTTCTTGTCAATATACATAATGCAAAGGGTCAAATTTGTCAATTAACCACAAAAATTGCCAAATTTTTCCTCTTTTTGTCTTTTGTTGGTTTAAAGTATATGTAAAATTAATTTGGAAGGTATATCATACAAAAACCCATTACACATCATAAATGATTCACAACTAAGCATAGATAATTGAAGAAAAGGGATCTAGATTTTATTTTTAACTACACTAGTAGCTACAAAGATATCTGTCTCATATCGTTCTCTTGGACTCAACTCTTGGGATTTGTGTCCCATGTCCCTCTATCATACATGTTCTGCTATATTGAAATTAAACCTTTGGGATGTGTATCACATGACTTTTCATTTTCTATGTCCCTTTATCATACATGTTTTTCTATATTGAACTTGACCCTTAGGGTGTGGCTTATGACATTTTTTAAGCATTATTTAAAGAAACTACCACCTTGTCCAGTGCATTTTCTACAGTAGCACTGGTTATATGAATTTTTGTTTCATTTTCCTTAGTAGATGGAGGAGATGAATATTTTCAAATGCTCAGGATTAGCCATACCTGACTATGGCTAGAAGGTTGGAACCTACAATAATTTGTTGGTAGGACTTCCCATTTAAGAAAGACTAATAAATATTTAAGAAAAAAAATTAGGAATGTTTTTCTTTCAGTCAATCTAGGCTACATTTAGATCTTCAAATGATACGATGTCTAGATTATTTATGGCTAAGAATGCATGCAAAGATGTTTTAAACTCTAATCTAATAGTAAACATAAATTAAAGTTAGAATTTAGGTTTTATGATTAAATAATGGGAGAGGAATAGTGCCTACTATATTTTTTGGGTATATGGGGTTGACTAAGGATTACCTGGAAGAGATTTAAGTAGATCTAGGGTGACGAATATAGGGTTGTCCATCAAAAACCCTAGAAGATCCATCTAGTACCTTACAAACTTCAAGAAAATTCAGGGGAAGACTAATGATGGTTGGAGAACATGCTACATGGTTTTGAACAAGACCATCATGATTTCCAAAATGTGGTGGATGTGCAAATGCATATTGCTGTTATGCTAGATATTGCACAAAAAATATAATTCTGTGAATGTCAGTATGCCATGAAGCCACCTTGAAGCAACATAAGTGGAAAAATTGTTTGTAAAAAAAAAAAGCGAATTTTACATCCAATGGATCTCCCTTTTCCATGAGGATTGTGACTCCAAGTGAGTTTGAAAATAATCATAACATAAAATATTCACAACTTCCTCAATGATTTTCAAAATCATTATTATGATACCAATTCATAAATGGCATAAAAATTTGGCCTCTCATGGTAGAGTTCAATCTAGTTCCTAGGCAAGGAAAAAATTTCCTCCCAAGATAGATATTTGATATGTATGGAGGGAAAACCTCTTGAGGGAATAACACCTACGATACTGCATAAAATCACTATTATGAGCCCAAAGTTGAAATGAAGCCAAAATTTTTCATCTTGTAGTTTGATTGTAATCCACCACACTAGTGAAAAAATATGCACGCCACAATTTTTTGGTGGTTGAAGGGAGTATATCTAGTGGAATTTGAAAAGTAAAAAACCTCAATGAGCTAAGGTATATAGCCCTTGATTGTAAAAACCCACCATTGTTAGATCTAGTAGCAGTGTGAGATGGAAACCTTAAGAGGTGACAAGATCTATAGGATGCAGTCATTGTATTACAACAACAACTAGTGCAACCCTCTCATTTCATTTTGTAAATAAAATAACAGAGACCTATAGCTAGTAATTTGGAGATATTGAGTGATTTTTTATCTTTTTGAATTAGAGTGATGAAGATAGAATTTATGGTTGGAAAGGAACATCATATTTAGTGTAACTTTTGTTTTGATACCTAGACCTCATTTTTAATGGTGAACGAAATGTGGTGGAAGAAATTTGTGGTGAAAACGTGAGGACTTGGAGATTTTCTGTAATGCATGTCTATGACATTCAATTTTACATCTATTAAAGTGACGGGTCTCATGGGACTGGCAACATGTTCTTTCAAGACTAATTAGGGATTGTGTTTGGTGATCATGTGAATGGCAGTGAAACAGTCCTGTTTGAGTTTTGAGAGGAGAGACCTAAAAATTTTTGTTGTTTTGTGATAAATATGTTGATGATAAGTTAACTTATTACCTTTATTTTTCTTGAGATGAGTAATTCTATTAAAATTCCAATGTCGAATCATCAATTTGTGGAAGAATTTCGAGTTGTGTTCTCCTTCTTGAGTCATTGCACTTGTGATTTATACCAGCAAAGTATTTTTTCTTGTTGATGTCAGTCACTAGGATGGGTGAAAAAATGTTTCTCTTGGCCAACAAGGGATTCATCTCTTCCACTAATAATTTGTTTTTGAATGCATGCCATTCTTGATTCTAGATCTTTTGGGCTTGGAAAATGTCTAAAAAGACTATCATGTTCCATGTCTTGAGATGTTGTTTGAGCTTTTTAAGTCTTTGTTGGAAATGATAAATCAGAGTCCTTTTGTGTATGACATCTTGATTCCACCATTGATTTATGTTCTTATAAATGTATGGGCGAGAAAGCCAAAAAAATGAAAATCTAAATGGCTTTTTGATGGGGATGCTTGGGTTTTCGAGAGTGACGGATATGGGCCAAAGATATAATATAGTTGAAGGGAGAATATTGGTGTGTATACCTTGACCACAGAGCATTAAGAATTCTAAAATAAAGAAATATTCCAATTGCAAACTACATGTTGTGATCCACCACATTTATTGTTACAAGCATGGAGCCCATTGAGGGTTTCCACATAAATCAGTCTCATATCACTGATAAAGGTGTTGAATGCTTCATTATCTTGATCATGTCTACAAATTTATCCTTTTCTTTTACTCTAAGGAAGAAATAAGGTTGAAATCCCTTCTTAGAATCTAATGAGAATTTCCATTGAGATGTACAAAGTTAGCAAGACTCTGCAAGAATTTGTGTGTTTCCAGAAGAAGATGCACACCATATACATTGGTGATGAATGAATTTTATGAGGATCACGAGGTAAAATTGAGAGATTAAACTTATTTCTATGGCAAAAAAATTGTGAAGTAGAATCATGTTTAGATTCCAAATAATGACAATGTCACCAACCATGCCTTTGGCATTTATGGTTGTCAATTTTCCCCTTTTCCAAAAGTTTTTGAGTGGGGTTTCTATCATAATACTATACTGTTGTGAAACCGGCTCCAAAAATAGAAGAAAATAGATATCAACGCCTTAGAAATAAGCCACTTCGAGGGGGAAACCTTGAATACATTACATGAATGAACAATTCTTGGATGATGCAAATTACAAAACCTCGTTTCTATATATAGGAATCCATGGGGCCATAATGTAATCCTAGCCGACCTAACAATAATAATTTAAGGGCACAATAATAACAATAAGGGGGTTACACTAACAACAATAAGGGACTATACTAGTAATATAGGGACCTAACATGCCCCTCTCCTTCAAAAAAGCGTTGTCCTCAACGCTTGAGTAGCTCTGGGTGCTTCTGTATAAAATTATCATCCTCCCATGTAGAATCCTTAGTGGGTAAGTTCTTCCACTTGATGAGATACTCTGAAATTGATCGATTTCGTAGCTGTTGAGTTCTTGTTTCTATGACTTCTCTAGGTTCCAATATGATTTTTCCTTCCTCATCAAGTTTGGGAAATATTGTTTGAAATGGAATATTTTCACCTATAACCTTATTTAATAATGAAACTTGGAAAATTGGATGCACTCGTGAAGAAGCAGGAAGCTCCAATTTGTATGCCATAGTACCAATCTTTTGCAACACCTTCTAAGGACCATAGTACTTTGGAAATAATTTATTATCCTTCTTAGCTCACTTATGGGAAATTTGTTTGTATGGTTGTAGCCGTAAAAATACCTAGTCTCCTACATCAAAACTTCTTTCGCTGTGATGTTGATCTGCCTCTTGTTTCATTTGATTTTGTGCCAAATTCAAGTTATCCTTTAAGAGTTGGAGAACTTCTTGTTGATGCTCGATGTGATCTTCCACTGCTTGAACCTTTGAATTTTCTCTCAAAGATGATGTGATGGACGGTGGATGATATCCATAAAGTGCCATAAATTGGGTCATTTTTGCTGCAGTCTGGAAGGAAGTATTATACCACCATTCAACGAGAGGTAACCGCTTGACCCATTGTGTTTGTTTATCAAATACAAAAAAATGAAAATATCCTTCCAAACATTTATTTACTATCTCAGTTTGACCATCAGATTGAGGATGATAAGAGGAGCTATGAGCTAATTGAGTATCCAAACAAGAAAATAACTTTGTATAAAAATTTCCAGTAAAAATGGGATCTCTATCGCTCACAATAACATTTGGGTTTCCATGTAGCTTTTGAATTGTTTCCATAAATGTAGTAGCAATTGTACTAGCTTTAAATGGATGAGATAATGTACAAAAGTGTGCATACTTGGTACTAAGTCTATCAACTACCACCATGATGACACTCTTTCCTTTGGACTTAGGTAAACCTGTGATAAAATCCATTGAAATCTCTTCCCAACGTTGGCTTGGAATGGATAAAGTTTATAGAAGACCCGGGGTCTTAATTGTCTCAACTTTATTCTACTGGAAAACCAAACATTCTGCCACAAACTTTGTAATATCATATTTAAGGCCATCCCAAAAAAATTCTTTCTTCACCCTGTGGTAAGTTTTTAAAAATCCTCAGTGTCCTCCTAAAGGAGAAGTGTGAAATTCCAAAAGAATATTTTGTTTTAGTTGGTAATTCTTATAAAGATATAAGCGATCTTTTTACCATAAGGAATCATTTTTCCAACTAAATGTATCAGATGTACTAGGATCTTGCTGCAACTTTTGAATGAGTTTCCACACTTCTTCATCCTTCTTCCATTCATCCCTTACTTCAGTGACCCAATATGGTTGGATAATAGAAATGGCACAGAGCAATTCTTCCACCTCTTCATTCTTTCTTGAGAGTGCATCTGCAACAACATTTAGCTTGCCTTTTTTGTAGATTATTTCAAAGTCATAACCCAACATATTTGTGACCCATTCTTGCTACTCTTCTGAAGATAGTCTTTGTTCCAAAAAGTGTTTAAGACTATCATGATCAGTTTTTACCTTGAAGTGTCTTCCCATTAGGTAAGGTCACCATTTCTTTAGTGCATGTAGTATTGCTAACATTTCCTTCTCATAAATAGCTTTCTGTAAATACTTTCCTTTGATTGGACGACTTTAAAAAGCAATGGGTCTTCCTTCTTGCATTAAAACAACACCAATTCCATTTCCTGAGGCATCACATTCCACAATAAAGGTTTTTGTGAAGTCTGGTGTAGCTAAGACCGGTGCTAGGCACATTGCCTCTTTAAGATGTTCAAGGGCCTTAGTTGCTTCAGGAGTCCATGAAAATGCATCTTTCTTCAATAATGTTGTTAGAGGTGCTGCTATTCTCCCATAATTCTTAACAAACTTTTGATAATACCCTGTTAACCCGAGAAATCCTCGCAACTGCTTTATGGTTGTGGGGACTTTCCATTTCTTAATGGCTTTAATTTTGTTAGGGTCTACCTTAACACCCTCGTGAGATACAATATGACCTAGATATTCCACCTCTTGTACTCCAAAGAAACATTTGGATGGTTTTGCATATAATTGTTTCTCCTCCAATAGTTTGAGCACCCTGTCAACATGTTGAACATGATCCTTCCAAGACCTGTTGTAGATTAGTATATCATCAAAAAATACTAGCACAAATTTTCTAAGGAACGGTTTGAAAATGGAATTCATCAACCCTTGAAATGTAGAAGGTGCATTGGTAAGGCCAAAAGGCATGACCAAAAATTCATAATGACCCTCATGAGTTTGAAATGTTGTTTTTAGAATATCTTCAGTCTTCATTCTAATTTGATGATATCCTGAACGAAGATCCAACTTGGTAAAATAAATTGCTCCATGTAATTCATCCAATAATTCATTAATCATAGGAATGGGAAATTTATCTTTAATGGTGAGCTTATTGAGCTCCCTATAATCCGGACACATGCGCCATGATCCATCCTTCTTGTGTACCAATACTATAGGAGAAGAGAAAGAGCTTTGACTAGGTTGAATTATACCAACCTCTAACATTTCTGCAATCATACGTTCAATTTCACTCGTTTGGACATAAGGATATATATCAGGCCTGATGTTTGGAGGAACACTTCCAGGAATCAAATGAATAGCATGATCATGATCACAAATAGGTGGGAGTCCTTTGGGAGTTTCAAACACCTTGGAATGATTGTCCAAGAATTTTTGGAGATCTGCAGAAATAGATGATTTTGATGTTGGAACTTCTAGTGAGCATAACTGTGCAATTACGCCTCATTTTTCTTTCTTTAGAAGCTTTGTCATGACATTAGAGCTTATTATCTTTCTTGGATTCCCTATAATACCTCGTAATTCAACTTCCTTACCTTCTGAAAAAAAATTCAAGAAAAGTTCTTGAAAATTAAAAGCTACCTTCCCCAAAGATTGTAGCCATTGTACTCCTAGTACAACATCAACACCTCCCATAGGAATGGAAAGCATTGGACTATTCAATAGATATACCCCCATGGTTAGCTTGTTATTATGGCTTTTTCCAAAGAAATTTATAGTTCCTCCATTTGCAACCATCACTTGAAATTATGGTGTTGGGTATAGGAAACAATTCAATCCCTTAGCTACCTTACAATGAATAAAATTATGGGTACTACCTGAATAAATCAAAACTATTACCTTTTTCTTGATATGTCCTTCTATCTTAAGAGTTTGAGGAGTGGTAATTCCTGCCAATGCCTTACATGATATGGTCAGACTCATTTCTTCCTCTTCTAGGGTTGGTTCCTGGTGTATACCCTCTTCTTTTGAAGATTCTTGTTCATTTTATTCTTCCTCTTCATAATCTATGTAGAATAATTTCTTCTCAGCACACTTATGACCTTTAGTGTATTTTCTATCACAACTGTAGCAAAGCCCTTTTTCTCTTTTTTATTCCAATTTTTGTGGTGTCAACCTTGTAGATTGTGGAAATCTAGGAGTAGCAACACGTCCCTCTTTATAGAAGTGAGTGGTAGGCTTCCTTGTCACCATAATTTTACATTGAATTTTTATTGCTAAACTGAATTCCTTCTCCAATAAATCAGGTTCCAAAACATGAACTTCATGTTGGATGTTATCCTTTAAAGTACCTATGAAGAGATCAATCTTGTGTTCCTCTGGAATATCAGTTACCCTTATATTCAATTTTTGGAAGTCCTTAATGTGATCCCCCACTGAACAATTTTGTTTGAGATTTATCAATTGGCTAAAGAAGGTGTTGCTCTTTGTATCCTCATAATGTGCTATCATTTCCTCCGTAAAAATTGACTAAGTGACAATTTTTTTATGGGAGAAAAGCCATCGATACCATACAAATGTATTTTTTTCTAAATGTAAAGTTGAGATGCGTACCTTTTGTGTGTTTTGCACATTATTGAGATCAAAATATTGCTCCATTTGCAGTATCCATGTTACAACATCCTTTCCATCAAACTTTCTCATATCCATTTTTGGAATATGGTGGTTCTTCCTTCCAACATTAGAGTTTATGAAATCATGATTAACATTTATTTTGTTCTCATCATGAGTTTCCTCTAATATTTTTTCACCATTAGGAAATATTTCTTATATCAACTTTGCCAAACCGTCCATGTCTTCTTTTAGATCATTCTTCATGTTTTCCATTTTTTCATCAATCTTAGCTTCCATGTCATCCATCATAGATTCCATGCCAGCTTCCATGCCATCCATCTTAGATTCCATGCCATCCATGCCATTCTTCAAACCATCCATCTTAGATTCCATGCCTTTCTTAAAACCATCCATCTTAGTTTCCATGCCTTTCTTCAAAACTTCCGTGTCATTTTTTGTTTCTCTTTGCGAGAGCGAAATTTGTTGCACTTTCTCTTGTAATTTTGATATGTCATGTTGCCATTCTTTGTCTTCATGAGTCATAGTAGAGCCTTATAAAGGATTAATGGGTGTTGAATTATTTTTAGGGGCCATTTTAGAATCCAATATTGATATCTATTCTAAAATATGCCCTTGGAATCAATTCAACTTGATTCTTCAAACAAGACTTATGCAATTCGGAGAAAAAAGATACACACCTTTTACCTGATTTTGAGGATCTCGATATTGAAATTGAATTGAGGATCTCGATATTGAAATTGAATTATCTCTATAATTGTAGATCCTCAATATCTAAAACTTAGCCTTGTAGTAGCCCTATAAAGCTTCTTTCAAATGCCACAGGTCTGATCTGATTTGGGTTCTTCAAGGTAAATTTATGTCCAATCTCCCACAACGACCTAATTATGGACTGGTTTAGTAGAGACAACTTGTACGACTTGCCACGTGTCCTTGTTTAGTCCTTTGACTTTGACCTTGATAGAAACAAAACTAAAGTCTGTGAAATTTTGGTCAATTTTTATAGCATTCCAATCTGATTCTCAGGGAGAGAGTTATGAAGATTTTCCCATGATCACCTCTTTGAGATGAAATTCAGGAGCCTGAAAAAGACCTAACTTCCATAGATCATACCTCTGAAAATTTTGCGAACCAAGATCTGAAATTTTGTGATGATCTTCCTCAGGATATCTTCTTCGCTCCATAAAAATTTCAACTTCTGCACCTTCGTAGAAAAATAGTTATAGCGAAAATGCCATGATGACTTGTTTAGGTTAAATTCAGGAGCAAATACCTAACTTCCACAGATCATATCTCTGAAAATATTGCGAACCAAGCTCTGAAATTTTGGGAAAATGTTCCTCGGGATTTTGGCTTCGTACTATAAAAATGTCAATGTCTGAAACTTCGTAGAAAAAAAGTTATAACGAAAATTCCACGATGACCTATTTGGAGAAGAGAAACCCTAGAATCCAAAGCTCTGATACCAAATGTTGTGAAACCAACTCCAAAAATAGAAGAAAAGAGATATCAATTCCTTAGAAATAAGCCACTTCGACAGGGAAACCTCCAATACATTACATGAATGAACAATTATTGGATGATACAAATTACAAAACCTCCTTTCTATATATAGGAGTCCATGGGGCCATAATGTAATCCTAGTGGGGCCATAATGTAATCCTAGCCGACCTAACAATAATAATTTAAGGGCACAATAATAACAATAAGGAGGTTACACTAACAATAATAAGGGACTATACTAGTAATATAGGGACCTAACAATAACTTCTTTTTTCTTGAAACATAAGAGTATCATGTGATTCAATACATATATTATTGTGTAAGAGTAATTTATTGCTTTTAGCATTAATTTCTCATATATTCCAAGATATCACATTCATTGACCAGAGGTATCTCTCTAATAATAAATGCAGATTGGTCTTGTGACCTCAACGATTATCATCATGCAAGAGTTATTTTAGATTTTTAATCTTGTTGGGTTGAATCCTAGGGCAAAAGAATAATTATGAGATGGGATATTGGCTGAATTACATTTCTTGCTACCCTTTAGGGCTTGTTGAATTTGATTTATAAGGATTGATTGTATGTCCTTTCATGATAGGGATCCACATTTTTAGGAATATTCCCTACATACACATAGAAACAATTTCCTACAACAAATATTATACCATTTAGACTGAACTGCATCTAGTTCAACCTTTTAAGTTTTATGACCTTTCCTTTGGGGTAAAATAATCCCCCAGTCTCTATAATAGGAAATTTAATGATGTCATATAAATTTTAATCTCAAAACCTGGAGCTTGTGGCACAACTTGTTACTAAAATGTTAATTTGGCTAGAACCATTTCAAGAAAAGTATACTTAACTGACTCCCCCTTTATTTTTCTTACATATTTTCATTATTAATTTTTTTTGCTGCTGAGGGTTTAAGGTACAATTGCATGATGAAGTTTTGGGACCACAGTCATCCCTCTCCTGGACATATACAAGGGTGTAAGTGGTGATTTTGTTGGGTGTGGAGCCTGATTATCTTGTTTACTTTGTATCATAGCATTGGACCCCTGTACCTTAAATGGGGCGGCAACGCCACCCGTAAATTAATCGTTGCTGTGGTTGGTATAGGGGGGGGCGACAGCGACTTTATGGAGCCCCCCCTAGCAGGGGGTTTCAGGGGCAGCGCCCCCGAAACTAAAAACAGATGTAAAATTGCCTTGTAAAAGTATAGTAATTTCTAGTCAATTTGGGCCGTTCATTAGGCAAATGATATGACGGTAGAAGTTATGTTTAGTTTATGGTTTTTTGCCCTAGAAGGCAACCCCTCACTTTTATGAGGGTATTTTATTACGGCTGTGTATTGTATGTGTATTATCGGAGCGAGAAACAAAGAGGGAAACTGTGAGAGAGAACAGAGGATATTACAACATATCTGCTGTAGGTTTTGTCTCTTCATTTTGCTGGATAATAGAAAGGAAGGATTGGCTGTTCGGGGTGGACGTAGCCCAAACTAGGTAAACCACGTATATCTGTGTCTCTCTGGTTTTATGTGTTTTGTGTGCTTGTATTTTCCGCATATTTTATGTGTTGCATTGCTTTGTAATATATAATTTTCTAACAACTGGTATCAGAGCCGAAGGTCTATTTGGCTGATAAACTCGCAGGAAAGAAGGGTTCCTGGTTTGAGTGGGAGCAATGGAGGAAGATGGTAAGTTTAGGGTCGAGAAATTTAATGGCCAAAACTTCCTGCTATGTAAGATGCAGATGGAAGATTATCTGTATCAGAAAGATCTGTACCTACCATTGAGCAGAAAAAATAAGAAGCTGGCGGCCATGACAGATGCGGAATGGAACATTCTCGATAGAAAGGAACTCGGAACAGTATGGTTGTGCCTTGCAGTGTCAGTCGCCTTCAATATTTCAAAGGAAACAACAACAAAGGGTTTGATGCAGATGTTGGCGAAACTATATGAAAAACCCTCGGCCTCAAACAAGGTATTTCTTATGAAACGACTATTTAATATGAAGATGTTGGAAGGTGTATTTGTTGCAGAACATTTAAATTATTTTAATACAGTTACCAGTCAGTTAAGTTCTGTAGGGGTAAAATTTGATGATGAAGTTAGAGCTCTTTTATTTCTGTGCTCATTGCCAGAAAGCTAGAATGGTTTAGTTATGGCCATTAGTAACTCTGTCTCTAGATCCAGTACTTTAAAGTTTGATGATGTTGTCGGTGCTATTCTTAGCGAGGAAATGCGATGGAAAAGCTCCGGTGAGACATCGGGTAATGATTTGAGTGCAGAGTTTAGGGGAAGGAGAATGGAAAAAGGAAAAAGCTCGGGATATCGCAGTAAATCAAGAAAAGGAAGATCCAAGTCCATATCGGGGATAGTGTGCTGGAAATGCGAAAAGAAAGGACACCTAAAGAAACACTGTAGATATCGAAAGGGAAAAGAAGGAGACACACAACAAGAAAACAATCATGAAGCAAATGTGACAGGTGATGTGTTATAAGATGATTTGATTCTTTCTTTCGAAAATGTTACTGATTCTTGGGTTGTAGATTCAAGGGCTTCATTCCATGCCACACCTGATAAGAAATATTTTCATGACTATGTTCAAGGAGATTTTGGACAAGTCCGTTTGGGTGATGATAAACCCTGTAAAATTTTTGGAATGGGTAAAGTTCTTGTAAAACAGCAGAATGGAAACCAATGGCTATTAAAGGAGGTAAGGCATGTTCCAGATCTAAAGAAAAATCTGATTTCAACAGGGAAGTTAGGCAGTGAAGGTTGTGTGACAACTTTCACAGATAAAACCTAGAAGGTCACCAAAGGAGCCCTCGTAATAGAAAAAGGCGAGAAGGTTGGTACGTTGTATTTATGCAATGGTATTTCTAACTCTGTTAATTCTTTAACCTCCAAAGGAGTAGATGCAGCATTATGGCATCATAGGCTCGGACACATGAGTGAGAAGGGGATGAAGATTCTTCACACAAGAAATTTGTTGTTGGATTTAAAGAATGTTGATTTGGATTTCTATGAGAATTGCGTTTATGGAAAACATAAGAGAGTTAGATTTCTAAGAGTTGGGAAAGAAAAGAAGAGAGAAAAATTGGAGCTTGTGCATACAGATGTATGGGGACCTGCTCAGGTATCATCTCTCTGTGGCTCTCGCTATTATGTTATGTTTATTGATGATGCAACTAGAAAAACTTGGATTTATTTTACTTAGAATAAATCTGATGTATTTTTTACTTTCAAGAAATGGAAAGCTTTGGTTGAGATTGAGACAGTAAATAAATTGAAGTGTCTCAGATTAGACAATGGAGATGAATATTGCAGAAAAGAGTTTGATAGGTACTGTTCAGAGCATGGAATTCATAGAGAGAAGACAGTTCCAAGGACACCACAAGAAAATGGTGTGTCAGAAAGGATGAACGGAACAATCATGGAGCGTGCAAGGTGCATGAGATTGCATGCAGGATTTTCTTTACAATTTTGGGCAGATGCTGTAGATACTGCTATTTATCTAATAAATAGAGGGTCTTCAAGTTCCTTGTATGGTGGTATTCCAAAGGAAGCATGGACAGGTAAAAAGGTAAAATACTCTTTTTTAAAGCCTTTTGGTTGTGAGGCCTTTTTCCATATTAAAAAACAAAATAGAGCAAAGCTTGAGGCAAAATAAAAGAAATGTACCTTTATTGGATATGGTGTTAATGATTTTGGTTATCACTTATATGATTATGAAAATCACAAAATCATTAGGAGCAGAGATGTAATATTCAATGAAAATGTCTTATATAAGAATCAGTTGTAGGAAAAGAAACAGGAAAAAGAAAGCAAGAAATACACATTTCTTGATGAGATAACTGAAAAATTAAAGGTGCTTGAAAATAATAATAATCAACAACCACAGCAACAACAACCACCACAACAGCAACAGGCACCTCAAACACCTAAAAGTGGTGTTAGAAGATCTACCATGATAAGTAGACCCCCTGAACGATACTCTCCTTCATTATATTATTTATTCTTGACTGATTCTGGTGAACCCAAATGTTATGAAGAAGCAATGTAGGTTGAAAGAAGGAAGAAGTGGGAGCTAGCCATGGAAGAAGAGATGGACTCCTTAATGCATAACCAAACTTGGGACTTAGTCAGGTTTCCTGCAGGTAAAACTACATTGCAGAATAAATGGGTTTATAGGCTGAAGGAAGAAGATGGAGGAAAATAGGGGTACAAAGCTAGACTTGTGGTGAAGGGGTTTGCACAAAAGAAAGGTATTGATTTTGATGTAATGTTTTCTCCTGTTGTTAAGATGACTTCAATCAGAACTATCTTAATTCTTGTAGCAGCGGAAGATTTACATCTTGAACAGTTAGATGTAAAGACAACATTTCTCCATGGAGATTTGGAGGAAGAGATATACATGCAACAAATAGAAGGATATGAGGTCAAAGGGAAAGAAAAATTGGTGTGCAGGTTAAAGAAGAGCTTGTATGGCTTAAAATAGGCTCCAAGGCAGTGGAATCTAAAATTTGACAAGTTTATGTCTGAACAAGGTTATACTAGATGTCACTCTGATCATTGTGTTTATCTAAAAAATAAAAATTATGGCAGCTATATTATATTGTTATTGTATGTAGATGACATGCTTGTTGCAGGGTCTAACATGCAGGAAATAAATGTGCTAAAAAAAAAATTGGCAAATTCATTTGCAATGAAGGATTTGGGAGCTGCAAAACAAATCCTTGATATGAGGATAAATAGAGACAGGAAAAATCGCAAATTAACACTGTCTCAGAATGAGTACATAGAAAAGGTGTTGAAAATATTTAATATGCACAATGAAAAACCAGTTAGTACACCTTTTGCTAGCCATTTCAAACTTAGTAAGGAGATGTGCCCAAAGACCCAAGAAACATGGATTATATGTCTAAAGTTCCATATGCATCAGCAGTTGGAAGCTTAATGTATGCAATGGTCTGCACAAGGCCTGATATTGCACATGCAGTGGGAGTTGTAAGCAGGTACATGAATAATCCAAGAAAATAACATTGGATGGCAGTAAAATGGATTCTCAGATATTTGAGAGGTACCACAAATCAAGCATTATGCTTTGGTGGTTCAAACATTTCTCTACAGGGATATGTTGATGCAGATATGGCAGGTGACAGAGATAACAGGAGGAGCACTACAGGATATGTATTTACTGTAGGTGGAACAACTATCAGTTGGGTTTCAAAAATCCAGAGTGTTGTTGCACTTTCAACAACAGAAGCAGAGTGTGTTGCTACTACAGAGGCTAGTAAAGGAATGATTTGGTTACAAATGTTTATGGATGAATTGGGTAAGAAGCATGATATGGGCATGTTATAAAGTGATAGCCAAAGTGCCATTCATCTTGAAAAGAACTCAGCATTTCATTCCAGGACTAAACACATACATCTCAAGTACCATTTCATACAGTCAGTATTGGAAGATGGAGAGTTGAAGCTGGAAAAGATACACACTAGCCAGAATCCTGCAGATATGCTAACAAAAGTTGTAACTAGGGAGAAACTGAGAATGTGCTCAGTTTCAATTGGTCTTCAAGAATGATGATGAAGATGAGAAACAGCTAGGTCCAAAGAGGAGTCATTTTCCATCAAATGAAGCAGTGGTGGAGTTGCTACAATCAGTCTCCAAGTGGGAGATTGTTGGGTGTGGAGCCTGATTATCTTTTTTACTTTGTATCACAACATTAGACGCCTGTACCTTAAATGGGGCGGTAATGCCACCCGTAAATTAATCACTACCATGGGGGGTCGAGGGGGGGCAGCAGCAACTTTATGGAGCGCCCCCCCTGGCGGGGGGTTTTGGGGACAGCGCCCCCGAAGCTAAAAACAGATGTAAAATTGCCTTGTAAAAGTATAGTAATTTCTAGTCAATCTGGGCCGTTCATTAGGAAAATGATCTGATGGTAGAAGCTATGTTTATTTTAGGGTTTTTTTCCCTAGAAGGCAACTCGTCACTTTTATGAGGGTATTGTATTACGGATGTGTATTGTATGTGTATTCTCGGAGCGAGAAACAAAGAGGGAGACTGTGAGAGAGAATAAAGAATATTACAACAGATCTGTTGTAGGTTGTGTCTCTTCATTTTGCTGGATAATAGAAAGGAAGGACTGGCTGTTCGAGGTGGACGTAGCCCAAACTAGGTGAACCACGTATATCTGCGTCTCTCTGGTTTTATGTGTTTTGTGTGCTTTTATTTTCCGCATATTTTATGTGTTGCATTGCTCTGTAATATATAATTTTCTAACAGATTTAAAACTCCTGAAACTATCCCTCTGTCTAATTATCCTTATGTTTTATAACCTTGAAGGTCTAAATCCAGGTAGGGTTTCAGACATTAATCCCAAGTTAGAGCTTATCCACAATCAATAGTTTAGGATCAACAATCATGTCTAAGATATTTTCTGTTTTGACAGTTAATAGACCCCTTGATGAGGTGGATATTCTCATTATGTGGAACCTTCTTTAATTTGTCTCATACTAAAAAATCTCCTTCTTCTTATGTATGTAAAATAGAGGTTTCCTCGAGGCAAGGAGGTCAGTCTATAGCATAGATCTTATTATGTAAATAATTCACCTTCATATAAATTCATTGGAGTTGTCCTCAAACATATGTGAAGTATACTTTGTGTGTTTGTGTATATATATATAGGATCTGATAGAGATATTTAGGAAACCTTCATTTGAAATCTGGAGGTCACGCTATGAAATTTCCTTCAGTCTACCAGCATTTATAACAATGTGATGGTCTCTCTTTCCCATGAGCCATGAATGAAAAGAAAAATTCAAAGAAGTGTTACTCAAGCTTTCTCAAGTACACCACCATGGGTTAATTACAAGAGTGACACAAGGTTACACCATATACAAAGTTTAAACAACCTCATGTTTTTTTTAGATTGTTAAGTAAGGACTTTTGGATTTCAATGAGTTTGTCCAAAATCCAGATAACCCGAGTCAGGTAGTTGATTTTGAATGTACCTTCATGTGCATGGAGTTATAATTTTCTTTACTCATGGGGTATCTCTTATATGCCTGTTTCTACCTATTCACTTCTCTGTTCAAGCCAACTAGCCTTCAATGTTGTATTTGCATTGATATTTAACATGCATAAAATTACTCCATATATCCTAAATTCTCTGGTTTTTCTAACTTTGGGTGAAATATGCTTGCCGTTCATTCATATGGTGACAAGCCTAAGGGAGTGAATACTGCCAAGTACATAGTAGGCTTCATTTTCACTGTTTCAGCTTCTGCAATATATCGGCTGCTTCTTCCATTAATGTAGCTTTTATTCAATGGGGTTATAAAGAAGGAGACCTTTGCAGTGTTTCTGCAGATGAAAATTTTCACATCCATAGTTGCTACTATGGTATGCATAGTTGGATTGTTTGTTAGTGGGGAATTCAAAGACATGAAAAAGGAGGTTGATAAGTTCACAATGGGGATAGTTTCCTATTATATGAAACTGATATGGTTTGCAATAGGTTTGCAGGTTTGTTTTGTTGGTAGAGTGGGTTTGATATTTTTGGTTTCTTCCTTGTTCTCAACTGTGATTAGCACTCTGGCCCTCCCTAATGAATCTAGCATTGGGGCCAAATCTCTTGCTGGAATTATCACATTAAATTAAATAAGATCAAAACAATAAAAAATAAATAAAATGATCAAGACATTTTTCTAGTTAACTAATCAGTTGCTTCCCAGCCTAAGACTGATGTACCTACGAAAGGGCAGTAAGTTGAAAAATTTAAAAACAGAGTACAAAATAAGCATTTAGCTCCTGATACCATTTCATAGGTTGTTGCACCCACTTTACCTCTTGGTCCACTAGTACGTTCTGATGTTGCACAATAATTATTGAAGGTGAGGATCCTTGTTCCTCTAGTTTTCTTTTTTAAGATTTTTGGGTAGAGATGCACTATTATGCAATCACTAGCTATGATATCAGATGGACCTAAGATCGTCATTGGATAAGCCTACAAAGAGTATATAAAACACAAATAAGCATCATTATAAATACCAGGTAACTCTGAAAAAGTGAATGCATATAAAATACATTTAAAATAGCTGATGGACTAACTATATGCATATTCCTATCAACACAACTAAGATTTGACCCTTACAAAATATTTCTGCATGATTAATATGAATATTATTGTTAATTAAAGGAGAGAGAAAAATTACCCTTGATCATAATTAAAATAAAATTTACCCAGAAAGAATTCAGCAGTATACCCAACATCAAGGATGTAGAGGTGATTAATGATAGTAGCTAAACCTGTATAAAAACTAGATTAGAAGTTTGGTACTTGAATAATAGTGAACAATAAATTGAATAAAATCACAAGCCATAGATACTAGCAAGTAAGAAATCCATTTCATACCAGTGAACATTAAAAGCTACAATGGTTTGGTTTTGACACAGTTTTGACCTCTTTAGGACACAAAAAAATGATGTAAATAAGGCCAAAATTGAGGCAAATCTAGGGCCTAAGCTTGCTTATAAGTTTGTCAATGTCTGACTCAATAAATCAACCCTCAAATCCGTTTTAGTACTCTATTTTATTTCTGGCTTTAATTCCATTTGAGGAATCCATCAATAGTACATTTTGAATCAAGGTGTTTCATCGCAATAGTAAGAGTTATTCATGATTTTTGGAGCTTTGAATTGAAAGTGCACACCTTGCTTCCTTGCTCTTTTTTCATAATAAACCAATATTTTTGTGTAATTTTACTTACTTTTTCATTTATTTATGTGAAAAGACAAATGGACTTGTCTTATAAAATTACTATCAATGAAGAGAAATCTATCATTGGCATTGTCAAGTGTCAAGCAGGTTGTACATTTGCTGAAATCCATGATGAAATTGTGGATGATGGAATCATTGAATACCCTTTTGATTTTATCCAAGATGGATTGGCTTTAAATCCAAAGCAAGAGAAGAAATTGAAAGTTTATACATCACTTTTAGGCATCAATAGGAAACTAGGCACATTTGATGTGGAAACAAGGGGTTCAAATGCAGTGGAAACAATACCAATCTTTGAAAACATTGAAGAGAATGTCGAGGAACCTATGCATAAACAAACAAGAGTTTAAAATAGGCCTTTGCCAGTGGAAGAAGACACAATTATTGATCCTTGTGTATTGGCAGCTTGGGAAAAAAAAGTGAAGAGTTTAATGGAAGAGTTTGTTAATGAGAAACTTACTCTCAAAGTATATTAAGAAAAGGGAGAATCTAAAATAAAGATCCATTGTGAAATTTGTGGCATTAATTATGGAACAGGTGATGTATCCTTGGTAGTGCGAACAATGCGCAACTTCAAAAACCATCATATGAAAACACCGTCCCATCAACAACACCTTTCAATGCTAAGTGGTAGTGAAATTCATTCATGTAAAAAAGAATAACAAAAAACAGTGGTTGGAGATCGATTTCATATTGATCAAGCAATCAAACTTCTAGATGATTTCAACAAGACACAAGAGCCTAATTTGTTCAAGGTGGTGGAAGAAACACTTGCAGACTGTAAGGACATGAAAAAAGTGAGAGTCAAATGTACACGATGCAATAAATGGTTTTTTTTAGTGCCGACAAGTGGTAATATTGTCAGTTCTCTAAATGAACACATGAAATCAAAAAAGCACACTACTACTACTACAAATGAGGCTTCACATTAGGAGATTGGGTTGAAGAGTGGCATAGTTGGGAGACCTAATAAGCCTACCAATGATAAGTCCCAACAAAGTTTGATTAGGTTCTTAGTGCCATCATCACCATTAGTATTACATAGGGGTTATACAAGTGCAAATCCTTCTACTTCAGGTGTGTTAATTAGTGGTTAATTAATAGTTTAGACTAAACTTGAATATGAATTTGTATATTATTTTATTTATCGTATTTCTAATTTATTTGTTTTTTATTGTGTTGTCATCTTATTATAGCTCAATTGTCTCCCTCGTTACTACAATGTTGGGGGTATTTGTATCCTTATATTGATAGAAATGGGGATATATTGGAAACAAAGGTCCTAATGGATGATCAAAGGGGTGGAAAATTATGGGCCATAGAGAAACATACCAAGATCATGCTATGTTATGAGGGTATTGAATGTCGTATTGATGGTACATATAGGCATATTCATTGCCAAAGGGGTTCTGAAACAGGGATCCCTTTTGATTCATTAACATGTAGATTTTGTAAGTTGGTTCCAGAATGTAATGACTTTAGGATGTGATTATATCGTGAATTAAGGTGCACCAATAAAATAAGTGAACGAGATACAGAAAAAGGTAGAAGATTGGACTATTTGACTCAAAATGAATTAAAAAATGGTGCAAGGGTTACAAATTCTAACCATAGATCAACAATGCGAGCTCTTTGGTGGGAGAGGACAAAGGTTGCAACACTCTCTATTAGAATGAGATCTTTAAAGGAAAAGTTGTTTGAATCAACAAAAAGGAAGGGTGTCTTTAGGGTTTGTAAGGATGTTTGTGAGGCACATAAGCAAGGAAAATTACAAGGTAAATATGCAGTTTGGGAATTTGTCAAGGATATATTTCATAACTTGATTCATGAAAAAACAGGGAGAAGGTATAGTACATCCACAAAATCCCTTTATGAGATGATAAAGTTATGGGGAGGTCCTAGATTACATAACTTTATTAGCTTGAATCTGGATGGTCCTTCAATATCTACAACTTTAAGGCAAGTTAGAAAGTCATTGACATATATCCCAGGGGAGCACAAACACATTTCTGAGGCAGTTGGAAAAATTTATGCTTCTTATAAAGCCAAACATGGTATATATGGACCAATTCCTGTATGCCTTGCTGAATATGAAACAATTGTGAAAAAATATGTCAGGTGGGTAGCAAAAAGCGATACAATGGTGGGGTTTTGTGGTTTGAAAGAAGAACATCAATGCCAATAACATTTCTTGGTGACAGTTGGTGAGGGAGATGTAGGCTATGAGATTATAAAAAATTCTTTTAAAAACAATGTTATTGGGCATTATGCACGTGTTATTATTGCAAACCCTTTACATGAAAAAATTCCTCATTTGGTTGTGGTTGTTCATCCAACATGCAATAAATTCAATGCAAATTTTGTTTATCAACAATGGGAAAAGGTAGATTTTATGTGGAAGAAACACGTAGAAAACAATTTGGGACCTATTGTTGGTCATTCCTTGGATGGGGATAGCAGAAGAAGACAACTTATGTTGAAGGATTATTCATCAACACCAGGTCTTCGATATCAAGTTCCTTGGGAAGGGTGGAGGCTAACTAGGTTGTACAATGGTTGCAATGTAACAGGATTGCATGACCAAGATTACATCCACAACAACAAAAAGCTAGTGAATCCTTTGTTTAGCGGTCAACGAGAATTGGTTTTAAGAAATGAGTACATAAGTTTTGGCCATGTAAGAATGGTTTATCACACTTTTAAAGTGGATGATAACAAGCTTAAGTGTGAAGATATAGAGAGGACGCATCGACAAAATTGGGGTTCTGCACAATGCATTGCTTCAAGGCATGTTCAGAGGTGTTTGAAAGAGTTGAGAAATACACCAAGTGGAAAGTTAGAGAGGACACTAGCTACAGAGACTTACCTAATGATTTTTTCTGACTACATTGACATATTTATGTCTCATATTTTGAGCCTCTGGGAAAGAGTGCGAAATGCTTCACGAGTTCATCATTTCTGCGCATTATGGTTATGTTGGGTACAAAAACAATCTCATACTAATGTCAACATAAATTTCATCAGCAGAGAGGCATATCAAGATGTGAGAATTTCTTGCCATTTTGCAGTTTTCTTGATGAAATTGTTTCAAGATCAATACTCTAACATGACATGTGTTTTGCACTTGACTGGGTCATATGTATGTGAGAACTTCTTTAGCAAAGTTGATGGGATGGTTGGAGTGGAGAGAGCCTATGATTTCACTGACTTTCTTCATGCTGTTAGAACCCTTAATAGAGTTGTTGAAGAAGAATAAAATTCCCAAGGGCTTCATTTTAATAAATCCCATAAGAAGCAAGAAAACACTTGAAATAAATTGCACCAAGAAACAATACAAAAAATTGACATATTGTCGCAATATGATTCAATATCCACAGATGCTAAAATTGTAGAAGCCCTTAAGAATGGATTGAAGGACGCACAAGACATTTGATCAACTCTTGGAATGAAACCAGAAAATTACACTCAATGTTCTTGGTCTGTTAAATCATGGATAGAGGATAAATATTATCCAACATTCCAAATTGTGGATGAAGTAGTTGGTGATTCTCCACCGAGATGTTCCAACTCTATATTTCAATATTCATCTTCATTGGTATAGAATGAAAGTTAATTTCAAATAATGGAAAGTGAGTGGAGACATGAGTTGGATGAAATTTTAGATTCCACTAATGAAAATGTAAGAAAAACTATAAAACCAATGGTGAACCTTGATGGTAAGGATATGTTCAAAGCATGTTTGATTAGTCAGTTGAATGGAAATCCAACATTATCCAAAGATAGTTTGAAAAAAGTGAGAAGTGGGGTCTACCTTAGGCGAGATGGGAATACTGTACAAAAGGGCGTTTTAATTAGCTTTGGAATTGGATCAGATTGTGGGGTGTTGTTTGAAAACAACTCAATTCCCCCCACTGAACGTATTGCAAGAAAAGGTGTTCCTCGAAGGACAAAAAAAGGCGTTTCTTATGGAATGTGATACATTGGAAGGGTTCAAAGAATAAGGAAGAATGATGGTAATAGGGTGTTTGATTACCATAATGACATCAACCTTTTGGATAGATTAGAAGGCATCGAGCTTCAATTATGTTGGTATAGTAGAATAAAGGGGCATCACATGTATAAGTATGATTTGACTGATCATGATTTTGTACAACTTGAATCTATTATAACAATCGCAAACTTATCGTACAATAATAATAATGATACATACAAATTAGAAGAAAGTGATTACAAAGTCTTTTCAGATTTTGTGAAAAAATTGAACAAGGTTAATTTTCAAAACATTCTACTTTCACTTTCCTTATGTATTTCCATATGTTGGATTATTTATAAATAGTTTTTGGTTATATTTTTCTTGATTTGTTTGTATGAATCTGATGTTAATTTTGTACTTTTTGGCTTTAAGTCTAGTGAATACTTCAAATGGTGAATGTTTGAGATAACTCAACCTTTTTTTGCTACCTACTTTTTGGTGTAATTTTCTTTCACTAACCATTCATCCTTTTGTAGTTGTGTTTCATTCAAATATTAATTTGGTATTTCTTCCATAAAAAAAATATAATTACATACATATATAACTATATGTACCCCTTACGTCAACACATATATACAATTTGAATATAAGGGCATCCCTTACCTCAACACTTATCTTGGATGCCTTCTATTGTGGTTCTTCTGAAGTTGGTCCATTTAATCATGAAAAGAAAGAAGAACTGGTTCATTTTTTGTGAATATGTTTTGAAGAAAAGTATGTGGTTCTTCTCACTAACGTTAATGTTTTCCTTGAATTTTTAGATTAATGGTTTTCTTGCTAGAAAGGATATCAAGGATCTAATGGCATGAAGTTCAATTAGGATGGTTTCTGTTCACTCAAGTCAACAAATTTACACTAGAGAAATGGCTAACACATGAAGTGCATTTTATTTTGAATATTTTTGTGGTAGTTGGATTTCCTATTTTTCAAATTGGACATATAAATCATAGTTTGTAGCTAAAATGTGCCATCAGAGTCTTTTTGCAAGTATTTATATTTTGGCCACCTTGATATCAATTTTATTTTTATTTTTGCAAAAAGATATTTATTGTTTTGGAAAAATAGGCCCTTGTAATTTGGCCTATAAAAAATAAATGTTTTGTAATAGAGGGGGGTTGGATATTAGATATATCATAGGAGAGCTATTGTACTTGGAGATTTTTTTTTGATAATAAAGAGTCAGTTGCAGTAAGAATTTTGGGATTCATATGGTATGGCTTTATAGTATTGTATCTCCTTCATGTTTCATTTCATCGAATGCCTTCTCAATTCCATTTCATATCTTATGCTTTCATTGATTGTTGTAAAGAGTTATAAACAGAACTCATAATATCAATTTATGCTCTATTTTGTAAGGGAAATTATGTTGTGTTACTTTCTTCTTATAGAAAGAATTCATTATCTAAATTCTCATTCAAATTCTATTTCTCATCCCACACTACAATGAAAAAGCCCTGAAAGCTATCAAAGTCTACCTATCTTTCCCCATTATCACTACTGTAATTCGTTTAGCCCTGGTTCCTAGTTTCCTTCTTCTAAGTTTGAGATTCATCACGGTGTTTATGTTTCAGTGTGTGTTTCTTTAAAGATAACAACTCATGAGGTGTTTTATACTTTTTCTTGGCGATACATCCACAAGCCTAGTAATTCTTGGTGATTAGGGATGCAGTACAAGAAGGTATGTCTGTTAAATCTTTCAGATTAATTTTATATTTGATTGAACTGTCTATCTGCAAGCTGTTGTAATATAATTTGACTGACCTTGAGAGATTGGAAATTCAGGCCCTGGTTTGATCAGGGATGCAGATCCAGGAAGAGGCCCCAATATAAATATATTTGCAGGAAAAAGGAAGACCCATTGGGCGCTTGTAATATTCAGTGTTTTATCACTTATTGTGGGTCAAGCTGCTGCTTCAATTTTTTACAGGTATTGCTTTGATGATGGTGGTATTACTTAATATGTATTACTTTATATAGATATGTAAAGTTCCACATCTAGTGAAGATAGATTAGCAATTTTTCTTTGATTGCACATGTCTAGCATATGCAGTTTTTTAAAATTTTCCATTTAATGAAGTTTTTATTTGATCCATGTTTTCTCTATATTGCTTATTTTAATCATTAATTTCAAATATTTGTAGGTACATTTTACAAGGTGATGAACAAGAACAAATAGAACTGCTTGCCGTGCTGCTTGTTAAGGATGGTGACATCTATAACAAGCTTGTGTGTTCTTTAGCTCCAAAAATATTTGGACACGAGGATGTCAAAAGATCCTTGCTTCTTCTTTTTGGTGCCCCAAATAGAAAATGCAAGGATGGAATGAAGGTATAATTCTTTTACTGAAGAGATGTAACATAGAAACTTGATTATCCCATTAGTGACTGTCTGAGAAAAATTTCTTGTTATTCTCCCTTATTTGGTCTCTGGAGTCTGTATACAAAGGTAAATTTATATTTATTGCTCACATTTATGTTTTACTTGCAAATAAGAGGTCATTTGCATGCTTGTTTGAATTGAATAAGGGACGAGATCTCCATCTCTGGAGTCCCTCATAGTTAAAGGGTGGAGTCCTATGGTTGCCTTAGGCTAGTTTCCTTGTTAAATGCTCAAAATTAGCCACTTTAGATTCCCAACATACCTAAAATAATTCCCAGAATCGTTAAAATAAGTGAGGCTTGGGGATTTTCATCCCTGGAGTCCATCATTGGTTGATGGGTGGAGGATAATTGCCTTTGGAATCCATTTTTTATGGGCAAAGGTAACATGTCATCCTCTAGTAGAAGAAGGTCCTGCAATAATAGTTGAATGCTTACTAATTGGTATCTCAGTCTCTATAGGTATAGAGGCTAGCACCTGACTTTCCTCATTCTCCTTTTCAGTTTGTTGTAGGACATTTTCCTATGCAACCTATCACCTGATCCTGCTCATCTTCATCTAACAATTGAGATGACTTCTCCATAACATGGCTATGCCGTCACCAACCATTTGTACCCTGTGTCAATATTTTCTATAAGGAAATGGTGTCCATATCAAGTGTTTTCTGAATTTTCTTCAACCATAATAAAGGATTGTATTAGATGTAGATTGTATTATTAAGACACAGAGATTTTAACATGTTTCACCTTTGTGTATTTTTTGAAACAAACTCCAATTTGTGAGTGCGAATTTAAGCACAAGTCTGGCTAGGCACTGATATGGCAAATCTCTATAAATTTGGTGCTTTTCCAACATAAATTTCCCACCACATATCTACAGAACATAAGAAAATAAGAAATGACTTATATTACATTTCTTTTCAATTTCCTCATTAGGCTAAGATCATATGCATGGTTATATAAGAATTATGTGATGTTACTCACTGATAATCATCCTTGATAAAGTAAATTTTTCCCATGTCCTCAACAATTAGGTCGATATAATGGGTAGCACCGGAAGTCCAAATGAATGTGGGGTGTTTCTCCATTAACATCTTGTCGGTGTCCACATAATTAGAACTAGAAGAATTATCTATTATGACTTGTACAACATGTTGCACATGAATCTTTTGGATAAATGCATTAAAAAAATTCATATAACAATGCCCCATATTTTATTTATGAAAATGTGTAACTGGGTTTAATAAAAATTGTTCCTTTGGGACAATAAGATGAAAAATTTAGGAGGGTCTTACTCTTCCTATCCTTACAACCGCAAGAAATTATTGTGCACCTTTTGTTTCCCTTTAATTTTTAAGGTCTTCTAATCTAGTGTTGTTATTGCTCTTTTCCTTTTGAAGAATTGCTTACCTAAACCTGTCATAAGTAGGACCCTTATATCCCATTCCAATAATATCAGAAAAATGAATCATTGCATGGTAGAGCAACTGAGCAATGCTAAGTAGTTCATTTCATAGGAAACCATTTCCCACAACCCTATCAGTTTCTTCATGTTTTTCATCAATTGATTTGTTGGATGGCTATTGCTCGCCTTAGTTATGGGAACTAAGAAAGGAAATTTTCTTGTAGAAGGTGAACCTTTGGAGTCCTTCTCCCTTCTGGCCATCCCTAATATGCACGTGGTTCTTGCAGTTCTTTCTATTCCTCCAGTTGCAGATTCAAGCCACATATCCTCTGTCTTCCTTACTATTCGGATAAGATGGCCTTCACATAGTAAAAAATTAGAGCGTATGAGAAACTTTAATTTATACAGAAGGTATCACTATGGAAAGAAGATCCAAAAGATATAAAATAATTTCAACAATTTCTTGCGCACCCTTGATGTCCACAACCCAGATGTGGATTTTAAGGGTTTTAGCGAACAATTTGAACTTATTGAAGAAATGGGACAACTTATAATGGAAAGGGTTAATTTTAAGATGAATAATCATGCCAACTCCAACTCATTCATGCTTCATCAAATGAGCACAACTAAACTATTTCAGAGTGCCATTGATGGGTCGCATGATACCACAATGCCTGAACAGTTTGAGTAGTTCACCGGCAGCAACAACTTCGAAGTCTCGAGTATGCCAAACTTTGTAGTGGATTTGAATAATATTGTCAGTGATGTCAAACATATCCTATTCAAGAAGGGAGTTAGTATCGTTGGGGTTGAAGGGATGGGTGGAAGCGGGAAAACTACCATTTCATTAGCCCCTTGCAACGATCCCGAAGTCAAATGTAATAAAAAATCCCCTGTTTTAATTTTCAAACCGAGCTTCCATATTATTTCTTCCCTTTCAATTTTTTCAATGATTATTCTCATTGTGATTATCAAATTTATTCCAAAACAATATAGTTTTCATAACTATTGCACGGTCTCCAAATTTAATGGGCCTTTTGGAGATTATGTGGGATAAAATAATCAGAGGTCAAAGGCCTGTTTTTCATAGAATCGAGGATGTGCACAACTAATTGCAGAAGAAAATCATTTTCAAAGGAAATCCATAGACGTTGGTGATTTTGGATGATGTTTGGTCAAAATCAGATGTGGAACAGTTGTTGTTTTAAGCAGAGGGTGCAAAACGGTTATCACAACCAGACAGGATCTCGCTATTCCACATACAGACAACAGTCACATGTATAACGTTCCCATGTTGCAGAATGCTGATGCCCTATCCCATTTCTGTTTTTGCGCCTCTGGACAGCGTTCAATTCCAACAAGAAATGACGAATTTGTTGTTAAAAAGATATGAATATGACATACTATTCAAAATCTCATACCCTAACTACTTGTTTCTCTATCCTGCTTGAATGCTTTGCATCCTATTATACAGTGTTCAAACTTAGATTGATTTTATGTCCCTTTGACAGATAAATGTTTTTATAGGTCTAAAATCAGAGAGTTAACAAATCCAGAAAATTTGTTAATGCTCTATATTTCTGCAGAAGATTAACATGTTTAACTGCTAAAATATTTTCCGGTTGAAGCAGTCTGTATGGGTTTACCACTTTCCCTCAAGGTGATTGGAAGCTCTTTGCGCAATGAGCCACAACCAGTTTGGGAAAAGGCTAAGAAGAAACTTTCAAGAGCAGAATCTATATCGAAACATCACAGAGAGGATCTGCTCCATTGCTTGGAAACAAGTATTGATGTCCTTGATGATGAGACAAAGGACTTTATGGACTTAGGGGCATTTCCCAAGGGTAGAAAGATATGTGTAGATTCATTGCTATATATTTGGGTATATGGCTATGGAATGGATAGGAAAGATGCTTTTGTGGTCTTGTTAGAACTTGCAAGTCGAAATCTCCTAAATCTCACAAGCGATTCAAGGTGAGGAACTTGTTTAGATTTGTTTCCTTCAATAAATTTTTTGATTGTTTTGTTATTCTCATTCTCATATTTCTATCTCAACTTAATTTTAAAATATTTTATGAGCACTAGCTTTGCAAAAAGGTTGGGCAAAAAAAAATCTGAAATCAAGAAGGTAAGATAAATCAATGTGTTAGCTGGTAAAGATAAAGGTGTTTTTCAGATCACTACCTTTGGTTAATAAAACACTTTAAGGCTAGTGTTTTTGCAGAAGAATGATGGCTAATGTTATCTAGAATTTATGAATAATAAGTGGCCACTTGGGGAAAGATCTGTGATTTCTATTGTAGACAGTGAGATTGATTATTAGACACTTCAAAAATTTACTATATAGCTAACAATTACATGCTATCTGTCTGTTTGTGAGAGAACTGGAAATTTCAGATTTTTTAACTTGGTCAAGCAGTGGCTGTGAAATAACTCACATATATATGTACAAAACTGGCATTGGAAAAAATGAGTGAAAATTTATGTTTTATATGTATTTTAGCTTCATGCAATTTTTTTTTTACAACTTTGTATTATTCCTTCTTTTTCCATACTAATATATGTATTGTATGCCATCGTATGCAAGCAAAGCAGAACATCATCTGATTTTTTTTCAATGTCTTTGGAACATAAGATAAAATGCATTTTGTTTTGGGTCAACTGTGTGGATCTCAAAGACACTTAGATCTTTGATGCTCATCAAATAATGGCTTAACATTCATGATAGAGGAGAGGTTCATATGAAAAAATTGCTCGAAATGTGATTGATTATTGGTTATGTTTAAGAGAAATGTTCTACACTAGCATGATTTTTAAAATTAATTTATATTTGCTCCACACATGCAGCTTCAGGAAACTACACAATATTCATCTGGAGAAAATGATGTCAAATTTCAGATAACAAAAGACACTTTGGAGGCCATGTTGAGATCTATGTACTACATAAGAGACCAACTGTCTAATGTTGTAAGTAGATCCAATTATATACTGCAATAAATTTCATAAATTTAGAAGTTAGAAAATAATTATTCATATTTGTACAGTGTAGTTTTTATTGGTCTTATTAACTAGTTGATTGAATTTCTAATTTGAATCTACTCCATAGTTTTCTAAGACTTGCCATAATAGGTCTACTTCTATGTGAACTTTTTACAAGACTACTATGTAATAAAATTCCACGTGTTTTTTTTTAGGGTGCAACTTCAAGTGGGTGGCATTAAGGGCCAGCAATAATGTATTTGAATATAGAAAAAACATTAAATGTATTTGGTCTGGATTTTGAGACATGAAAAGTGAGAATTCATTACTTAATGAATATTTTAGTGAGTGGGTGGGAAAAAAAATCAATATGAATGGTTAAAAGACGGAAAGGGATAGCATTGTACTTGGGCCACTTTCATGTAATAAGAGTCTCATGACACTTAATAGTTACTTGAGCTTGAAGTTATGGTTTCTTCCTGTTTGCATAACCAAGGGTTTCCCCTTCTTTGGTAACTCATTACTTGATCAATACAATTAAAAACCTACATTGCAGAGCTCTTCCTCAATATTATTTGAATGCCTCTAAACATTGTTTTTCTTGTTGTCATTTTCTACTTATTTGGGGTTTATTGTTATTTTATTTCTTCTTGTACTATTGTAGTTGCAATAGTAGTGCAGCTTTGTATGCATACAAATTGGTTTACGAGCTAGAAGGCTGAGATTTTTGAAAAATGTAATCAAACTTTGAATGTTGATAAATACAAAGAATCACGAAAAATAATCACTTGGTGATTCTAAATGACATTTTTTCACATGACAACTTGAAAGACTAAGGCAAGTCGAGAAAATGATAGAAAGGAAAAATGCAATCCCTATGACTTTGAAGGTGATGTCGGAATGCATACATGGATGAGAAAGATAAAATTAGCCTTTAAAGTGCACGATAGTCATAAAGAGGAATATAAGTTAAGCATTTCCCTTTGCCTATAAGGGTTGATGTAGACAAGGTGTGGATCTTTCAACATGTTTATAGAGGCAATATCTCAAAACGTTTATGGAGGCAATATCCCAAAATGTCAACGAAAACATTCTAGGATAAACCTTACAATGTTCAACTCATTTTAATGCTCCACATTGAGGCCCTTAGATGGGTAGACCTATATTATGATGTATGCCAATATTTGTATTTGTTTATTATCTTGTTGGGGCTCAACAACATTTGATGTGAGGATACTTAATCATGTTTTTTTAGAGTATATGATTATTCAATTTCATGGTTATAATGCTGGGTAATGTAATAAAGATGTTTAAATTATCACATATATATATGTGATGCATGCTGACGCGGGGGAGGGGGGTAATCAGGAAAATTTATTTGAGTCAAATCTAGAGTCAAAGACCCTCCAAGGCTTCGTCATGGTGCAAAGAACAAGTCGACCTCTATGAGAGGATAATTTGGCCTAAAGCTACCAATTCGACCTAGAGAAAGACCTATATATAAGAAATACTTCGATCTCACTGGAAGGACTTACTCCACGTTAATGACCAAGCCTTAAAGTATACAATTGTTTAGGATTTTGATGTATTGAGTTGTCTATCTAGATGCAAATAAGTCTTGAGTCTATCTATGTATCATAGATAGCTTGTTCTGAAGCTTATTAACAAATTTAATTTCAGTTGGTTTTTGCAAGATTTGATTCTTGAGGTAGTATGGTTGAGCATGGTGATTGATCATTTAATATCATCATGATGTCTCAACACCTTTGGTGACATAAGAGAACCTTGATTTGAAAATGACATTTATAGTAATCTTCTAGATAGATAATAATGAGACTGTTAAGGGAAGTAATCTATATACTGTGTGACCTATGTGTTAGTGAGTGACCCTATTTCACATTTGGATACTAATGTATAATGACAACATGATGGATCTTGATTTTGTCACAATAACCTTGGCATCTGTATAGCAGCAATCTTCTCTGTGACATGGTGACAATGATCCCATTTTGTGAACACTATTGAAGATTCATCTTAAGGTTGTTGAGTATAGTTGTTACAGTAATTATGACTGAAGATTCATCTTGAGGTTGTTGAGTATAGTTGTTACATTAATTATGACTACATCTCCAATGCTTCCAAATGGGCCTTGAAATTTATGGTATCATTTTGAAAACACTTTCTTGTCTTAAGCTAGTGAATATCGGGCTTATTAATTCTTCTCCAATCCAAACCAGATAGTGTTGTGACCCCATAATCCCTCCAAATGTGAAATCCCATCTTTGAAAGATGCTTACTAAAAAACTTGTGGGTAGACCTACCTAGCATGTTGAAGTTGGGAAGGGTCATAAAACATAGCCACATAATACCATCCGTTTGAACTTGGGGGAAACTGTTTACAATGCTTACAAACTCTTTTTGATAATCCTGAAAACAAGAAATCTAGTGGTAAGAGCTCTTTAAATCACATTACCAAGGTTAAAAAACCATTAATTCCATCCACATGGGTCGTTTCCAAATGATGTCTTAATAAAATATATGATTGGGCTCTCATTAAAACACTTAAATTAAAAACAACAGAGAACAATGTTTTTTTTTTGCATTAAAGAAAAGGGAGTGTCTCATAACTCTCATCCTCACCTTGCCTTTTCTTCTCTACACAACTCTTCGAAACTGTAACTTTTTTTGTTCCACCTTAATAAGACACTAGTTTGAGTACATGAGGTTGCAGTTGGATTTTTGAACAAGAAGCTTTCAAAGGGAAGAGGGTCTAGACTTGTGATTGAACCTTATTTGGTGCAAACATGTTCATAAAGATCGATTAATTGATTTTTCATCATCATATAGATCAATTTATATGTCATTTTATAGACATGCACATAATCAATCTTCCTAAAACATGGTTGATATTTGTATGCCTTAGACCATTAAATGTCACAAATCATAGTGAGATGTGCTTGAGTGTGGATTGAGTAATCACATTGTGGGAATACTAATATGCATCTCTTATGTATATCACAAGAAGAAAGGTGAATTGTAGAATGCATGTGGGGTCATAAGGGAGGCATCATGTCATTATGTTAAGGATATAAATATAAAGGGGTGTAAAAAATGTTTATGAAAAATAGATACCTACAATATCTAGTGAAAGTAGGGGTTTTTTAAATTGGAAAAATGCAATGGGTTAGTATTGGTAGGGGGTTAAATAAAGTGATTTTTAGAGGTATTTTCCAATATGTAGTCAAATTAAGGGTATTGTTTAGTATGCCATGAACGCACGTGTTATTCCATGGGTTAATTAAGTGACGCCCCTATGTTTCAACCATGGGGGAGGATTCACCATTTTTTAAGTAAAAGGGTAAAAAGATTAACAACTAATAAAATAATAAAACTATTTTTTCAACTCGTATTTTAAAATTATCTCCCAAATTTTTTACTCAAATTTTGAGCATGAGTACTATTTGGATGCAAAATTTAATTCCTCATCGAAGGAGTACCCATGTTGCATACTTTTGATGGGCTCTGCTACGCGAAAAATGATAAATACATGAAAAAACGTGATTGTAATCACGTTTTTAATGTATTTCTGATTTTTTGTGTAGCAGGGTCCATCGAAAGTATGCAACATGGGTACTCCTTGGATGAAGAATTAAATTTTTCATCCAACGGGTACTCCCGCTGGAAATTTGAGTAAAAATTTTGGGAGATAAGTTGAAAAGACTAGTTTAAAAAGTTGTTTTTTATTTTTTCCCTCTAATGTTTGATGATGTAACCAAATCTTATTTTATTATTTTCACTATTATTTTATAATTTCCTTAGGAGGCCCATTTTAGACCTCAAAATTACCCTAATTAATCCTCTAATTGTGAAATGCGATAATCCTCTGATCCTCGATATGCGATAAGCTCTGACCCCTAATTTTGTATAACCCCTCCGTCTTGCGATTGCGACATATCGCATTATAATTCTCTCCCAATAATGTATTCACTTCGCTCCACTCTGTGATTACGATTGTGATATATTTTAATGCACTTAATCCTCCTGCTTTTTATTATTCCACTTAATAGCTTCTCTTGCTTATTGTTCCATTCTGACGCCTTTAGCTTACTTTCCATTCCCGCGCTTCACCTCACTCCCCTCCACTCTCATCTCGATACATGACCAATATCAGCACGCTTTCGAAAGCATAGGCAGGATTTCAGAGGAAATTAAAGTTATTTAGGAATTTTTGGCAGCACTTGTTTTAAAATATTTTTATATCTATCATCAAATACAACAGCACCTCCTCAAAGCTCAAAGACAGATCTGTTATCTTGGTCAGGGTATTTATTGTTATTTTAATATTGAAGACCTATTAAAAGAAAAGGTGTTTCTCACCTGAAAGGTGGTTATATTCCAGTTTTTAACTCCTTTCAGTTAGCTTCTCCTACACTTTTGTAGAAAAGGGTATAGGTGTTCTTTTCAGTTGGTAGATTTCACTTTTTGTGGAGGTAGTCTTTTCCACAAAATGAGGAGCACTCAGCCACCTCAACTCAACCAGCACGAGCTCCATGCTGCAATTATCTATCTTTATTTCTATTTCAGTTTTCTTTTTATGTTTTGGATAAGCTCTACTATATGTAGAGGTTGTAATAAAGTCTCATAAATAGATTTTCACTTTTTATGGAGGCTTTTTATAGAAATCATTATATATATATATATATATATATACACTGTGTAATGCAAGGAGAAAAGGGGTTTGTGGTTTTTCTATTTCATGGCATACTGTTTAATATATTGAGTATATAATATATCCATATGCACTCTTGAGGACTCACAAACTGTGTGGTGTGTGTATTGTTTTTCCTTCTATTTTTACATACTTTATCTGTCTTTCTAGATTTATCATAAAATCTCTATCTTATGTTTTTATTATTCTTGTGAACCTCCAAGACATATGGATTTTTTTTTGTAAGTCTTGTTCCAAGCTTTCCTGATTCAGTATGAATTGAAGATTTTTCATAAGCATTCCTTGATGTGGAATTAAATCGTGTTTCATGTTTTTATAATTCATTTGATCCACCATGCATGTGAATATGTTTTTTTCAGTCTGGATTCATCAACAATTCCTGATTCATGAGGTCATGTTAGTCAGAAGCATTCCTTGTAATGGGATTCTTAAAATGTAAAGTGAGATTCTTGTAAGTATTTTAAAAGCATTATTTCACTATACATTTTAGATCTATAATTTGTGTTACCCTTTCGTCTTAGCAGTGGGCTTCTTATTTACATATCCACTATTTCTCTTCCATTCTTCTAACCATTAGGCTACAAACTCAAACTTTCTACCACATCATGCACCAGTGCCCTCATATGCGTGATAGAATACTATCTACTCAAAACCCATTTTAGTGTGTATGAGTTTCAACCACTTTCCAAAAAACTCAAATAAAATTCTAATAAAATCCCTTGAGCTTAAGATGTGTCTGGTAAGGCACTTGCCACAATCCAATTGTTGATTCCAGTGCTAACATCTTTTGGTGCATCTGTTGGGAGACGAAGGTCTTGAAACGAACTATTCTCCCAAGTCTTTTGTTTTATTGTTGATGATCAATTCTTGATGGTGAACAAGAATTGGTGACTTAAAGAATATTGTGATATTTATTTTAGTGACTCCATGACAAAGAATCTAGTGGCGACTCCATGGTTTCAGAATCTCGAAAGCCTTTTCCACTATCTTAGCTCAAAGGTTTTCTCTTTTAATTTTTTTGGCAATTCATGGTTTTCCTAATCCAATGCCTTCTACATATGAATGGAAAAATCATCCTTTAAGCTTTCAAGGAGATGAAGATGAACATCCCACTAAGTACCTGATTGAATTTCATGAGCTTATGCACTTTCTGGATGTGTTTCATGAAGATTTCCTCATGAAAATATTTGTGTTTTCCCTTGATGGAGATGCGCGCAAATGGTTCTGGTCCTTACCTACTAGTACTATTTCTTCTTTAAGGGAATTTCATGAAATTTTTCATCATTATTGTAAAGGAATATATTCATTTGAGTTTTTTTCTTGATAACTGCGGTGAATAATTCAAGTGTTATGTTTAGAATGATAAAGTAGATTCTTCTAGCAATGTTATGGAAAAGGTTTGTGAAGATTTTAAAAAAGGAATGGATCTATTGAAACGAGGTTCCATAAGCTGCATTGTGAATATAATTTTGTAGTAATTGGCATTGCATAGGGGTTTTGAGGTGGGTCAAAGCCCCCAATGTTTTTTAAATGGGTCAAAGGGTAGACCTAGAGTCCGTAAACCATAGTTTATGGACCATGGGATAGCAAAGGATATAATGATATAAATAGATAGATATTTGGGTCTAGTAGGTAAGAAGAAGTAAGATTGATGCTGTGAACAAAATATTGAGATTTGTCTTGGGTTGTTTTGGGTAAGGAATCCTGTTGGTTGTGTGTGCGGAGATCCTCAGTCCTGCTGTGTGTAGACCCTGTTGGCTGTGTGCGTGAGTTGTGTGTTGGGTTTGTAATTAGGTTTGTCGATACCAATGAATGCAAAATCTATTTGAAGTCTCTTTATGATATCATGATTGATCCTATTTATTGTTGAATTGCATCTGTGTTATTTAGTTAAGCTGTGAATTTATCTCCAATCTATGAATTAGCTGTGATTGCAATGTTATGTGGTGATAATTACTGATGCACACGTGGATGCGAATGTATTGATCAAATATGTTAATGATACTAGCTTTGTTTATGGTTACATGTTGATTATACTATTAAAAGCGTGATAATAGGCTTGTTTCTGTGTGAACCTGATAGATTCAACAAAGATTTGCATTAATTACCTACTCTCTCCCAAGGTGCGGAAACCTGGTTCCAACACCCTCCCATACTACTTCAGGTGAGACCTTGGCTTGCGAAAGTAGGTCATTGCCAAAAGGGCTAGTAGTATAGGGGTTTGCTGGAAAACCTTAACTTTGAACCTCGGTCAGGACCCCTGAAGCCAACAAATGGTTCTGTTTCCAGGATCGAGAGAATTTTGAGAGAGAGATTGGGTAATGCCACGAGGTCATTGGAGACCTGAGAAATTGGAGCTCAAAGACTAGTTCGAAAGACATATTCAAAAATTTTCGGTAAAGGAGAATCACAACATGAAGCTAACAGTTGAGAAGTGGAAAAATAAATACATTTTCACTGAATTATATGAAATTTTCTTTGTAAATTTTACGTACGAGATCCAGGAGTGGTTAGCAAGTCTTGTAATTCCAGACGTGTTAGAAAGAGGATCAGATTATGTAGTGGAATCTAGAATTGATTCAACAACTGGAGAATACTAACAACAAAATCACCTGTACTGTAGATAATTGGGTGGATAGTGTGCTAGGAGGGTTTTTAATAGAATTCACATCTGATCAGTTCGTATCCTACTCTGAGGCAAAACGGAGGTTCTTCAAAGGATTTCGGGGTGAGTTCTTGCGAACATTTACATTACTAATTAAAATATTGTTGTGCGAAAAGGGAATTCTGTGAAACCACACTAAATAAATGACCTCTGATCAGAGAAAGAGTACAACATGAAGTGGAAAGTACTACCGAACCAACCGAGAAGGGGATAGATCCATGTACAACCCATTAATAGAGTCATCTACGCACGCAGGAAGTAGTCCTCCAGCTACACCACCTTTGATTCAGCATAAGGGTAAGAAATCCCCCACACCTCCACCACCACAAGAAGAGGATAGGGTTGCACACATGAAGCTACCCACCTTCAAATGTGTAGGAAGCGAAGATATGGACCGATTTTGGTTTGTAGCGGAATTATGGATTGTACAGAATGTGGGTAGTGATGCTGTAAAAAGGGTGCAGTTATCCCTCGCCTTTGAAGGAAGGGCCCTGGATTGGTACATGGGGTATGTAGGCCAACATGCGGATCCATCTATTCAAGAGATTAAAAATGCTTTAAAACAACAGTTCTGGAAGCCTAAGTCCTACTCTCAGCTGGTGGTTGACTTAAAAGAATTTAGACAAGGACCCACTGAGTCGATATGGGAGGCTGATCAACGGTTGAATAAAGTTATCAGGGATGGGGAGTTTCAGTATGATGATAGTGAGCATAAGAATGGTTCATCTCCATGCTATTACCTCGCCTGTGCAGACCTATGGGTCAGCAAGCAATTGAGACACAAGAGAAATCCTTGGAGATTGGTATAAAGCTAGAAGCTGTGCCAAGAGACGATGCCCAGTTTGGGGTACAACAGATCCAGGGATAGTTGGAGGAAATGCACCTCGAAATTTAGAATCTATGGAAAGAGTGAGGAAAATATGCTAGCCCAGACGTATTGTGCATAAGATGTAGGGTGTCCGACCACAACAAGGATCAATGCCCTCTGTTGGCAGACTACATGCAGCCTAGGGGGCCCAACCCATTGTGTCCTAAAGAGGCTGCGGCACCAAGTGGTCCTATGTTATGGTACGTTGACTGCCACAAAGCTGGCCTACATGATACCAACCATTTTCCCCGTCTTGGTGCTTATGTTCCAGAATTTAAGCAACAGTGGTGCCGGTTCTTCTCATCTGTGGGACATGACGAACGTAACTGTCAGACATATGACTTAACAATAGACCGAGGAAACCTATCCAGGGTACAGGCTGAGCCTTATTCACCACTATCTCCCTAATTTAAAGGAGGCTCCCCAGCTAGAGGCAGGGGGGGGGGGGGGAGGGGTGGAGGTGCAGGTCGGGGAAGAGGGCAATTGATCTGTTACAACTGTGGAGAAATAGGGAACTTTGCAAGGGACTGTCTGAACCCTTCATGAAAATATTGTCCATATTTCAAAAAATTGGATCATGTGATCGAATATTTCCCAGTATTGATAGCAAAAATGATGGAAAAACAACAGACACCAATGCAGAATGTGTAGAGATTTAAGGAGGAACCGTGTGATGAGGGACCAAGTATTAATGTCATACCACGCAGTGGCATGGCTAATGGAGGAGCTGAGGAGAAAGCTATAGCCGAACCCATTATCTGGAAAGCTGCTATCAAACATGAAAGCTTGGACCTACATAAGGAGAAATAAATCTTCATCAAAGCTCTCAAATATTTTACCAAGGATGAGGCATCTACTTCCAAGACTCCAACAAACCTAAGAGCGGATGATAAAATTAAACCATTCCTACAGGCATGTATGAAGATACTACGCAACAAGAAGGCTGTAGAAAATCTTCAAGCACTGATAGACAGCTGCGCAGAAAGAAATGACCATCCCATAGACGTAAAGATGTTCACAAACTGTACAAGCATAAGAAACATACTGGATGGGAAATGCGGCTAACAGAGCAGATTGGCGATTATGAAATGGATCAGGTCATCTTGGATCTGGGATCTGATGTGAACGTCCTGCCCAAACAGATATGGCAGAGGATGGGAGAACCTAAGCTAGAGTGGTATACTATATAGCTGCACATGGCTAATCAATAGAATATCATACCATTGGGAAGACTGCCAAAGATTATGGTAGATATCTCAGGAGTTAAGGTACACATGGATTTTGAAGTAATTAATATTGTGGAAGATGTGGACCCTTATCCTGCACTCTTGGTACTGGATTGGGTGATAGACATAGGAGGCATTATCAACTTGAAGAAAATGAACATGGTTTTTGAGAATGAGGGGACGAGAGTGATAGTCCCTCTTGACGCTGCGAAAGGAGAGAGGTATATAGAACCTGTGTGCAAAGAAGCCGACATGGATCATATTTATAAACTCACCACTAGAGACGAGGATTGGATTAATCCTACAGTTGATGGTGTGCTTTTCTAGGAGAAAGACAGTGAATGCCTCTCTAACTTTTATGAGGAGATTGAAAATTGGCAGAATCAGTTAGATGATGTATCTATGTTAAGATGTCTTAGGCTCACAAAGAGTTTCCGGTGGACCTCCTTAGAGGTAAGAGAGTTGCCTTATTTTGATGGGCTTGGCATTATTAGGGATTTTCTAAGAACATTTGAGGCAGAAGTCCCCAGAGAGCGAAGGATGTGGGGCTTTAACCTAGCCATGCATGCAAACCTTGCGCGGTGGTGGGAAACTCATAAGGGGATGTTCCAGGATAGCGAGGAATGCCACAAGATTATGATCCTATGGTTCGAAACCCAGGTTCACCAATGAGTGGATAACTTCCTTGGGCAAGGAGACCCATGCAAGCACTTGACTGCACAGATGGAGGAATGGTGTGAAAGGAATATGAACAAATGGGTCCACCTATTTATTCATGCCCCAATTCCCACTGTATGGTACTTGGATGCAGAACTACATCAGCGTACTCGCCACTCAGAGACCATGAAGGAAGATTTTGTGGGGACATTCAAGTTGATAGGAGGAACTGAGGCATTAGACGAGGTCTTGCAGGATATAGATGCCTGAGTATTTGATGAATCATGCCCACGTGTGGAGTACGGGGAACCGGCTTGGGACACATAGATGTAGGATATTGTTAAATGTCGTAATCTATCAATGGAGGAATGTGATGAAGATTGGTGAAATATCACTATCCTGGAATCAGAGGGAGAATGCACAGTTGCTAGACCCCCACTGTAGACCGTTGATGTGACGAAGCCTCTTAAGCTAAGGGAAGTCAACATTGGCATAGAAGAATAACTTAAGCTAGCTAAAATTGGGGACTACTGGGTTGATGATACTGTTCGGAAGGTCGCAGAGCTTCTCATGGAGTACTAGGACTTGTTTCCTACAAAATTCTCAGAACTCAAGGGTATTACAGGGGACCTAGGGGTCGTGCACATCACATTAAAACCATATGCACACCCTGTTAAGAAGTGACCGTACCGATTGAACCCCAAGCATAAGAAGAAAGTCAGGGAAGAAATTGAAAAAATGATAGCTGTTGGTATCATCGAACCAATAGAACAGTCAGATTGGGTAGGCCCTATGGTGGTCCAGGAGAAAACAACTAAAGGAGAAATAAGGGTCTTTGTTGACATGTGAAAACTGAACGATGCCTGCATCCATGAGCCCTTCCCTATGCCATTCTCTGACAAAATTCTTGATAGCTTGGGAGGATAGGAAGCATACTCGTTCACTGATGGGTTTTTAGGTTACCATCAGATGAGGATTGCACCTGAAGATCGCAGAAAAACTATGCTCACCACTGAATGGGGATCCTTCCAGTACACCATCATGTCATTTGGGCTCAAGAATGCCCCTTCCATATTTTCACGGGTAGTGGTCGCAGTATTCAAGGAGTTCATCCACAAGTTTTTGGAGGTATATTTTGATGATTGGAAAATATTTGGGTTGGTAACGAAGCACGTGTCAAACCTGCGCATGATGTTGGACACATGTATAAAGCACCAGATTTCCCTAAATATTAATAAGTGCATATTTTGAGTACCATTCGGGATCTTGCTAAGCCACATAGTCTGGCGGCAGGGACTGATGGTGGACCCCGCCAAGGTAGCAGTTATCATCAACTTGGCAGTCCGTACAACTGAGACAAAGTTGTGCTCTATCCTCGGGCACACGGGCTAGTATAGAAAGCTCATTCAAGGGTACGCACTGATCACGGCACCCATGGGGAAGTTTCTAAAGAAGGACATTTCATTTTTTTGGGATTTGGAGTGTCAGAAAAGCTTTGAAGTACTCAAGGAAAAGATGGTCTCTACACCTATCCTCATATTTCCTGACTGGGCAAAGGTTTTCCATGTCCATGTAGATGTTTTAGAGATCTCCCTGGGAGACGTCCTTACACAGCCTGGGGAAGGGGACATTGACCACCCGGTTGCATTTGCTAGTGGAAAAATCTTTAGTGCGGAGCGTAACTACTCCACTATTGAGCACGAGAGGCTGGCCATGGTATATTCCCTGTAGAAATACCGACATTATCTTTTGGGAGGGCACTTCAAGGTGTTCACGGATCACTCAACTTTGAAGTACCTAGTGAATAAGCGTGTGTTGGGGGAGGGAATATTTGCTGATCGATACTGCTATTTCAAGAATATGATTTTGAAATCATCGTGAAGCTGGGGAAACTAAATGCTAGGCTGGACCATTTCTCCTGAATTGAGAGTGGTGAATAATAGACCAAACTATAAGAAGGACTACCCGATGCACAACTATTTGCTATTAAGATGGTTGATGCACACTTTGCCGATATCATTCACTTCTTAACTATGGGGATGGTACCTGCATAATATTCGGTACACTAAAAAAAAGAATTGGTAACCCACGCAACGGAATTTACCATCATAGTGAGCCACTTGTATAAGCTGGGATCTGATGAGGTACTTCGAAGATATGTTCTGGAGCATGAAAGACAAGCCATCTTAGCATAAGGCCACATAGGCGTAGAAGGAGGCCACTACATAGGAAAAGTGATGGCGGAAAATATCTTAAGAGCTGGGCTATGGTGGCCCACACCGCATAGTGACTCTCATGACTATTGCAAAACCTACGACACATGCCAAATAACAGGCATACCGTCACATAGGAACAAAATTCCCTTACAACAACAGATGGCCCTGCAAGCGTTTGACAAATGGGCCATAGAATTCGTTGGGTCCATCAACCAACCAGGGAAGAAGATAGGTGCCTCCTACATCATCACTGCAACTAATTATGTAACCAGATGGGCTGAGGCGCAAGATGTGAAGGATTGTACTGTGGAAACCATTGCGCACATTATTTTTGAACATGTTATAACTAGGTTTGGCTGTCCGAAGATCTTGATGAGCGACAAAGGTATGCATTTCGTTAATGAAAAAATATAGGCTTTGACTGAATAATTTCGGATTCACCATGCAAAAAGTACCCCATATCACCCGCAGGCGAATGGAACCATGGAAGCATTCAATAAAATTCTGGAGCAAGCGCTGACCAAGATCTGTAATGTCGATCGAAGCGATTGGGACATACACATCCCATCGGTCCTATGGGCTTATTAGACCATGTGCAAGAAGTTGACAGGGAAAACACCATTTCGGATGGTTTATGGAAAGGAAGCCATTATGCCCCTAGAATATATCGTTCCTAGCTTGAAAATTGCATCCTTTACGACCACGACAGAGCCTGATATCATGGAAGAATGGTTAACACAGCTAGTTGCCTTGGAGGAAGGCCTATGAAACCAAGTCTGGGGATGCCTAGTTTCCCTTGATGTTAGTTGATTGGCCAACGAATAGTTGCGTAAATTATTTACTGCCTTCACCTGCAAATTGTAGCACCGGGAACTCTGTGCACATCAACAACATGACCGAATGGAATATTGCGACCCACATTGCTAAAGCTGCCCAAATCCAAGCCATCCATACCGTCAGTATTGCACAGCAAGCTGCCTTCGAAAAGATTCTCGTTCGACTATGCGAAGATATTCCAGGGGTGATTACTACTTCTGCTGAGCCCTAGGCAAAGATTAAAAGTCTGATAGCTACTTTCAGGGTGTCCTGGACTGAGGTATCAACTGTCAAGGCAGATTTTTAACTTCATATTACTTCATTGTAGGCCAAACTCCAACCTAGCACCCCCCTCCCTGGGAAGAACGTGCCCAACGAACTGCACTCATTATAGAGGCCACTGCTACTATCACTGCATATATCAATCGGGGTGTTATGTTGCTTGAAAATGCTATGGAAATATGGTCCTCAGTGCAGCACGATCCTCTCCTTCGTGACATTGATCATGAATTCACTCATAAAGAGTAGGACTTCAAGTAGCTGGAAGCTACGATGTCTACCCTTGTTCCAGCTCAACACTTTGCACGACTTCAAACCACCCATGCGCTTTGTAGTGACATCATTGCACTCCAACGTAAAAATAAAATCCTTAATGACCAGTTGACGCCTTGGTCAGAGGATGCCCTTAAACTCTCACAGGACATAGACGAGGCAGTCTAAAAGTTGAACCAGGCTCTTGACAGTGTCACCGCTACCTTGAAAGGACCAAAATCTTAGAAATTGGTGGAGATCGTGCAGAAGACCACTATGTTGAGCCTTCAAGTGTTGCCTCTGCTTACTGCTGCCATGGAACAGGTTAAAGAAAGGATGAAGGTCTCACCCTTGCTGTGACTCACGACGAGTCACAAGATTGTGTTGGGGGCCTGTTGGAACGGGGTTCCCTAAGCTGCATTGTGGATATGATTTTGTAGTAATTGGTCTTTCATAGGGGTTTTTAGGTAGGCCAAAACCCCCAATGTTTTGTAAATGGGTCAAAGGGTATACCTAGAGTCCGCAAACCATGGTTTGCAGACCATAGGATAGCAAAGGATACGATGATATAAATAGATAGATAGTTGGGCCTAGTAGGTAAGAAGAAGTAAGATTGATGCTACAAATGAAATAGATAGTTGGGCCTAGTAGGTAAGAAGAAGTAAGATTGATGCTACAAATGATATATTGAGATTTGTCTTGGGTAAGGACTCATGTTGTATGTGTGCACAGAGATCCTCAATATTTTTGTGTGTAGACGCTGTTGGCTATGTGCGTGGGCTGTGTCTTGGGTTTGTAATTGGGTTTTTCGATAGTAATAAATGCAGAATCTATTTGAAGTCTATTTATGATATCTGGATTGATATTGTTTATTATTGAAGTGCATTTGTGTTATTTAGTTAAGCTACGAATGTATCTGCAATTTATGAATTAGCTGTGATTGCAATGTTATGTGGTGATAATTACTAATGCGCATGTGGATGCGAATGTATTGATCAGATCTATTAATGATACTAGAATTGTTTATGGTTACATGCTGATTATACTATTAAAAGCATGATAATAGGCTTTTTTCTGTGTGAGCTTGATAGATTCAACGAAGATCTGCCTTAATTACCTACTCTCTCCTGATTCCAGTGCCCTCCCATACTACACTTGCTGGATGTGTTTCATGAAGATGTCCTCATGAAAATATTTTTGTTTTCCTTTGATGGAGATGTGTGCAAATGTTTTTGGTCCTTACCTACTGGTACTATTTCTTCTTTATGGTAATTTCATGAAATGTTTCATCATTATTGTAAAGGACTATGTTCATCTTAGTTTTTTCTTGATAACTACTGCGAAGAATTCAAGTGTTGTGTTCAAAATGATAAAGTAGATTCTTCTAGCAGTGTTATGGAAAAGGTTTATGAAGATTTTGAAAAAGGAATGGATCCAAATCACCTTCATATAGATCCAATTCTTCCTAGTACTCAAGATGAAGAATCTGATGAGCATGATGTTCTTCCTTTAGAACCTGATATATTGCTGCCATTTAGTTATGTTGGTTTAAGTGCCTCTAACGAGTTTTATGTCCAAGAAAGTAATAAAAAACTAAAAGAAGGTTTTGTTTCCCTTAAATGTAATGAAACATATGTGGTTAATGAGTTGTTGCAAGGAGGAAAAGAGCAGCTCAGTTTTATTGAAATTCAATATTTTGAACAACATCAGCTTTGTATCTTGGATCAGATAGACATTCCTCATATTTTTGATTATCCGGTTGCTGATTGGATGGATTCATTTTTAGCAGGGGTCTCCAATATAGAAACAGTTGAAATTAAATAGGCAGTTTATAGCAGTAAGTACAGGTTTCCATTTCATTTCCTACTGCATATATTATATCCCTTGTGGGTCTTTTCAAATAGTTGCAAGCAAGAGTTTCTCTCTATTGGTCAAATGATTTTATGGTTGCATTGGAAATAAATTTATACTTGATTAGGCAAGTTTCTAGTTGACTAGAAGTAGGAGGATGAATAATCTCGTCACTCAAGCATTTATTTTCATTTTTACATTGCAGTTTGATTTCCATATTTCAGTCGTGTTGAAATAAGTTGCAGAAGATTGAAATCAAGCTTATGACTCCATTACCCAATGGCTAGGCATGATGGTATTTTTGAGTTAATGAGAATAATTTCCGGTTGGAGAAATAAGGGTTGGACAAGGCACTGTAACTATGGTGCTTGAAGCCTCACAGGGAGTAATTCATCCCTAATAGTAGATGTTATCACTAGAAAATAGAACAAGAAAAATGGCATCATGAAATGTCAAGAAAATGGATTTTCAGGGCTTAGAAACATTAGAGAATCTGGAAAATTTAAAAATCCCTAAGGTCAAGAGGAAAAATATCAAATTGCGTACAAAAAACACATGCAAAATGCACTCCGCCTGATTTTTTCTTCAATAGGTGCACTGGTCTCCATGACTTTCCCTCAATAATTTGTGTGGTCTTGATCATGGCGGAAGTCACCATCTGGGACCACTTTACACATTTGAAGGGAAGATTCACCACTTGAGGCCACCCAAGTACAACCACCTAGAGCCACCTTGAGACCTCAAGTGAGCACCCAAAGGAATCAACCCCCACTCTTGGGTCACTAGCCACAAGTGTACCAAGAGAGGGAATAATGATTTGAATTTGCCTATAAATTGCCACCATGAGACAAACAAAATGAGAACACATTGTTATGCTGGAAAAATTTCCCATGAGAAAACCAATAGTGTGTGATCCAGAGGAGGAATAGAGTTATAGGATTTAGTTGTTGGCCACCCAAAAACTCAAATAACTTAGGAGAAGAGAGAGGCCTTACAGAACCAACTCAAGGGTAAAGCCCTCCTTGCATTGGGTATTAGAGCTCCATAGCTCTAAGGATCCTCTGAAAGTGTGTAAAGTTCTACCTTTTCTTTACTAATAGTGGCTAATAAGAGGGGATTAGTTCTCCGTTTAGATTATTGGCTCGTTTGAATCATTTGAGATTGTGTTTATGCTTTATTGTAGTTTGGTTTCTTCTTATTTGCAGCATACTATGTTCCCTAAACTAGTTTGTTTTACATGTTAGTATGTTTCCACTAACCAGCTAACAATTATTTCTACATGTAACCATTGCTTATAGTTTGCAACCATTCCTACCAAGCACCAGTGTTTTAGTACACTCGTTAACTGAACACACCATAAAATAATTGGCGACTCCACTTATTTTACCCTTTAGCTAAGTGGTTGTGTTTTTGCAGAGCCTTCTCTCTGCTCAGGATTTTTGCTGGACTAGCTCTCCTCCTCCTCATATTCTCTCATTCACCCACTGTAAAGATTTGTAGTTTAGGAGTTCCAGAATTTTTTATGTAGGAAAACGCACGCATTCAACACAGACAAACGCATTGGTCCACGCGCATTCAACTCAGACTTACGCGCAAAGTTGTTCGCCTGTGTAGAAAATTTCTGCATGAAAACCAGTGAACCATTTTTTCATTAGTTTTCTTCATTTTTTGCAACTGTGAAGTGACTGGCAGCCCATAATAAATCTTCCAGCACTATGTTTCATGTCCCATGACTATTAGGACATGCTTTTAGCTACACTTTAGTTTAGCTATTTGCATAGTTTTATTTTTTAGTTTATCGAATAAAACTCATATAGTTTAATTAGGAGGCAAGTAAGTGGCTAATATCTACCCATGCTATACAAATGAACTTATTTTGTAAGAATATACACCAAAACACATAGGTATTTAGCAAGGAGAAAGTGGCCCATATCCATGCATGCTAGTTTCCATTTATTGTTTCCTAGTTGTAGCATTAATTTTAAAATTTTTCATTAGGAACCGGGACCAAGAGCAAATTATCTTAGAGAGAAAGTAATATATACTGCCCTTGCACCTTTTGGTGACCCTATACATGCATATGAATTCTATCTCTTGGTAATTTTCCATCTCCCTTTAGCCAAACATTTAGTTTAATAGGAAAAATTGTAAGAAGTCCACTATCTGAACATCATTTGATTTTCGAAAGGAACAATCAAAACATAGTTTAAATAGGAGGAAATGTAAAGGATCACCGCATATCTGCATCCTACAAGAATTTTGATTTTACACTTTCTCACACACATTACCACACCATAAGAAAAGTACGCCACCTTAAAACTAACCATAAGTGAACTCATTAAATCTCCCCACAGGGGCCACAAGATAATTAATAGTTCGGGTTAGGAACATTGGGGGTAGGGATCCAATAAGCCGCCATGGTTATTTTACATTCTTGAAACATACAAGTGGATTTTATAGGGAGCTTTAAACCCTTCTATCTGCCCATGGAAAAGAAAACCCGAGCACCACAGAGACCCGATTCAAAGGGGGTTAAGCTTAGGCCCAATCAAGTACGTGTGGTACTATTTGGGGCTACCTGACCCATCTAGTGCTCAGTACTGGTAGATGATTACCAAGAAGCTCAAGAATCAAATGCTCACATGGGATGATGGTACGTAGTGGCCAAATCTAGGGCATCCTTTCATATAGGTGATGGTGCAGGCAACACAAGATCCTCTTTCCATTACCTTGGTCGATTCCTTGGTTGTTGGAAGGCGTCACCAATTATTTTGAGACATTAGCCCCAGTACCTAGCAGAAGATAGCTTCATAAGGCCCAGTTACAATTTAGAGTGTGAGGATGATTAGGTATTTTAGGATTTTGAGTATCACACACAAAACAACAAAAACCATTTTTTTATTGATTGATCACATAGGATTAATTTAAAGGGAAATTAACCTTTTATTTTCACTTTTTTTATGTCTGAAATCATTTTTTGCTTTGATATATAATCTCTCTCCTCCCATAAAACTGAAAAATATTCCCAAAACCATACCTAGTCGACCCCATAATAGACCCAATGGGACCTCATTGATTTAGACATTTTTTGGACCTCCCCCACTAGAGGGTGGAGTTTCAGGTATTTCTCCATTTAGGCATAAAAGATGAAACACTGCCACCCTTATCAATTCATCCTTTATAGGGGCACCTTTAGTTGGGAACCCCCAAGGGTCACCCAATGCCACACCGGTCGGAACCCCCTCAGGTTCACCACACACCACTCCTCCCACAACCCTCAGGGGGTAGAGGAGCGCTACGCATTTGGGCAGCCAACAGAACAAACAACTGGGTACATCATAGACAAACCCCATACCCATCTAGAACCTTGTGTTTTCACAATCTACAATGCTGCTCAACACTCAGTTACCTTTCTTAGCATCTTTAAACTTACATTATCTATCGAAGTTAACAAATGACCCCATTACACACAATCCCACTTGGACACCATGCCCAAAAAGCTCCCTTTGGACACTCCAAAGATTAAGGAGAAGCATGTGGAAGACCCTAGAAACCATATAATGACTTTCCAACTATGGTCTTCCTCAAATATTATTATTGGCGATACTATTTGGTTAAGACTATTTCAATGCACCTTAATTGGGATAGCTGTGAAATGGTATGTGGAGAACCCTTCTGCTTCACATGGAACCTTTAGCGCCATTGCTACTATTTTCTTCACATATTTCCAGCTACCCATCCAACATGATTAAGGAATGCAGTTACTAGCACATTTTAGACAAATTCCAGCCGTCCATTTCTTGGACCATCTCCATCAATGGCGGTGACTTTGAAGTTTGTGTAAAGCCAAACTAGATGATCAATTTTTACTGGATATATTCTTAAAAACTCTCACGACAAAGATTTATAAGGATGTGGAAACTCAAGGACCTACTTCCAAAGAGGATGTTAGTAGTGAAGCCCAACAACTAAAGCTGATATAGATGCAGTGAGGATACATCTATAACATCCTACCCAACGCCCCACGCCTGCAAAATTATAAAGAATTTCCAGGTGTGTCAAACACTATAGACGGACTGATAGGGTCGCTGAGCCAAAATTACCTAGGAAGCAGTAATCTGTACCCCGGTTACACATATGATCCTAACCAGAACATCATATAACTAGGCTACCATTAGATTTCCTCTACTAACATGACCAATAGGGTGTCATCATACCATCATCAGCAAGGAGGAACATACCCTCCCCCACAGGGGACCTAGCACGCAACTAGGAACACCGAAGGAAGAGCTACTCCCCAGAAGTCATTCATAAAATAGGGATAGGGACCCCAATATTCCCAATCCTCAGAAAAAAATCCACCAATGCAGAATAATGCACCAGTGAATTTTGTGTAGACTTCCCAAGCACAACAGCGCCAGCCATATGACCAAAAAAATCCTAGTTATCCTCCTAACACAGCAAGGAAAAAAAAAAAAAAAAAACAAAAGGGAAATCCTAGACAGGGGGGCAATAACCAATAGTGCCCTATGCAATCTGAGGCTGGGGGAAACTCCGACTGAAATATAAACCAAGAGCCAAGTAACTCCCAAGGGCATAAAAAGAGGGTTATCTTTGGACCAACCACTCTTGTGCAATTTGTGGTGAGTATGTACATTACACTCATCATTGTGCCAAACTCCCCGAGCTGAAGAAGCTTAAGGGTAACCAAGGACAAGGGAGACCCACACAACAAACAATTGTAATGCAGGAGCCCTTCCCCCACTAAGGGGAAGTTAGTACCCAACAGTAGCAAACACCCCCCCGATGATTCTGGAAACAAAAGCCATGAAATCTATATGATTTGCAAGGAAATGTTCTTTCAAACATGGAATAGAAGTTATGATACCCCACCAAACACCATTTTGTCAGGGGATATCATGAGTGCAACTACAAAACCATTGACTATATGTAAAACTCCTATTGAACCTTTTCCAAAAATGGCTAAGGGACCAATAAGGCACATAGGACACCACTCCAAAGCGCCCCATAATTATAGCATCGTGGAAAATTTAGCACAATCTCCCACCGTCATGTTAGCTTTGGAAGTCCTGCAACCTTGGCCAAAGAAAAGGAAAGCCTTACTTTCCGTGTTAGGTGCAATTGACCCTACTGATTCACACCTAATGGCTTTTCATTTAGGTAAAGCCACTCCTAGGCTTCCTTTGTTGGTTGCCTTCCAGATACCGGTGTTAGTCCATAACATAAATATCCACCAATGTATCATTCACAAGGGTGCATCCACATGCATCATGTCAAAGAACGTTTGGCATAAGTTAGGGTCTCCCGAACTGAAACCATCAGACATCATGCTCATAGCATACGATGGGCACCCTTTTGCTCCCATTTGTCTCTATCAAAATTTCTTGGTCTGCTTGGTCGGAAAGATGGTTCTTATAGACATTGAGGTCTTGGACGCTCAACTGGATTACAATATACTCCTTTTGTGGACTTATATGTATGCCATGTATGCCATGGCATCCTCTGTCTTCTGAACCATGATGTTCCCCCATGAGGACCGCATCATCATCGTCGACCAATTGACATACCATTAAAAATGAACTTTGACAAACATCAATGTCATTCTACCATGTGGGGACACATCTGCTGAAACGTTCACATGGTACCAAGAATATGGCCCTAGCCAATTCAAATTGTTATCTATCCACAGATCATTCCTAGGAGACCCTCCTATCATACCAAAATCATTCACTGATATCACGGGGGCTCCAATGTGCATGATATCTATGTAAAGCACCAAAGATAGCCAAGAGACAGAGACTAGTAGTAAAAACATTGAGGCCTCTATCACGACAACCTCTCTATCCTATGTCGTCTCCTAAAATCCTTTTCTATACCCTCGACCTGGTTTTGTGTCACAACAAGTCTTGGAAATGGTAGTGTTCCCAAACATATATTTCACAATACCAGTTTGGTACTTGGTCCCATCTACCACGTGGGAAAGCACAGGCATCACATCTACAATATTAATCCCCCTCATCACTAAGGAGGCCCCACCTGTAAAGGAAAACACCGCAACCATAACAGCTAAGGAAACTCTGATCGCAAAGCTCATTATAGTGACCAAGAAAACCCATAAAAAATTGAAGAAGAGAGAAAATACCATTTTACAAAGGGAATTACAACCTTGTATAATATGTGACATAGTAGGCCACCCTACCCATATATTCCCAGAGCTGGAATTAAAACCGCTCCTAAGCTCTGAAATATATATCGTGACAACAAGTTCCCGTAGGGAACCAACCACAAAAAACTAAGGCAAAGCATTGCGTACCAACCACGCATGCACTATATGTAAAAATTAAGGGAATTACACTCATAATTGTCCAAAAATTGCACAATATAGGGATGTCTCACATGCCCTAGAATAATCATATCAAGAGGACCCCCCCATATAGTAAAATGGAGAAGAACCTTGCATCATATTATACCTTCAGGAGGCACGAAAGTCACCAGAACACCTTCAATTCATATTCCCTCTTCCTATCATACGTTGTGCACTCTACAATGAACATGACCGTCTAATCAATGACTGCACAACCCTGGAGCTAATCCAAATATGGTATCCAGTTGACTGTGTATTATGTTGGCCTGCGAGAAGCCCAATTTTCATGTCTGATATGTTCTGGAAATTGTTGAGCCTTGCAATAGGTATGTCTTTACTCTTGATTACTGTCCTTTTTCCTCTTTCTTATCCATTTTGTGCTATGATATAATAATATAATGAAAGGATTTTGATGAAGAATGAATGAAAAGATGATCCTAATATGATTTAACCATCCAAATTAATTCGCGTTGATTTTTATGCTAGAAATAACACAATGAACAGTAGGACTTAATCACAGCAAAGAGGACGTGTTAAATGTGGTCCAATCGAAGATAAATCAGTAATGATAGCGCAGAGATGAACGAACTATCCGAGGATAACATTTTTTCATGGATCCCTAAGGTTCTCCAGATCCTGAGGGATCACACTTATCTTTCCTTTCTAGCTATAAAAGGACAGGCAAAGCTAGTTCTCGGATAATCGATAGCATGTATCTTTCATTTTTTGCATAATTAGTAATTATAATGCACATAACATAGTTCTAAATAGAGATCGGATTGTAATGTCAATTGAATATGATGATTAATACATAATTCACGTTGTTTTTTATTCAACTATTCTGGAGTAGTTAAGAAGTATTCGTCGGTGGCTAAGGGCCCGGTCTCTAGTGAATTTTGTTTTTACTCTTTGTGTTATACTTTTCTATTTATTGCAAGTATATTTCACCTTTTCACTTTACAGTTTCAATACTTTTGATAATTTTCATTTCTGGTATTTATTTCTATTGAATACGCATGTCCAATTTACTTCTTTGAATACACATTTCTAATTTATTTCTTTAAGGAATTAGTTGCTAGCAAACAGGATTGGATTTCATTACTTAAATAATATACAGTTATGTATAATAATTCTCTTCTGTTCAATAGTTTAGATCTAGTTGAAAGAGCTTGGTTAATGCTTTAGTTATCTCAGTTGATTATCATTTGAATTAGTTGAATTAGGAATGAATTACAGTTTTGTGTTCTAATGTGTAGATGAATCACTTCCTTTTAAGTTTCAATATTTATGATTGTATCTATATTAAACGATTGGTTTTCGCGTTACTCTTTGTATGAATAGCTTGCACATACTATGTACACACTTGAGATAAAAGGACTTACCCTGGTTGATAATTAATGTGAGGCAATTAGGAGTTTTTAAAGACACCTGTTAGCACCCAACATTTTGGCGCCAATTCCGGGGAGTTTGTTGCCACTCTATAAAAAGAGTAATATATGATTGATGTTTTTTCTGTTGAGGGAGAATTGGGTATTAAAAACAGAAGGCAAGAACCTGCGTAAAGAACGAGTAACATGCTCGCTCATTCGCCCGCTTTCTAATAGAATTGCATAAAAGTTTAAGGTAGGAATGAATTTTTGTATTTCTGCATGAATGGATAAGAGGGAAAGACCTAAAAAAGACAAAATTCCTCCTTCTAAACCTGAAAAACCTAAGGGACCGGTGACCCTTGGATGATCAACTTTTATTGATGAAATCTTAAGAAAAGCTAACTCTCAGTCATTAGTATGACCCCAAATTATCGCTGCCAGAAATCCTACTTACTTCCTTCAAGCCACAGGATCAACATCTGTAGCTAACGCTGAGATTCACAGTAAGATTGAAGGGATTGAGCAGAGTTTTCAAGATACTGAGAATTCACAAACTCACCCTTTACAAGAAGGAAATTCTTGCAACCTCTATAAAGGAGAATGAGAAACAAGCAATCTTGAAATTAAATTATCAAAACCTATATCTCCTAAAGTAGTGACTGAGTAGAGGACACCCTACATTCCAGATCAAGGTAGTGTTGTTAGAACTATTCCATCCTCCTGTAAAAATCCTAGGAATAACTCTCCAGCTCCAGAGATCCCTGAAGAATATTGGCATATTTTTGACCAAATGGATAATAACCAACAACCTAAGACTTATACATTGCAATACCTTATTGTTGACATAGATGTCAATTCCCCCATGAAGGATATCCCATTACAGAATATTACGACCTTTCATGGGCTAACTTCAAAAGATCCCGATGTATTCCTTTTCGAGTTTGATGTCTTATGCAGGGGTTATGATTACACTACCAACCCTCAGAAGCTGAAGCTATTCCCTTCTACTCTGAAGGGAGCATCTATGCGTTGGTTCATGGGACTTGGTGGATGCACCATCAATGACTAGGACCAAATGAAAACATCTTTCCTTAAAAAATACCACGATTATTGCCGAACTAGAGAATTAAAAGATGTAAATTTTCAAATGATAGCTAAGCCTAGTGAGACTCTGGAAGAATATGTAGAGAGTTTTCAATATAATCTGCAAATATATCCTTACACAAATCTGCCTGATGATGTTCTAAAAACCACGATGATTAGAGGTATGAAAGACCAATGGGTAGAGACACTAAAAATAATGGGTAAGGGTGACATTTATCAAGAAAACTATAATGATATTATAGATTTGTGCATCAAGTGTTCCAGGGGTAGTACAAGGCTAAAACTAGTCGGACGCGATGCAAGCCCAAGAGACAGAAAATCCTCAGGAGGAAGCATTACATGAACCGAAATCGACAATCTGCTGGAGGATTTCAAGACTGATATCCTAGGGACCCTGGCAACACAATTGGATGTCATGCAAGCTAAGCAAAAGCAGGCTATATCATAACAAAACTTGGCTATTTTCTACCCCCATTGCAGAAAAAAAGCATAGTCATAAAGAATGCTCCCTAGATGTGATACGAACATGTGCCATATGCACTAAAGAGCATGCTACGGAAGCTGCCCATCACTCCCAATATTAAAATCAGTTTTCAAAGAAGCGGAAGAAGAAGTAGAACTAGTATATCTATTGAACCAACGTCGTCAATGGAAATCACGTTAGACAGGTATGCCCACTGATCCATCTTCATTCTTTCCTCCCTCGTAATATAATTCTCAGCAATATTCAGGGGCAGCATAGCAGAATCAGCCACCTTTTTTGCCACCTCAGGCATTTTTTATGCCACCATGGCCCAATCAGTCAAATAAAATTAATAATAACTGGCCAAATTCCCTTTACCCACCACCATTATGGAAAAAAAACCTTTATTCCTCCCAATGGTCCCCTTCCAACTCACAAAATCAGAACTGGCAATAAAATTGGCAAAGATCTACAAACCAGCCTATGGGGACAACTCCTCTGCCTCAACCAACTTTACCGGCACCTTACACGTTGTAGCAGAATCCTCAATCTAATATATGACTACAACTTCTAGCTCAACCCATCCCAAATCCTAACCACAAACTAGTTCAGTCAATACAAATCATTAAGGGTCTGGACCCTGAAGATGAATTGAAAGAATGTAATGAACTTAAGCTGAGATCTGGACACATAATCACTATAGAGAAGGACAAATATTTTCAACCGGAATAATCGCACACAAATAAGCCTCTCACTGTAGATGATAAAAAAATAAAACAAGGGGAAAATACATTCAGACAAAAAAATCCTGAACAAATCATAACCACTTCCCCCCCATTCTCAGAAAGATTGCTAATACATTGCCTGATTGAATATCCTGACTTTGATCTTCTGGGTGGCCTTAAGAGCATTTGTATAAAAATTCCCCTCCTCTAGTTTATCCAAGATATTCCAATATATGCCAAAACTATTAAAGGATTGTGTATAAAGAAGTCTATGAAGAAAACAAAAGCAATCCCTACTGTCCATGTTGTCGCGACTTTGTCTAATTTATTGCTAGGCAAAGAGACTCTTGTAAAATATGAGGATCTCGGAAACCCCATTGTCACAGTCCAGATAAATGGCCATTATTTTCCCAATTCTTTAGTTGACTTAGGGGCAGCCATTAATATTCTCACAACTAAAACTTGCGACATTCTTGGCATCACAGCCTTGGAACCAACAAATACCTTACTGGAACTAGCTGACCGCTCAGTCATTAGACCAGAAGGAACATTACAAGATGTGATGGTCTGTATAGACACTTTGGAATACCCGGTGGATTTATTGGTTATTAAACCTAGGAACCAGCTAGATGGACATCCCTTAATATTAGGAAGGCCTTGGCTAGCAACTGACGATGCTTATATCAGCTTCCGGACAAGCAATATGACTATAACCAGGGGGAATGATGTGAAAAATTTAGCTTTATACCCTCCTGATCAGCCAAACTTGACTATAATGGGAACCAGGAAGCAACCTGCAACATACTTAATAGAAAATATTCAGTCACCATTAACTGTGGTAGATGCCTTTGAATTTAAAAATCAAACAGAAGATGATGTCATTAATACTTTTATCAATCATCCTACCACAATATCAAGTTCGAAATTCCACATGATTAAAGCATTCCTTGACAATGAAATCAAAGAAGATCCCCTGAGATATATCGATGATCCAAAAATACCAACAACCACTATTTATAATAGCAAACCTATCGAAATTGAGCCAGGGAACATCCTAAACATTAACAGTAATCTGAGTGATGACCAACGAGAGAAACTTATTCATGTCCTCAGGAAAAATAAAGGGTCTTTTACTTGGGATTACTCAGATATGAAAGGGATTGACCCTTAGCTATGCATGCATCATATCTACATTGAAAAGGATGCAAAAACCATTTGAAAACCACAACGTAGATTAAATCCTCACCTGAAAGATATTGTTAAAGAAGAGCTTCAAAAACTGTTAGATGTAAATTTTATCTATCCTATATCTGACAGTAAATGGGTTTCTCTATTAGTTATGGTTCCCAAAAAGAATGGGAAATGGTGAATATGCGTTTACTATAGAGAACTCAACAAGGCAACACAAAAAGACCATTTTCCCCTTCCATTTTTTGATCAGGTCCTAGATACTCTGGCAGGGAAGAAATTATTTTCTTTCCTAGATGGCTTCAGTGGCTACAACCAAATTTAGATTTCCCCTGAAGACCAGGATAAGACTACCTTTACCTGTCCATGGGGAACATTCGCTTATAGGGTATTACCTTTTGGATTGTGTAACGCACCTTCCACATTCCAAAGAGCCATACTCAGCATTTTTTCAGACTTGATAAATGAAGGATTAGAAGTATACATGGACGATTTCACACCCTATGGAGATGAATTCAAGCAAACATTACAAACATTGGAAAAAATTCGGGAACGATGTGTTGCTACTAGCCTATGTTTAAGTCACAAAAAGTGCCATATGATGATGATAGAAGGCCTGATCTTGGGTCATTGCATTTCAATAGCTGGAATTCAGGTAGATCTGGCAAAACTACAGGTAATTCTCTTACTAGCTACTCCCTGCACTCAAACAGAGGTACGTAGTTTTCTGGGATTTGCTGGTTATTATCATATATTTATCAAGAATTTTTCACAGATTGTTGCACCATTATATGCCTTAACAGGAAAAAGTGATTTCATATGGACTAAAAAATGTGATACTACATTTACATATTTAAAATGGCTAGTATCAAAATCACCAGTATTACGAGGCCCGAACTGGGATATACCATTCTAGATTTCATCAGATGCATCAGACATAGCCATTGGAGTAGTTCTTGAATAAGAAGAAGACAAGAAACCCTATGCTATATATTACATTAGCAAAAACTTAACCCCTGTTGAATTGCATTACACAGTAACAGAGAAGGAGTTTTTAGCTGTTTTTTATGCTATTAACAAATTTAGACACTATATAACTGGATACCCTATAATTTTTTATACGGATCACTCTACTATTAAATACTTAGCTAATAAAACCATTATGAATGGAAGAGTTTGTTGCTACTTTTGCAGGAATTTGATAAAACTATTAGGGATCAACCAAGGAAGGAAAACCTTGTGGCAGATTTCCTCTCTCGAGTGCCAAGAATAGATGATGCAATACTAGTAGAGGATCAATTTCCAGAGGAACACCTATTTGTTGTAACCGTGGAAACACCATGGTATGTAGATGTGGCAAATTATTTAGCAGTGGGAAAACTACCTAAACATCTGACACCCAGAGAAAGGAAATTGATAGTACAACATAGCACTCAGCTCTCCTGGATTGGAGGATAAATTTTTCATACAGGGGCTGATATGCACATCCCCAGGTATATCAGGGAAGATGAAATTTATGATATCTTAAAATCCTGCCACGATGGACCTTGCGGTGGAAATTTTGAAAACCGCAGAACCGGACATAAAATTTTACAAATGGGCTACTACTGGCCCACAATTTTTAAAGATTCTAAGAAATTTGTCCCGGCCTGCGATAGTTGTCAAAGGATGGGCCACCTTGGCCAATATGATGAGATGCCTCTACATCCACAACTGGTCATAGAACCTTTTGAGCATTGGCCATTAGATTTTTTTGGGCCAATCAACCCATCATTCAACCAGAAATCATATATATTGGTTGCAACAAAATACGTAACTAAGTGGGTAGAAGCAATAGCATTGCCAAGAGCCATAGAAGAAACTATGATAAACTTTATTTTCAAAATTTTTGTATGATATGGGTTACCCAGAAAAGTAATCACTGATGGAGGGACACAATTTGTAGGCCACAAGATCGCTGCTACACTAAAAAATCATCATGTTATTCACAAAATTACCTCTCCATACCACCCGCAAGTGAATGGGCAGGTAGAAAGCACCAACAAAGTAACTGAAGCTATTCTAACGAAGATAGTTTCATCGCATAGACAAGACTAAGCTACTCGATTACCATAAGCCTTGTGGGAATATCTCACAACTTGGAGGAATACTATTGGATACTCCCCATATCAGCTAGTATTTGGTAAGGAACCTATTATTCCCATAGAGTTTGAAATACAAACACTAAGGACAGCCCAGGAAGTGGGACTGGATTTAATTGAAGCTCGGATTAATAGATTACAAAAAATAAATTAATTAGACGAAATTCGGCTTTTGGCTCTGCAACATACTACACTTATTCAACAACAAAGAGCCAAATGGCACGACTCTCTGATCAAGAAAAAGACATTTCATGAGGGCGACTGGGCACTTCTCTATGATTCTAGGTTTCAAGACTTCCCAGGTAAATTGCAGACTAGGTGATTAGGTCCCTATGAAATAAAGGAAGTACATGAAAATGGCACTCTTACGTTGACCACCATTGATGGATCTGATTTTTCCTTTAAAGCAAATGGGCATTGGGTGTGCCTCTACCAAATACCACTTACAAGAGAATCTTTTTGTCAACAAATACGTAAGGACTCCAACATGCAAATTTTAGCTGCAGAAGATAATCCTTCGGCAACTTCATCTTTGTAAAATTCATTTCCTTTTCTATCTAAAAAAAAAAATGAAAAAGAGAAATTTCTTTTGTAAATAGGATTGCTGATTCAATTTGTTTTTTCTGCCTGTTTTTTTGTTCCATCTTCGAAACAACACTTTTTGGTTTTGATGTTCCATCTTCGAAACAACACTTTTTGGTTTTGTTGTTCCATCTTTGGAACAACACTTTTTGATTTTTTTGTTCCATCTTCGAAACAACACTTTTTGATTTTGTTGTTCCATATTCGGAACAACACTTTTTGGTTTTGTTGTTCCATCCTCGGAAAAACACTTTTTTATTTTACTGTTCCATCTTCGGAACAAAACTTTTCGATTTTGTTGTTCCATCTTCAGAACAACACTTTTTGGTTTTTTTGTTCCATCATCGGAACAACACTTTTTGATTTTTTTGTTCCATCTTCAGAACAACACTTTTTGATTTTCCTATTCCATCTTTAGAACAACACTTTTTGATTTTTTTGTTCCATCTTCGGAACAACAATTTTTGGTTTTTTTGTTCCATCTTCAGAACAACACTTTTTTGTTTTGCTGTTCCATATTCAGAAAAACACTTTTTGGTTTTGCTGTTCCATCTTCGGAACAACACTTTTTGGCTTTGTTGTTCCATCTTCGGAACAACACTTTTTGGTTTTGTTGTTCCATCTTCGGAACAACACTCTCTTTTGTTTTTTCTGTTCCTATTTCAAGAACAACACTTTTATTTCTTGTACAAATTTTGTGTGTTCTAAACAATTTTTTTTTTACAAACACATCTTTCCTCTCATGGACTCATTCCTAGCTCATTTCAACCTTATTTATTTGATTTATTTTGTGGCCTGAAGTACAGTACCTTCATGCAGATAAGAATTATGGATTTTATTAAAGCATGTGAATATTTTTAACATTATGATATTTGACAAAGACAACTTCTTGATGATAGACTTAAAACAATTGAAAGGGACACAATTATTTATATTTCACTTTACTGTAGTGATATCTACTGTATATGATATTGATTGGTCATCTTTACCATGCTGGTTCTACTCTTCCTAGTTATAATTCTCTCTATCTATTATAAATGGGATTATGGGTACAATTTTTCTCATTATTGACATGCTTCAACTTCTTACACCATCCCTAATCTTAAGGAGTACTGAGCCTCCCTGTATTTATGATAAAAATATGTAATTATAACTAAATTTTATCTACAGATAGAAGATAGGGGGCCTCATTAAGAGCCATCCTACCATGTTCATAAGGAGGTAGCAATGTGACATTCCCACCATGGCCACCACACCAGGGTTATGATCCATTGGATGGCTAAAAAATCCTTGGAATAGGAGGTCTCATCATGAGCTGGCCTGCTCACTTTTGCTACTTCCCAGTGGATGGAAGTATGGTTATCTGGTTACCACACCAGTACACTGGTCTCTTCTGTAGAAACAACAATGAAAATTTTCAATTATAAATTGAGGATCTTGGCTCACATGGGTTAAAAAGCAACTCTGTCGAGGCTATGGATGCCTACTGGAAGTATAAGCTCTGCTTATGGTATTGAAATTCTATTTCCTTAATCAATAATTATTATAATACCCTCTTCCCATTTATCTTTTTATCCAAGAGATTATTTCCTTTAAAACACTTCCCTACTTTGAAACTTTATGCATGCGTTCATGTTTTTATTCAATAATATCGTGTACAACCATATTATCATTGGAAAAGCTTCTTTTTGTACATATTGTTGTCCTCTTTCCTTATTATATAACTTATCATCAACCAAAGTGTCTTGTATCTTATCATTTAATATGATTATACACCGCGCTTTCACCCTATCCATCTCTCTTATAGTCTCGTCATTTATTTACGTACTATGTACTCTTCATCATTATATCCTATCATCAAAACGACCACTCCACGTCTATTTGGTCGTAGGCAACCTCTCATTTCGAAAGGGGGAGAGAACTTCCATTACACGAGGCATGCGTTGTAATTATTTCATTGGCTGACAAGATATTCCATGATCACGTGTTATGCGGCAATTTATAACAAAATTAATATCAATTGCACTTAGTTGTTACAACAACTTGCTATTCTATCACTCTAAGTATTGCTGTGTTTTCTTAGTATTGTTGTGTTTTCTTAGTATTTTTGTGGTTTTCAGTATTGCTATGTTTTTTTCAGTATTACTGCATTTTTTCCATTTCACTCATCCTTTGCAGTAGTAGGAAGAATTCAAAGCATTATGGGTGGTAAGACAGTGTGCTGCGAACCTTTAGTGTTAGATGTCTCCGACAGAGCCAAGGAAATTATGATCCGTGCAGGGTGGATATCCTATCTCACAATATTTCAGCCCTCGAATGAGGAAATTGCCATTGAATTTCTATAGCATCTGCAGAATGGGGAATCCATGGTACAAGGTAGAATAATTACAGTCATGGATGCTATAATAGCTGAAGTATCAGGGCTACCGGCAGAAGGAACTATATGGTCACAAAAACATGTATCGCTAAAAGACGTGGTAGAAACTTTCAAAGACGAAGGTGAAAAAGTAGTCAGGAAAGGCAAAGGCATCCAACCATATTCTCTGGAAGAACCATGGAAATAATTAGCAAGCATTATCCAAATATACATTACCTGCGATGGACGTCAAGATGTGAGAGCTGGCAAAACCGTGTAATCTAAAATACCGAAATTGCGGAGATAAGCCAGCAGAACCCTATTCCTAAAAGAAAAAGGCCTGCCAGTTCAATGGTTGAACCCCATATACGTAGAAATTCTGTAAGAATTGAACTAGCCCAGAGGATGTCTACAAATCTTCGGGATGAGAGTAATCAACCTGTGGAGACAGCGAGTCTAGTTAGGATAAGAGACTCTAAATCCGAAGAAAAGGCACCTAGTGCAGAGGAAGAACCCAAAGAATAACACAAAGAAGAGCCCGAGGAAGAGGTCGAATCAGAATTAGAACCCGCAGAAGAAAAACTCGAAGAAGAACCCGAAGAAGAGCCCGAGGAAGAGGCCAAATCAGAATCAAAACCCGAAGAATAGGAACTTGAAGAAGAGCCTGAAGAAGAAGCCAATTCAGAACAAGAAAAAGAACATGCACTAGTAGAAAATGATGAAATTAGTGACTAGGTGACTGAAAAAGTTAGTCACCACAATTATTTCAAGTGAATTACTACTAAATTTGAGAAATTTTGGGTGGTTGAACTAAAAATGACTAACTTAAACGACTAATTTAGTTTAGGGATAAAATATATGACTACATAATAAATGACCAAACTAAAAGTGACTAACTAAAATGACTAATTTAGTCCAGGACTAAAATATATGACTAGATAATAAGTGAACAAACTAAAAGAGACTAACTAAAATGAATAATTTAGTCTAGGAATAAAATATAAGAACAATTATTAAGTACAACAAGTATATGAATTTGTCATTTATGTCAATTTTTAATTGTGTCACTCTAGAAATGAAAATTTGCAATTTTGATACTAAAGTGTGATTTGGCCGAATTTTATTGGTTGCAGTGTATTTTGGTGGCCCAATGTGAAGCTACCACGTGGCCCAACTAGAGGCCACCACGTGGCGCCTCGACATTGGCTAAAATTTTGTTAAAGGTTGAAAGGCCTTGGTGGGAATCAAACCGATGACCTGCCATAACAAACTCCAAAGCCTTACCATCTCACATACAGGTGGTTCTCAACCATAATGATTGCCACTTATATTTGAACGACATGTATGGGCACGTTGGGAGGAGGGGTCGAGCAGTGAGCCCTAACCCCTAGTCGTATTGCACCCACAGAACCTGTTGCGGAGGTGGACGGAGAAAAGGAGCGTGGACCAACCCTAACTCCTAGTCATGTTCACAGCCCATGTTCACTTAGTCATGTTCACAAACCCACATATTTTAACTATAAGAAACTTTTTATTATTAATACTCTCTCTCTCTCTCTCTCTCTCTCTCTCTCTCTCTCTCTATATATATATATATATATATATATAATTCGTGGACATGGTTGCAATATTCATGCATGAGTTCAAAATATATTTTCACTACTATTTTATTCTTAAGCTTTGTAGGAAAATTATCCAAAAATAAAATCCTTGAAGATAGCTCATACTCTAGTTAATACCATATTTACCATAATTTAATTTCCACTGTAATTTGAATAAATCTTTGTGTAAAAAATGGATATGAATACCTAACTAGAGTTATTTCCATCACTATTTATGTGTTCATTAACACTTCTGTAAAAGTAAAACCATAAATGTGTAGTTTTATTAATGATTACTACCCACCAAACAAGTAATTTGTCAAGTTCACTTCTCAAATTGTTTTTAATTGCCAAAACTAATCTATATAAGATTGTAAGCATATTTATATAAAATTATATTTTATTGTTGAGTGTTATTAATTTAAAATATATATATATATAATCATAAATATTCAATTTCTTAATTATCCAATTTTGTAACTATATGAAAAATAAAATTAAAACAACAATCTATATTCAATTTTCCAATTAAGTATTATTAATTTAAAATAAAATATATGTAAATAATCGTAAATATTCAATTTTCTAATTATGAAAATAAAATTAGCACTTCAATATATATATAGGGTTCTATTTTCCTTATTTATTAATTTAAAATTTATTTAACTAATAATAAATATTCAATGGTATAACTATCTCAAAAAAAGGGCACCATAGTTTAAAATATATTTAATTATCGGAAAATAAAAAGGGCGCCATAGTGAATGGCCTTTCCGAAAAATAATTGTTGTCTGCCATTCGACCTCTTCATTCATCTAGGGTCAAGAGTAATGAAAACCCCAAAAATAACAAAAGAAAGACCAAGAGACTGGATCGCGCAGAGGAAAATTTACAACAAAAAGAGGCAGAGTACTCATCTAGAGAACCGGGCACCACTGCAAATCGGAAAATAAAAAGGGCGCCATAGTGAATGGCCTTTCTGAAAAATCATTTTTGTCCGCCATTCGACCTCTTCATTTATCTAGGGCCAAGAGTAATGAAACCCCCAAAAATAACAAAAGAAAGACCAAGAGACTGGATCGCGTAGAGGAAAATTTACAGCAAAATTAGGCAGAGTACTCATCCAAAGAACTGGGCACCACTGCAAATACATGGGTGCAACCTAACGTGAGTGGCGAAGGACCAACACTCGTGAGGGGGACAGTACTGCATTCATTGATCACCGTCTATTTATATTTGGAGGTTGTGGAAAAGCTCAAGATGAATCTGAAGAGATATATTACAACGACCTTTACATACTAGACACAGGTAATCCACTATGTTGTTAGTCTCCTCTATTGTTTATGTAGGGTTATGAAATTTAGTCAGTTTTTGAAAAACTCATTTTATAAATTGATTTTTGGATGCATGTTGATGTTCCCTTCGATGGTTTATTGTTGGATTATTTTACATTTATGCGGGTTGGTTATCATAGAAATGATGTAGCACATACTGAAATTTAATTACATTGTTGGAAAATCTATCTTTATATTGGTAGGACGTATGCCTTTTTATGTATTTTCCTCGTTCTTTTATTCTTTTAAGATTGTGCAGTTTAATTGTTTTTAAATTTTAACTATCTCTTTCCTATTTTCTGGATGTTTTGGTTCTACTTTATGGTTACTTGTGGCATTAAGGCTTATTTATCACTTTCTGTGTGGAAATAGGGCCAATTTAATGACATTTAACATATTAATAAATGACTCTCGCTGTTGAGATCTCAAAGAGTTTTTAGATCTATGGTGAACACTTCAGCAAACCCTAATCCAGCCAAACAAAAAACTTAAACAAAAATTTAATAATTATCACACTGGAGATGAACCTATCCCATGAGCTTGAAAAACTTAAAAATAAATTCAACACAAGATTGAAAAGTTCAATGTCCAAACACAACTTCTTAAGAATATCATAAGGATTTTTAAGATTTACAGTAAACACTTCAACAAAGTCTAATGCAGCAAAAAAAAAAAAAATTAACACTTTAATAATGATCACACTACAGATGAACCCATAGCATGAGATTGAGAAAGAAATCCAACATGAGAGAAAAGATCACCATCCAAGCACAATAACTCAAGAAGGGAGTGTTATAGGTAATTTGCTCCGAGTATTTTTTCAAGTAAACAATTTGAATAAATGATTTACTATCGAAAATGTAGCGAGCATGGTATTTTGGCTTGTGCCTTAGCCAGTGAAAACCTTGAATTGTCCTCATGAGTTAGACTCCAGTTAATATGAGTTATTTCCATTTTACTAGAATAATAATCAAGTTAGCATGCGTAGAGTTAGAGCTTCAGTTATAAGAGGAGTTTTCATCAATTTAACTACAGGATTGGGTGACAGTTATTAGTTCAATTAGAACGTGTTCGGGCTTCAGTCTTGATTGAAGGACGAACGAGTTAAGAACTCCAGTGTTGATTAGAGGGATAAAGAGTGTGACTCTCAATTAAGTCATCAATCAACAACTCGAGCTCTAAATATGAACTAGCCTATTTTACTATTTAGCATGGATCGAATCTATAAAGGGAGGATGAAGACATGAGGGAATGACAATTATTTTATGCACAAAGGTTTGTGTGAAAAGACAACTCACGAGTTTGTGAGAGGAGCCTTGATTGTGGAGAGTGCAGGAATTGTGTCCTAAGAAATAGGAGGAACAAGAGCACTAGGGAATAGGAGATTGATTGCATGTAGAGCTTGTTTTATAAGCAGTAGTAAGTCACAAGTGTGCAAGATTAAGAAGAAGAGAGCAGGTTTTGCAGAGAAATTCAAGGCGGCAATAGAGGATCAATTGTGTGTAGGAATTGAGATCAAGTTGTGATCAAGGAAGGCCAAGATCAATTGTACTAGCTGATATTTTTGTGAGAAGTAGAACACTTTCTCAAGAGAGACAGATTTCTTTGTAATAGATCCAAGTGCTCAATAATAATAAATAAAATAGCCACATCAAGCAAGCAGGTTTTCCCTGTTGGATTTCCTAAAAAAGATAAGTGTCTTTTGTGTGACTGTTATTTATCTCTGTGACTGTCTTTGTTGAGAAATTCTGAGTTTAAGCTTGGCCAGATGCTGCATAGAGTGTTTTAGTTGCCTTTCCTAATCACACACATTCCAATATACCAGGACAAAGTAAATAAATCAACTTACTTCACCAAGCATCATCCAAGATCTACCATAAGCATCCATGAAAAGAGATCACATACATTCCAATTGCACCCAATAAAATTCACTCAACTCTTCCATCCATAGCCAAATTGTAAGAGAGAAAAATCACAAAAATTTTAGACCTTCTAAGAGATTTCTCCCCCAAATCCAACCATGAGAAAATGAAATGAAAGCACCTATATTTATAGAGGAGGTGCTCAATTTCCCCTACAGTGAAACATTAATTTTCTAAGCTAAAATCCCCAATTCTAGCTTAAGGAGGTGCAAAGGCCCTCTTGAACAATTAATTAATGAAAATTACATGAATTTATGGGAATTCATGCCACATGTACAATGATCAAGGGGAATGATCCCTCACAAGGTTCCCATCTCCACAAATGAATAGGATGAAGGGCTTATTCGCATGGCATCCAGCCTCCCTAGGCCCATCAATAGCATAGCTTATCTAAGGCCCACCAAAAGCCTCTAAAGTGGGTAGAAAACCCAAAAATTCTCCTCGAAGGTGGGTACAAGGGCTCCCAATGCCATTGACCAAGTGGGAGAGGGGGACCTTCAAGTTCCTCCATAGTTGTAACAAATCCTCCACTAAACAAAGGAGCTCCACCTCCAAATATATTTCAAAGTGGACACTAAACCCATTTTCTCTGATATAGGCTCATGTACCTCCAATAAATAAACATTCAAATGGTGTATAGACCTTCAACTATTTATTATAAGGGTCAAAAAACCATTATGAAGTGGTCCCATGGCTCACAAAGCAAGGAAAAGGAACAACCAAAGGGAAAACTACGCCTTGAAGATTCCTCCGAGTGTAGAGTGCTTCAAAGTGAACTCATCTGGCTCCTTTAAAGGTGGGAAAACTCATCCTCTAGGTCCTCATAAGCTGGATTGAGCACCCCAATTCTGCCATGTGTTTGTTGTGTAAAATGGGCTCTTCAATAGGCAATCGCACATAGGATGAGAACATTTCTCCTAGCAATGGTCACAAGACTTTACACGCACAGGTCAGCACATCATAAATTTCATTTCATGTGTACAAATCACCTTAAATAAAGGTTGGATCCAACAAAAAAAGCTGATTTTGGCCCACATTTAGGTTTCTCCCTGCGCCCCCTCCCCCCCTCCCCTTCTTTAATTTTCTTTTTAATTCCAGTGCACATACCTATATATATTATACACAGGAGAGAGACCTTACACCAATTAATTCTCTTGGGCAACTTCTGCTATGAAATTAGGCACTATTCTCTGTATTCTTTTCCTCCCTTCAAGTTCCAAGTTAGTTCAAGACTTGGTTTATGATTGCAAACATAATTTTTGTGGTGTCCTATTTACATTTGCATGCCCAACTCAAGGTCTCTTCTGAGCCTCTACTTCTTCAGCTGACAGGATTCCAAAAGATGCACCTATAGCCATCATGTTAGTTTTCTGCCCAAACTCTTTGAACTCCAGTGATCATGTGTTTGGGATCTTGATTTTCTTGATGCTGAATGTCATTGAAATAGGCTGGGACTGTAATGACTGCATTCGAGACAAACCTCCCTAGATAGGCTTACAAATTTACACTCCTCTTGTCTTTGTCAAGATGAATCCTTAATTCTGATATTGTAAATATTGGTTTCCATAACAATACAAACATCAAAAATGTCTCCTATCCTTGTTTCACTTCTCTCTACAGGAGTACTACTGACATGTGGACAATTATTCCATCAGACATGTTTGACCCATCCACTATCCCTCCTTTGGTCCTTGTATTACTGTGCTATCACCCTCCTTGCATGTGCACTACATGGATTCTGCAGAGGACTTTTCCAGGAGATCAGAAACTGTGATATCATATGTTGTTACCTTTCTCATGCATTCAAATTCACCTATCAAACTAGAGCCATTCTAATAATACATTTTCTTACACTTCAGGAAGTATGGTCTCATGCCAGTATAGTTGATATGTTTCATAATGTATTACCAACATATATTGAATTGGGATAGCTCCCTTGGTTATCCAATTTTTGTCTTAAACAAAAATGTGGGTAATAATAACTCTAGGCTCTGTTGAAACCACTTATACTAGATTATGTTATTTACCTTTAGATATGTAAGATGAATGATTATCTCTCTGGTCTGCATTAAGATGATTTTTGTGGAAAAATTGGGTGCCTTCACCTCATTTGTGAGTTTAAGCCTAGCCAGATGTTGCATAGAGTGTTTTAGTTGCCTTTCCTAATCACACACATTCCAATATATCAGGACAAAGTAAATAAACCAACTTACTTCACCAAGCATCATCCAAGATCTCTACCATAAGCATCCATGAAAAGATATCACACACATTCCAATTACACCCAAGAAAAGTCACTCAACTCTTCCATCCATAGCCAAATTGTAAGAGAGAAAATTCACAGAAATTTTAGACCTTCTAAGATATTTCTCCCCTAAATCCAACCGTGAGAAAATGAAAGGAAAGTACCTATATGTATAGATGAGGTTCTCAATTTCCCTCGTAGTGAAATATTATTTTTCTAATCTAAAATCCCTAATTCGAGCTTAAGGAGGCGCAAAGGCCCTCTTGTACAATTAATTAACAAAGATTACATGAATTTATGGGAATTCATGCCACATTTACAATGATCAAGGGGAATGAGCCCTCACAAAGTGCCCATCTCCATAAATGAAGGGGATGAAGAGCTTTTTGGCATGGCATCCAGCCTCCCAAGGCCCATCAACATCATAGCTTATCTAATACGTCTTTAAATGTGCCCACCAAAAGCCTCTAAAGTGGGTAGACAACCCAAAAATTCTCCTCCAAGGTGTGGTTACAACGGCTCACAATGCCATTGACCAAGTGGGAGAGGGGGACCTTCAATTTCCCCCAGAGCTGTAACAAATCCTCCACTAAACAAGGGAGTTCCTCCTCCAAATGTCTTTCAAAGTGGGCACTAAACCCTTTTTCTCTGATATAGGCTCGTGTACCTCTAATAAATGAGCCTTCAAAGGGTGTATAGACCTTCAAACTATTAATTATAAGGGTCACAAAGCGTTATGAAGTGGGAAAATGGCTCACAAAGAAAGGCAAAGGAATGACCAAAGGGAAAACTACACCTCCAAGATTCCTCCAAGTGTAGAGTGCTTCAAAGTGAACTCATCTGGCTCCTTTAAAGGTGGGAAAAATCATCCTCTATGTCATCATAAGCTGGGTTGAGCAACCCATTTCTGCCATGTGTCTATTGTGCAAATAAATGGGCTCTTCAATAGGCAATCCCCCATAGGATGAGAACATTTCTCTTAGCAATGGTCACAAGACTTTACACGCACTGGTCAGCCCATCATAAATTTCATTTCGCATGTGTACAAATAATTTTAAATAAAGGTTGGTTCCAACAACAAAAGCTGATTTTGGCCCAAATTTAGGTTCCCCGCCTTCTTTAATTTTTTTTTTAATTCCAGCATGCATACTTATATATATTATACACCGAAGAGATACCTTACACCAATTAATTATCTTGGGCAAATTTTGCTGTGAAATTAGTCTCTGTTCTCTGCATTCTTCTCCTCCCTTCAGGTTAAAGTTAGTTCAAGACTTATTTTCTGATTGCAGGAAGACTTTCTGTGGTGTCCTATTTACATTTTCATGCCCAGCTCAAGGTCTCTTCTGAGCCTCTACTTCTGTAGCTGACAGGGTTCCAAAAGATGCATCTATAGCCATCATGTTAGCTATCTGCCCAAATTATTTGAACTCCAGTGATCATGTGTTTGGGAGCTTGAGTTGCTTGATGATGAGTGTCATTGAAATAGGATGGGACTGTAATGACTGCATTTGAGACAGACCTCCCTGGATAGGCTTACAAATTTAGACTCCTCTCGTCTTTGTCAAGATGAATCCTTAATTCTAACATTGCGAATACTGGTTTCCATAAAAATATAAACCTCAGAAAGGTCTCTTATCCTTGTTTAACTGCTCTCTATAGGAGTACTACTGACATGTGATCAGTTCTTCTATCAGACAGGTTTGACCCATCCACTATCCCTCCTCTAGTCCTTGTATTACTGTGCTATCACCCTCCTTGCCTGTGCACTATATGGATTCTGCAGAGGACTCTTCCAGGAGATTAGAGGCTATGATATCATCTGTTGTTACCTTTCTCATGCATTCATATTCACCTATCAATTTAAAGCCATTCTAATAATACATTTCCTCACTCTTCAATAAGTATGGTCCCATGCCAGTATAGTTGATATGTTTCATAATGTATTACCAACATATATTGAATTGGGATAGCTCCCCTGGTTATCCCATTTTTTTCTTAAACAAAAATGTGGGTAAAATTACCTCTAGGCTCTGTTGAAACCACGTATACTAGATTCTGATATTTACCTTTAGATATGTAAGATTCTCACTAGTCTGCATTAAGATGATTGTTGTGGAAAAAGTGGGTGGCTTCACCTCATTCGTGAGTTTAAGCCTGGACAAATGTTGCATAGAGTGTTTTAGTTTCCTTTCCTTTTGCAAAGTTGCTAATTGACATGTCTGAGAAAATAACTTTGTAATAAAATAAATATAAGGCCCAAGATCTTGCATGAAATATAATGCCACAATTTTCTTGGATCCATTTCAACCACCATCAGGACATAATTAAATTGGCTTTTAGCAAGCATTTTTTATTGTAGATTTAAAACAAACTTTTTCTTTCCATATGAGCTTTCATAAAATTTGGTTCTACCAACTATAGTTTGCTTCATAAAGTTTTACAACAATTAATTCTATAGTGGCTACATTCCAACAAGAAACACGTTCAAAATCATTAATTTGTTGAAGCTATAGGCCCTACTAATTTATTTAGATAGGTTTCACTTTTATTTGACTCATTACTGTATCTTAAATCAGTGGGGTTGGCTAAGAAACATAGAGATTTTATTCCTTCTGGTGCCCTAATCCTTTAAATGGTTAAAATGAGTCCATGGCTTCTGGGAAGGATGCCAAAAATAGAAATGAATAGCCACCTTTGACTCTACCCTGTTTGATTGTGTGGTTGTTGCTTTCTCCATTTGTGTCCAAACCTGTTGTTACTGGATATCCTGAGTGTTGTGTCTATCCTTCCTTCCATTCCATTCTATTTGCTTCATGTAATTGAATGTGTCACTTTTGAATGTTTCTCCCTTTGAGTCAATATGAGCCTGAGTCCTCCATCTCCCATCTCCACTTGATTATGTTGGTTGGTTGCCTGGTATGCAGTGAACAATTTTGGAGTATCAATCAGTTCCCTGTTGGGACTTCCAGCTAGTACAACTGTGAGAATTGACCCTTGCATTGGTACATCAACAACATTTAAGTAGAAGAAATGTTGCATCATCTAGGATAACATGCACTGGGAGGATGAGTTATCTGCGTTCTTTCTTATACAATAGAATATTCACAATCATATATGATCTAAACTAAGTTCCAACTAGAAGTGTATTTTATGTATGCATTTGTAGTTTTAACTTTGAAAATGCTTTCGAAACTAAATGAACTACACTTTACCTCTTGAAATCGGTAATTTTAAGGCATGGTTCTTCCCATCTTAATTTTATTGTTGCTAATAAGTGGTGACTTTTAGTAACTTTTATGAATGGATAGGTTATACAGTCAGTTATAAAGGGAGATCTAGTGACTGAAGTGCATCAAAAATTTTCCCCATGGGCATCACAGGTTTGTTTCGAAACTGCAATCATTTAGAATCTTAAATATATAAATTGTGTCATTATGGATCCATTGTGATGTTGGTAAATCATAGGAAATTGTAATATTGGAGAAATGATTTAAATGGTTTTGCAACTTTTAGCTAGATCTACATTCAAATAGAGCAATAATTGAAAGTATAATTTCTCAATGGAAAGAAATTAGCAATTTATAGCTATAAAATATAAAACTAGGATTTTCCTTAATGTAAATGTCAATACTTAGAACACTAATTTTTCTGAGTTGTGGGCTTCATTATCTTCAGTGGGCATTCTTCTTTTTTGATTTGTAGAATCCATGGTCTCTCAAAGTGAATTTTTCTCTGCTCCTAATCCAAAATCAGACAGGCAGGGTTGTCAATCACTTTTTCCCCTTGAATAAATCCCAAGGGGTTTGATTGGAGAGTTTATGAATGCTACAACTGTTGCGGAAAATAATCCTCACTTCAAAGCATGCTAGTTCTAGGGCATGTCTAGGATAATTGGTTGATCCAGACTCCAAAATCTGTCACTTAACCTTCCAAATTAGTGAATCGGAAACATGTATCTAGTCTTAAATCCTTAAAAATATGCAATAAATCTACCAACATGTTGATTAAATTTTGACTGATCTGCGAGAATAACAATTAAATATGTGATAAATAAATTAAAATCAATGAATGCAACGAGTAAATTGTCCATATATTTGAATTTTTTTTGCAAGGATATGTGTTGGGGGAGAGTGATGGGGAACAAGAATGGCAGTAGGAGACACAGGGTGTGATGGGTAGGGAGGATGTATTGATGTGAATGGCAGCAAGGGAGATTGATATGGATATTGTGCAGATGCACAGGTCTAGGAGAAAGGGCATAGGCAGAGTTTCACTAAAATGAGGAAAGTTGTTGCCTCGGCAATAGTGGAGACACTTCCCTATTCTACTGGCCTTATCACCTTGTGAAGGATTTGAGATAACAGTCCCATTGAATTATTTTGTTCATTTGTGGACATTGAAAATTTGTTTTCTTTATTTCCACATGTGCAGTAGAAAACACTAGTTTGGGATTAAATTCAAAAGCAAAAATTAGGGCAGATAATTGGTGTGAGATGAGGAAATCATGAAAGTGAAGAAGCACAAAACTCAATGTTGCATAATTTCCAACTTAAAAATAAGGTATTCAAACTACATTCCAACACTTTTGGGATCAACCTCTTTCATTGTTAGTTGTTGGTTGGTTTTCCATGTCTTAATCTTGCAATTTTGTTGGACATAAATGCATTTTGTACTCAATAAAATATTCGAAATATTATAGTTCCACCGCCTACTCATGAATGTGGTTGCATTAAATAACGTGTTTAAAGTACAATTAGAGATTCATTGTCAAAAATTCATTTTTCATCTCCAATATTCCAAATTATGATGGTTCACAGGTTGTGTTCACTTGCTACTGCTTCCTATACAATATTCTACCATCCCAAAAACTAGAATATTCACTTCCTATGCATCCATCTGTAGAGTTTTCTCTTTCCTAAACAATGGATTCTTCCTCAACATTAACTTATAATGGATAGCATGTTAAGATGTGGAAAGGGTGAATAGGGATTATGTATCAAGTAACTAGCATTTTTATGTGAATGCATGTGTCTGTTTGCACTGGTATTTTACTATTTTTACGTCAATTGTGCCCATGTACATGTCTATATGTATGTATCCAGACAAATTGTACAACAAGAACATACCAAAATAGGAAAATATAGCTTATAGATACTGAACAGATAGTCAACGATGGAAGTGTTCCTCTTAAGGAACAGGTAGATATTTATGTTTGTCTGAAGTGATGCCATTATTAACCGTTGAGTGTTGACATTTAAGATTTAAGAAGTTAAACATTTAGTAGAAACTGTGTGCCGCATGTGGTGCATGACCATAGTCACTCTTGCTGATTGCTGCAGAGTCCAGACCACCTATTGTCCCTTACTAGTTTTGTAATGCAAATTCTAACTATATATCAAGTATTGTGTACCTTTGTAAACTTTTTCTTAACAGTGGGAGGGAATAAACAATAATTTTGTCATCCTTTTTGTAGCTTAATAAATTATAGCTTCACAAAAGAAAGAATAATAACCATCATGTATCATATGAAAACTTAAAATCTACCTACACCAGATGTACCATTAATGAGAAAATAAGACACAAGCATCTGCATTGAAATGTTCTGATGTAACCGTTGAATACCTACCAGTAAAATACATGGCTTATTCAACTCCATCACCATGGTGGACATCAATATTAACATCTAGAACTCTGGCATGATGTTTAAGCAACTCCAAAATTCCAAGCACAAAGTCATTAATATAACAGAAACCTGATGCCTCACACTTTTTAGCATGGTGAAGACCACTAGACCAATTGATTGCAATATAAAAAATATGGTTTTTCAGTTGATGAGCATCATCTTCTTATGAATCAAAGGATATCATCCTTATTAGGCCTCATAACATATATTTATAGTAGCTTGGAGATCCTTAATTTGTGCCAAAATCTTTTGACTAGTCAAATTCTTATAGTTTTGGGTAGATGTAGGAACTTGTATTTTCTCGCTTGAGAGGCAATCAACTTAGAGGGATGATTCCTGAATTTCCAGTTTCTTTTATGATTTTCTTTAATGTTAGTGGAAACAAATTATCTAGCAACATTTCAACATGCTCGAATAATAACTTCACCAAACCACCACTGCTTTCAATAAATGACTTTTTCGATAGTTCGCAAGCTCAGGTCACCTTTGCTGCTCTTTATTCATCTCTCATTATGTGTGGTCTTGGGGAAGCAATCTAGATACTTACATTCTATCTAGTCTCTTTATGTGTGGTCTTTGGGGAAGCAATCTAGTCACTTCCATTGTATCTAAGGGTCTGACGGTGCTTCATGATTTGAAACAGTAACAACTTCACTGGTTTTCTTTCTCCACCACTAATAGATGAAGGGATAATGAAAGAACAACCATCTTATGGATTATTATTAAATGACAACCAAATTTTAGGGAATATTTATTGCTCCCTTTTTTATTCATCATAGAGATTTCAGAGCTTTGACTTGAATTTCAAGGCAATCAAATATCAAGGGAAATTCCTACAGAGGTACTAGGGAATTATAAATCATTTAAGTGCTTAGAGACCTCACATAATCAAATTAAAGGACCAATATCATTCACCCTTGGGAATATAACATCGTGAACGCCCTCTGCCATATGCTATGAGTGCTCTAGCATATATTCCACCATTCACATAGCTTCTAACAATTGACATGTGGGAACTCATACATTTGCCCATTATATAAAACTCAAGAACTTTTTAGCTTTGGATTCCTCAAAAGTTATAAATTGTTAACCCACTAGTTGAGTAATAATGTAAAATTAAAGTGTTACCCAGTTCAGTAACAATGCAAACTATTGACTGTTAAATATTGACTGTTTTAGAATTTGGCAGTTACATCAATATGTTGTTAATGCTTACATGAGATTCACAATGAATGGAAGACCTGCCAATGAATGGAAAATTAGTTAAGCAGCATCCGCACATGGAAAATTCATAGCGCTTTCATGGGTTTGAATACTAAAGCTTATTTATATCTATAATCACAAAGATATGTTACATTTTTCTAGCAAGAAGGAATTCTTCTTGTCACAATCAGTGTTATCAGAACCAGACGAACCAGATCAGAACTGGCCAGTCTATACAAATTCACACTGGAAAGAGAGTGAACAGGACTGATAGACCAGTTTCATCCCAAACTAGCTGGATCGACCAATTTGGCCATCAGTTTTGATTTGGAATTGCCTTCAGAACCAAGTCATAGTGGTGCACCATCATACCTGTAACCTAAGTAAATGAAAATATGCAATAAAATAGGAGAAAAAGGCCTTTAGGCTTTGATGCTATATGCATGTGCAAAACTTTGCATATTTGGTGTCTAAAAGTTTGGATTTACATTGAATTCTCTCTCTCTCTCTCTCTCACACACACACACACTATATATATATATATATATATATGATTACACATTTATGTATTTTTAATCAGCATAGTTGTCCAGCTGGTTCTGGTCCAGTCCCAGTCTGGCCCTTAGCCAGTTCCAGTTCCGGTTTCGACAATATTGATCACAACAGGTTTGTAAATGCCAAATATAGCATCACAGCAGCAATAGAACCATATAAACGCCTAAATCCCTTCCATCAAGTCACCATAACTTATGATATACAGTTCCAAATTTCACAAATGAATACCAAAAGAATTTGCACTTACATTGAAATGATAGAATCAAATGAAATGCCAATATCTCGCCCGATGATTGGAGACAACAATCAATTGCTAAATGAAATCTCCACAAGTACCATCATTTTGTGTATTAGAATCAATGACTTTAGGGAATGCTACTAGAAAGTGATGCATGGATCAAAACCTAGAACACAGATAAACCTGGGAATGATGTAAGAAGTGGAAAACCCTTAATGCAGTGGCATATTCGAGTCTAAAACTTGAATGACCACAATAATTGCATAAAAATTTCTGATTATGTCACTGCAAGCATATGGCTATTGACTATTTCGATCATTTTCTAAGGTTGTATGGTGATATTCACAACTCCAATGGCAAGCATCTTACCAATGGTGTAACATTGTATGTAATTCTATTGTTCTTCTATATCATTCATTATAAAGTTTGTTTGAGGAAAATACCCAACTTCTTTCATCTGCCCAGCTAAATTTTGCAACATGGCATAGATCTCCTGTATTTGTGGGTGTGATCTATCTCCTACAGGGAATACGTGTGCCCTGCTCTTTATCTCAATCCAACTGCATCCAGGTTCCTTCTTTATACCTCTGTCTTTCATTGCTTTCCTCAACTTTAACATGTCCTGCCACTTACCAGCTGTAGCATAAATATTTGACAACATGACATAATTTCCAGCATTTTGTGGATCTAACTCAAAAAGGTGTTCTGCTGCAACTTTTCCTAGCTCCATATTGCCATGGACTTGGCATGCACCAAGTAAGGCCCCCCAAACAGTGACATTAGGTTTAAATGACATGTTTTGATAAAATCATATGCCTCATCCAAACACCCGGCATGGCCAAGGAGGTCAACCATACAGGCATAATGCCCTACTCTTGGTGGAATGCAGTGATCTCGAGTCATGGTATTGAAATAATGCCAACCTTCATTCACTAGAACTGAATGGCTGCAAGCAGTCAGGACAACCAAGAAGGTGACATCATCAGGCTTCAAACCTAATCACTTAATTTCTTCAAAGAGTTAGAGAACCTCTTTGCCAAATCTGTGCTTGCCATGGGCTGTAACAATCACAATCCATAATACCACATCCCTCGAGGATATAAAGTCAAACACTTGTCGTGCCTCCTTTATGCTCCCACATTTAGCATACATGTCGACAAGGGCACTGCCTAATACAACATCTGATACAAAGTCATTGGTAGTACGAAATGTGACCTTGTTGGGCTTGATGCAAAACCAAGGCATTTTACAAAAGATACTTAGGGCTTCCTTACAATTCCCTTGCTCCACATAACCTGCAATAATGGTAGTCCAAGACACCAAATCTCTAAGAGAAATTTCATCAAATACTCGGCATGCATCCTTGATGCATTTGCATTTTTTATACATGTCAACAAGAGCAGCCATGATAACAACATTAAACCTAAACCCACTTCTGATAAGTTAGGCATGGACTTGCTTCCCAAGTTCAAGTGCTACTAATCTAGAACATACCTTGAGAACACTTCCAAGAGAAAACTCATCTAGTGTCATGATTGCCTCTCCCATTTGTGCAAAAAGACTTAGAACCTCCTCCTCCAACCCACGCCAATAGTATTCTGCAAGCAGAGCATTCCATGAGATGGAATTTCGCTTCAGCATTTTGTCAAACAATTGGCGTGCATCCTCCAGATTCCCACACTTCGCATAAAAAATGACAAGTTTTGTGTTCAGAAAAATGTTTGGTTCAAATACATCTTTGATCATGCGGGCATGAAATCCCTTTCCCTCTGCAACCTTTTTCTCATAAACACAGTCCTGAAATAGGCGACAATACGTATAGGAGTCTGTCCAAATGCCTCTTTGATGACCAATGTACAAAACATTCAAAGTTCCATTCATTGGCAGCTCTTTTAAGGAACTCCCTCACTCATGAGATTAACAAGGATCTGGGCAATTTCCATGAGCATTATGTACTTGTGTTCACAAATCTGTTGGACTACACCCCTGGAAAATATTATATTGATTCTGAGCCTACTAGTGGTTTATCAAACAATGAAAAATTGGAGCTGCACATTTGGGGAATTGTTATAGACTTAGTTTCATTTCCCTGTTTCCAAATATTTTAGATGGAGTTATCCAAATAGATATTGGAAAACAATCCATGCTTGAAATGCTAGATGTTTTAAGGAACTCTCTCACTCATGAGATTCACAAGGAATTGGGAAATATCCATGAGCATTATGTACTTGTGTTCAAAAATCCGCTGGACTACACCCCTGGAAAAAATTATATTGATTCTAAGATCAAACAGTGAAAAATTGGAGCTGCACAGTTGGGGAATTATTCTAGACATAGTTTCATTTCCCTGTTTCCAAATATTTTATATGGAGTTATCCCAATAGAGATTGGCAAACAATCCATGCTTGAAATGCTATAAGTTTTAAGGAGCTCCCTCACTCATGAGATTCACAAGGAGCTGGGCAATTTCCATGAGAATTATGTACTTGTGTTCACAAATCCACTGGACTACACCCCTGGAAAAAATTATATTGATTCTGAGCCTACTAGTGGTTTATCAAACAGTAAAAAATTGGAGCTCAACTATTTTCAAGGAGATATTCCTACCGATCTTATCACACTTCCTCGTGTTAAGATTGTTTGGGCTCTACAAACAACTCAAAATGGAACCTTCCCTGAGGGTTGGGGTGAATGTAGTAGCTTGGAGATCCTTAATTTGTGTCAAAATCTTTTGACTAGTCAAATTCTTATAGTTTTGGGTAGATGCAGGCACTTGTATTTTCTCTCTTGAGAGGCAATCAACTTAGAGGGATGATTCCTGAATTTCCAGTTTCTTTTATGCTTTTATTTAATGTTAGTGGAAACAAATTATCTAGCAACATTTCAGCTTGCTCGAATAATAGCTTCACCAAACCACCACTGCTTTCAATAAATCATACATTTGCTCATTATATAAATCTCAACAACTTTTTAGCTTTGGATTCCTCAAAAGTTGTAAATTGTTAACCCATTAGTTGATTAATAATGTAAAATTAAAGTGTTACCCAATTCAGTAACAATGCAAACTGTTGACTGTTAAATATTGACTGTTTTAGAATTTGGCAGTCACATCAATATGTTGTTAATGCTTACATTTTTTTAAGTGATAGCCCTTGAAGAATGGCGAACGAAAAATCTTGAAGAAGCTAAGAAACGTGAAGAAATGAAAGCCAGTGTGAATTCCTCCAGAGAAGCCAAATACACTGGGATGCATTTTTTCTATTCAGCTTATGTGTGACTTCAACTGATGGCTTGTCCGTTAGTTGTGATGGCATAGTATTGTTTTGTGACATCAGGTTCCTTTCCTCCCTGCTCCTTTTGGTCCACAGCTCCCAAATTTGGGCGTGTGTTTATACATTATGTATTGGGGTTCCCATGAACATAGATGGTGGAAAAAGTATTGGAGACTCACTAGGGCCATGTGTTGGAGGAAGCTAGATTCTCATTACCTCCTGAAGCTTCAAGTGAGGATAGTGGAAAGATGCTAGAGGATGGACCTGAGATCAATAATCAATATATGGGAAATATTAGTTTGGTGTTTTTGCTTTTGTTTTCTTGGGATTTTGACTAACAGGTTAGCATCACCAAATTATTTTGTCCTATTCACTGCATTATGTCTTGAGAGCGTGTTTTACAAAGTATTCATATAGTAGTCTTATCTATTTCTAAGTTTATGACTTGAGGATTATGGTTTCCTGACAATTTCTCTAGGTTTCTTTTTTCAGCATATTTAAGGTTATTGTTATGTTGCTAAATTTAACAATTTGATTACTTACATGCGGGAGAATGGAATTTAGCATTTTGTAGTGAAGAACTGTTAAAATTCAAAGTATTTTGTTTTAACATCTATTTTCTTTTCCACCTTTTCCCAGGTGTGTTATTTTTGAATGAGTTATATTGTTTCTTTGTTCAATTTGTCCAAGGGCAACAAGGGTTTAGAGAATCCTACCTTAAAATGGTGCAATTAAAGCCTGATGCATAGTTTGATATTATTTCTGCAGAAGATGGAATCATACCTGGCAGACCACTTCCTTCTAAATGCCATGCAAAACCACATATAGACTATGACAGAGCGACAGTTAAATGGGGTCTGATGCACCATAAAGAAAGTGCTATAGGTTGTTGTCAGGCTTTCTTAGACCAATCAAAAGGTGAAAAGAAGTGTAACATTTGGGTTTACCGCCCATTTGAACCTGGTTGCTATTTTCCAGATATATATCAGCACAAGCATCAAGAATGATGGCTAAAGCAGGTAGAATTCTCATGCTTCCTCCAGAACTCTAGCTATAAATTTTAAAATTGTATATTTATTTTTAAAATTGCAATATGTTAAAACATATTAACATGAATTTTTATTTTGTTTAAAATTATGCAAATTCACAACATATATATGTAAAGGGAGAAAAACAGAAAAGGAAAAAGAAGAACCTATGTTTTCATTTAAAACAAAAATCCAATACATATTCATATTAAGCTTAGATCCAAACATAAAAGGTCAAAACATCTAGCCCCATTGGAAAATTTTCCACATAAAAAGACACCAAATACTGCCTGAAACATGGATGCTGAGTGAGCTATTATCAAATGGCTATCATATAAACCACAAAATTGAAATTTTGTGTTTGTTCTTATTCAATTTTGAGTTTATTTCAAGACTACTACAGTCTATGGTCATGTGCGATTATGAATTATATGTTGAGAATTTAAGGGCTATAGATTAATACAAATTCTCTTCTTGATAACTACTTGTGAGCTTGCTGAGTTAATCCTTCATCATGTCAATTATCAAAGTGCTTATACAAATGTAGAGACAAAATTGATCTTTCTTGTAACTGAGTATTTTGCAATATAGTTAGGAAGGTAAATCTCTTATTTACCTTCCTTACTTGAGGTTTCTAAATTTTACAATTCTTTCCTCAGAGATAACTTAATCATATCCTTTAGTCAATATCTCAATCTTCCAGTTACTTCAGCAATTACTAACCTTTAGCTGCTTCTGTAGAATACGTCCTTCAGTTACCTTGTAATTTGTATCATTCAATTCTTCCTTTAGATAAGTCTGCAATCAAAACTGTTCTTGTATTTGCTATCTTTCAAACGCTGTCACCTTCAAACTTATATGTAGACAATCTTGTCCTTAGATCTGATTTGTTATACCTTCAAACTAATACGTAGACAATCTTGTCCTTAGATCTGATTTGTTATACCTTCAAACTAATACGCAATTCCTGTTCTTTCTTCCACCTTTTGTTAACTTCAAATTTGACTGTAATTGTTACTTAAATATCTGCAGTACATCAGAGACAGATCCACAAATTTGTTCTTTCTTTTAATGTGTTCTACCCCAGACGTTAACTTAATCTTTGCTCCATTCTTTACACTATATTGCCTGAGTAGAATCCACAAAAATTTCTTCTTTTGCACGTTGTATAAACTCAGTATCATCCGAAAATATGTTCTCTTAACCACAACATATGTAGGGTTTATATAGTAGTTCTGGCCAAGTAATTAAGCATACCTTATAGCCATTAAGTAGGTCGACTTTAACATTTGTTTGTAGGCCAAATTCATAGGCATATCTTCAACGTTTTTAATCCATTCTTCTGCAACGTCCTGGAGGGTATTCTTCACGCCTTTTACATGACTCTTAATTACACTTATGTACCTAATAGACATCAAGAAGAAGTCTATAGACCTATACTAAGAATCTTGCTCATGAAACCCATGAAACAAGTAAACCAAAAATTCATTTTATTATTATTGACTTCATCTTTACATAAGTACATAATTACATAGTCATAATGAAGACCTACCTAGTTACACTCTTCGACACTCCCTCTTAACTAGGGAGGTATTCATACAGGGACTCGGAAACAGAAGAACCTTATAAGAAAAATCGAATTGGTAATCGCATCTGTATAACATTATATCAACCAACATTGTACTAGTGCAAGGCCTTGACTAATAGCCCCATCTCTTTAACGAGACAATGGGCTTCAATGCTGGCGAGACACATGACTTATAGACACTTTCGTCATTGTCTCTCCAAGGTACATACTCCACCTGGGTGTTCCCAAAGTACGACCTTCTTGGACTATTCTTCTCTTGGGTAGCTAGCCTTCAAAGAATATCGGTCCCCGACTAATCTTATCTTGAATTTCCGATCACATTCTCAAAGAGTATCGAATGCCAGATGATTACCCAATCCTCCATTCTGTCTTCCCAAGACCAGAATGATGTGTCTATCTCTCTCTCCCAGGGAGGACCTATTCCACAAGGGAATGTACTCATTCTTATACAAAGAATGTACCTAAGCTCATCCTTAGGAATTACCAAGTTTCTTCCAAGTAAGAAACTTATCATCAGGCTCCCTCTTAACCAGGGACCTACAACAACAATGGTGAGACACCCAGCTGCTCATGAAGAATTCCTGTCCTTGATGTCATGGATTTCGGTATTGAGGAATCTCCATCTTTTAGCTTCATAGGGCATAGATCATTCATCACTTCCATCCCGAGGCTTGTCAGCTATCAGAGTGATTCAACAGACTTCCTAATCTGGTCCACTATTGTGCCATGTTGCTTTATTTCGACTCATCTCCCAGGATCATATATCCTTTCTTATGATTAGCAACCCTGCACAAATTCATCTAGATAAACATTTACATATGAATCTTTTAAAACAAAAGTTACCTCAGTGATGATCTTTCCCCTTGACATCTTCCTGTAAGCATCGGCATCATCCATACAGATTGACACATCTCCTAATTATATGTCTTTCCAAGGGTCTTCTTCTTTGCCAGACTTCCATCAGAGTCTACATATCTTTCCAGGAGATCACCTAGTCACATCTTATTTCCTTCTGGATGATAACTGCCTCTTGACAGGTTGCATTTCATGATCTCTTCCTCTCTGCACATTCTTGATTCCAAGGAACGTACAAATTTCCTAGTTTCTCGTTCATATACAACCACCTCATATTCCATGAGGACATTGATTTCGTTTGTCCGTGCATTTGAGAGATAGTTCTCCATAGATCATACTTCTAAGTATAGAAGTCCATTACCTGCAACCGCATGACATGACTACAAAACATTTAATGTCAGCATATGTATATATATATATATCTCATACCTTTTTCCCTTGAGTCATCCTGTAGCAATTTCTCAAGAATGAAGAGCTTCATTTCCTTGGCTTGCTTCATCAATATGTCATCACATTCAGAAATATGTTTCCATGATGACCCTTGTTTTTGATGACTACTTTACATTAGTAATGTTTGTCAGAGAGGTTTTATTGGCGCTGATTCACCGGGAGTTCTTGCCATGCTTAGATCAAGATGCTTTTTTGTAATGTCCAAAAGTCTTCCACTTTTTCTAAACTTTCATTTTTCCTGCTTGTCCATCTTATCATCTCTTTCAGATCTCATAGTTGAGATCTTATGAAGATATCCCTTCAATCTTTGATACCATCAATTTTGTGTAAATCAGGTCTAAGTGTCATGATCTTCTTTATAGCATTGAATGGTTCTTTCAACTTATCATATATTCTCTTGATGTCTCCAATCCTGTTATATAGGGATGTAAGGACTTTGACTGATTTCAGAAGAATCCTTGAGCCCTTCTATCCTTTTCCATGTATTTAGATGAATCTTGACCTTCGGAGATTTTTCATGACTTTACTTTCTTCAAGGATTGTGACTATCCTCCTTATGCAAGGAATCTTGGTAACCCCACCAGCCTACAGATTTCCCTACAAAAACAAAGTCATTATACCAAATTTGATTACAGAATAAAAGATACTTACTTGACAAGTGAAGATAAAATCCTTAGCTTGGTCGCCTTGATGGTGGTTGATAAAAGATATATTAGTGTTCTTTCTTTTAGTTGGTTCTTGCACTGTCAACTTCATAGGAAAGAGTTCAGATTCTTTCAAACTCAATGTAAGAAGCTATTCCGAGATCCTCGAATGTACTATTTCACTGTGTATACATATTACTGTTTTGACCTTATTTTGTGCTTTGACTGTAAATACTTCTTGTACATGTCTCTGACTTTTGTTGACCATTTCTGTGAGACCCTATGTGATACCATCAAACTGAAATGACATACTTCTCATCAAGCTGTGATGGCACCGAATGAGTGAGATGTTTCTCACTGTGGTAGCACGAAACAATGATAGATTTTTCACTGTGGTAGTTCCAAATTTTAGTGTCATACTTATCATGTGATTGATTATACCGAGATTGTAGTTGACCTGTGATTATAACACTGAAGATCTTCACCGTAATACAGATTATACTAATATTTTTTTGTCACACCGAGCCTTAACTGTAAATACACCTTTATAACTCTTTCTCCTCACTAATGTGGTATCGAAATAATATTATAAGAGTAGTACTAAATTGAGGTAGAGGTAATTTCAACACTGTGATGTCATTGAGACTGAAATGTTACCGAGATTTTGAGGTATTTCTCAAGAAGAAAATTTCAAGACAGTCTAGTCACAATTTTAATGCCTGATCAATTTTGTGGTTTATTTGTGATATTTCATGTTGACAAGTGAATGGTTGGTTAGTTTTTAGCTCGTGATCACATTTTTTGGTTCGTGAAGCTCAAGCACTTTATAACAAAAATAGGCAAAGTCAAACAACACAAATGGTCCTCTAGCTCTCTTTTCATTTGCTGATATTATAATGAAGTTTTATTAGAGGCATTTTTTGTTTGTTTGTTTTGGTTAGAAAAGGGTTTTCTCTTGGTTTTATGTGATTTTCAATTTATCGTATGTAGCATGTTAAGAAATGGGAAATAATAACGTGACATTTATTTTGCAGAAATTGATGTTGAAGGAAAATTGCTTTGACATTGTTGATGTTAAGGTATATGTTGTGTAAACTATTTATAGTATAATTTATGTTATATTCTAGTGTTCATTGTCTTTCATTTCTTACACTGCATTGTATTTTCTTTTGTTTTCAGAAAATGAAATCAGTATTGATGGTAAGAAGCATGAATTGAAAAAAGAGAAGAGCAATAACATTGGAGCGACAAATGAAAAAAGAGAGAGGAGAACTGCTTTGGTGATACTCTTAGAGCCAATATCTCGCATAAGACACACATATAAAGATGGATGATCAAGTCTTCAGAGTTGGTGAATTCACCTGTAATGCCTTGACAACACAACGATAATGTTTTGAAGTGATGAAACACCATTTCATGTGTAAACTGTAGTCCAACTAATATTAAGTTGGAAACTCATATTGTAATACTTTAACATTTCATATAATATAATTTAAGTGGTTGAAATTATTTATAGTTGCACTTGATGTTGTTTAGTATTGTAATTAAAATATGTGACTTTGTGTTTTCATATTAGATGAACATGCACATTGTTTGACATTTTTTAAATCATACAAATTAATTTATGTTGATTAATAATGAACATAAATAAAATGAATATACGACTAAATTAGTCATTTATAATGATTATTAATGAAAGTAAATGAAATGAATATAAACTACTAAATTAGTCGTTTATATAATGAATAAATGGTTACTTCAAATGATAAATTTGTGACTACAAATAATGATTAAATTTTGCATATATACGACTATTAGTAGCTAATTTACAGTATCTTATAACACAACTAAAATTTAGTCACATTTCTTCGGTCAGTAATTGGTTTCAAAAGATGACTAAAATTTGCATATATATGACTATTAGGAGCTAATTTATAGTATCTTATAACACGACCGACATGTTGGTCATAGTTCTTTGGTCATTAATTGATTTTATCAGGTGATCATATAGTAATATATTTGTTGTATATTTGGTCATTAATTGTGACATTTAATGACCAAATCAAAGACCAAATCAATGAGCAAATGAATGACTAAATCAATGAGCAAATGAATGACTAAATCAGTGAAAAAATGAAAGATCAATTGAATGACTAAATTAGTGACCAATTCAGTGACTAAATCAATGAACAAATCAATGACCAAATATACAACTAGATAACAAAATTGAGATAACCAATTAATGACTAAGCTAAAAACAACCAAAATTTGGTCGCTTTATAAGATACTTTCAATTAGCTACTATTGGTCACCGACTAAAAAATAGTCGTTTATATGCAAATTTTAGTCGTTTTTTGAGTAACTAATTAGCCTTTTTGTACTAGTGACCACTGTCTTGTTTCTATTTGATGTTGCAGGAGGAGAGGTGAGATTCAATCCCATTACAAAATACAATGAATCTTCTAGAAGAATTTACGGCCATGAATGGAAACCTGAATCTCTGATATCCCCATTGCCATTGAGATTGTAAATAGTTTCTTAGTGCTCTTTATTTCTGCCCCTTTCCATGAGAGATGTCTTCAGAGCCATTATTATAGTTTAACCATAAAGAATACTAATAATGACCATATTCCCAACTCCAGACCTTGCTCATAGCCATTGGGCTTAAGCACAAGAAAAAAAATTTAGTGCACAAATTCATGACATTGATTTGATCCAGTTGTACAATACAAGTAAGTGATTTATAGTCCATTATGATAGTATTTTGATTCATGACGAAAGCACAATTTTGAAAAGTAAGTTGGAACCCGATTAGAAGCTAGAGGGAATTTTTGATGTTTTGACTCCCCAAATACCCAAAACTCTACAATCCCTGATGGATGAAAATATTGAGCCTTTTCATCACTTGCTTCTGTTTCTATTGTCGTTGTTAATTCTTCCAAAGAGGCTGAAGATTTTTAAGTAGCTTACAAAGATTGAAAAGTTTGCAGAGGAATTTTTTTTTTTTGTCCGTGGAAATATACACAGTGAAAACCTCATACTCTTGGTGTAGGTGTTAATTCTTCCAAAGAGATCGGATATTTTTCAGTAGCTTCCCAATATTGAAAAGTTTGTAGAGGAGTTTGTTGTTCTTTCCATGGAAATCTACATAGAGAAAAACTCGTACTCTTTGTGTAGGTGTTAATTCTTCCAAAGAGGTTGGAGATTTCCGAGTAGCTTCCCAAGATTGAAAATTTTGCAGAGTATTTTGTTGTTTTCTCCATGGAAATCGACACAGAGAAAACCTCATACTCTTGGTGCAGGGGGTTAAATTCTATCCTCCTAATTTTTGCAATAAAATTCAAAATACAAGTATATTTTTTAAAATGTGCCATTTAAAATGAATACCATGGTTGTTATAACATCAGTTCCATTTAAAATGAATACCATGTTCACCACAAAGACATATAACAACCTTTGTAAGCTTTGGACTGATGTCGAATACTTGCTTCAGTACATCATCTGTAATTTTCAGGCACTCCACTATAGTCAATTTTCGTAATTGACCTTGAGACATTTCAGAAAGTTTCAAGAGGGTATCGTTAGTGATCCTTTCACTTAGAGGATACTCCACATGTATATTTTTCCATAGACGAGGATCATCTTTCACTACAGCATGTAGAGACTTGCAAACTTTTTCAATTGACATAAGATCTTGTAGGCCCAAATACCAAAGGGAAAAATGGAGCCCATCATGGGATAGTGAAACAAGTTCCCATTTTGGACCAACCTAAGATCTATTTAATAGAACTCTCCCAAATTCAAAGTGGTGTTCCATCATAACACAAACTTCTAAAAAACATGATGAACCTTTTTTCACAACATTAAATGGAAAAGTAACCGAACCAGATTTTACTCCACCATTTTCTTCAAATTCATTGATATCTGTTTGGTTATATTGTACCAAGTCTCCCAAAACCATCAACAACCAAATTCCAATAGGCACGCCTATTACAAAATTAAGAGGACACTCATAACTATTTTCTGGAACAAGAAAAATTGCTCTAATTTCTTCAAGTTATTCACTAAGAGGTATGGGTTCAATGAAACAATGTTTAGGTAATTCCTGAACAATTTTCAAGGGACATGATATATTTGGATTGTCATCACAAAGTTTCTTCTTAACTCACTTTAAAAATTATGAATGCTCCAATCCAATTCATTCACAGGGGACCTTAGCAATAGAAACTATGGACTTTAGTCTTCAATCTGCTAAATATATGTGAACAGAAATTTAGTCCTGACATGAAAAATATCAACATATCACTGACAAAATTCAACTCAAGTTTGTGCGACTCTTGTTCTTCACCTATACCTAAAACGTAATTCCCCATTTATCTTAATGATTTGTCTAATTGTTACAGAAAGAATTATGGTGAATTTATTCTAGTATGATATGTATTTCAGCAACTTCCAGGTATCGAGTTGGCCCAAAACTTTTCTAAAATTGGAATTGAATATATATAAAGATAATAAAAGGCTATCATAAAGCTACTCTCTTCAAAATTACTTTCAATTTTTCCCAAGTATTCCTTGCCTAGGAAAAACAAATTTCCTAGGTAAAAATATGGAAAAATGGCATGAATGTGAATGAAAATAGGTAAGTGTATTACCACATCAGAGGATAGTTATGATCTAACCATGCAACACAAGGTGAAAGTGACCAAGATGTGATTATTTGACCACCTTGATGTTGGTTCATGAAGAACATTATGCACCACTAAAGCAACCTCCACTGATAATATAACCTTGCGAAGGCTATAATCATCATTCCAACCAAGAAAACCACATCATTATCAAGGATAATGACTATGCTAAACATCCAGGAAGATCATCACATGAAGGACTACTCTTCACGAAAAATAAGTGTGTGTCTGTGGTTCTTGAGCATCCTGCAAGTTACCCCTGAAATATGCATTTACCAATCATGCTAACATGAGGGGTAACAAAAAAAACCAATGTTACCAAGTGGACAACGGGAAGAACATGGCTGCAGGGGTTCTTGACCTGCAAAGAGAAAACCCAGTTCCAACCTTGAAAAATTGATGATATTTTTCTTCAAATAGGATAAATTATAGTCTTTGTTGAAATTTTTATTGACTGGTAGATCATATGTCTAGTTAGAGCCAAGGATAAAAACCCAATTCAAATGATCACATGGCCAATATACCTCCATGTCAAGCAAGAAATCACCACTGCAAAGGGAATCCCAATATCAAGAAACTCTAAATATGAAGGGAGGTGAGTTGGAATTTGAGATACACACACCAATACCAAACAATTTCAAGAAACAATATTGGATATTTAATCTGGGCTCCACATGTATCCCAATGAGCCAGTCCCATGAAAGGAACATTGGTCAGCATACCTTGTGTTGCCTACAAGGCACACCACAAACATTTACCCTTGTATTCTGTTAATTAACTGTGCTACAGCTAATGTACAGAGCCACCATTATCACACCATTAAATGCTTGGAAAAAAGTAGTTAATACTTCCAAAGGGTCAAAGGTTATGAAAATACAATGCATCGATTTGAATGTAGAAATTAAGTGAACCCAATTTTAAGCTACTGAGTGCTATTTACGATGGTAAAATAAGGAAGTATACAACATAATAAAGGTATGAAAAACTTTCAATATTTGAATCACCTATCATAATTATCCTTAACAAGCCCTTAGAAGAAGGAATAAATCCATTCAAAGAGAGGGTATCCTTGGCAAGATTAATAAGATCAAAAATAATTATTAATGTCCAGCAGATGACCATAAAAGTAGTTCAATAGGATTGTTTTAGGTACCAAAGAAAAATGAAACATCTTTAACTGCATCATACTAGAGTCTGGAAATAGTGAGGTGGTACCGAGGCATAAGGAGAGACTGCAAACCAGTCTTCTTTATAGCTTTATGTACTAACAAAGAAGTCACACTCCTGAAATAATTGGCATATGGTCTTAAGAATCTAATAAGGATTTACACAAGACTCTTTCCTCCGCACATGTATAGTAAGAAAGTCCAAATCTGTGCTCAAGTTCAATGTGGACTCTCGGGGTTTCATTATTCTTGTAACATCAAATTTCTTTGCGCTGTGATTTATGAAAGAAGCAGTAAAACTAGCACCTTTTCTTGAATCATAAATATGTTGGAGGTTTATTAAGTTACCAAAGGAATATTGAAATGACATCATGCACTCTTGTAGTCTAGTGCTTCAAGGAGTAGATACGAAATAATTCTTCAAATCCCATGTAAGATACGAAATAGGATGTAAGCTTTTCCCATATATTCATTAAATCTAATTGTGCATCCTTTCAGAGAAATTGTTTCTAACTTCTAGATGCTTCAGCTACACTATCTTTGGTAACCATAAGGAGGCGAGATAGGTCAACTCTGCTAACTGTGGAGGCTCCTGTGATGCACTCTTAAATATTAAATATGATTATTTCAAGACCCATGTCTTTTAGCAAGGTCAAAATATGAGCACAAGCTTTCTTCAGAACTAGAAAAATTCACTTCCATTCTCAATGTTTCCTAGTGGCTTCTGTAGCCTCGACCACTTCTAAAATAGTTCTTTATAGGAATCTGATAACCCGCGGAGGAGAATGGAAAAAGCATCCCGCAAGAGAGCCATTGAAGATCTGACCATCTCATCCGGATATTAATATATATACAATTCCAAAATAATCACCTTCAAACCTTAGCAGTTGTAACCCACTCATATCAACATAGCAATTACTGAAATCTTGAGGTTGTCAGTGATGTGCTACATATGCTACCAAGGCTCCTCCTCCTCCAAAGTCTATGCCCATTTCATATAGGTGATCCTGCATCATAAAAATTTTACTGTTGACCTCTACAAGACACTTTTTTTCCAAGTTATGGAGACTCAAAAATCCTCCCAACCCAGATCCATCCTTTATTCTTATGCCGTATAATCTTCTGCTATGATGAAAAGTGACTCCCCAATATTGAATTTTCTTTCTTTCTTTTGGTGATCCATTTTTTTTAAACAAAATTCTTAATTAAGATATATTATATATACTCATGAAAATAACTACAACTCTAGAATCCGAGATACAAGGTTATAGGTTTCAAAAAATGGGTAAGGATCTCAAATTTCCATGAAGTGCCCCCCTATCTATCATATTCATCCCATGAGACCGTAATGGGAGATTTAAAGAGACTCTTATCCTCTCCCTAACTATAAACACTCACTAACACAAAGGGGTATATCCTTTGCTATCTACATTACTTTTTAACACAGCACGTCTTCATACTATATTTTCCGAGCTACATTTGATGTGGCTACCTAAAATCGGTATAATCTATCCAAAATATGAAACAAAATGAACTCATGAAAATGTATATCTATCCAATGCTAGAGCTGAACTTCATACTACCAAAATGAAAAATAAAAGATATTGTCACATGACCCATAATCGAAGTGTTGATCACAGGGATTGACAAGAGACTTCTCCGTTTAAAGTTATTACACCCCATCTCACATGGCTAGATAACAAGATAAAGTTAATGTGAATTTTATAGAGAGAAATTTATAGATAGAACTATAGAGATAAAAATATATCTTTCTCCTCTTCTTTCAAGTGTGTCATAGCTAATTTTAAGCCTTGTTTGTATGTATGAAGGAAGTGCTTTAGATATTTTGCGTAATTCGTTTTCAAATAATCCAAAACATTTTTTCCACAAATTTTTGCACCAATAGATATCATAGACAAGGGAACACATCACGTGCATCCAAAATCGTCTAACTACTCTTCAAATCCCACTACAAGATGTGGCTTCAGTATGCACGCCAATAACGCTTTGGAGAATGTTTTGACAACTTTTAAATGGCCTACCTTCTAATTGTCGAGATGCTAAAATCATTGTTAATGTGGCTTGTCAAATTTTAAAAATGAAGCAACCTTCGTGTCCTTAGATGGTAAAAATTTAAAAATCATCATCGGGGCTTCTCAACCAAAATTAAGATTACCGTAATGAGAGTGCGTTGAAGGAAATATGTCTTTCACCAAAGGGAAAATAATGCATGCAATCGCTCACCATGATCCATGTCATACAAAAATTATGTGTTTGAAAACATGAAACATGGTAACCTGGACTTTGAACATCACCATGCCTTCATTGATGCTATATAGACTAACCCACTCACCAAACCCATAAAGTTTCTATGGTAAAGATGTTAAACAAATATTAGTCGCAACTTCTTTAGTAAAAAAAAAGTATGAACGATTGTAAAACAAAAAGCATATCTAATGAAAATTAAGATATGCTAGGCAAGTTGATGAGAAGCCACCGGTGTGCAATAATAGAATACAAATCAAGAAACGAGAGAAATTATGAACACATAAGAATACGTAATACCAAATGAAAGAGTTTCACTAGTGCCTCTTGAAGTTTCAACATTTTGGGGCAAATTCTACCTACATTTCCTTCAAAAATAAGCTTCTAAATTTTTTATTTTTTATCCTTTTATCTTTGTTTTTAAAGGAGAATAGGATTAAATTCATATGCAAACACATCCATTTAGTAAACTCAAATAAAAATTTTACGAGAAGCATAATTCCATTTCATGAAACCCATGCAATTACATTAACTAAATCTAACCGTTTGACATCGTTAATCATGCCAAATGAAAAAATTCTTTATCCAAAAAGTGCAACAACAAATTCATCTTCTCGTAATTTCTCAAATCATAAACCAAAAAAGAAAGAGATGCCAACCTTTTAAGCTTTGGAATGATGTCCAATAATTTATTCACTCCATCATCCCACTCTCAGCACTCCACTAAAGTCAATTTTCGTAAATCGACCATGATACATTTCAACAAGTTTTTGAGAGGGAAGCATCAAGCAGAGCCTTTCTCTTAGAGGACACTCCGCATGTACAATTTTCCACAGATTTAGATCATCCTTCATTACAGCATGCATATATCACAACTTTTTCAATTGGACAAGATCTATGCAGTTCGTACACCAAAGGAGAAATGAATCCCATCATGGCATTCTCTTTGTAATTATCCACCATTTCCCCTACCTTCCATACTCCCAAAATAGCCTCGGCTTGACCCTAAGAAATCTAGCAAGAATCATAATAAGCTAATGTATTTGTAGAAGGGATCTCCCCAAAGCATCTTGCATCGAATATTACTAGTGTCATCCCTATATTTTGAAAGGCTTCCTTCATAGAAGGATCTCCCAATGTGGCTTGAACCTCGAATATTACCCGTGTCATCCCTATATTTTTCAAAGCTCTCTTTGCCATCTCGTCATTATTTTCCTCTAGCTCTCTTGGGAGTGTCAGCTTCTCTAGAAGGTTGGATGTCCGCTAACGATGCACTAGCTATGATGTCAAATAAGCTCTCCCCCGTAGCTCTAATCCACAAAATCTATTTTATCAAGAAATTCATGGGAGCTTTGAATGTTTTGTCTTCATCATAAGAAGACACCAGATCACAAGTAGTAGCTTTATACCCACCTCGGATTTTTCAATGGCATCATAACAAATGGTTTTACAATTCCATAAACAATTAATTCGTCGTATTAATAGTAGGTTCATGGTAAGGCACCTCGCTCCCAATCGAAATCGACCTCGTAGTCAATCGGTAAAATGTTTCATTGTCCTTAGTTAGCCTTTCCTTTGTCAAATTTTGATACATCTCCCCAACAAGAATTTCGTTGAAAATTCTCATGTTCCACATGAAAATTATTTCAAAGTATTCATCCAAATCTAATGCCATTCGAATCACCGTCCAACCTTCTGGGTTAGTAATATGGGGTATAAATTATCCTATTTTCTAGTGACATCAAAAATCCGTGGAATTGTCCCCGGATAGTGAATAATTTCTTAAATGATTTTAAATAAAAACAACAGAATGCTACGTATATGCTTCTCTAATAATCGATATACTCTAACTAAAATATAATGAACATTCCCCGATCGACCTTTTTCTGTAAAGGGGAAATATCCTCGAAATTATTCTCCATAGAACCCATTAAACCTAGATTGGCCATTATACAATACTAAAGAAATATTATTCAAATAAAAACTCCATACATAAGAGGATAAAACACATACCTTCGACGTAAGATGCAAATATGTATTCAAAACATACCCATATTTTTCCTAAATTCTCATGAAAAAAGAAGATAAATGGAATCCCATAGAAGGCTTTCCAAGGGAAGCCCTCCTTCAAGCTACGAGCATAGTATCCTCTCAAAATTCTCATTTTATAATTGATACCTCATCGAAGAGTGATTCACAAAGAAAACCTTTCTTGTCCCAAAAAATATCTCCTTTCACACATCTCTCTCCAAAAATATCACTAGATCAACCTCAATCAATCTTGACAGAAGAGAAGAGGTAGTGACCAAAGTAGAATGATGTCAAAAAGCCAATGGTACTAATGGAAATCATTATTGCAAGCACCATTATCAATGAGTACCCAAGATAAAGCAATGCTGAAACTTGGCCACTGAAGATGCGAAGATCAAAAACCAAATAGTTGATTCCATATAGGAAAACATAAAGAGAAATTGAGATAGATGCAAAGAATGAATTCCACCACCATTGCCAATCCTCCACATAGAGGTGCATGTATGTAAGAACCACGAAGACCTCAACACACACAATAACAAGTCGCACAAGAAGAAAAAATAGGAAACCAAAAACATAACAGAACCTTCCTAGCTAAATGCTAGACATGATGAAGAAGAGCTCAATGAAGAGGGTCCCAAAAGGCAAAGTACATGCTCCCAGGACAAGAATCCATGATGGATATTTTATGGTTCGAATTTCTCTAGGGATCCGGTTAGTTCTTACCGGACATTGTATGGCTTCATCTTCCGGGTCCAAAAAATCCACCCAAAACCCTCCATTTCCCTCATCCATAAATTTGGGGTGTATGAACCCAAAACCAACATCATCAACATAAATCTAGCGATGCAACCCAAAACCTCCATTTCCCTCATCATCAACATAATTTGAGGCAAATGCCATTCCAAAACCATCCAACCTAGTAAATCGTGCTTTAATACAACCCAAAACTGCCCCGTACTCACTAATCGGGAGGTGAATCCGTATTTCATGTTTTATGTGCCCTTATTTTTTTTGGGTTAAAGCATAATAATTAATTATTTTTAAAATAATTTTCTTTGTGCCAATTACAAAACTATACAAAAGAGTGTTTTACATAAAAAAATTGGCCTTTCAAAGTCTAAAGCCCCTTAAATTTCACCCTTGGGCTAAAATTCACCCCTAAAATTTTCACCGATGCACATATGCCTAAAGAAATAAGAGGAAATTTGGATGATAAAAGTGAAAAATTCATATTTACTCGTTATAGTGAGAATTCTAAAAGCTACAAATTGCATAAGTAACCCTCTCATTAAGAAGATCATATCAGCAAAGATGTTGTGCTCAAATAACAAGAGCTTTGGAATGGGACTATAGATAAAACATTTGATGCACAAGCACCACTTATGAGAGCTAGTGATGAAGTGGAGAAGGAGAAGCAAGATTCACAAGATCAGAAATGAGCAAGGAATCCACGATTTTATGAGCAAGATGGACCTTTAGGTATATTAACAACAAGAATTATCCCCAAAGAACTAATTAGGTGATGAATCAAGTAATGGTAAGAGAAATATGAGAAGTATGAAATATGTTTATGATGATTTAGATGTTAGTTAAAATTTTGCATTTTTTTCGATTCCAAACTTCTTCATTTGAAGAAGCAATTATAGGTGAAAATTGGTGCAAGCCATGGATGAAGAAATTGAAGCTATTAAAAAAAATGATAATAATTTTGATTTGGTTGACTTACCAAATGATAAAAACCTCATTGATTCAAATGGGTGTACAAGACAAAGTTGAGTGAGAAAGGTAAAATAACATATTTAAAGCAGTGACTTACAAAGAAAGGGATTCTCGCAACAATCGACAATATACTTTGAGAAACATTTTCTCCCGTAGCCGCATTAGATACTATAAGAGCGCTTCTTGCCATAGTAACTCTTAAAAATTAGAAAGTATATCATATGGATGTGAAATCAATCTTCTTTGAATGTAATTATAGAAGAATAAATTTATCCTGCACTGTACCTCCAAGTTATGAAATTGATTGTAAACTCTAGGTTGAGAACCTAAAAAGGAATTTTTAGTTTCAAAATAAATATGGTAGAGATTTTCAAAAAATATTGAGTGATGGAGAATTGAAAACTCCGTCCCTAGACCACGGAAATTGCACAAAGTTAAGTAAGGATTATGAAGGGTTGATATGTAAATCCAAATCTATTCAAAAGATTACTGGAACCTGCATATCACAACTACAAGACCAGATATTATGAAAGGAGTGAGTTTGATTTCCATATTTATGGAGACTCTAAAAGAGCACACACTAGACACAGAAAATAATTTTGAGATACATAGCATGAACTAGAGACGTGGCATAATGTATGCAAGTACAAAAATCAATAACTTGATTGGATATAAATATAGTGATTTTGTACAGTTTGGATGATAGGAATATCAATTCTCAAGTTATATCTTCCATCTTGGTTTAGGTGTGATAGCATGGGCATATAAGAAGCAACCTATTGTGACGTTATCATCAACATAACAAGAATATGTAGTACTAAAATCAATAACATGTCAAGCAAAGGTGGTTAAGAAGAGTATTAGATGGACTCACAGTAACAACAAGGATCAAAAAATATTGTGAGAACACCTCATCGATTCCACTATCCGTAACAGCAAGTTTCATCGAAGGGCAAGCATATTTCCATACTAGATATCATTTAATTATAGAACTTGCAGAAGCAGAAGTTCACTGAAGCCTTAAAAATCTAGTCATCAATAGGATGATATATCTACAAAGACTTTAGTAAAATATGATTTTTAGTTTCACAAAAGAATCTCTGTGTTGTGAATCTATCGAGACATAGCCCAACATGCATCTTTGAGTTGTGATGAGTTATGACTTGTTTTTTAGTGGTCGTAATTAATGAAGCAGTGTTAAAATACATAATTAACTCTTGCATGAAGACGCCCTATATTTAGAGAGTGAGTTAGTTGAGGAACATCTGGTTTAGGTTATGCGATAGATGAATTTAGCGTGTGGTTGGATGTCACATTTTAGAAAGCGTAGTTGGAAAATATTATCCGAATATGTGGGAAAATCAATTTGTTGATGAATTTATCGTAATTGTATTATATGTGTATGATCTAAGAATCACTAGAAATTATCTTTCATTTATTCAATAATTGTAAAATAGCTTTGTCAGAAATAATTTGAAATTCATAGATTTAAGAATTTTTCACTATTTTCCGTGTCTTCAAATTCTGGCATATCTTTGATGGTATATGTTAGCCATCTATAATTTTTTCATATACTATTACATCGTTAAAATAGGTCTATTATTCTTGAAGAAACAAATTTGAATCAAATCAAGGACTTCCTTGAAGCCTTGCCGGGTCCATTTTGACCAAAAGGATCCATCTCACCGATATCTTCACAAACCTCCGCCGTTGCCTTGAAGAAACTCGAACCCCTCTTCCATTCATATCGTTAAAAAATCCCCCACTTCCTCCAAATTCCATTTAAAACTATATGAATCCCTTTTATTTGGTTTTAATCCCTTCTTCATGTCTATCGGAACCTTTAAAAAACCTTAAAAAAAAAAATTCATCCTAAAAAATCACCTTTTTCATTAAGTTAGACTTAAGCCCCTATGGGCTTAAGTCCTCACCCCTCTTCCACAAAATCGGGTCTCGTGGGACCGCCGCCCACATTTAGCCCCTTTCTCACCACTTAATTTTCTCCTCGCCCTTTTTTCCTTTATTTTTTCATTATTTCCCCCGTGCGATGGTTTCGCCACCGAGCAGATATCATCCATTGATCGCAACCATCTGAAGGTCCACGCTCCATCGCAAACTGCAAAGAGTCATGCCCGCAATATTTTTCTCCGCTGATGGCCGAAGTCTCGATGTTATCTCTGCCGTCAATCTCCCCTAGATCCGTCACCCCACACCACATCGGAAAAGTTCCCCATTTCCTCTTTCCCCTTGCATTTTCTTTCGTCGATGGCCGACGCCCCACTTTAATATCCAATGTCAATCTAATCTAGATCGGAAGGTCCGCACCCCATCGCATCAGTGCAATACCCTTTCCTCACTCTCGATATCCATCTTCCGCCGATGAAATCCTAATCATTGATCATTGTCTCGATCCAACGGTCCTCCATCCATCGCACTTGTGTCCCCCATCAGCCATCGCAACTTCTCAATTCCTTCTTCCCGAACCCTCTTCACTACCGATTGTTGATTCGTTGATGAAATATCCATCGCCCAATCATTATCCCGATCCAACGCTCAAAGATCGGCGGAGGCACCCAACCCACAAACCCGTTCATACCCTCAAGTGCCCCCGCCATGAATTTTTTTCTATTATTCCCTATGATCCCTCCGGGTCCCACCGATTGCACGCTGGGCCTTTTCACCTTGTTTCTTCAAATCTCCACTGGCCTGATCCCTCGCTCTCCACCCCCCCTAATCCAATGATCCCCCGCGCATTTTCACACCCATTTCTCCGTAGTTGTCCAAAGCTCAGCCGCCGCAAAAGGTAGTTTTTTTTCCCCGCAGGCACACATTAGCCCTGCCCCACCATCTCTCCTCGCCATGCTACCTTATCCTCTTCGTGCTCATTCTCAACTATAGATCCGCACCCCCGCATCTAATGGCCCGGATTCCCGTCTATCCATTTTTATCCCCATTCACTTCGCACTTTGAACAAGTAAATGGGTGGTTTTCAAGGACACGGCATACCCATCCACTTGTGTCATGTTCTTATTTGGCCCGCACCATTTAACGTTTTGCCCGTGCGAATACCACCTTTTGGTATTCCCTAAAACCACTTTTCTAGTTCCTTGCGTTAGACTAAGTTTTGAACTCCGGTTTTCATGGTTTCTATGCTAGAAACCTTTCCCCACCACATGCACCTTGCCTCTCACCGTTTCTCCATAACCGTTGAGCCTTCTCAAGTATTTAAACCCAAAAACGCAGGATTTTTATCACTAGTTTTTTTGTGTTATAGGCCTACGGTAAGGTTACAGGGCGCCTGGTCCCAGCCGCAGAAATCTAGTTGCGTGCGCAGGGTGACGATCCTATGTGGCCTAAAATAATCCAAAAAAGGGGGACAAATGAGTATTTCCACATTTTAGTCGATAAATCATAATATCGGCTTCTAATCAAAACCCTCTAGTGCAAATGCACTCATACACAAAAATCGTATAAAGACCGAAGAGAGCATGGTTCTAATGAAGCCTAAAAGCACAGACGGCTCAAATTAGTGTTTATGCGTATCACAGTGTTACGCATCAACAGCATGCACTTCAAAGGACAACCGCCGAGGCCACCATTTTCGCAGCCCCGCAAGGACACCGTAGTCTACTTCTCCTTTCAAAGACACCGTGGACAAACCATCCCACTTATAGAACTCTTTACAAACCTATTGCAATAGTTATTTCATACCATGGGGCTACAAAACCCAAAAAATGACAGCTTTTACTTGTTAGAGAGGTCAAAATGGTGGCACTTCTGCATCAAGTTATCTTCAAAGAACACACTTCGAGTTATTAATAGCTCAATGACATGCATCAAAACAGAAAACTACCAAAATGGTACAACCGTTAATGAAACGGTCATTAAGCACGGCATTCAAATAGCTCTCCCAATCGTCTTAATTAATATTTATTACCATTTTCGTAACACTCCTCCTCATTCACCTATAAGTACCTATTGAAGATTCATTGTAAATGGTTGGAAAATTGTTAATTGTTTGAACCGTCATCGAGTAAGAGCTACCGAGTAGTTTTAATATAGTAGGTCGGGAAGAGAAGTATCCCATTGTAAAAGCTATTAGACTCAAAGTCCGTAATTGGTTTTTCACATCAATAGACAAGTAGATCTATTGGATCCCGATCTAAATCATTGGTGATGCTTTTCTTAACCGTAATTGTTATTTTCCTTATGTTTCCTATGATCGTCCATTTTCCGAAAAATACGCAAATATAGAGTAGGATTTATTGCAAAGCACCCTAGCTCTCAATTTGGATAAATGTTTTTCTTTATGTTTTCTTCTTCTAAATGTGTGTGTTTGGGAATTATTTCAATAGAGGAGAAACGTCAAGGAATGTTCGTGAGCCCATGTCTTGCCTAGGTAGAACTTGAGATTTGTTCTTGAACATTCTTGAAAGGTTTTCTAAGTAGAGCCGAAGAACTAGAAGCCTATGGTTATCCCCGTCCTCTAGTTTTTCCTCCAACAATTTCTTTGAAAAGATCCCCCGAAAGTATTCCAAAATCATGATAGGCCCAAAAGTCCTTACCCGATCTTAGGGTTACTTTCATGTTTATCTTAAATGTTTTCATTAAGAGTATGCCAAAAGCAGGATAGGTTCAAATTCCTTACTTGATCTTAGGCTACTTTTTATGTTTTACCTTTTAGTGTATGCCAAAAGTAGGCTAGGTTAAAATTCCTTCCCAGAGCTTAGGCTGCCCTTCGTTTTCTTAGCTTTTCTTATTTCATCACATTTCTTAATGTTCCATATCACAAACTCAACTTAAAATATCTTTTGATATAGATGACTTGCCCTATGGAAACCTTTGAATTTTTGTTGTGCAATTAAACCCTTTTATGAATCCATAGCCCAATGGTTTAGCATTGTTTCTTGACCTATCTTCCAGTTACTAAACATCCTTCTCTACTTATTTCCTCCTTCACTTCACATGACCTTCTCATTTAATGATTCCCAACCAAAAAAAAAAAAACCCCTTTGTGCTTCATAAATAGCCTAATATCATATAATACTCAAAGATATATCCTTTGAAACACATATAGAGAGATCCCTCTCTCGAATCCAGGAGGGCTAGATCCCAGTATTCCCAAGTAGTTTTGATGTTGCCTTTTTCATTTGGTATGCCAATCGCTAAATCACAGGACCTCAAACATAATGGCGACTCCAATCGGGGGAATTACAACTGCAATCCCAGGACATCCTTAAGACCTCAAAAATACCCACAATATCCTTAGGTTGGTAGTTAATTACCGTGGTGGACCGCAACTCATCTTAAAGATTTGAAATCATCCACCCGGTGACTCCACAACCTATAAAAGACCAAAAAGACTCCACCGGTGACCGTAGGCTCCGTCACGAATCCCGTTTCACAAAGACCTCCACCTGGCAAAATGACATCACTATTAAAATATCTTACACATCCATGATTAGGAACTTTGTGGATTAAGTTTTCTTTGTTAAAAAACTAGTTTTCCTCTAAATATTGTCATATCCTGCTAGCTTTCTTTGGGTCCGAAATCTTAACAAATCGGCTTCAAGAAGAATTCATACCGCAGCTATCCGACTCAAATCCTCTCGAAATAGTTGATAATCTAGAAAGAATTCTTAGGAGCATCCTATATCTTGGGATCCAACTACCTAAGCGACCCATTCACAGCTAACTCTATGCTCCTAAGTCCTTACACCTCTATCCGATACCCAAGTCGACTTACCGTTTTCCGTAAATTTACCAAGAAAAAAGTCACTTAGTGGTATAGACCGCGTACTTGGAGCCTCCAAGTTCACCACCAACATAGTGGCCAACATATTAGTAGCAGCGAAACCCTCCATCCACACCTTCGATCTTCATTTCATTCACATAACTTTGGTTTCTCTCACCCCAAATCTTCTCAATACCCCTTGCCGGTACAAGCACTTCGTCATCCATATACCCACCGTTAAAACCACTCCATTACCCCCACAAAAACTATCATGGCGCATTGTATGCCCGCTAGTGTTACCGCAACCTCCGGTTCCCTTACCACAAGGTTATTCAACCACTATTCTTTATATGATGCCGTTACCTACTCATCACATCACGCGATTTAGCCTGTGCCAGGGCGGGGCCTGTGTAGCATTTTCGGCAAGGCACCTCCTCCCGAGCTCCTCGAAGATGCTCTTGACCCGTATGCATGCCCAAATATGGAAGAAGCACCCCCACCCACCAATGATGATTAATGGTTTCGTCGTCGCTTTTTGAACACAGTATCAAGAAGGTGCTCATTCTCCTTCTTCTTCACATTTTTTTATGAATTTTGTTTTCATTCTCCTTCGCCTACCGACGGTTTCCAAGTTACTATTTTTCTGCTAATGCTATCCACATCGTCCCCAAGACAATGTCTACAAAGGCTTCAATGCGCCCGTTGTACCTTTTTTCATGGGAAGTGCTTGTTTTGGTCTTGTCTAACGAGTAGATTCACAAGCACCCAAACATCATTTCCGACACAAGTATCACCGTTTTAGAGAGCAAGACAAGGTCCCCGTTCACTACTGACTTCTCACCAAGAAACAATTGTTTTTGTATGTCAATGATCGCAATGTAATGTAAGAATGCCACATCTCTTCCGGGCTAGCTATCTTGAGGCCCTGTACCCTCTTTGTAATATTTTTGTATCAATATAGAAGTAGACCGATTCAAAAAAAAAAAAAAAAAAAAAAAAATTCAAAACACTATACTTACCCCTTAATTAGTCAGAGAGATAAAGAAAGGGTCACTTTGCCACTTAGCTTTTAAAATATGCTCGTTTTTTCATGTGTAGAGCCACCGCTGAACATCTATAGTCCAATAGGGTTACCTTTAATCACCAATGATTCATAATCCTATCTCTTTAAGAATTATCGACCTAGAGATAAATCCATATATATATATATATATATATATATATATATATATATATATATATATATATATCTTAAAAGCTATTGTCCCTGTTTTCTGTAGGTAGATAGTTGACAATTCCATTCACCGGGTTATAATTGGACCGAAATGTCGGTTTCGTGATGAGACCCATCGTTCCATAATTGTTTGCAATCATAAGCCATTACCCCGGTTTGTTTGCGTTGTTGGTAATGTCACCTATTTTTTCCCCCATGATCATGGTAAGTCAAGCCCATGATGAGACCTCTTCATCTTTTAAGTTTAAATATATCTCTCCGGATTATAATTTCAGAAAAATAAGACTCTTTGGGACAGTGATAATCATTGACTCAAGAGTTAAGAATGACAATTTTAGAGTTAAAAAGGTGCTTGGCCGTAAAGTGTCTTTACTTTGGTTAAAAATAACTTTTCTTGACTGATAATAGAACTTTGAAAGATCTTAATAAAATATTGAAATCTCAAAATGATTAAGTACTTGATGAAAAGAAATTTCTCCGCATTTTATGATACTTTGTCAATCCTCTTCTAATTCCAATTTCTTCCTTAAGTATGTCTACCTTTATAATAAAGAAAATCAAACTTTAGTAAGAGATTTAAGAAAAGTTAATAGATGAATATTAACAATTTTTTTCTCCGTGTATGCCAACCATAGTTAGGTAATAAGAAGGCCTTCCATATAAATCATGGAAAAATTCACCAAAATCAAACTCGAAAACCAAAGGAAAAAGAATTCTTATGCTAAAATGAGAAAGAAATCAACAAAAATTAAAGATGAAGAAAATTTAAAAATGGAAAGGAAAATCCAAGTTTCGCAAGATAAACTCAAACAAGAATGTTTATACCAATGTCTTAACAATATGAAGAAAGAAAAAAAATAATCTTGTAATCAACTTTTCCATGTTGGAGATTTCTAGCACCATACCTTTGCAGGTTGTAAGTGTTTTAGGCTTTTTTAGATAGCAGTTGGACGATAAAATTCGGCCACAATGAAAAATTTCCATTCGATTTCAATCTTTTTTTGTTTTCAAGCATCATCTTTTAATAATTTTCTAAAAAGGAATGCTTAAAGAAATAGATTAAAGGTTCGTAAACTTCTAGCGGAATAAGCTGAACGAAGATTATCACTCGCTTTTTGAAATTAAGCTGTGGAGAAGAGTATGGACTTTGGCATGATCCGGGCAGAGGATTGGAACCTTTATGAAGAGCTTTTTAAAAATATTCATGTACGAAAAAATAAAATTGAAACTAAAGTAACAAAATGGAAATTAATGAAAGTGGGGTGCTACGAATCTTACCATTGGATAATTGCTTTCGATCTTACCGAAAGGTATCGCTCTTCCAAACTAGTCGACTTCTTATTTTAATTAACATTAAAAACTTGAAGAGGTCAAACTAACCAAGTAAAAATCCTATAATCGAAAATCATTATTTATTTTATTCTTAAACTAAAGCAAGAAGAAATGTAAAAATAGAATGCTTAGTGCTCAAGGGAATTGAAATTAAAAGAAATGCATCGTAAAATGACAATGAATTTGCGTAACGAATGTTTCTCAAAATATTATGTTTCATATAAACTCCATGATTTTATAAATGGTCTAGAACAAGACCAAATCCAAAAAATAATAAAATTTAAATATGAAAACAGAGATGTCTTGAATTCCATATTTAATTATGAAACTATATATTTAAAACTCGAAATATATGAGAACCGTAATGATTTGAATATGTCACAAATTTATCATCACCTCTATGCTTTTCAATATATGAAAGAAAATTAAAAATTGCTCAAATTCTAATGAAATCACAAAATAAAATTTCCCCGAACCTATTGCAATTTTGAAATGGGTTTGTCGCTTTGGCTTCCAGCTTTTGAAACAAAATGAAATCCGCAACATAACAAAACAAAAATAAAAAATAAACTAAGGAAAAGAGAAACTAATAATAGATGAGAACAGTGAATGCGTACCGGGAAGGAAATTGTGTGTAGATTTCACTCTCATGAATCTTCAAATTGTTCCTTCGATTTATCAAATTATGACTTTGTTCAAAAAATCATCTCATTATTTATTCTAAATCGGAGTGAGCAATCAACCTAAATAAGATATGTTATTCATGTTCGTGAAATCAAACTTATAAAATTCACCAAAAATAAATATGAAAATAAAGCCTTGAATTGGCAACAACAACTCATTACCTCCTCGCTCATTCCAAATTAACTTGAGAAAAATCAGATACATAGTGATTGTTTAATAATGCCTTTAGTAAATAAATATGATGCATACCATCAACAATAAACTAAAGATCGAATGGGATGAAGCCACTACGTATTTAAATGTAGCACATAGCAAAATAGACAATTCTTAAAATCATTTAACAAATTTCTGAGGAAGATAATATGAACTTAAGTGTGATTACCATGAAAGGTTAGAATGAATAAAATGATCAAATTGGAATTAAGTTTATAATAGACAACATATCTTTCATATGGGAAAATGAGATCATGAAGCTTTGTATCTTCAAAACCTTTAAATAAATAAATTTCAGAAGAAAATCATATAAGGAAATTTCGAAATAGAGAAAAGTGGGTTTGAGGTGATTGGTGCCAAGTGCAACCTCAATTTAATTTAGTCAAGACATTATTCAAAATAGGCAGTAGAGATATTGCTTTCTAAATAAATTTTGATTTAAAATATGGGGAGCAAGAATTAGAAATTTTCTTCGACAAGAGGCAAATATTTCTCGAACATGTATATGAAATGAGAAGGTCGATTGCTCGTTTTATTTTTTATCTAAAGAACTATTAAGAATAAATTAAATTACATAAAACAAACTAACTAAATTAATTCTACTACTATTCTAACCATATACATGAAATTGACTAGGTATAGTCATATTTCCAATGTAATCATTCTCTCTAGCCTTAATTCCCGCATGTATGTACAATTCAAAATGTTAGTAATAAAAATACAAATATAATTGAACTAAGAAAATTAAAACTAAATCAAAATGTACAACTATGGTTAGAAGCTTATCTAAAATCTCCTTCATGAAATTTTCTTTTCCCATTGAATACCAATTGGATCATAGAAATTTGGATGGATTTCTATTAATAATTGGAAAAATGTTGAAAAGAGGAGATGAAAGGCCGCATCGTGGGATATGAGCTTTTAGATTCAAAGGCCCTCGGAAGAAACTGTTAGTGTTATGTGTAAATGTTAAGCTATTGACAATCTTCCATGAAGGAAACTTTCCAAATATTTTTCAAATGAATTAATGAAAAATGGATGGAAATCTTTCAAATGAAATGGAAAATTATTAATTAAATCGATTGCCGTATTTCTAAAATACATTCTCTTGTTGATATTTCATTTGAGAAGACAGAAGCTTTTGATAAAACGTTAGCATTGATTGAAATTGAAATTGAACAGTTTTTGATGCTTTTGATTATAATATAAAACTTTAATTTTCCGATGGCAATGTATCAATTGAATGTTTGTTAATAAGGTGCTCAATATGCCGCCGTAATGTATCAAAAAAAAAAAAATCTGAAAATAAATATGAAAATAAATCGATTTATACAAAATAAGTGAGGAAACAAGAATAAAATGAAATCAATATTGTTACAACTAATGTTACAAAGACAATTATGATTGTTTTGAAATAATTTTTTTTTCACATGATTGGGCTTAATTATGGAATTTGAGTAATTCTAATTCCAACTTTTGAATTAAAAGGGAATAATGATTATGAACAAAGAATGAAAGCTTGATCATGATATGAATCATAAATTGAATATTTTTTCAATAGTGAAATCATGAAGATGATTATCGTTTTAGAATGAGGATTAGCTGGAATAATTTCTAAATTGAAATGCTCCTCATTCTCGAATGTTATTTGAATTTTCTCATGAGGATTTTCTTTAGAATAATAGAAATCAACATCCTCAATGTCAGAGTAATTATCATAAATGAATTCACAAGGTTCTCTAGAATTCCCTTCAATCTTATCCAATATATCCAAAAACACGGAGGAACAAGAATTTCCAAGTGTTCATTAATGGCAAAAGAATGATCATTAATTGCTTCTCTATCTTGATAAAAATTTAATGGTAATTCATTTATATCAGCCTCCGTATTTTCTGAAATATCATTAACACCCGAGGGGAAATTTTACCATCATAAAAAATACTGTGGATAAGGGAAAAAATGAATCAAATAACGCAATTAAAAAATGTTTCGGTTTGAGAACTCTTGTGCACAGTGATCATTGCAAATTTCATATTCCATATCATTCTTTAGCGTGCGCATGCTTTCTTGAAGAAGATTGCTTTGCTGCTCCGATTTCGCATTTTCTCATCATGAAAAGATTCGTAAATTTGTGTTAGCAGTTTTTGCATTTTATTATTTACTTTGATTGTTGCTTGCACTTGTCGATTTTCAATTTGATTTTTCGAATTTAATGCAGAGAAATTTTCGCATTTAAAATAGCTCTTTCTCCAAAATTGTTGTTGTTGTCTTCGTATTTGATTAGGAAATATTTTCCAAGCTTTGTGAAACCTCTTCATCACAATTTATTTGTACATCCAAATTGGATTTCTCATTTATATTGGAAGGGGATGGAACAAAGCTTGAAATCCACTTCTATATGGATCGGAATAGAGGAAGAGAATAATTATTTTCAAACCAATCTAGTGATTCTTCTTTCATAGGTTCATCTTTGACATTAAATTTTAAACAATTCAAATGAAATCTAATATTAAAATCTCTAACAGACTCATTTTCACTTCGTAGATATTCAATTTCATCACATAATTGACGATAATCATAGCGGTCAAATTTACAAATGAAAATTGTAACAAATTGATCCCACTTCCGTGGAATTTGAGGCAACTGTAAGAGTTCTACACCAGCTCGTGCTTTTGCCGCAAATGTGAGAGTAAAATTCTTCATAAAATGCCTTCATCAATTCCTTTTTAAAATCATAATTTGAAACATTTTCAATAAATTGAAGGACATGATTAAAAGAAGAATTTCTCTCACCATTAAACTTGCATCGAGACAAGAGTCTTACCACTTCGGTGGGAGTATTGGAAGATGGCCGTCCATGGATACAACTGTAAATTGGAAGTTTAAGAGGAGCCATCGTGATGAACAAATGTTAAAATTGAAAGACCTCCAACGAGACAACAAGTTTCGTGCCCTCCTTCTAGCGTCAAAAATGTTGAAGCCTCGAAAAAATTCCATTGCCATACAACATCAGATAACTGACCGGTTCGACCTTAATAAAATTCTCCTTTTTCCGTTTATGATAGTGGCTCCGATCGGTTTAACTAGGTCTGAAGTACTTTTCCTATCACTATTGGTTTACGATGTATTGTTAAATACCAATAGACAAGGATATCGCATCAATTTTTCGTCGACTGTGCAAGAGAATGACCCCAGAGCCGATTTGGGTTCACCAAACTAATAACTAAGGTTTTTCCTCTTTGAGAAGAGGACTTATGAATGTAAATTTAATCTAATTGCAAACTTATTCTATAATGCAAGCAAAAAGAAACTAATCTAAATCTTATCTCAATCAAAGAGATGAAAATCTAACCCAATTAAGAGCAAGATAATTAAGTGATGAGAATTAAAAATAGTCTCATTTTTAATTAATGTCAAACTAACGAAGAAATTCAATTAGCTCACATTTGTGAGTACCAAAACACATTCTATTGAGACCATTTGACTAAAATAATAAATCAACAACACTCCGGGAAGAAATTCACAAAATGATATTGATTATCATATCACCAAAACAATAATTAAACAATAACATGTGAAAAAAAATTCACAACACATTACTATTTAATAAATCGTTGTTATAAGACGATTTATGAGTAATGTCATTTCCGTAACCGAGTTTAATTCATAAGAGCGTAGGATACTTAACAATTTGAGACAAATTATCCATATCACCGTAAATGAAATAAAACATGAATAAAATGAAACAACAATTTTATTAAAATAAGAATGAAACCGGTATTTGATACAGAAATGCCAAAAATACCAGCTAATTGAATTTGGCTCGATTCCTGTCTCTAACAAGACTTTACATTACTTGAATTTCGTCAAAACTAGAGTCAGAAATGCAAATTCGCCCATCATGCATAATACAAGACATAGCATAAACCCTCAATAATGTTCGTAATCGAAAATTTCTCTCCTCCCATCTACAACTCTCTAAATTCATAACAAATGCTTTTGAAGTCCGGAATTAAAAGAGGAGAGTCGCCCTTTTTACATTTTGCACCGTAATTTATAAGCCTCCTGGCAGTATTTTGTAGGGGAAGAGAGTTTGTTGAAGAAAAATCAGCCTTCAATCCAACTTTAATTGCTCAAAAATTCCAATATTTAATTGGAGTCTTCTCATTGATTGAAATCTTTTTCCTCAATATCCCTTCTATTGTTTTTTCCCCGCAAAAAGAAATTAAAATGAATTAAGATGCAACAAAAAATCCAAATATTATTTCTAACATTAAAACAAATCCAATCAAATTCTATTTAAATAAATAAAAAGGAAATTTGAGCTTCTTATTGACACTCATAATGATCTTAATTAACCAAGGAGTTAAAAATTGATGCATGAGTCCTGGCACTAGGGAAGAGTCCTGGGAAAATGAAAATGAAGAAAACAAAACTCGAAAATTGATTTATTTTTTAGAAATTTCCAGCTTGATCTTCCGCCTAATTTTTTGACCCAATAAATCATCAAACCTCGTTAGTGAAACCTCCTCGAAATGTCTTTGATTTTATCTTTCCAATGAGCCGGTCCCGGGCCTCATTTGGTCAAGTATAACTCAATCTATAAATCCTAAAGTTGATGAGCCAACCGCATAAACTGAAATTCTGCTTATTGGCTAAAAATCGAATTTTTAATTAGAAATTTAATCCTAAATTAGATTATAATTATCTAATAATTAATTCTAAATTAATTATTAACTAACTAACAATTAATTCATTACAAAATTAAATTAATATACAAAAATGATTTGAAAACGTTAATTTAAATATGATTAATATTATAGTTCAAATTATAATAAAATTATAATAAATATTATAATTATAATATAATTATTATAATATAAAAAATATAAAAATTAATTTACAAACCATTGGAATCAATCCAAACCTAAAACCCATAAAACAAACCATTGAAATCAATCTAAACCCATTAATTTATCCACGTGAGATTATGGAGGGATATGGTGAGTGGGAGGAGGTGCGAGTGACGTGAGGGTGAGTGAGGTGGGAGACACGGAGGGCATAAGGGATGAAACAAAAAAGAAAAAAACAAACTTTTATATTAAAAAAATTTAACACATCGTGACATATCGCAAGAACCTTGGATCAGTGGTTTTTTAAATGTGCATGTTCTAAAAATTAAGGATCCAAAATTATGATATTGCGATATTGCGATATGCGATGATCCAAATTGCGAAATTGCCATCTTGTGATATGCGATGGATCCGAAATTGCGAAATTGCAATTCATGAATCACATTTAATCTGAAATTTGTGATTTGGCAACTGCGATGAATCGGAACGCAGACGGCGATATCCGCGATGAATCCGAAATTTGCGATTTTGCGACCGCGATGAATCCGAAATTTGCGATCTGTGACGAATCTGAAATTTGCGATTTGCGATCTACGATGAATCTGAAATTTGCGATCTACGATCTGCGATGGATCCGAATTTTTTATTTTTATTTTTATTTTTTATTTTTTTAATTTTGGCTTTATTTTAATGATGTTTAGTTTAGCTATGAAATTTTCTAAACTATAGCCACTCCGAAAAAGAATAAAAATAGCATTTTTAACCCATACTAGAAAAATGATGGGACTTCAAAGGAGTACCATTTTTAAATCAGTTTGACCAAATGAGGTGAAACAAGCGTCAATGGGAGGCTTATAAAAAATCGATTTTAACAAAGAAATCAAAATAAGAATCCAAAGAAAATGAAAAATTAACAAAAGTGTAGGATAATCAACTAAAATAACAATCCTAAAGGTGTTTAGCCAAAATTTATAGTAAGTGTCCCCATTATTTGAAGTGAACAAGTCAAAATGGGGGTTGTGTTTTACCAAGCAACAAAGTTCCAAGAGAATTTTTGCTAGGATGGCTTTTCAGATATAACCGCTATTTTTGCTCCCCGAAGATCAATTGGAAAACAACCTTCACCACTCCCTTGGGCACTTTCATGTATGTGAAAATGCCTTTCGATTAATGAATGGCCGGTGCCACCTTTCAAAGAGCTATGGACATTGCTTTTCTAAGAAATATGCCACTATTGTGATTTATTTAGATGACATTACAATCTATTTCAAAACAGACAAGAAGAACACTTATTACACCTAAGAAAGGTCTTTGAGAACGTAAAGTATGGCCATCCTCGAATCCCAAGAAGACATTGTTTGGTTCCAAGAAGGTAAAATTACCGGTCATATCATATCTGAAAAAGGGATTAAGATAGACCCAAAAAGAGTTGAAGGTATATTGCGTATTAGTCACCCCGTAAACATCAAAGAACTCAATCTTTAATTGGGAAGATTAATTTCTTGAGAAGGTTCATACCCAACCCTAGCAAAACTCCTTAGGAACATGAAAAACATGTTAAAGAAAGAGACATGAGTTAAATGGTCTTAGAAGAAAAGAAACTTCTTTGAACCTGTCAAACATGCACTCACCCAAGCGCCAATCCCATTACTGCATTCCGATTTCACCAAGCACTTCCTCATATTTTCCTCTTTGCACTTGAATATACCGTCGTTTTCCTATTGCGAAAAACTTAAGGACAAGAGCAAACAATTGCATTTTTCAAATAAGGAATTAAGAGATGCACCCGAAATACAATATCATGGAAAAACAGACCTATGCTTTGGTCAAAGCCTTGAAGGATTTCATATTTTATATCTTACACTCTCACATTATTGCATTCAGGTTTCATATAGTGGTAAAAGATATTTTGTGACAAAACCCTGATGGCAAAAGAGGAAAGTGGATTGTTGTGATATTGGAATATGATTTGGAAATTAAACCCATTAAACTCATCAAGGGTCAAGGCCTAGCACAATTAATTGTTGAATGTAACTTTCAAGCACTTGATATAAACATGATAGATGTAGTAGATGAACAGGAAGAGTTGGAAACTCCTTCTTATTGAAGATCATTTCTTTAATTCATCTTGCATGTCAATATTTTGTATGTGCTTACTAATTTCAATGCCCCTCATGTCTAAAACAAAGGAAATATTTTTAAAGTTGAAAGTTGTTAATTACTACATTTTAGATAAATTTTTATATTGGAAAAATGCTAGTGTATTATTGCTTAGATGTTTGCCTGAGAAAATTTAATTTAGGAGCAGGATCAAGCATGAGTTTCTATGAAGGAGATTGTAGAGGCCACCTCAATTGGAAAACCACTACTAATATAATCCTTAGAGATGGCTATTACCTGCCCAACTCTTTTCAATATGTCCAAAAAATGACATTTTCCCCCCCCCTACATATGCCAAATCTTTGAAGGCAAGAGAAAACCTGGCTTCCTCACTCCTTGCAACCAATCATTGTTGAAGCTCTTTCAACAGTGGGGCCTAGACTTCACTGGGAAACTCATCTTGCCTCATCCCCAATATAGATGGTACTCATATTACATCGATTATTTCACCAAATGGATAGAAGCTATCGCCTCTAGGAATGCCAGGCATCGCTATCATAAAATTCCTTGAAGATCACATCTCGTCTAGATTTTGGTTGTCCTAGGAAAGTTATCACCGAAAATGATGTCGTATTTGGTTCTAAAATATGGTTGAATTTTTTCTGCGTATATCGATTGTGCTTGGTCATTCCACAACTTATTACCCTCAAGGTAATGGGATGGCAAGAATCTTTCTAATAAGAGTCGAAAAACATAATAAATAAGCTGTTGGAATAAACCGTAGGTCATGGCACAACAAGATGGTGTGTTTAAGGGTCGATAGATTGACAATGAAGAAATCAATTGGAATTTCTCCTCACTACCTGGTTTATGGAGTGTATGGCCCCACTAGTTTAGGAGTTTTTGATTAAGTTGGTCCAAGAACACAACAAGAAGATAGCATGATGAGAAGGATAAATCGACCATACATATTCGGAAGAACCGAAGGGAAGAAAGCGCATAATAGAGCACAAAATACAAGAGAATATCAAAAAGTTGTTTGATAAGAGGACAAAGGTGCACTTCAAAAATTGGTGACAAAGTAATGAAGTGGGATTCCAGGAGAGAAGATAAGGGCAAACATGGCAAGTTTGACACTTTATGGCAAGGTCCTTACATCATTCAATTTTCCATTGGTCATAATGCATTTTTTCTACAACATATGGATGGTACAGACCTGTTTTGGGGTCCTCTCAATGCAAGGATGCTCAAACATTATTTTTGCTAAAACCTCTGTTCAAAGATTTCATTCTTCATTGTAAATATCATTTCTTTGTTTTGTTTTGAAAAGAGAAAAATACAAAAAAATATAGAAAAAATAAAAATAAAAAAACAATAGAAAAGAGAAAAGAGGGCAGATGTCAAAGAAGAAAGGTACAACCCCATACCAAAAAAGAAAGAAAGTCTGAAAGTGTGCAAGCCTAAATGCCACTACTTGAAAGAGCACTTCTATTTAGTCATAACAAACCTAATCATGACTAGATAGATTTAAATTTACTACCGATAGGTTAGTGAATCAGATTTTTCAAACAATTTAATCTTGACTTACTTGTGAGAATGGATTAGGACAGAAAGGAATGGTTCAAACATGCTCAAAATCTGGAAAATCCAAAGAATAAAAAGAGAATGGCTATAATCAGATCAAAAACCGAGCCAAAGATACAAAGAAGACCTGCTCTAACGTGTCAAAACATGAACCAGGTAAAGAAGAAGAAGACAACTCAAAGGGATCAAAATTAGGAGTCAAAGAAAGAAGGAAGGACCTCTATTGTTTTCGCATCTTAAGCCTCTGCCAATTTTTTTTTAATTTTCTCAAGAACAAGTCTATGAATGTACTGGTTCCTTTTGTTGCGAAGCAAGACAACAACCGTACAAAGCCTTAATCTCCGGTTTCTGATGTGTTTTCAATTTCCTTGCTTTGGAATATAGAGAATGAAATCGTCGGGGATAAATTAATCATGACAGAGCAAGAGTTAGGCAGAGAACCGATGAGTTCAACTCGTCTAACTGGACTCATGGAAGTTATAAGGGTAGTTTTAGATTATTTTTCTTGTTTTTAACAAAACAATAAATATTGATGTCAAAGGGTTTGCAATTCCAAGTGCACCTCATCGAAGAAAATGTTAGGAAAGTAGGTCGTGTAGGTAGAATGTTTTGGATAAATCCTCCGGTTATGATAAATACTAATCATCTTTTCACAACATGATCAAAGAAATAGTCAGAGCCAAAATGCAGGGCATTGATCGACATCCTCCAGTAGATAACCGAGGTTCTTGACACCTCCAAGGGGAGTTTCCATATCCCACGTGAGCCACAATAGCCATCTACAAATTTTTTCATATATAATATGATGGCTAAAAAAGGTCTATTAGTCTTCAAGAAACAAATTTGAAGCAAATTTGCGATTTATTGAAGCCTTGTTGGGTCCATTGAGCCAAAAGGATCCATCTTATTGACATTCCCACAGTTCGTTTGTCTTGAAAAAAACTAATTTGAACCCTCTTCCATTCATATTTTCCTCATAAAAATCCCCCACTTCCTCCAAATTCCCTTTTAAAACCATATGAATCCATTTTATTTGGTTTTAATCCATTTTTAATGTCTATTGAACCTTTAAAAAACATTAAAAACCTCTTTTCGGCCTAAAAAATCACTTTTTCATTAAGTTTATCACGCCCTCCTTCCATGTAATCGAGTCCTCAGACCATTGGCTCAAGTCTTTAGCCCCTTTTGTGCTATCGACTTTCGCTCTACCCCTTTTTCTTTTATTTTTTCATTATTTCCCCCGTGCGATGGTTTCGCTGCTGAGCAGATCTCAGCCGATGATCGCAACAATCCGACAGTATATGCTCTGTCACAAACCATAAAGGGTGACGCTCGCACTCTTTTTCTCTACCGATGGTTGAAGTCCCGATGTAATCTTTGTCGTTGATCTCCCCTAGATCCGATGATCCGCGCTACATCGCATCGACGCATTTCCCCGTTTCCTCTTTACCCTTGCACATTCTTCCATCGATGGCTGATGCCCCGCTTTAACCTCCACCGTTGATCTAATATATATTGGATGGTCTGTGCCCCATCGCATTGCCATCGTGAGCTTACCTTGCTCCCCGATATCCATCCCCCCGACGTCGACAAATCCTAACCGCTGATCACGGTCCCAACCACCGTCCGTCCATCGCACTTGTGTCCCTGTTTAGCCATCGGCCATCGCAATTTCTCAATTCCTCCTTCCCGGACCCTCTTCACCATTGATTTCTGATCCTTCGATGAAATCTTCACCGCCCAATCATTATCCCAATCCAATGCCTCAAGATCACTGTGGAGGCACCCAGCCCGCAAACCTGTTTGTACCCTTAAGTGCCCCTGCTATGCATTTTCCTTCTATTATTCCCTATGATCCCTCCGGTCCCACCCGACTGTGCTAGGCCTTTCCACCTTGTTTCCTTCAAATCTCCACCGTTGACCCACTTCCCGCATTCAACGGCCCGCGGTGATCTTCGCACCTGTTTCTTTGTAGCTGTCCAAAACCCGTTTTCAACGCAAAAAGGCAATTTTTTCTGGGAGCACACATTATCCTGGCCCCACCATCTCCTCCCACAGTGCTACTCTTATCCCCCGCTCCTCATTCTCAACCGTAGATCTACACCCCCATATTTAACGGCCTAGATCTCGTTTCACGTCCATTTTTCTCCCCATTCCTCCGGCACTTTGAATGCGAAATGGATGGCTTTCATATTACGCGTCACCCATCCACCGTGTGACGTTCATTTGGGCCACACTAGCTTACTTCCTTTTCCCCACGCGAATACCACCTCTCGGTATTCCCAAACCACTTTTCAGTTCTTCGCACCGTACCCGCTTGACCCTAGTTTTCATGGTTTTGCTTCATGAAACCTTTCTCTCGCCGCATGCATCTTGCCTCCTCACTCGCTCCATAACCCTCGCCAAGCCTTCAGCGTGCTTAAAACCCAAAAACATAGGATTTTATAGTTAGTTTGTTTGTGTTACAGGTTTAATGGCAGTTAAGTTATAAAGTCGTCCCACAGCAGAAATCCAGTTGCAGGGCCGAGGGTGACAATCCTCTGTGGCCTAACTAATCCAGAAAAATGGATAAAGGGGGTGAGTTCCAAGTTCTAGTCGATAAATCATGATATCAACTTCTAATCAAACTCTCTAGCACAACCACTTGTACACAATAATCAGATAAATACCAAAGACAATATGAAGGTCTAATGAAGACTAAAAGCACATATCAAATCCTAAATTAGTGTTTACGCATCGCGCCTTGCGTATCAGAAAAATAACGCCTCCAAAGGACACACTGGCGAGGCCAATTACTTCTCGCAGACCCATAAGGACACTCGTAGTCTACTTATCCTTTCAAAGACACCGTGATACCATCCCCGATGTGGAAAAACCCTTTAAAACTATCAACAATTATTGGCATAGTCATGGCGCCACAAAACCCAAAAAATGAATGCTTACTTGTCGAGGTAAAACACGTAGTTCGTACCAAGATATCTTCAAAGAACACACTTCGGAAAGTTATTACTAGCCTACCGTATATGATCAAAATAGGAAAAACTACCAAAATTGTAAAATCGCTATCACAATGGCTATTGCTGTATCGGGCATTCGAATACCTCTCCCACTCTATCTTAATTAATATTTATTACCATCTCGTAGTACCTCCTCATTCACCTATAAGTACCTTACCGACGATTCATTGTAAATGGTTGGAAAATTTTTTCATTGTTTGAAATATTATTGAGTAAGAGTTACCGAGTAGCGAACATAGTAGGCTAGGAAGAGAAGTATCGCATCAGCAAAAGTTATTGGACTCAAAGTATGTAACTCGGTTTTGCACATCAATAGACAATCGTATTCACCGGATCCCGATCTGAATCATTGGTGACGATGCTTTTTCACCGTAATTTTTATTTTCCTTATGTTTCCATACTGTCCATTTTCTCTGATAAAGAACAACAAATATAGAGTAGGATTTACTGCAAATTACCCTAGCTCTCACTGATAAATCTTTATCTTTATGTTTTATTCTAAATGTGTGTTTGGGAATGATTTCAATAGAGTATAACCGGTCAAGGAATGTTCGTGATTCCATGTCTTCTTGAGTAGAACTTGGAGATTCTGTTTGAATGTTGTCAAAGGTTTCGCTAAGTAGAGTTAGGAACTAGGGAAGTCTATGGCTAGCTCCGTCCTCTAGTTCCCCTCTGGGTCACCGTTTTGAAAGATCCTCGAAAGTATTCCGAAAGCAAGATAGGTTCAAAGTCCTTACCTAATATTAGGTTAATTTTTATGTTTATCTTAAATGTTTTCCTTAAGATATGCCGAAAGCAATATAGGTTAAAAGTCCTTACTTTATCTTAGGCTACTTTTTATGTTTTACCCTTGAGTGTATGCCAAAAGTAGGCTAGGTTAAAAATCCTTACCTGATATTAGGTTGCCCTTCGTTTTGTTAGCTTTTGTTATTTCATCACACTTCTTAATGTTCCATATCACAAACTAAACTTAAAATATCTTCTGATATAGATGAATTGCCCCATGGAAACCCTTGAATAGTTGTTGTGGTAAGTAAACCCTTTTATGATTACATAGCCCAATGGTTTACAATCGTTTTCCGACCTATCTTCCCATGTTGGAACATCCTTCTACTTATTTCCTCCTTCACTTCACATGACATTCTCTACGTAATGATTTCCAACCAAAAAATAAACAAACCCCTTGTTCTTCATAACTAGCCTAACATCATATCATAAGCCCCAAAGATATGTCCTTTGAAAACACATATAGAGAGATCCCTCTCTCGAATCCAGGAGGGCTAGATCCTAGGATTCCCAAGGGTTCTCGTTATGTTGCCTTGTCATTTGGTATGCCAACCGCCAAATCACAAGACCCCCAACAATATATTATTTCATAGCATACATGTCGAATATTTACTTTTTCACCAATATGGGTTATTATGGGCCTTCACCAATGCTATTTTCTTTAGTGTAAATATAGCTATTGGTAATACTACTCTTATTGATGGTACACTTTACCTCCGTCAGCTTGTGTGAAGTTTGATATAATTGACACACATAAGGCCCAATATATCCTTTTATTTTAGTATGGTCTCAAGGTTTGTGTACAATCCTCATGAAATCCATTCATAGATGACAAAGATAACTTTCATATATTTAGGGGGGATTTTGAATTATGATGTTTTATATTTGAGTAGGATACACTTTACCTTCTTAGACATAAATATTCTAATTAAATAGGTGGTGATAAGCATATAGAAAAACTATTGTATGGTACACATTTCATTTTATTTCATTCAATTTTATAGTTTAGTAATAATTTGAAATCTATTTTTTCTCTCCTTAGCAAGAAAAGTAGAGGGTAGATAAGGAATTAGCTAAATAAGAAATTTATTTATAGTGTTTTTTTATTGATATCAAATTAGTCCATAAATAATTTATAGAGTTAATATGTGAAAATAAAAGTTAAATTCAACTTGCCTAAAATCCAATCTATCACTCCAAAACTGAAGACATTTATCTTGGATACTCACTACGTTAAAGATATTTTTGTGAATGTTATTATTTATTTGGAGTATTATCCTCATGGAGAACAAGAAACATAAATATTCACTAAAACCATGATAGAGTAGAAGTTTATGTGACTATCATTTTGGAATGTGGAAAATTTTCATCAAAGGAGCAAGCTATGTAATGCCATCTTTCCATAAGTCTTCCTTCTCTCCAATCATCATCAAAAGGAGTGTTGGAATAAGCTACTCTTTGGAAGGTAATAATGTATAATATTAGTTAGGATAAGTTTTGATCTTATGTGAAATATTTATTTAACATTCATCATGCACTAAAATACTCTTTCTTATCATTTATTATATGAAGAGGTGAAATTACATTTATCCCACTAATATCATCGGCATGTATTTCCTCCATATGTCTTAGAATATAATAGAGGTAAGAAAAACTCATAGATCATATCCAAAATAAGGAAACTTTATTACGATTTTGAAGGGTAATGCATTTGTAGAGCTGCTTCGAATAACAAAACTACACGTTTCAATGGAATTTTTCACATATTGTTATTATTTTACCATGTATATCTAGTACTATTATTTTTCATCTATATTTCCTAATGCCATTAAATTTTGTTTTTATATGGATATGAGGATAGTATAGTATGATTTTTATATTTAATATCATTAATATGTTTACTCATGTTGCAATGTTCTAACAAGCCAATATAAAGTAGAGAGGGTATGTTGCTTAAGTGATAGTGGTGACTATTCGAAGTAGTTTCTTTTTGGGTTATTCCTTCCGAATTATATATTTTACCATTAAGTACAATTTGAGAGCTACAGTTTTGGAAATTTTTCTTCGAAAGTCTCTTCCCATCAATTTCTAAGACGATGCTTCATGAAATTTTTGTACTATGACTTATTAGAGATCCCTTCTCACATGGATAGTCCATAAAAGGGTCAAATTCTTTACATCTTACATATCAGAGACATTATTGGTTGCATAACTGCACACATCAATCAAACTTGAAAATATCCTCAAGAATTTCATCTTAGGGATCGCACTCTTGATATTGGTATTGGGCATGATCATTATTCATCATGTTATTTTACTTACATTGAAGATCTAGAAGTAAAAATAAAATAAAAATTACCCTCATGGTTGACTAGTTTATTTGCTATTACCACCTCACAAATATCCTCTTTGCTCTCGCTTCTGAGAAGCCAAGTGTATATGGGTGGTGAATTCTAAATTTTGGTGGACATGATGATTTGATCATACTAAACATATGATCCTTCATGGAATTAATTTTATGCTTTGATATTATTCATGAAGATATTTTGATGAGATTGTTTCTCTACAGTCTTAAAATTAAGATAAAGGAGGCTTGAACATCTTGGTAAAGAATAAATATAATCCTTTACAATTTGTTTGATGCATTTTGCAGGAAATCGAGCCTTAGTTATCATTATAAATGTATGGCCATTATTGCAAGGACCAAATTTTTTTATGGTATGAAGTAATCTTATTGAAGAAGCTCCCCAATCTCACTCTTCAAGTTGATGAATACATGGAAGATATTCTTTCACTTCCACTTGAAAAAAATAAATGATTAATAATCTTCTAAAATTTCCATTTAATAGCAAGAACATGAAGAAGTAATTATTGAAGAATCAATTTTTTATCCCATTTAGGACCTTTATATCTTCCTTGAAGGTGATAGTCTCATGAATTTATTTTTACCTAGCCGAATTACAAGTTTGGCATGATTTGAAGCTTCTCAAATTTTGAATTCTATTATCTTTTCATTTTCGATATTGAAAGGGATAATATTAAAATAACCTAAATAATGGTTCGTTGGAAAATTTATATATCCCACATTTGATTAAGAGAATAGTACCCCTAAGGCATAGTTATGGATGTTAATACCGCATTTTTATCATTATATGAAGTGGGGTTGATGGAAAAATTAGGGAGATCCTATTTATGATGAACACAATGATGCATTCATGTGAAAATTATATATTTTGACTCCTATGGGAAACATAACATTAAGAAGGAGAATTTAAAAATTTTACATATTATTTCTAAAACAAAATCCCTATTTGTGATGCATATTTTTGAAAATACTTGTAAAGATATTTATGCATATTTTTTTTTATACATGTATTCTCTCATCCATAAAGAAAATTTGTTAAGGTAATTTTATCCATGCAATATGATTTATGCACCTTTCTTCCAACAGAAGGAGTAGATGTGTGATGTTAAAAAATGTTAAATTTTTTACAACGATCTTATTCTTCATGTCTTGGTGAAATTGTGTACATATTTTAAGGTAGAGATGTAGTTTAGTGACTAAAAATTCTATGGTATAGTATATTTTTAAGTCTATAAAATTCCATATACCCTTCCTTCCATATCACTATTATTTTTTCAAGCATCTCTAGGTGGAAATGTTATTTTTATGTAAACATTGCATGATGTAGCAAAACTTTCTTTATAAGTTATTTTCACAAAAAATATAACCACTAAAAAAAGTATTGCAAAATCTATATAAACAATTAATATTTTTTCTAAAGCTATAATTGTCTTATCTCTCACTCATTGATGTTAGGGAGAAGTAGTGAACATCTTGTAAAATAAAATATCGTATTGTATGATGTGGTTTATTACAAAGAATGATGTGTGTACCAGCCACATTCCAGCTTTGGTAGTGGAGGCTTGGGCAGAATGGAATTTTGGAATGAGTTTTGATCATGCACATAGTTTTTTGTTACATTCCAACCATCATTTCGTGTAGATTCTTAACATGTAGTTACTTTATATGTAACCTTGTTTTAAGTGATGGACAAACATAAGGAAGAAATCATTGTATTGATTAGATGTTAGGGTGGTTTCACTAAACTTATGATTTCTATTAACATGCTCATTTTGTAATGTTATAGTAGGGTAGAAGAAAGAATAAATTCCTAGAGCATTAAAATAGCATGAATAAGTTGAAAATGTTAACATTATACTTTATATTATGTTTTCATGGGAATTGATAGCATATGTGTTTTCTTGCAAACACAATTTTTGAGCTATGGATATGATGGATTGATAAATATGTTGTTTAGGGACATTGAGGTGGATCCATCTTAACACATGTTTTTTGTTGATGATAGATATAATTTATAATAGGTATATTTTGGGATTTTGAGTTTCTTATGCGCTCCCTAGGTGAGCATATATTTCTATGTTTGAACTATTTTTGACCCCTCATTATGCATCAAACTTATAATGAAGAATTTGTTCACTATGTTTGCGATTTTAATCACAAAAAAAAATGGATGACTAGGCTATTCACTTGGTTCCATGAATCATTTATGAAATGGATTATGATGTTCTCAAGGTTGATGAGGTATTGATTTCTTGTCATTGCATCACATTTAACCATACAAAGGCTTTAGTTTCCATTGATTGATAGATTAGTATTCATGACTATGTATATATACCTTGATGGAGTGCCATAACATTTTTGGATAATTGAGGATTACATTGGATAATTGAGGATTACATTGGCTTCTCATTCCAAGGAATATCATAGATCTCAGAGTGTTTGACTTGTTCACACATTTGGAGGCATTTTCTACATAATTTGAATGTACATACACATAGGAGAATTTGTTACTTAGCTACTACAACTTTTATTTTGCTTATGTATATATTCTTGGGATTTTTTTACATGGGAAGGGGGTTGACATGAATTAAGAATGAAGTTACCATTAGATACCTCATGACCAATATATTTAATTTTAGGGGGATTCATCCACACTTGAGGGCTTCTACCGATCATTTATTAATATATTTCACCTTAGAGTGACAAATATTCTCCTTAGAGGAGTATGGTTAGGTTTCATTTCACATTATTAAGCTAGTGTATCGTATCCACTTAGAGGCCTTTGGAGGGTAGATGTTTGACTAGTGTGTCATCCTCTTCCTTTTTTGATGAAGACATCCCACTTTTGGGTTTAATTTGGTTGAAGGTTGTACACATGGGTTTGCCACCCCATGATTTTATAATTTTGAATAGTTTGTTGGAGGATACAATTCAATAATCTCATGAGGGACATATCTAACGATTTCACATGGAGATATTATTTTCTATTTTCATGAAGTTGAGGTGGGCTCTATATAAAGAGCACCTTTTCCTAATTTTCACTCATGGTTGAATTTTTGGAGTTTCCACTAATTGGAGCTAATTAGCATATCTTTCTATGAAGTTGGGGCTTGAATCTATAATTTTTTCTTTTGTTCTCGACATTGTTGTTAACACTTGAATCTTTCTTCTTGTTTTTTATTTGGTGTGCATAAATATTGAATTTGAAGGCTCAAGTACTCTAACATAACCATATCAATCCATGAAAGGGAAATTATACCACCGGAGGGAAGACATTTTGGGGAAACTCTTCTCCTTCTTCCTCTTTGTTAATTTGATAATCATTTGATTCTTTCTTTGTTTGAGTATTTTAAGAATGTTGCAAATGGAAGACAAGGTATGTTTATGAATCTATTATTGATCATGTTGGTGAAAGTTTCTCCCTAGGGGTTCACTACTTATACGCTCCCTACCATTATTAATTCTTCACTAAAGAAGATATTATTATTACTCTTAGGTTCTAATATCTTATTCCTAATCCTTCGATGAAATAGACCAATTTTGAAGAGGATATTTATTCTTGATCCCATGAGCCCCTTTTCATTTACCTTGAATCCATTACCGTTGATGGATTTGAGACGGATATCTATTTCCATTGATCACATCTTTTTATATCCTAAGTAATACAAAAAGTGTCATTTTATCAAGCCTATTCTTAGACCCATCTTGTGTCGCATTAGTTAACTTAACATTTCTAGGGAGGGATACTTGCCTTGAGTTTGTTGGGAGAGTCGGTCTAAATTGAAGAGGGCAGCATTTCTATATGATAATGTGATTTTCATATTATTTCCTTCTTGGGTGTGTTTTACATTAGGATTTTTATCACTAAGTAAAGTTTAAGACGTTGCACCACTTAAAAGATTTGTGATGTTACTACTTTCGCAATATTGTGAAACCAATATCACTTACCACGCCAATTGTAACAACCTCAAATGTGATAAACATAGCATGAAAAAGTATAACAAAATTTATTATTGAAATGACCCCAAAAACCAAATATACCATCAACATGAAATTTATTAAAACTTAAACTAAAAAAAAAAAATTATTAGAAAATTTATATACATATAAATCAATTATTTAAAAATAAAGATGATTTACGTTTAATGCTCCTTAAAGAACAAAATATCAATTCAGACATGGACTAAAATACCAATTACAATGATATCTCTATTGCTAATAAAAATATGAGTGGTTTTATTTCATTATTTTTATTAAAAAAAAATTACTATAATTATTAAAATTAATTATATAAATTATGTCACCTTGCACTTAAATCAATGGGATAGACTTCAACTTAATGAAAGGGGATGGATTCTCATTCAAAATAGTGGAGGTGCTTCGAATAATTTCAATTTAAACTCAAATGGTCCCTCCTTAAATTTAGATTGAAATTCAAAATTGTTTAGTGCGCATAGGGTTATTAACTAACGTCATAAATGTTTAAAAACTGCATAGTATGGACATAAAAAAGATGGCAAATATTTAGTTTTGTTATTTAAAAAATTAAATAAATAATTATAAAAGCTTGTTACATAAATTAACGAACTAAATGATAGTTTGCACTTAATTAATGGGAGTATAGCAAAGTCCCCAAAAGTTCCGAAAGTAAATATTAAGAAACTGAAGGCTACGTCTCATTAACAACAGATCCACTTAGGTTGAATGGTGGCACAAAATTTAACACACTAGCGTAAAATGAAGCATCTTCCAACAGGTTATTTCCTGCTCACATAATGCACTGGCTATATAAACTATTTCTCTGCCAATCGCCAAGTATCGTTTGTATTTGCTCGTCAAATATTTCTGTGGCTATCTATCTCTGTCTAATTCTGAAATTTTCAGACCGAAGAAGAGTTCTCAATTTTTTCATAATTATTTTCTAGGGTTAGTGCTTTGGTGCAGCGCTGTTTGGAGGTAGAAAACCCTGAAATGGAGTCTGACGCAGTATCCGCCAGCTATGCAGTCTCATTGTCTCTTCAAATGGAAATGAACTCTGTAAACAACAGAAAGCGAACTCCTGAATTTGCTGAAGTTTCAGAACCTGCGGAATTTTCAGGAGATTTAAATGTTGTTACGGGAGTGGAGGTTGAATCCAATTTTTCCTTTTGTGGAGTGACAAAGTACGTAATTTATTTCGAGCCCTTCGATTTTTGTTTTGCTTCGTTTATTTCTAAGTCATGGGGTTGATTTTTGCCGTTTTTTTTTCATGGTATGTCAGGTAGGTATAGATGGAATGTGGTAGGTATGAGGCTCATTTATGGGACAGTACGTTCACAAAAAACCAGGTGCCAAGCACAATGGTAGACAAGGTCTTCGGTCTAAATTTTTTTATTCGATATTTTGATTATGTTTTAGTTTGATGTTTTCTACCATTTTTTGAAGCGAAGTTTTCTCCTGTATCTATACGTTGTCCAAATTGGACATTTTATGTTATATTGTTAAATTGACCTTATTCAATGTTTTAAATTGAATATTGGGCACCCCAAAGTTTCATTTAGATATATTGTGTGCAGTTTGATGGTTTCCTTTTGTATATTTTTCATGTGGAAGTTTTCTGTCATCTATGCATGGTAATAAATTAATATTTTTGACTCCCTATTAGGGTTTCTTTAGATATATTGCGCTTAGTTTCATTGTTTTGTGCAATATTTTCAAATGAAGCTCTTAGGATATCATTATAGACTTTGCTTATTTTGACTCTATAATTTTTTGAGGGAAGTTTTTCAATCTATAATTGGTTTGTACCTTGGATATCTTATGTTCTATTACTAAATTTACTCATTCTAATGTTTTTAATTGGATATTTTGACGATCTTTTAAGGTTTCAGTTTAGATATATGTTTGTGCTTACTATGATGGTTTTCTGTAAGTTTTTCAAGTGATGATTTTCTGTAATCAATGCAATGTACAAACTCGATATTTTGAGTCACTTTTAGGGTTGCATTTTATATATAATGTGATTACTTTGATGGCTTTGCGCAATTTATTCAAATGATGTTTTTCTGTAATCTATGGGCGCTATATCCATAGTGGGTTTTCTTGGTACTTAATTTTTTTTGTCTGTCTGTCACATGTATTGCTTCGGCTTTGCTATGCTGGGTCCAATATAACAGTCTATTTGGGTGAGTACTATTTTTCCTGTTATCTATTAGTGAAACATCAAAAATTTAGGTTCTATATTAATGAAAACTTTCATTTTACTGTCATTTCATGGCGCTGAATTATCTAATTCCACTAACTGTAATATTAGGTTTATATGATCCGGCCGAAAAGGCAGCGAGATCTTATGATATTGTTGCCTTTAAGTTCGGGGTTCATTAAACGAATTATCATGTATGACTCATTGCATTTCATCCGGCGAATTTATTCAATTTTCCTTATAGAAACTCCTCTCACTATTTTGACGAATAGGATGGAATTAGAGCTGTTGCACCTGTGATTAACAAGAATTTATTTTTCTCGCAGCCTGTCAATAATGAAAACGAGATTAGAGAAATGGAGGAGAAAACAACGGAGGAAGTTGTAGGCATGTTAAGGAGGTAGCGATATCTTTACTGTAATTAACCTTTTAATGTTTACATTGGACAATTTTGAGGTACAGACAGGTTCAATGTCATTTCCTTTCTCTTAAGCGCTTGTTGTCATTTTTTTGTTACAAAAGCAAAGCACTCCATTCTCTTCTGAGAGGTCTCCAAGTACCGTGGAGTGACCAAGTATGTGTCAAAACCATGAAAAACTATAATAATATTTGTTGCAATTGATTTCTATTGAATGTAATGTATGATACTTATCTTCATGTTTCATTTTCATATTATTTTATATTGATCCTGACTTTCATTGTTTACTTGCAAAGGCTTAAAGGAAAGTAGCAGGCACAGATACGACGAGTGGATGACAATAACTATACGTACCTGGGAATTTATGTAAGCTTTTCATTATTTTTTTTTATCTATTTGTTGTCTTGAATATATTGTGAGTTAGTTGTGATTTCCAAATGTTGCAGAAAATGATTGCTATGTATATTTTGATTTTGACAGATACAGAAGAAGAAGTCATGAGGGTCAACATGACATTGCTACCATTAAGTACAGGGGTGCAATTGTGCAACTACTGTTGCATATGATAGATTTCTATGTGTCAATGGCTGTAGTGTGAATAGATTCCAGTGATCAAAGTGTGGAGGAGAAGAGGTTGTTGATTATTCAATGCAAATTTACTGGCCATTAAATAGTGGAGATTGATTGTGAGTGTAAGATGCAGAGAGTGGTGCAATTTTAGTTTGAATTGCATAGTGATGTATTGCAGTAGATCATGTGCTAGAGGGATTAGAATACCACAGGATTTCCTGACATTTAAAGAAATAAATGGTAGAGTGGACAGAGGATTGTTGGAGCTTATTGTTAATTTTATATGATACTATGAATTTAACTGTAATTTCACTATTTTGTATTGATGTCATAAGCCTTGTAATGTCTCATATTTGTCATATACAGAATGTATGAGGTCCGTCTATTGCTAGTAGTGAGTGTTTGATTCAAAAGCCATTTTCACTAAGTATTTTCATCCATCTACTATTCAAAATATGTATGGATGAGCAAAGACATATGGATTTGGTGTCTTTTCTTGTATATGGATGAGGAGAATATATGGATTCAATGTCTTTTCTTGAGTATAATGAGCTCTTATGGTTTGTGGTTTGAGTTTGATGAGAGGAGAGATGTATGTATGTTGTTGGAGTTAGAGTATGGAGAGTACTTGATGTGGTATTATTGTTGAGTGCATTCGATGAGCATATTTTTTTATAAGAGTAGATATTGATTATGTGTTGCAAATAGATTGGAGCTGGTATTCGCATTGAGAAAATAATTATTAGTGGGTCCAAACTTTAAAATAGAATGAAACATGGCCTATAATTCATTGTGTTAAGAGTAGCTAGCCCTATTGAAAAATGTATGAAATGTGGTCCAAAAGGTTATGAAGGTTAGGGATTTCAATGGCCACATGTGGCTTGCTAATTCAGAGTAGTGGTTTCTTCAAGTTGTCACTCCAAACTTTGGGGAGTGGTCTCTTCCCAAAGGGTGGTGGGTTGGGAAAACAGAAGTTGGGACTTCTACCTGCTGGTGGTGGGTTGGGAAAACACAAAGTTGGGACTTCTAGTAGGTAGTGGCCCACATAGTTGAGGGAGTGGTGATCACAAAGCTCGAAAGAAGTGGTGGCTTTATTGCAAACTGGCGGGATTGCAAACTATTATGGCCATTGATTTAACGTGGAAATAATATTTGAATAATAAAGAATATGAAACAAAGGAACAAAGAAATGGAAATGGTTCTTTCTCTCCCCTAAGGGTTTCAACCTTTATATGTGGTGTTCTTATGTATTTACGAAGAACCAAAAACTTCCACCTTCCCCCTCTTAATATCTCCTAAAAACCAAATATACATCACTGAATTGTGGTAAAATTCCCTTCCCCCTCTTAGTATGTCGGAAAGACCAACATATATCATTTGAATTATGGTAAAATGCAAATGTTATTTAGAACTCTACTTGGATTACCTCTTATGTTGAGATTGCAACAAGATGAGGAGCTTAGTGGAAATAAGTCCCCTTAACTAAGTGGGCCCGCAGACTATTTTTGGCGCAAAGTCTATTTTTAGACTATGTCTATTTTTAGACATATGGATCATGTTCTATGAGCGTGATGCTATTTGTGGATGGTTGGTCAAGTTGGAAAAATATATGGACTTCTATTCTTAGACATATTAGTGGAATCTTATTTTTAGATTGCGAGTCTAAAAATAGATATGCTCTAATATTATTAGCTCTTAACAATATTTAGACTTCAAACATTATCTTATTCTCTTAGAGCACTTCGGGGCTATGCACAAATGTGGCACAAGAGCCGATGTATGAATTACGCTATTCCTAAGGGTTATGTGGAGCTATTGCATGGATACTTTAGTTAGAACTCATGTGATGTTGTTTGGTGAGTTGATTGAGGAAGTTAATGGAGTTGTGTTCAGCTTTAATCTAATATAAACATAGTTGAGCTATTTGTATCTGGGCTTTTAACCACCTGACAATTAGTAGAGTGGTGTGAACTAATTATTAATTAATTCATTAATTATAAAATCATTAATCAACTAAAGAATGCATTAGTTAACTTCAAAGGCATGGACAGTTTCATGATAGTCACAGAAATAGGCAAAAGAGCAAAGACCACTGTGCTGTGACTATACCGTTGCTATTTGCAATAACCATGATTGGTGAAGCCTACATGATTTCACAAGAGAAGCGAGGTGTTTATGTTAGTTAATGAGCCATCCCATAGCATTGATTACCCAATGGAGGTCGCTGGTCAAGTGGAAAACATTGGAGCATGTGTTTTACAGATCTAGCCTTGATAGTGTGTAGCAATGAGAGGTTGTGGCTGAGAGCTTGTGAGGAGCTTACAAAACTGATTGTTACATGATCTCCGTGACATACAATATACATATAGCTGTGGTTTTCAACTTTAAGCTTTCCCATGAAATACCGTGGTTCATATGTGTGATTGTTTATGGTTTTAATGTGTGCATGCAATTGATTTTATTTAAGTGTGCGATGTGATGACTGTTTGTAGAAGAGATTCCGTATTATGCATGAAGCTAAAATAGTGTGACTGTGGATAATCTCATGAATAATATATCGCTTATTCAAATTTCTACATGGTATCGCAGTGATATCGATCATTGGAGCAACGGAAAAACATTGAATCGGTTGAGTTTTGAGCCGAAAAATTCGAATTTGTAAAAGCTAAGGTCGAAGTTGAGATGTCTTTCAACGATTGCACTGAGTAAGCTCCTTGAGGGTACATCGAATTATATTGCATGGAAGGATAGGATGGAGGCGGCATGTCGATGAAATGGGTTGAAGGAGTTCATAGATGTAGAAATTTCAAAACTCGCTTCTAGCGATGCCGCCGCACTTGGACGCATGGAAAAACAAGACAACAAAGGTCGAAGGATTCGTTGGAAGGTGTGAAGGATCACATAGTGTCCAACCCTTCATGGCAAGGCTTCATTTCGATGTGGAAAGCTTTTGACAGACGTATCAGCAAGAGCCACCAAAGGAAGTTAAGGGCCAGAGGATAAGCTTCAAGCATAAAAATGGAGAAAGGCGACAAAAGATGCCCAAGTACCTCACGAAGTTCATCCAATGCAGTATGAGTTTAGAAGTGTGGGGGTCACTTTGCTGATGATGAGAACTTGGCGACCTTGGCTCGGGCTTCCGAAGAGTTGGCATTCCTATCGACTCTATCAATGGTCGGGAGAAATTGCCGATGGGAACGACCTTGTCGGATCTTGCCAAGAGGAGATAAGGTGAAGTACCAGGGACGGATCTTCATCAAAAAAACTCAGATGAAGAAAATTGTGCTTTGGCTGCCAAATCAAAGAAGGGGAAGATCAAGAAGAATGCTTCCCAATCTGGTGCAAAAGGCAAGAAGTAGGACATGTCCAAGGTGAAGTGCTTTCACTGTCACCAACATGGACATTATGCCACTAGTTGTCCACAAAAGAAGAAAAATAAGCAGGGTGCTGGATCTGCAGCTGGAGAGGCCTTAGCCTCGTAGTTTGAGCTGGATTTTTCGCTGATCGCATGCTTGGTATCAAGTGTGATGGGTTCAGTGTGGTTTATTGACAGTGGTGCATCTTTTCACATGACAGGAGATCGAGATTTGTTTACTGAACTGGATGAGAAAGATCTTGGAGTGCACATCGAGATGGGCGATGATGGTAGATACAGTGCGACCAGTATCAGTACCATTTCCTTTGAGATTGAGTTTGGTAAACCCTTCGTATTGAAGGAAGTGATGCATGTTCCAGGATTGAAGAAGAGTATTATCTCTGCGGCGATGTTAGAAGATAAGGGATATGATGTTGTCTTTAGCAGGGGAAAGGCTTTCCTGCGTAGTAAGGCAACTGGTGAGACCCGGAGGATAGGGGTTTGAGTTAAGAACCTTTATCAATTGCAGGTAGATGGCTGCGCAACAATGGCAGGCAAGGCAGAAAAAGTGTTGAGTCGGGATGATGGCGAGTTGTGGCACCGGAGATTGGGCTACCTTCACCATGGAACTTTGAAGATACTACAACAGATTTCTACTGGGCTTCCTAAGGGTACTCTTGCCCAGTCAGATCAGTGCAAGGGATGTACCTTAGGAAAATTTGTGAAAGCCACCTTTCACGAGAAGGAAAGTTGCTCCATGACGATCCTTAAGAGAATTCACCTAGACGTGTGTGGACCTTTCTCAGTAGCTTCGACAGTAAAGCACAGGTATTATGTGATATTTTTTTATGATTTATCTCGTAAGTGTTGTATCTTCTTCATGTAGAAGAAGAGCGGGACATACTCAAAGTTCTTTGAGTTCAAGGCACTGGTTGAGAAAGAATCGGGGAAGTAGGTGAAGGCTCTTAGGAGCGACAATGGTGGTGAATTAATATCTAGCAAATTCAAGGAATTTTTCAGCGTAGAAGGAATTCGAAGAGAGCTCATAGCACCTCATAACCCACAGTAGAACGAGGTTGCTAAGCGGAAGAACAGAATGATCGTGGGTGCTACACGAGCGATGTTGCATGATCAGGGCCTTCCCCTAAACTTGTGGGCTGAGGCATGCAATACTGCAGTATATGTGCAGAATCGTTGTCCTCACATGATACTTGGCATGAGTAGACCCGAGGAGGCATTTTCTGTTAAGCAGCCTGATATTTCCCATTTGAGGATTTTTGGTTCACCTGTTTACATTCTTGTGACGAAGAATGCCAGGAAGAAGCTCGATCCGACAACATAGGTTGGGATATTTGTGGGGTACACTGATACACCCCACAACTATCGTGTGTATTTTCCAGATAGTCGCAAGACTGTTGTGCGATGGGATATCAAATTTCATGAGGAGAAAGCCATGAAGTGTTCACTTGAGAGGGAGCCACACTTGCATGCACATGAGGGGCTATTAGTTCCTAAGGATGAGCTTCAGGATGTGGATCAACCACAAGAGGAGGTTCATGGAGTGGAAGAGACCACTCAAGCAGTGCCAACCATCAGAGGGTAGAAGCGTACTACAGTAGTTGAGCGACTGGCTAAGGATGTAGAGAAGGTTGTAGGAGCACCTACATCACAACACAGGCAGAGACAGTCACCTGACCGGTATACTGGATACATGGCTCTTATGAGCAAGTGTATCGTGACAAAGCCATCCTATTTCGAGGAAGCTATAGAGGACCCCGCATGGGTAGATGCCATGGTGGAATAGTATGGTTCGATTGTCAGAAAAAATACATGGGATATTGTCCCGAGGCCGGAGGGGAAATCAGTGGTGGGTTCGAGCTGGATCTACAAAATGAAGCATGCAACTGACAGGAGTGTGGAGAAGTATAAGGTAAGATTTGTGGCTCGAGGCTTTTCACAGATTGAGGGGATTGATTATGAGGAGACCTTTGCACCTGTCGCAAGGTATTCTTCCATACGGAAGATTCTTGCTCTCTTAGCGCATATGGGGTGGCACAGTCATCAGATGAATGTGAATACTACTTTCCTCAATGGGGTGATTGAGGAGGAGGTGTACATAGAGCAACTTGAAGGTTTCAAGATCTTCAGCAATGAGTCGCATGTGTGCAGGCTCAAGAGAGCGTCGTATGGGTTGAAACAATCACCTCGTGCTTGGTACACACAGATAGACAGTTATTTCACCGGACTTGGATTCTCCAAGAGTGAGGCAGATCCGAACCTATACCAGATAGTGGTGGAGGATAAGTTGCTGATCATTGTACTTTATGTAGATGATTTTATTTTGATAGGTGATGAACTGTTCATACACTCATGCAAGGATGATCTTGAAAAAGGGGTTTGAGATGAAGGAATTCATTATTTTCTGGGATTGGAAATTTGGTAGCACAGTGATGGACTGTTTGTTTCTCAAGGCAGGTATGCCCAGGAGATACTGAAGAAGTTCAACATGCATGGCTGCAAGCCTGTTGATACTCCTCTTCCTGGTGTATGGAGGAAGGAGGATGCTACTTCAGCAGAGGTAGTGGATGCCACTTTTTATCGACAGTTGGTGGGGTCACTTATGTATCAGGTCAATACACGACCCGACATATGCTATGCTGTTAACTAGCTTTCACAAGCTATGGTTAAGCCTACCAAGCTCTACTGGAAGGCAGGAAAGCATGTATTGAGATATCTCAGAGGCACATCGGGATAGGGATTATGGTACAGATAGTCAGATGAGGTGAGGCTATGTGGCTTCATGGGTGCAGATTGGGTAGGGAGCCTAACGGACAAAAAGAGGACATCTGGAGGGATTTTCAGTTACAGGACTACAACAATTTCTTGGTACAGCAGGAAGCAGAGATTCGTGGCACTCAGTTCAGCAGACGCCGAGTATATGGTAGTCAGTTTGGCTGCATGCGAGGCTATATGGATGAGGAAGATCCTGGTCGGGTTGTTCGGTTCACACTTAAAACCTACTGTGATTTATTGTGATAATCTGAGTTGCATCAACCTCTAGGTTAATCCAGTATTTCATGATAGATCTAAACATATTGACATCTTGTATCATCATATCAGAGATTGTGTGCAGCGGAAGATCATGTTACTTTGATACATTCCCTCGGAGGATAAAGATGCTGATATCTTGACGAAGGCGCTCACTAGGAGAAAATTCGAATACCACAGAGGCAGGATAGGGGTGGAAGATAATCCTTATCTTTTTGAGAGGGAGTGTTGAGATTGCAACAAGATGATGAGCTTAGTGGAAAGAAGTCGCCTTCACTAAGTGGGCCCGCAGGCTATTTTTGGCGCAAAGTCTATTTTTAGACTATGTCTATTTTTAGATATGTCGATCATATTCTATGAGTTGCAGGATGCTATTTGTGGATGGTTGGTCAAGTTGGAAAAATAGATGGACTTCTATTTTTAGACATATTGGGAAAAATCTATTTTTAGATTGCCAGTCTAAAAATAGATATGTCGAATATTATTAGCTCTTAATAATATTTAGACTCTAAACATTATCTTATTCTCTTGGAGCACTTCAGTTAAGTGCACAGATGTGGCACAGGAGCTAACAGAAGGAATTACGCTATTCCTAATGGTTATGTGGAGCTATTGCATGGATACTTCAGTTAGAACTCATGTGTAGCGAGTTTAAGTGGCGTTAGTAGAAGTGAGATTGTGTTAGGTTAACTTTAGTCTAAACATAGTTGAGATATTTGTATCTGATTTAACTAATTGATACAATTAGTGAGAGTGGTGTGAATTAATTATTAATTAATTCACTAATTATAAACTTGTTAATCAACTAAATAATGCATCGATTAATAATTTCGGTGCATGGACGATTTCGATGGGACGGTGTAGAAATAGAAGAGCGGGTTAACTATCGGTTGTGACTATCTTTTTTGCTATTTTCAACAACGCCAAATGAGAGATTGGTGAAGCCCCATGATATTCTTGTGTACAAATGCCAAGTGGTTTATGTTATTTAATCATACATCCCATAGCATTTATTACACAATAGAGGCTGGCTATCAAGTGGCAAAAGATTGGAGCATGTGTTTTGCTAGATCTAGCTTGATAGTGTGTAGAAATTGGAGGTGGTGCTGAGAGCTTGTGAGGAGCTTTGTACTATGATTTTTACATGATCTCCATGACATATAATATACAGATAGTTGGGGTTTTCAGCTTTAAGATTTCCCATGAAATATTGTGTTCATATGTGTGATTGTTTATGGTTTTAATGTATGCATGCAATTGATTTTATTTCCGCATGTGATGATCAATGGTAGAAGAGATTATGTATTATGCATGAAGCTAAAATAGTGTGTGATCAGGAGAATATCGGTGAATAATATATCAGTTAAATTTCTACATGGTATCGAGAGGAGCGATTTTGATCATTGGAGAAATTGCAAAACATTGGTGTTGGTTGAGTTTTGAGTTGGTGGAATTGAATTTTTATGCCATATTCTTGGTGTTCGAGAAGTTTAATGTCTTTCACAAAGTTGAAGAAATGTCGGAGTATGCCCTTGAGGGAAGCTCAAATTATATTGCATGGAAGGACAGGATGGAGGCGGTGCTGGATGAAAATGGGTTGAAGGAGTTCATAGATGTAGTTATTCCAAAACTTGCTTCTAGCGATGCTGCCGCACTTGACGCATGGAAAAATAAGACAGGAAAGTGTCGAAGGATTCTGTTGGAAGGTGTGAAGGATAACATAGTGTCCATCCTTCATGGTAAGGCTTCTCCATTGTTGATGTGGAAATATTTGATAGATTTATTTCAAATCAAGAGCAACTAGAGGAAGTTGGCGCTCAAGGATAAAGTCAGAAACATAAAAATGGAGAAATGTGACAGTATGCCGAAGTACCTCACGAAGTTCATCCATTACAGGGATCAGCTGGGAAGTGTTGGTGTTACTATTGATGATGAGGACTTGGTGAGATTGGCTCTCCTTGGGATTCCGAAGAGTTGGCATTCCTATCAGGACTCTATCAATGGTCGGGAGAAATTGCCAGGATGGGAGCGACTTTGGTCAGATCTTGTGCAGGAGGAGATAAGGCGGGGTACCAGGGATGGATCTTCATCGAAGAATGAAGATGAAGAAAATTTCTCTTTGGCTGCCAAAGCAAGGAAAGGGAAGGGAAAGAAAAATCCTTCTCAATCCGGTGCGAAAGGAAAGAAGCAGGACTTGTCCAAGGTGAAGTGCTTTCACTGTCACTAACACGGACATTACGCCACTAATTGTCCACAGAAGAAGAAAAATAAGCAGGTTGCTGGATCTGCAGCTGGAGAGGCCTTAGCCTCACAGTTTGAGCTGGATTTTTCACTGATCGCATGCTTGGTTTCAAGTGTGATGGAATCGGTGTGGTTTCTTGACAGTGGTGCATCTTTCCATATGACTGGAGATCGAGATTTCATCTGCTGATGCGGATAGAAATATCTTGCATCGATATAGGCGATGATGGTAAGGCATACGATGTTACCCTGATGTCGGTACCATTCCTTTGAGAGGAGTGCGGTAAACCCTTCGTATTGAAGGAAGTGATGCATGTTCCGAGGATTGAAGAAGAATCTTATCTCTGGCGATGTTAGAATAAAAGGGATATTGTATTGTCTTTAGCGAGGAAAACTCTGCGTAGTAAGGCAAGCGATGAGAACAGAGGATAGGGGTTCGAGTTAACAACCTTTATCAGTTGCAGGTAGATGGCTGTGTAGAAATGGCAGGCAAGGCAGAAGGAGTGGTGACCCGGGATGATGGCGAGCTGTGGCACAGGAGATTGGGCCACCTTCACCATGGAGCTTTGAAAATTTTGTAGCAGATTTCTACCGGGCTTCCCAAAGGTACACTTGCGCGGTCAGATCAGTGCAAGGGATGTACTTTGGGAAAATTTGTGAAAACCACCTTTCACGAGAAGGATAGTTGCACCATGACGATCCTAGAGAGAATTCACACAAACGTGTGTGGACCTTTCTTAGTAGCTTCGGCAATGTGAAAGCACATACTCAAAGTTCTGTGAGTTCAAGGCATTGGTTGAGAAAGAATCAGGGAAGCAGGTGAAGGCTCTTAGGAGCGAAAATGGTGGTGAATTCATCTCTGGAGAATTAAGGGACTTTTGCAGCGCAGAAGGAATTCGAAGAGAGCTCATAGCGCCTCATAACCCACAGCAGAATGGGGTCATGGAGCGAAAGAACAGAACTATCATGGGTGTTGCACAGGCGATATTGCATGATCAGGGCCTTCCCATAGACTTGTGGGCTGAGGCATGCAATATTGTAGTATATGTGTGCGGGAACCATTGTCCCTCACGGGATACTTGGCATAGAGTACACGGGGAGGCGTTTTGCATTAGCGACCCTAATATTTCCCATTTGAGGAATTTTATGTATGATTCCCTTTGTTTACATTCATGTGATGAAGAAGGATGCTAGAAAGAAGCTAGTGAGAAATTTGTAGAGGTTGGGATATTTTTAGGGTACAACGATACACCCCAACTATTGTGTGTATTTTTTCGGACGATCTCGCAAGGCATTGTGCGATGGGATATCAAATTCCATGACGAGAAGCCATGAATTGTTCGCTTGAGAGGGAGCCACTTTCATGTAGATGAGGAGCTATTAGTTCCTCTAAGGATGGGCTTCGGGATGTGGATCAGCCTGAGAGGTTGATGGAGTGGAAGAGACCACTTAGCGAGCGCCAACACGAGAGGGCGAAAGTCAGGCCTAGTTCAAATACGAGAGAAGGTTGTAGGAGCATCTACATCACAGCGCAGAAAGAGACAATCACCTGAACAATATACTCGATACATGGCTCTTATGAGCAGGTGTATCGTGACAAAGCCATCCTCTTTTGAGGAGGCTATGGAGGACCCCGCATGGGTAGATGCCATGGTGGAAGAGTATGATTCGATTGTCAGAAACAGTGCATGGGAGATTGTCCTGAGGCCGGAGGTGAAATTAGTGGTGGGTTCGAGATGGATCTACAAAGTGAAGTAGGCAGCTGACGGGAGTGTGGAGAAGTATAAGGCAAGATTTGTTGCCCGAGGCTTTTCACATATTGAGGGGATCGATTATCTGTGCACCTTTGCACAGCAAAATGTATTCTTCCATACGGGAGATATGATTGCTCTCTCGACGGTCTGGGATTTGGCACATTCATCGGAGATGGATGTGAAGGAAGCTGGCATGTTCGATGGGGTGATTTGGGAGGAGGGGTGAGGGTGTACATAGGACACCCATAAGCCTCAAGATCTTCGACGAGTCACATGTGTGCAGGCTCAAGAGAGCGCTGTATGGGTTGAAACAAGCACCTCGTGCTTGATACACATGGATAGACAGTTATTTCACCAAACTTGGATTCTCCAAGAATGAGGCGGATCCGAACCTATACCAGATTGTGGTGGAGGGTAAGTTGCTGATCATTGTACTTTATGTAGAGGATTTGATTTTGACAGGTGATGAACTGTTCATACACTCATGCAAGGATGATCTTGAAAAGGAGTTTTAGATGAAGGAATTGGGCCTCCTTCATTATTTCCTGGGATTGGAAATTTGGTAGCGCAGTGATGGACTGTTTGTTTCTCAAGGCAAGTATGCCCGGGAGATACTGGAGAAGTTCAACATGCATGGCTGCAAGCCTGTTGATACTCCTCTTCCTGGTGGATAGAGGAAGGAGGATGCTACTTCAGCGAAGGTAGTGGATGCCACTGTTTATCAATAGTTGGTGGGGTCGCTTATGTATCTGGTCAATACACAACCCGACATATGTTATGCTGTTAACCAGCTTTCACAAGCTATCGTTAAGCCTACCAACCTCTACTAGAAGGGAGGCAAGCATGTATTAAGATATCTCAGAGGCACATCAGGATAGGGATTATGGTACAGACAGTCAGATGAGGTGAGGCTATGTGCCTTCACATATGTAGATTGGGCAGGGAGCCCAACAGACAGAAAGAACACATCTGGAGGGATTTTCAGTTCGGGTCGATAGTAGTTTCTTGGTACAGCAGGAAGCAGAGATCCGTGGCACTCAGTTCAGCATAGGCCGAGTATAGGGTAGCGAGTTTGGCTACATGCGAGGCTATATCGATGAGGAAGATCCTGGTCAGGTTGTTCGGTTCACAGTTAGAGCCTACTATGATTTATTGTGATAATCAGAGTGGCATCAAACTCTTGGTTAATCCAGTATTTCATGATAGATCTAAACACATTGAAATCTAGTATGATCATATCAGAGATTGTGTGCAGTGGAAGATCATGTTACTTTCATACATTCCCACGGAGGATCAGGATGTTGATATCTTGATGAAGGCGCTCACCAGGAGAAAATTAGAATACCACAGAGGCAGGATAGGGGTGGCAGATAATCCTTATCTTGTTGAGAGGGAGTGTTGAGATTGCAAACTATTCGTTAATCCAGTATTTCATGATAGATCTAAACACATTGACATCCGGTATCATCATATCAGAGATTGTGTGTAGCAACAGATCATGTTACTTTCATACATTCCCACGGATGATCAGGATGTTGATATCTTGACGAAGGCGCTCACCAGGAGAAAATTCGAATACCACAGAGGCAGGATAGGGGTGGCAGATAATCCTTATCTTGTTGAGAGGGAGTGTTGAGATTGCAACAATATGAGGAGCTTATTGTAAAGAAGTCGCCTTCACTAAGTGGGCCCGCAGGCTATTTTTGGCGCAAAGTCTATTTTTAGACTATGTCTATTTCTAGACATATGGATCATGTTCTATGAGTTGCAGGATGCTATTTGTGGATGGTTGGTCAAGTCGGAAAAAATAGATGGACTTCTGTTTTTAGACATATTGGGCGGAATCTATTTCTAGATTTCCAGTCTAAAAATATATATGTCGAATATTATTAGCTCTTAATAATATTTAGACTCTAAACATTATCTTATTCTCTTGGAGCACTTCAGTTAAGTGCACAGATGTGGCACAGGAACTGACATAAGGAATTACGCTATTCTTAAGGGTTATGTGGAGCTATTGCATGGATACTTCAGTTAGAACTCATGTGATAGAGTTTGGTGGAGTTGATTGAGGAAGTTAATGGAGTTGTGTTCAGTTTAACTAATCTAAACATAGTTAGCTTCAGTGCATGGACAGTTTCAGTGGAGAACAGTGGAGAAATAGGTGAAAGAGAAACTTAACTATCATTTGTGACTATACTGTTGCTATTTTCAACAACTAATGATTGGTGAAGCCCATGATGATTGCGCAGTACAGGCCAGGTGGTTTATGTTATTTAATGAGCCATCCCATAGCATTTTTTACGCAATATACACTAGCTATCAAGTGCCAAAAAATTGGAGCATGTGTTTTGCTAGATCTAGCTTGATAGTGTGTAGCAATGAGAGGTTGTGCTGAGAGCTTGTGAGGAGCTTTGTACAATGATTGTTACATGATATCCATGAAATATAATATACATATAGTTGGGGTTTTCAACTTTAATCTTTCCCATGAAATACTGTGTTCATATGTGTGATTGTTTATGGCTTTAATGTGTGCATGCAATTGATTTTATTTCCGCATGTGATGATCAATGGTAGAAGATATTTTGTATTATGCATGAAGCTAAAATAGTGTGTGATAAAGAGAATCTCGGTGAATAATATATCAGTTATTCAAATTTCTACATGGTATCAGAGTGATATTGATCATTGGAGATATTGCAAAACATTGAAGCGGTTGAGTTTTGAGCTGGTGGAATTCGAATTTGCAGCAGTGTTTTCTTGGTGTCGAAGTTGAGATGTCTTTCAACGGATTGCGATTGGAGTATTACCTTGAGGGCAGCTTGAATTATATTGCATGGAAGGATAGGATGGAGGTGGTGCTGGATGACAATGGGTTGAAGGAGTTCATAGATGCAGAAATTCCAAAACCTGATTCTAGCGATGCTGCCGCACTTGACGCATGGAAAAATAAGACAGTAAAGTGTCGAAGGATTCTGTTGGAAGGTGTGAAGGATCATATAGTGTCCAAAATTCATGGTAAGGCTTCTCCATTCTTGATGTCGAAAGCTTTGACAGATTTATTTCAAAGCAAGAGCAACCAGAGGAGGTTGGCTCTCAAGGATAAACTCATAAACATAAAAATGGAGAAAGGCGACAGTATGCCCAAGTACCTCACAAAGTTCATCCAATGCAGGGATGAGCTGGGAAGTGTGGGGGTTACTGTTGATGATGAGGACTTGGTGAGCTTGGCTCTCCTTGGGCTTCCGAAGAGTTGGCATTCCTATCAGGACTCTATCAATGGTCGGGAGAAATTGCCAGGATGGGAGCGACTTTGGTCGGATCTTGTCTAAGAGGATATAAGGCGAAGTACCTGGGACAAATATTCATAAAAAAAAAATCAGAGTAAGAAAATTTTGTTTTGGTTGCCAAAGAAAATAAGGGGAAGAGCAAGAAGAATTCTTCCCAATCTGGTGTGAAAGGCAAGAAGCATGACATGTCCAAGGTGAAGTGCTTTCACTGTCACCAATACGGGGATTATGCCACTAGTTGTCCACAGAAGAAGAAAAATAAGCAGGTTGCTGGATCTACAGCTGGAGAGGCCTTAGCCTTGTAGTTTGAGCTAGATTTTTTGCTGATCACATGCTTGGTCTCAGGTGTGATGGGTTCGGTGTGGTTTCTTGACAGTGGTGCATATTTTCACATGACAAGAGATCGAGATTTGTTTACTGATCTGGATGAGAAATATATTGGAGTGCACATCGAGATGGGCAATGATGGTAGATACAGTGCGACCGGTATCGATACCATTTCCTTTGAGAGGGAGTCTGGTAAACCCTTCTTATTGAAAGAAGTGATGCATGTTCCAGGATTGAAGAAGAATGTTATCTCTGTGGCGATGTTAGAAGATAAGGGATATGATGTTTTCTTTAGCGAGGGAAAGGCTTTCCTACGCAGTAAGGCAACTGGTGAGACTCAGAGGATAGGGGTTCGAGTTAAGAACCTTTATCAATTGCAGGTAGATGGGTGCGCAGCAATGGCAGGCAAGGCAGAAGGAGTGGTGAGACGGGATGATGGCGAGTTGTGGCACCGGAGATTGGGCCACCTTCACCATGGAGATTTGAAGATACTATAGCATATTTCTACTAGGTTTCCTAAGGGTACTCTTGCGCTGTTAGATCAGTGCAAGGGATGTACCTTAGAAAAATTTATGAAAGCCACCTTTCACAAGAAGGATAGTCGCGCCACAACGATCCTCGAGAGAATTCACACAGATGTGTGTGGACCTTTCTCAGTATCTTTGACAACAAAGCACAGATATTATGTGATATTTGTTGATGATTTTTCTTGTAAGTGATGGATCTTCTTCATGCAAAAGAAGAGTGAGACATACTAAAAGTTATGTGAGTTCAAGGCACTGGTTGAGAAGGAATCGGGGAAGCAGGTGAAGGCTCTTAGGAGCAACAATGTTGGTGAATTCATCTCTGGAGAATTCAAGGACTTTTGCAGTGCAGAAGGAATTGAAAGAGAGCTCATAGAACCTCATAACCCACAGCAGAACAGGGTTGCTAAGCGGAAGAACAGAATGATCATGGGTGCTACACAGGCGATGTTTCATGATCAGGGCCTTCCCATACACTTGTGGGCTGAGGCATGCAATACTATAGTATATGTGCAGAACCATTGTCCTCACAAGATACTTCGCATGAGTTCACCCGAGGAGGCATTTTCTGGTAAGCAGCCTGATATTTCCCATTTGAGGATTTTTGGTTCACCTGTTTACATTCATGTGATGAAAGATGCCAGGAAGAAGCTGGAGCCGACTGCAGAGGTTGGGATATTTGTGGGGTACACTGATATAAAACACAACTATCATGTGATTTTCCAGACAGTCACAAGACTGTTGTGTGATGGGATATCAAATTTCATGAGGAGAAAGCCATGAAGTGGTCTCTTGAGAAGGAGTCACACGTGCATGTAGATGAGGAGCTATTAGTTCCTAAGGATTAGCTTTAGGATGTGGATCAGCCACAAGAGGAGGTTCATGGAGTGGAAGAGACCACTCAGGTAGCGCCAACCATCAGAGGGCGGAAGTGAACTACAGAAGCTAAGCGTATTGCTCAGGATGCAGAGAAGGTTGTAGGAGCACCTACGTCACAGTGCAGATAGAGACAGTCACCTGACCGGTATACTGGATACATGGCTCTTATGAGAAAGTGTATCATGACAAAGCCATCCTCTTTTGAGGAAGTTGTGGAGGAGCCCGCATGGGTAGAAGCCATGGTGGAAGAGTATGATTTGATTGTCAGAAATAGTGCATGGGAGATTGTGCTGAGGCTCAAGGGGAAATCAGTGGTGGGTTCGAGATGGATCTACAAAGTGGAGAAGGCATCTGACAGGAGTGTGGAGAAGTATAAGGTAAGATTTGTTGCCCGAGGCTTTTCATAGATTGAGGGGATCGATTATGAGGAGACCTTTGCACCTATTGCAAGGCATTATTCCATACGGAAGATTCTTGCTCTCTCAGCGCAGATGGGGTGGAACATTCATCAGATGGATGTGAATACTACATTCCTTAATGGGGTGATTGAAGAGGAGGTGTACATAGAGCAGCCCGAAGGTTCAAGGTCTTAGTGGATTAGTGGCTTTGATCATATCTAAGAGAGCTGAAATGCTTGTTGTATCAGGTTGGCGCTCAAGCACCTCGTGCTTGGTACCACAGGATCAGATGGTTGTTTCAACTGAGACTTGGATTCTCCAAGAGTGAAATGAATCTGAATTAATGAGATAACAGTGGAAGATACAGTTGCTGATATTGTACTATACCTGAATGATTTTATGTTTTGGCAATTGATGAACTATTTAAGTACACTCATGAGGATGATCTTTACTGGAAGTAGTTTGAGATGAAGGACTTGGGCCTCCTTCATTATTTTCTGGGATTGGAAATTTGGCAGCGCAGTGGTGGACTGTTTGTTTCTCAGGGTAAGTATGCCCGGGAGATACTGGAGAAGTTCAACATGCATGGCTGCAAGCCTGTTGATACTCCTCTTCCTGGTGGATGGAGGAAGGAGGATGCTACTTCAACGGAGGTAGCGGATGCCACTGTTTATCGACAGTTGGTGGGGTCGCTTATGTATCTAGTCAGTACATAACCCGACATATCCTATGCTGTTAACCAACTTTCACAAGCTATGGTTAAGCCTACCAACCTCTACTGGAAGGCAGGCAATCATGTATTGAGATATCTCAGAGGCACATCGGGATAGGGATTATGGTAAAAATAGTCGGATGAGATTAGGCTATGTGGCTTCAAGGATGCAGATTGGGCAGGGAACACAATGGATAGAAAGAGCACATATGGAGGGATTTTCAGTATCGGGTCGACAACAGTTTCTTGGTACAGCAGGAAGCAGAGATCCGTGGCACTCAGTTCAGCAGAGGCCGAGTATATGGCAGCGAGTTTGGCTGCATGCGAGGCTATATGGATGAGGAAGATCCTGGTCAGGTTGTTCGGTTCACAATTAGAGCCTACTGTGATTTATTGTGATAATCAGAGTTGCATCAAACTCTTGGTCAATCCATTATTTCATGATAGATCTAAAAAAATTGACATCCGATATCATCATATCAGAGATTGTGTGCAGCGGAAGATCATGTTACTTTCATACATTCCCACGAAGGATCAAGATGCTGATATCTTGACGAAGGCACTCACCAGGACAAAATTCGAATACCACAGAGGCAGGATAGGGGTGGCAGATAATGCTTATCTTGTTGAGAGGGAGTGTTGATATTGCAACAAGATGAGGAGCTTAGTGGAAAGAATTCGCCTTCACTAAGAGGGCCCGCAGGCTATTTTTGGCGCAAAGTCTATTTTTAGACTATATCTATTTTTAGACATGTCAATCATATTCTATGAGTTGCAGGATGCTATTTGTGGATGGTTGGTCAAGATGAAAAAAATAGATGGACTTCTATTTTTAGACATATTGGGCAGAATCTATTTTTAGATTGCCAGTCTAAAAATAGATATGTCGAATATTATTAGCTCTTAATAATATTTAGACTCTAAACATTATCTTATTCTCTTGGAGCACTTGAGTTAAGTGCACAATGAGGATATAACAGCCTGAGGAGATGACGGGGGAAAGATTCCGCTATTCCTAGGGTTATGTGGAGCTATTGCATGGATATTTGATTGGAAAATCATGTGAGGTTGTTGGATAGATTAAGGGTCTAGCTGAGTTGTATTCAGTTCAACACAGACACAATCTAAACATGATTTGAGCTGTTGTATCCAGTTTAACTGGTGTTATAGTCAGTAGAGAGTGGTGTGAATTAATTATTAATTAATTCACTAATTATAAACTCATTAATCAACTAAAGAATGCATCAGTTAACTTCAGTGCATGGACATTTTCAGTGGAGACCAGTGCAGAAATAGGTGAAAGAGCAGGTTAACTATCAATTGTGACTATACTATTGCTATTTTCAACAACCAATGATTGGTGAATCCCATTAGGATTGCGCAGTACAAGCCAGGTGTTTTATGTTATTTAATGAGCCATCCCATAGCATTTATTATGCAATATAGGTTGGGTATCAAGTGGAAAAATATTGGAGCATGTGTTTTGCTAGATCTAGCTTGACAGTGTGTAGCAATGAGAGGTTGTGCTGAGAGCTTGTGAGGAGATTTGTAAAATGATTGTTACATGATCTCCATGACATATAATATATAGATAGTTTCGTTTTTCAGATTTAAGATTTCCCATGAAATACTGTGTTCATAAGTGTGATTGTTTATGGTTTTAATGTGTGCATGCAATTGATTTTATTTCTGCATGTGATGATCAATGGTAGAAGAGATTTTGTATTATGCATGAAGATAAAATAGTGTGTGATCAAGAGAATCTCGGTGAATAATATATCAGTTATTCAAATTTCTACATGGTATCAGAGTGATTTTGATCATTTGAGCAATTGAAAAACATTGAAGCAGTTGAATTTGAGCTGGTGGAATTCGAATTTGCAGCAGTGTTTACTTGGTGTTGAAGTTGAGATGTCTTTCAATAGATTGTGATTGGAGTATGCCCTTGAGGGCAGATCGAATTATATTGCATGGAAGTACAGGATGGAGGCGGTGTTGGATGACAATGGGTTGAAGGAGTTCATAGATCCAGAAATTCCAAAACCTACTTCTAGTGATGTTGCTGCACTTGACGCGTGGAAAAATAAAATAGCAAAGTGTCGAAGGATTCTATTGGAAGGTGTGAAGGATCACATAGTGTCCAGCCTTCATGGTAAGGCTTCTCCATTCTTGATGTGGAAAGCTTTGACAGATTTATTTCAAGGAAAGAGCGACCAGAGGAAGTTGGCGCTCAAGGATAAACTCAGAAACATAAAAATGGAGAAAGGCGACAGTATGCCCAAGTACCTCATGAAGTTCATCCAATGCAGGGATGAGCTGGGAAGTGTAGAGGTTACTGTTGATGATGAGGACTTGGTGAGCTTGGCTCTCCTTGGGCTTTCGAAGAGTTGGCATTCCTATTAGGACTCTATCAATGGCCGAGAGAAATTTCCAGGATGGGAGCGACTTTGGTCGGATCTTGTGCAAGAGGAGATAAGGCGAAGTACCAGGGACGGATCTTCATCAAAAAAATTCAGATGAAGAAAATTGTGCTTTTGCTGCCAAAGAAAAGAAGGGGAAGAGCAAGAAGAATGCTTCCGAATCTAGTGCGAAAGGTAAGAAGCATGACATGTCCAAGGTGAAGTGCTTTCACTGTGACCAACACGAACATTATGCCACTAGTTGTCCATAAAAGAAGAAAAATAAGCAGGCTGCTGGATCTGCAGCTGGAGAGGGCTTAGCCTCGCAGTTTGAGCTGGATTTTTTGTTGATCACATGCTTGGTGTCAAGTGTGATGGGTTCAGTGTGGTTTCTTGACAGTGGTGCATCTTTTCACATGACAGGAGATCAAGATTTGTTTACTGATCTAGATGAGAAACATCTTGGAGTGCACATCGAGATGGGTGATGATGGCGAGTTGTGGCACCATATATTGGGCCACCTTCACCATGGAGCTTTGAAGATACTGCAGCAGATTTATACTGGGCTTCCTAAGGGTACTCTTGTGTAGTCAGATCAGTGCAAGGGATGTACCCTAGGAAAATTTGTGGAAGCCACCTTTCACGAGAAGGATAGTCGTGCCACGACGATCCTTGAGAGAATTCACACAAACGTGTGTGGACATTTCTCAGTAGATTTGACAGCAAAGAACATGTATTATGTGATATTTTTTGATGATTTTTCTCGTAAGTGTTGGATCTTCTTCATAGAGAAGAAGAGTGAGCCTCCCTGCGATTGTGTGAGTTCAGGCTTGTTGGTTTGAAAGAGTAGAGCAGGTGAGAGCTCTTCAGGTGACAATGGTGGTGACCTAAATACCCCGGAGGTCAAGGACTTTTGCGGCCACCAGTAGTCAGAAGAGAGCTCATAGAACCTCTGTGGGCGAACGGGGGTTGCTAAGCAGGAAGAAGAACAAAGCAGTCTCATGGTCACCCACACGGAGTGATGTTTACATGATGGTCGCCCGGCCACTTGTGGGGGTGGGCCTTAGAAATAACACGGTATATATGTGTAGAACCGTACATCCTTATGGATGTTGTGATGCCAGGGAGGTGTTCAGTAAGCGACTTTGATATTTCCCATTTTGAGGATTTTTGGTTCTGCCTGTATTCCTTGTATTTTACATTCATGTGACGAAGGATGCCAGGAAGAAGCTGGAGCCGACCGCAGAGGTTGGGATATTTGTGGGGTACACAGAAACACCCCACAATTATCGTGTGTATTTGCCAGATAGTCGGATGACTGTCGTGCAACAGGATATCAAATTTCATGAGGAGAAAGCCATGAAGTTGTCGCTTGAGAGGGAGCTACACTTGCATGCAGAGGAGGAGCTACTTGTTCCTAAAGATGAGCCTCAAGATGTGGATCAGACACAAGAGGAGGTTCATGGAGTGGAAGAAACACTCGGTGGCGCCAACCATCGAGAGGGTGGAAGCACACTACGAGCGGGCGACTACGGCTCAAGATGCGGCGTTTGGCAGGAGCACTACATCACGGCCACACGGACGAACGGTCACCTAGCAGTATGTTGGATGGCAATGTTATGAAAGTGTGTCATGGCAGAACTAATCCTCTTTCGAAGCCTGTGAAGGACATTGTCGGTGGAGATGCCATGGTGGAAGAGTATGATTCGATTGTCAGAAACAGTGCATGGGAGATTTTCCCGAGGCCGGAGGGAAAATCAGTGGTGGGTTTGAGATGGATGTACAAAGTGAAGTGGGCAGCTGACGGGAGTGTGGAGAAGTATAAGGCAAGATTTTTTACCCGAGGCTTTTCACATATTTAGGGGATCGATTATGAAGAGACATTTGCACCTGTCCCAAGGTATTCTTCCATACAGAAGATTCTTGCTCTCTCAACACAGATGGGGTGGCACATTCATTAGATGGATGTGAAGATTGCGTTCCTAAACAGGGTGATTGAGGAGGAGGTGTACATAGAGAAACCCGAAGGTTTCGAGATCTTCAACAGCGAGTCACATGTGTGTAGGCTCAAGAGAGCGTTGTATGGGTTGAAAAAAGCACCTCATGCTTGGTACACATGGATAGATAGTTATTTCACCGGACTTGGATTCTCCAAGAGTGAGGCAGATCCGAACCTATACCAGATAGTGGTGGAGGGTAAGTTGATGATCATTGTACTTTATGTAGATTATTTTATTTTGACAGGTGATGAACTGTTGATACACTCATCCAAGGATGATCTTGCAAAGGAGTTTGAGATGAAGGACTTGGGCCTCCTTCATTATTTCCTGGGATTGGAAATTTGGTAGAGCAGTGATGGACTGTTTGTTTCTCAAGGCAAGTATGCCCAGGAGATACTGGAGAAGTTCAACATACATGGTTGCAAGCCTGTTGATACTCCTCTTCTTGGTGGATAGAGGAAGGAGGATGCTACTTCAGCAGAGGTAGTGGATGCCACTGTTTATCAACAGTTGGTGGGGTCACTTATGTATCTGGTCAATAGACAACCCGACATATGTTATGCTGTTAACCAGCTTTCACAAGCTATGGTTAAGCCTACCAACCTCTACTAGAAGGGAGGCAAGCATGTATTGAGATATCTCAGAGGCACATCGGGATAGGGATTATGGTACAGACAGTCGGATGAGGTGAGGCTATGTGCCTTCACGGATGCAGATTGGGCAGGGAGCGAGTTTGGCTACATGCGAGGCTATATCGATGAGGAAGATCCTGGTCGGGTTGTTCGGTTCACACTTAGAGCCTACTATGATTTATTGTGATAATCAAAGTTGCATCAAACTCTTGGTTAATCCAGTATCTCATGATAGATCTAAACACATTGAAATCCGGTACGATCATATCAAATATTGTGTGCAGTGGAAGATCATGTTACTATCATACATTCCCACGGAGGATCAGGATGCTGATATCTTGACGAAGGTGCTCACTAGGAGCAAATTCGAATACCACAGAGGCAGGATAGGGGTTGTAGCTAATCCTTATCTTGTTGAGAGGGAGTGTTGAGATTGCAACAAGATGAAGAGCTTAGTGGAAATAAGTCACCTTCACTAAGTGGGCCCGCAAGCTATTTTTGGCGCAAAGTCTATTTTTAGACTATGTCTATTTTTAGACATATGGATCATGTTCTATGAGTTGCAAGATGCTATTTGTGGATGGTTGGTCAAGTTGGAAAAAATAGATGGACTTATATTTTTAGACATATTGGGTGGAATCTATTTTTAGATTGCCAGTCTAAAAATAGATATTTCGAATATTATTAGCTCTTAGTAATATTTAGACTCTAAACATTATGTTATTATCTTGGAGCACTTCAATTAAGTGTACAGATGTAGCACAGGAGCTGACAGAAGGAATAATGTTACAGATGTAGCACAGGAGCTGACAGAAGGAATAATAGTATTCCTAAGGGTTATGTGGAGCTATTGCATGGATACTTCAGTTAGAACTCATGTGACAGAGTTTGGTGGAGTTGATTGAGGAAGTTAATGGAGTTGTGTTTAGTTTAACTAATCTAAACATAGTTGAGCTATTTTTATCCAGTTTAACTAATTAATACAATTAGTGAGAGTGGTGTGAATTAATTATTAATTAATTCACTAATTATAAACTCATTAATCAACTAAAGAATGCATCAGTTAACTTCAGTGCATGGACAGTTTCAGTGGAGACCAGTGCAGAAATAGGTGAAACAGTAGGTTAACTATCAGTTGTGACTATACTGTTGCTATTTTCAACAACCAATCATTGGTGAAGCCCATGAGGATTGCACAGTACAAGCCAGGTGGTTTATGTTATTTAATGAGCCATCCCATAGAATTTATTACGCAATAGAGGTTGTCTATCAAGTGGCAAAAGATTGGAGCATGTGCTTTGCTAGATCTAGCTTGATAGTGTGTAGTAATGAGAGGTTGTGCTGAGAGCTTGTGAGGAGCTTTGTACAATGATTGTTACATGATCTCCATGACATATAATATACAAATAGTTGGGGTTTTCAGCTTTAATCTTTCCCATGAAATATTGTGTCCATATGTGTGATTGTTTATGGTTTTAATGTGTGCATGCAATTGATTTTATTTGCGCATGTGATGATCAATGGTAGAAGAGATTATGTATTATGCATGAAGCTAAAATAGTGTGTGATAAAGAGAATATCGGTGAATAATATATCAGTTATTCAAATTTCCACATGGTATCAGAGCAATATTGATCATTGGAGCAATTGCAAAACATTGAAGCAGTTGAGTTTTGAGCTGGTGGAATTCTAATTTGCAGCAGTGTTTTCTTGGTGTCGAAGTTGAGATGTCTTTCAACGGATTGTGATTGGAGTATGTCCTTGAAGGCAGCTCGAATTATATTGCATGGAAGGATAGGATGGAGGCGGTGCTGGATGACAATGGGTTGAAGGAGTTCATAGATGCAGAAATTCCAAAACCTGCTTCTAGCGATGCTGCCGCACTTGACACATGGAAAAATAAGACAGAAAAGTGTCGAAGGATTCTGTTGGAAGGCGTGAAGGATCACATAGTATCCAGCCTTCATGGTAAGGCTTCTCCATTCTTGATGTCTAAAGCTTTGAAATATTTATTTCAAAGCAAGAGCGACCAGAGGAAGTTGGCGCTCAAGGATAAAGTCAGAAATATAAAAATGGAGAAAGGCGACAGTATGCCCAAGTACCTCATGAAGTTCATCCAATGCAGGGATGACCTAGGAAGTGTGGGGGTTACTGTTTATAATGAGGACTAGGTGAGCTTGGCTCTCCTTGGGATTCCGAAGAGTTGGCATTCCTATCATGACTCTATCAATGGTCGAGAGAAATTGCCAGGATTGGAGCGAATTTGGTCGGATCTTGTGCAAGAGGAGATAAGGCAAAGTACCAGGGACGGATCTTCATAAAAAAAATCAGATGAAGAAAATTGCGCTTTGGCTGCCAAAGCAAAGAAGGTGAAGAGCAAGGATAATGCTTCCCAATCCAGTGCGAAAGGCAAGAAGCATGACATGTCCAAGGTGAAGTGCTTTCACTGTCACCAACACAAACATTATGCCACTAGTTGTCCACAGAAGAAGAAAAATAAGCAAGCTGCTGGATTTCCAGCTAGAGAGGCCTTTGCCTCACATTTTGAGCTATATTTTTCGCTGATCACATGCTTGGTCTCAAGTGTTATGGGTTCAGTGTGGTTTCTTGACAGTGGTGCATCTTTTCATATGACAGGAGATCGATATTTGTTTACTGATCTGGATGAGAAAGATCTTGGAGTGCACAACGAGATGGGCGATGATGGTAGATACAGTGTGACCGGTATCAGTACCATTTCCTTTGAGAGGGAGTCTGTTAAACCCTTCGTATCAAAGGAAGCGATGCATGTTCTAGGATTGAAGAAGAATATTATCTCTGTGGCGATGTTAGAAGATAAGGGATATGATGTTGACTTTAGCGAGGGAAAGGCTTTCCTGCGTAGTAAGGCAACTGGTGAGACCCGGAGGATAGGGGTTTGAGTTAAGAACCTTTATCAATTGTAGGTAGATGGGTGCGCATCAATGGCAGGCAAGGCAGAAGGAGTGGTGAGCGGAAATGATGGCAAGTTTTGGCACCAGAGATTCGGCCACCTTCACCATGGAGCTTTGAAGATACTGTAGTATATTTCTACTGGGCTTCCTAAGGGTACTCTTGCATAGTCAGATCAGTGCAAGGGATGTACCTTAGGAAAATTTGTGAAAGCCAACTTTCATGAGAAGGATAGTCATGCCACGAAGATCCTTGAGAGAATTCACACAAACGTGTGTGGACCTTTCTCAGTAGCTTCGAGAGCAAAGCACAGGTATAATGTGATATTTGTTGATGATTTTTATCGTAAGTGCTAGATCTTCTTCATGCAGAAGAAGAGTGAGACATACTCAAAGTTCAGTGAGTTCAAGGCACTGGTTGAGAAAGAATCGGGGAAGCAGGTGAAGGCTCTTAGGAGAAAAAATGGTGGTGAATTCATCTCTGGCGAATTCAAGGAATTTTTCAGCGTAGAAGGAATTCGAAGAGAGCTCATAGCACCTCATAACCCACAGCAGAACGGGGTTGCTAAGTGGAAGAACATAACGATTGTGGGTTCTGCATAGGCGATGTTGCATGATCAGGGCCTTGCCATACACTTGTGGGCTGAGGCATGCAATACTGCAGTATATGTGAAGAACCGTTGTCCTCACAGGATACTTGGCATGAGTACACCCGAGGAGTTTTCTGGTAAGCAGCCTGATATTTCCCATTTGAGGATTTTTGGTTCACCTGTTTACATTCATGTGACGAAGGATGCCAAGAAGAAGCTAGAGCTGACTGTAGAGGTTGGAATATTTTTGGGGTACACTGATACACCCCACAACTATCGTGTGTATTTTCCAGACAGTCGCAAGACTGTTGTGTGATGGGATATCAAATTTCATGAGGAGAAAGCCATGAAGTGTTCGCTTGAGAGGGAGCCACACTTCCATGCAGATGAGGAGCTATTAGTTCCTAAGGATGAGCTTCAGGATGTGGATCAGCCACAAGAGGAGGTTCATGGAGTGGAAGATACCACTCAGGCAACGCCAACCATCATAGGGCGGAAGCGCACTACAGAAGCTGAGCGACTGGGTCAAGATGCAGAGAAGGTTGTAGGATGACCTACATCACAGCGTAGATAGAGGCAGTCACCTGAACGGTATACTAGATACATGGCTCTTATGAGAAAGTGTATCGTGACAAAGCCATCCTCTTTCAAGGAAGCTGTGTAGGACCCCGCATGGGTAGATGCCATGGTGGAAGAGTATGATTCGATTGTTAGAAACAGTGCATGGGAGATTGTCTCGAGGCCGGAGGGGAAATCAGTGGTGGGTTTGAGATGGATCTACAAAGTGAAGTAGGCAGCTAACGGGAGTGTGGATAAGTATAAGGCAAGATTTGTTGCCCGAGGCTTTCCACAGATTGAGGGGATAAATTATGAGGAGACCTTTGCACCTGTCGCAAGGTATTCTTCCATACGAAATATTCTTGCTCTCTCAGCGCAGATGGGGTGGCACATTCATCAGATGGATGTGAAGACTGCGTTCCTCAACGAGGTGATTGAGGAGGAGGTGTACATAGAGTAGTCCGAAGGTTTCGAGATCTTCAGCAGTGATTTGCATGTGTGCAGGCTCAAGAGAGCACTGTATGGGTTGAAACAAGCACGTTGTGCTTGGTACACACGAATAGACAGTTATTTCACCGGACTTGGATTCTCCAAGAGTGAGGCAGATCCGAACCTCTACCAGATAGTGGTGGAGGGTAATTTTCTGATCATTGTACTTTATGTACATGATTTGATTTTGATAGGTGATGAAATGTTGATACACTCATGCAAGGATGATCTTGCAAAGGAGTTTGAGATGAAGGGCTTGGGCCTCCTTCATTATTTCCTGGGATTGGAAAATTGGTAGAGCAGTGATGGACTGTTTGTTTCTCAAGGCAAGTATTCCCAGGAGATATTGGAGAAGTTCAACATGCATTGAGGAAGGAGGATGCTACTTCAACGGAGGTAGTGGATGCCACTGTTTATTGATATTTGGTGGGGTCGCTTATGTATCTGGTCAATACACGACCCCACATATGCTATGCCGTTAAACAGCTTTCACAAGCTATGGTTAATCCTACCAAGCTCTACTGGAAGGCAGGCAAGCATGTATTGAGATATCTTAGAGGCACATCGGTATAGGGATTATGTTATAGACAATCGGATGAGGTGAGGCTATGTGGCTTCACGGATGCAGATTGGGTAGGGAGCCCAACGGACAGAAAGAGCACATCTGGAGGGATTTTCAGTATCAGGTCGAAAGCAGTTTCTTGGTACAGCAGGAAGCAGAGATCTGTGGCACTCAGTTCAGCAGCGGCCGAGTATATGGCAGTCAGTTTATCTGCATGCAAGGCTATATGGATGAGGAAGATCCTGGTCAGGTTGTTCGGTTCACACTTAGAGCCTACTGTGATTTATTGTGATAATCAAAGTTGCATCAAACTCTTGGTTAATCCAGTATTTCATGATAGATCTAAACACATTGACATTCGGTATCATCATATCAGAGATTGCGTGCAACGGAAGATCATGTTACTTTCATACATTCCCACGGAGGATCAGGATGCTGATGTCTTGACGAAGGCGCTCACCAGGAGCGAATTTGAATACCACGGAGGCAGGATAGGGGTGGCAGATAATCCTTATCTTGTTGAGAGGGAGTGTTGATATTGTAACAAGATGAGGAGCTTAGTGGAAAGAAGTCGCCTTCACTAAGTGGGCCCGCAGGCTATTTTTGGTGCAAAGTCTATTTTTATATTATGTCTATTTTTAGACATATGGATCATGTTCTATGAGTTTTAGGATGCTATTTGTGGATGGTTGGTCAAGTCGAAAAAAACAGATGGACTTCTATTTTTATACATATTTCGCAGAATCTGTTTTTAGATTGCCAGTCTAAAAATAGATATGTCGAATATTATTAGCTCTTAATAATATTTAGACTGTAAAAATTATCTTATTCTCTTGGAGCACTTCAGTTAAGTGCAAAGATGTGGCACAGGAGTTGACAGAAGGAATTACGCTATTCCTAAGGGTTATGTGGAGCTATTGCATGGATAATTCAGTTAGAACTCATGTGACAGAGTTTGGTGGAGTTGATTGAGGAAGTTAATGGAGTTGTGTTCAGTTTAACTAGTCTAAACATAGTTGAGCTATTTCTATCCAGTTTAAATAATTGATACAATTAATGAGAGTGGTGTGAATTAATTATTAATTAATTCACTAATTATAAACTCGTTAATAAACTAAAGAATGCATCAGTTAACTTCAGTGCATGGACAATTTTAGTGGAGACCAGTGCAGAAATAGGTGAAAGAGTAGGTTAACTATCAGTTGTGACTATACTATTCCTATTTTCAACAACCGATGATTGGTGAAGCCCATGAGGATTGCGCAGTAAAATCCAGGTGGTTTATGTTATTTAATGAGCCATCCCATAGCATTTATTATGCAATAGACGCTGGCTATCAAGTGGCAAAAGATTGGAGCAAGTGTTTTGCTAGATATAGCTTGATAGTGTGTAGCAATGAGAGGTTGTGCTAAGAGCTTGTGAGGAGCTTTGTACAATGATTCTTACATGATCTCCATGACATATAATATACAGATAGTTGGGTTTTTCAGCTTTAAGTTTTCCCATGAAATATTGTGTTCATATGTGTGATTGTTTATGGTTTTAATGTGTGCATGCAATTGATTTTATTTCCACATGTGATGATCAATGGTAGAAGAGATTTTGTATTATGCATGAAGCTAAAATAGTGTGTGATCAAGAGAATCTCGGTGAATAATATATCAGTTATTCAAATTTCTACATCTTATTTCTTCCAATAAAGGTGTTTGTGAAGGTTGTGTGTGGTAAAGAATAATTTTAGTTAATTCATAGTAATATATGTGGTCTAGTTCTAACTCCTCCTATGTATGAAGTTTTCTATTTTTTTATTATTATTCACTACTAGAAAATCTTGGGTTTATGTTCTAAAAAATAAGTGCGAAACCTTTTGTAAATTTCAAAAATCTATATCCATGGTTGAAAATGAATTGAGTGAAATTATTAAGACATTGTGAACTAATCATGGCGTGGAAATGATTTAGTGAAAATTAAATGCATATTTATATAAGCATGATATTCAACATCAAAATATTGTTCCTTATACACCTTAAAAAAAACTTGATATTTGAAAGAAAATGTAGACACTCAGAAAATTGTTACCTGTTTTTTTTTAAATGGTTTCAAAAATTTTGTATATAATCTAAGAATGAAACTAAGCTTGGTAGGGGTAGGAAATTCCACCCTAAAAAGGAAACTCAGAGTGACCAACTCTTGTGAGAAAATATTATGTAAGAAATATAGATTATTAATTTTTGAATTTTTATGGAGATAGGAATATGAATTTGTTCTCAATGTTTCTTCTCTTTTTTATTAGTTTCTTGAGACTTTCTAGTATGGAGTTTATAGGTTTTTTTTATTTGAGAGAAGTTATGATTTGAATTTATGCTATGGTAATTTATTGTTTTTGTTTGATGTTATAATACAGCTGCAATATTGAGGATATTGGCCATGGAATTTTATTATTTTCTTTGTCTCATATAGTGTTTATAGCCTAAAAGTTGTTTTTTATTGTTTGATTTTCTATTTAGTTATTTGATTTGTAGCTCTAGATGATTTATGAATATTTGTGTCATTACTTGTTTTATTGTGAATTAGTGACACAATTATGTGTACGTTGAAATTATTTGGATAAGTAGCCTATTATGTTTTAAATTTTTTGGTTAGTTTTCCTATGTTTCCAATATTCATAGAAATTTTATGCTACATTGCTTCTATGGTTAATAATTTCTTTTTGGCACAAGTATATTTGGTTTTGTTGATAGATATAAGAATTTATCCTTTTTATTTTACATTTATATATTTTAATACAACACTAAATTTTCCCAATAGCTAAAAAATTTTCATAGAAAATTAACTATTTTAACATTAGTTGAAATAAAATCCCACCATTTTAAATTTTAATGTCTAGTAGATCTGGCCAAATGAATCACCCTTCCTTGAATATTATATAGATCTCAATATTGAAGCCTAAGGAGTGGATTTAAATTCAATACTTATGTGTAGGTGGGAAATATCATAGTTACTAAAACATGAAATTTGGTAATTCAATACTTCTTCAGTGTGGGTGGGTAATATTTTAGGTACTCAATCAGCCTTATAGCTAAGCCAATGACGCATAAATTTCCTTTATTTCCATGTGAAAGTTTTATGTATGAAAGAAATATTCGTGTCAAGTTATTGGCAACATAAATTTCATTGGGAAAAGTTTATTTATTTTGTAATTATAGTTGCAACTCACCAAATAGAATTGACATAATAGAGATGGAACTAACTCAATCACTAATTAGAATTGCATGTTTTAGCGGTCGTAATTAATGGGGAGTGTTAAAATAGATAATTAACTCTTGCATGTAGATTTTTCTATATTTAGAGAGTGAGTTAGCTAAGCATTGACTCAAGTTGAATTATGCGATAGATGAATTTAGTGTGTGGTTGGATGTCAAGGTATTTTAGGCAAGTCGGTGGTTGGAAAATATTATCCAAATATGTGGGCAAATCAATTTGTTGATGAATTCCTCGTAATTTTATTATATGTGTATGATCTAAGAATCACTAGAAATTATCTTTCATTTATTCAAGAATTGTAAAATAGTCATTAGAGTCAATTTGAAATCATAGATTTAAGCATTTTTCACTATTTTCTATGTCTTGAAATTTGGCATATCTTTGATGGTATATGTTAGCCATCTATAAATTTTTCATATACTATGATGGCTGAAACAAGTCTATTAGTCATGAAGAAACAAATTTGAAGCAAATATGTGACTTCTTGAAGCCTTGCTGGGTCCATTTAACCAAAAGGATCCATCTCACTAATATCTTCACAAACCCTGTTGTTGCCTTGAAAAAAATTGCTTTGAACCCCTCTTCCATTCATATTTTCCTGTTAAAAAATCCCCCACTTCCTCCAAATTCCATTTAAAACTATATGAATCACTTTTATTTGTTTTTAATCCCTTCTTCATGTCTATCGGAACCTTTAAAAAACCTTAAAAAAACTCTTTTTGGCCTAAAAAATCACTTTTTTCATTAAGTCACACTTAAGCCCCTGCGGGCTTAAGTCCTCAGCCCCTCCTTCCATGTGCTCGGGTCTTGTGACCATCGGCTCAAGTCTTTAGCCCCTTTCTCACTATCATACTTTGCTCTGCCCCTTTTTCCTTTATTTTTTCATTATTTCCCTCGCGCGATGGTTTCGCCGCCGAGCAGATCTCAGCCATTGATCACAACCATCCGAGGGTCCATGCTCCATTGTAAACCGCAAAGAGTCATGCCTGCACTCTTTTTCTCCGCTGATGGCCAAAGTGTCGATGTAACCTCTACCATCGATCTCCCCTAGATTTGACAGTCCACGCTACATCGCATCGGCAAAGTTCCCCATTTCCTCTTTCCCCTTGCATTTTCTTCCGTCGATGGCCAACACCCCGCTTTAATATCCGCCGTCAATCTAATCTAGATCGGACGGTCCACACCCCGTCGCATCAGCGCAATACCCTTTCCTCACTCTCAATATCCATCTGCCACCGATGAAATCCTAACCGTTGATCATTGTCGCGATCCAACGGTCCTCCATCCATCGCACTTCTGTCCCCCATCGGCCATCACAACTTCTCAATTCCTCCTTCCCGGACCGTCTTCACTACCAATTTCTGATTCTTCGATGAAATCTCCATCGCCCAATCATTATCCTGATCCAACGGCTCAGGATCACTGCGGAGGCACCTAGCCTGCAAACCTGTCTATACCCTCAAGTGCCCCCGCTATGAATTTTTCTTCTATTATTCCCTATGATCCCTCCTATCCCACCTCACTGCGCTGGGCCTTTCCACCTTTTTTCCTTTAAATCTCCATCGTTGATCTGGCCCACTGCCCCTGATCCAACGACCCCCTGTGATTTTCGCACCCGTTTCTCCGTAGTTGTCCAAAGCTTGTTTTCAACGCAAAAAGGCAGTTTTTTTCCCAGATCACGCATTAGCCCAGCCCCACCATCTCCTCCTGCCATGCTACTCTTATCCCCTCGTGCTCATTCTCAACTGTAGATCTGCACCCCCCAGATCTAATGGCCCAAATCTCGTTTTGCGTCCATTTTTCTCCCCATTCCCGTCTGTGAAATTTGAACGTGAAATGGGTGGTTTTCAAGGGACATGCATCACCCATCCACTTGTGTCACATTCATTTGACCCAATACCATTTACCGCCTTCGCCCCACGCTAACACCACCTTTGGTATTCCCTAAAACCACTTTTGCAGTTCCTCGCGCTAGACTCAATTTTCACACTAGTTTTTGTGGTTTTGCGCCATGAAACCTTTCCCCACTACATGCGCCTTGCCTTATCACTGCTCCATAACCCCTCGCTGAGCCTTTTGAAGCATTTAAACCCAAAAAACACAGGATTTTATCACTAGTTTTTTTGTGTTGTAGGTTTAATGGTAGTTAAGTTATAAAGCCATCCCACAGTACAAATCCAGTTGCATGGCTGAGGGTGATGATCCTCTATGGCCTAAATAATCTAGAAAAAGGTACAAAGGAGGTGATTTCCACATTTTAGTCGATAAATCCTAATATCGGCTTCTAATGAAACCCTCTATTTCAACCACCTGTACACAGCAATCAGATAAAGAACGAAGAGAGCATGAAGGTCTAATGAAGCCTAAAAGCACAGATCAAAGCCTAAATTAGTGTTTAAAGTATCATAGGCAGACATATCAGCAAAAGACAACATCCAAAGGACACATCAGCGAGGCCAATTACTTCTCAGAGACCCGTAAGGACACTTGTAGTCTACTTCTCCTTTCAAAGACACCGTGACAGCCATCCTGATGGTAGAAACTCTTTAAAACTGTCAAAAAAGTTATTTCACAGTCATGGGGCTACAAAACCCAAAAAAAATGACAGTTTACTTGTTAGAGAGGTCAAACAGGGTACTTCAGACCAAGATATCTTCAAAGAACACACTTCGGAGTTATTACCAGCCTACCAGATATGCATCAAAATAGGAAAATTTACTAAAATGGTACAATCAGTTAATGAAATGGGCATTAAGCAGAATGGGCATTCGAATAGCTCTCCCAATATGTCTTAATTAATATTTATTACCATTTCTGCAAAACTCCTCCTCATTCACCTATAAGTACTCATTGAAGATTCATTGTAAATGGTTGGAAAATTGTTAATTGTTTGAACTATTATTGAGTAAGATTTACTGAGTAGTTGTAATATAGTAGGCTGGGAAGAGAAGTATCAGACTGCAAAAGCTATTCAACTCAAAGTATGTAACTGGTTTTGCACATCAATAGACAAGTAGATTCACTGGATCCTGATGTAAATCATTGGTGATGTTTTTCTAACTGTAATTTTTATTTTCCTTATGTTTCCATACTTTCCATTTTCTATGATAAAGAACAACAAATATAGAGTAGGATTTATTGCAAAGTACCCTATCTCTCACTGATAAATATTTTTCTTTATGTTTTCTTCTAAATGTGCTTTTGGGAATTATTTCAATAGAGTATAACGAGTCAAGGAATGTTCGTGAGCCCATGTCTTGCTGAGTAGAACTTGAGATTTTGTTCTTGAACGTTCTCGAAAGGTTCGCTAAGTAGAGTCAAGAACTAGGGAAGTCTATGGTTATCCCTGTCCTCTAGTTTTTCCTCCGACAACTACTTTGAAAAGATCCCCTGAAAGTATTCCAGAAGAATGATAGGTTCAAAGTCCTTACCTGATCTTAGGTTACTTTCTATGTTTATCTTAAATGTTTTCATTAAGAGTATGCCGAAAGCAGGATAAGTTCAAAGTCCTTACTTGATCTTAGGATAATTTTTATGTTTTACCCTTTAGTTTATGCCAAAAGTAGGCAAGGTTAAAAGTCCTTCCTAGATCTTAGGCTTCCCTTCGTTTTCTTAGCTTTGCTTCTTTCATCACACTTATTAATGTTCCATATCAGAAACTCAACTCAAAATATCTTCTGATATAGATGACTTGCCCTATGGAAACCTTTGAATAGTTTTTTGTGCAATTAAACCCTTTTATGACTCCATAGCCCAATGGTTTAGCAATGTTTCTTGACCTATATTCCATGCTGAAACATCCTTCTACTTATTTCCTCCTTCACTTCACATGACCTTTTCATTTAATGATTCCCAACCAAAAAACAAACAAACCCCTTGTGCTTCATAAATAGCCTAACATCATATAATAAGCCTCAAAGATATATCATTTGAAAACACATATAGAAAGGTCCCTCTCTGAATCCAGGAGGGCTAGATCCTAGTATTCCCAAGTGGTTTTGATGTTGCCTTTTCATTGTTATGCCAATCTGCCAAATCACAGGACCCCAACATAATGGTGACTCCACTGGGGAATTCTGAGTAAATTGTAATCTTAGACATCCTTAAGACCTCATAAGACCCACAATAGCCTTATGTTGGTAGTTAATTACTGTGGTGGATTGCAACTCATATTAAAGATTTGAAATCATCCACCTGGCAACTCCACAACCTATAAAAGACCAAAATACTCCACTGGTGATCAGTAGGCCTGCTGATTACTCCTGGTTTCACAAAGACTCCACTGGGGCAGCCCACAGTACCATTAAGATATCTTATAGATCCATGATTAGGAAACTTTAGGATTAAGTTTTCTTTGCTAAAAACTAGTTTTCCTGTAAAGATTGTCATATTTGGCTAACTTTCTTCTCTTTGGGTCTGAAATCTTAACAAACTAGCTTCAAGAATAATTCATACCATAGCTTATCCCGACCCAAATCCTCTTGAAATAATTGATAATCTATAAAGAAGTCTTAGGAAGTATCCTATATCTTGGGATCCAACTATTGTGAGACCCATTCATAGAGCTAACTTTTTGCCCGAAGTCCTTACAACTCTATCAGATACCCAAGTGGACTTACCATTTTCCAAAAATTTACAAAGAACAAAGTCACTTAGTGGTATAGATCAGACAGACTTGGAGCCTCCAAGTTCAGCACAACATAGTGGCCAGGATATTAGCAGCAGAGAAACCCATCCATCCACACCTTCTGATCTTAATTTCATTCATAATTTTGGTTTCTCTCACCCCAAATCTGCTCAACAGTCTCTTGCTGGTACAAGAACTTCTATCATCCATATACCCACTGTTCAAACGACTCCATTACCCCCACAAAATCCTATCATGGCAGCATTTTATGCTCCGCTAGTGCTACCTCAACCTCTGGTTCCCTTACCACAAGGTTATTCGACCACTATTCCTTTATATGATGCCAACCGTTCCACTACTACTTCACAACATGTGGAAAAAATGAATGGTTACTGTGATAGGAATTAAATAGGTGATTAAAATATTAAACTAAGATTGTTTGCTCAGAGTTTAGGGGGAGAAGTAAGAAAATGATTCAAAAGCTTAGCCCCACAAAGCATCAATGATCTTCCTTCCTTTCATCAACTATTTCTGAACAAATGCAAAATTAGGAAGAACCCTCTCCAAATACTTTCAGATTACAACAATCTCAAGAGAAACCCTGGGGGAAGTGTTCAAAATTATTACACTAGATTCAATAGTGTTTATAACGCACTACCCCCAGATTTGAAACCTCTCGAAGGCTCAGCTTTGGCCAAATTCCCTGAAGGATTTGATCCTGAAATGGCCTATCAGCTAAGAGAAATGGATCCCTTAACTTTAGAAGACATGCAGAAGAGAGCTCTTAGTGTGGAAGAAAATCTGATTGAGAAGAGAGTTACGATGAGGAATGAAAATAAAGTAACATATTGAAATGAAGCTACACCTTCCACAACCGACTCAAAAATGAAAAGGATGATGGAGGAGGTGTTACAGAGGTTGAGCATATGTGAGAAAACTTCATCTAGAGAAAATAAAACAGCTCCCCAAAATAGAAACCAATCCCAGAATCAAAATTAGAACTTTAGGAGAAACCCCCTCAGATAAGATAGAGAGATATTGATCAACAAATCAGACCTCCATTTCAAGAAAATTATGTTGATGAAAACGGGGAATGATAGAAGAACTAGAGGAAACTGTTATAAACATGTTGGGAGTAAGTAATGAAGACCCTGCCTTTTTCACAGAGGATAACTAGGCCACATATACATATGATGATAATGAAGGCTTAGAATCTGAAGACTATAGGCAAGGCTTTGAGAATTCCATCATGGAAGTCCATAAACGATATGACCTCTGGAGAAAAAAGAACCAAGAAAGTCCTCAAACAAAGACCTCTGAAACTACTGTTAGAAACAGATTTGAAAAGGTGATTATAAAGGTTGCTGAAAACAACAAAACAACAGCTAAAAGTTTTGTTAAAAACAAAGGGAAAGGCACTCAAGCCAACGATAAATAGAGTGTTGACCCTAGCAGCACTAGCACTTCAGCTAGTACCCTTATAAAAACAATTTTAACTGATGTACATAGTAAAAACCACTAAACTGATTTTAGTGATAAGTTAGTGACTAACAAGATGCATTTGAGCCTTTCAAAGAACTAGTCCCCTTTCAATTTGGAAAGTGAAATTGCTAAAATCAAGATCTCTGTCCCCCTCACTGAGTTAGTCACTCAAAATGTATAAAATTTCAGGTGTTGAAAGCTTTTAACATAGAATAAAATAATGACTCTTTCAACCTAAATCATAATCAGCCAGCCCTTTTATTTGGTCCTAAAATTGAGGGAAAGTTCTAAGAAGGAGTGGTCCCCCCTTTCTATATCAGTTTGAATATTCATGATAAGATTTTACACAATGCTATGCATGATTCAGGGGCTTCACATAACCTCATGCCCAAAGTAATCATGGAGAAATTAGGCCTTGAGATAACTGAACGATATAAACATTTATATTCTTTTGACTCCATTAGGGTAAAGTGTTTGGGCTTGATCAAATATCTTTGCGTAAACTTGACCCAAATCCAAGTCAAATGCATGGTAATGGATGTGGTAGTGGCTAATGTGCCTCCCAAATATGGCATGATTCTTTCAATATCATGTGGTGCTAAGCTTCAACGTACCATGAAAATGGACATGACATATGCCACCATCCATATCTTCAGTCAACTTAGAAGACTTTATAGGGAATCAATCATGAAACTAATGGTGAATAGTCAAGAAAAATCAGAAGATTCCCCTCGTTATTCTATCTATATAGACCTAGACTCATTCATTCTTTACAACGATGAAAGCTTTGATGAACTAGAGTTGGAAAGAGAGAAATCACCCAACCTAACAAAAAACATGGAAGGAAGGGATAGGAAGGGAGAGGATCTGAAACAGTTTTCCAAATCTGAAAATTACAGCAAACAAAACAGAGAGTATGAATAGCTCACTGTCCACCAGCTTAGTGCAAGTCATGAGAGTTAAGAAAAAGGGCCTCAACTCCATGAAAAATTTAAGGAACAATACCAACATAAAAATGTTGCAGAACCCATAAAACTGCATGTCAAGACACACGGGAAAAAGGGGACAGAAATGAAAACAACAAGTTTGAAACTAGCCCTCTTTGGAGTATGAGTTTTGATGGGTCCTGTAATAGAACTGGTATAGGAGCAAGTGTGTGGCTTCAGAACATAGAGAATAATCATGCTGAAAGCCATTCATACAAGCTAAACTTCCAATGCACAAGTAACATAGCAGAGTATGAAGCACTCCTCTTAGGACTACGGTTACTAAATAAATTAGGAGCCATGAGGATATTTGTTCATGGAGACTCTGAAATAATCATTAGGGAGATAAATGGAGAATACACTACCAAACATCCAAGACCAAGAGCCTATAGAAATGATGCCATGGAACTTTTGAAAATGTTTGAGGAAGATGAACTTGTTTTTGTTCGTATAAACCAAAACATCCTAGCCACTGGATTATCTTGTGTTGCCATCTCATGCCAAGGACCCTATGACAACAAACAATTCACATTCCAAGTAAAGTATAGACCAGTTGTCCTAGACAATGAAAAGTATGGGTAGGTCTTTGAGGGAGATAAACAGATAGAAGACTTTCTGCAGTTCAGAAATGAGTTTGAATTGCCAAATTCAGACTCAAAGTATGATAAAGACTACCTTAATGAGGAAAAATCTGTTGAAAAAGAACCTCCTTCCATTACAGAGATAAACCTGCTAACCAGAGAGTTCAAAAATCAAACAGAAGAGTACATAAAATCGGGAAAAGAAGACATAGAGGTACTACAGTCTAAAGACAAAGGCTTACACAAAGGACTATCACCTCTAGAAGAGTTGTTTGATTTTAATGTCATTGCCAAGAAACCAATAATAGAACCCACTGAATCTGATATTGAGGAATGCAATATAGGTAGTAAAGACAAGACTAAAATGATCAAGTTATCCAAAACATTTCCAGATCACATGAAACTGAAATATATTGAGTTTTTTAAAGAGTTTTCTTATGTATTTTCTTGGAGCTATGAGGATTTAAAGGCATATGACACAGATACCATTCAGCACAAGATACCACTTAAAGAAAACCAGAAACCGTTTAGGCAAAAATTACGCAGAATAAACCCTGTGCAGCTACCTCTGGTTGAGAAAGAAATTAGGAAAATGTATGATGTTGGAATTATTGTCCCTGTGAGATACTCAGAGTGGGTATCTAATCTTGTAGCTGTAAGAAATAAAACAGGAGAAATAAGGCTCTATATTGACTTTAGAAACTTGAACAGAGCCTCATTAAAAGACAACTATCTACTGCCTAAAATGGAGCACATATTACAAAGGGTAGGTGGTTCCAAGAGAATTTCTTTGCTAGATGGCTTTTCAGGATATAATCAGATATTTTTGCTCCCTCAAGACCAACTGAAAAGAACGTTTACTACTCCCTGGGGCACTTTCATGTATGTGAAAATGCCTTTCGGATTAATGAATGTCGGTGCCACCTTTCAAAGAGCCATGGACATTTCTTTCTCAGAAGAAATGGGCCACTTCATTGTGATTTATTTAGATGAAATTAAAATATATTTCAAAATAGATGAAGAACACCTAGTATACCTAAGAAAGGTCTTTGAGAAATGCAAAAAGTATGGGCTATCCTTGAATCCCAAGAAGACATTGTTTGGTCTCCAAGAAGGTAAACTTATTGGTCATATCATATTTGAAAAAAGGGATTAAGATAGACCCAAAAAGGGTTGAAGGTATATTGCAAATTAGTCACCCCAAAAACATCAAAGAACTTCAATCTTTCATTAGGAAGATTAATTTCTTGAGAATGTTCATACCCAACTTGGAAGAACTCCTTAGGAACATGAAGAACGTGTTAAAGAAAGAGACAGGAGTTAAATGGACCTTAGAAGAACAGAAATCCTTTGAACTGGTCAAACATGCACTCACCCAAGCGCCAATCCTTATCAGTCCCGATTTCACTAAGGACTTCCTCATATTTCCCTTTTCATCAGAACATATTGTGGCTGCTATCCTATTACAGAAAAATCCAGAAGGACAAGAGCATCCAACTGCATTTTTCAGCAAGGCATTAAGAGATGCACCTCTGAAATATAATATCATGGAAAAACATGCCTATGCTTTGGTCAAAGCCTTGAAGGATTTCAGATTTTATATATTACACTCTCACATTATTGCATTTGTGCCTCATATAGTGGTGAAAGATATTTTGTGACAAGACCCTGATGGCAAGAGAGGAAGGTGGATTGTTGTGATATTGGAATATGATTTGAAAATTAAACCCACTAAACTCATCAAGGGTCAAGGCCTAGCACAATTAATTGTTGAATCTAACTTGCAAGCACTTGATATAAACATGATAAATGTAGTAGATGAATAGGAAGAGTTGGAAACTCCTCTTATTGAAGATCATTTCCTTAATTCATCTTGGTATGCTGATATTTTGTATGTGCTTACTAATTTCAATGCCCCTCCTGTCTAAAAAAAAGGCAAGATTTTTAAAGTTGAAAGATGTTAATTACTAAATTTTAGATAAATGTTTATATTGGAAAAATGCTAGTGGATTATTGCTTAGATGTTTGCCTGAGAATGATGCAAATAGGATCAAGCATGAGTTTCATGAAGGAGAATGTGGAGGCCACCTCAATTGGAAAACCGCTACTAATATAAGCCTTAGAGCTGGCTATTACTGGCCCAACCTCTTTCAATATGTCCACAAAATGATAGTTTCTTGCCACAAATGCCAAATATTTGAAGGCAAGAGAAAAATGCTTCCCTTACCCTTACAACCAATCACTGTTGAAGCTCCTTTTCAACAGTGGGGCGTAGACTTCATTGGGGAAATTCATCCTGCCTCATCTGCCTAACATAGATGGATACTCATAGCCATTGATTATTTCACCAAATGGATAAAAGCCATCACCTTTAGGAATGCCACAGACTCAGTTATCATAAAATTCCTTGAAGATTGTATCCTGACTAGATTTGGCTCCCCTAGGAAAATTATCACTGAAAATGCTGCTGCATTTCGTTCTAAAAAGATGGTTGACTTCTATCACAGATATCAGATTGTGCTTGGTCATTCCACAGCTTATTACGCTGAAAGTAATGGGCTGGCATAATCTTCCAATCAGAGCCTGATAAACATAATAAATATGATGTTGGAATAAAATCAGAGGTCATGGCACATTAAGCTGGTGCATGCTTTATGGGCTGATAGATTGACAATGAAGAAATCAATTGGAATTTCTCCCTGCCAGCTACTTTTTGGAGCACATGCAGTTTCTCCCACCAGTTTAAGAGTTTAAGTGATTAAGTTGTTCTAATAAATACAGTCAGAAGAAGATAGCATGATGAGAAGGATAAATCAGACCATACATCTTCAGCAAAACATGGAAGAAGTTTATAACAGAGCACAAAAAATACAAGAGAATATCAAAAAGTTTTTTGATAAGAGGACAAAGGCAAGTAATTTCAAAATTGGTGACAAAGTACTCAAGTGGGATTCCAGGAGAGAAGATAAGGGCAAACATGGCAAGTTTGACAATTTATGGCAAGGTCCTTACATCATTGAATCTTCCATTGGTCATAATGCATTTTTCTACAAGATATGGATGGTACAGACCTGTTTGGGGGTCCTCTCAATGGTAGGATGCTCAAACATTATTTCTGCTGAAACCTCTATTCAAATATTCCATTCATCATTGTAAATATCATTGCTTTGTTTTTTTTTTAAAGAGAAAAATACAAAAAATATAGAAAAAATAAAAATAAAAAAACAATAGAAAAGAGAAAAGAGGGCAGATATCAAAGAAGAAAGGTAAAACCCCATAACAAAAAAGAAAGAAAGTCTGAAAGTGTGCAAGACTAAATGCCACTACTTGAAAGAGCACTTCTATTTAGTCATACAGCCTAATCATGACTAGATAGATTTCAATTTACTACTGATAGGTTAGTAAATCAGATTTTCCAAAAAATTTAATCTTGACTTATCAGTAGAATAGATTAGGATAGAAAGGAATGGTTCAAACATGCTCAAAATATGAACCAAAGAATCAAAAAAAGAGAATGGCTCTAATCATATAAAAACCTGAGCCAAAGATACAAAGAAGACTGGTTCTAACATGCTGAAAATGTGAACCAGGTAAATAAGAAGAAGACAACTCAAAGGGATCAAAATTAGAGCTGAAAGAAATAAGAAAGGACTCTCATTGTTTTCAGATCTTAAGCCTTCACAATTTTGTTTTAATTTTCTGCAAATAAGTCTATGAACAACTGGTTCCTTTTTCCATGACACTACAACAAATCAGACAGCTTAATCCTAGTTTGGATGTGTTTTCAATTTCTATTTTAGAATATAGAGAATGAAATCCATCAGACAGCTTAATCCTGATAGATAGTAGTTAGGTAGAGAATCTGATGAGTTCAATTGTCTAATCTGGACTCATAGAAGTTATAAGGGTAGTTTTAGATTAGTTTCTTGCTTTGAATAAAAGAATAAAATATTCATGTCAAAGGGTTTACAAGTCCAAGTGCACCTCGCTGAAGAAAAATGTTAGGAAAGTAGGTTGTGTAGGTAGAATGTTTTGGAGAAATCATCTAGTTATGATAAATACTGATCATATTTTCAAGAAGCATGATCAAAGAAGAAAGAGGGTTTTCAAAATGCAGGGCATTGATTGACATTCCAGAGATAAAATTTCTGAGGTTCTTGACACCTCCAAGGAGCTGTCATCCCCACGTGGACCCGCTATTAGCCATATATAAAATTTTCATATACTATGATGGCTAAACCAGGTCTATTAGTCTTCAAGAAAAAAATTTGAAGCAAATTTGTGACTTATTGAAGCCTTGTTGGGTCCATTTAGCCAAAAGGATCCATCTCACTGATATCTTGACAAAGCCCTGTTGTTGCCTTGAAAAAGACTACTTTGAACCCCTCTTCCATTCATATTTTCCTGTTAAAAAATCCCCCACTTCCTCCAAATTCCCTTTAAAACCATATGAATCCCTTTTATTTTGTTTTAATCCCTTCTTAATGTCTATTGGAACCTTTAAAAAACGTTAAAAAACCTCTTTTCGGCCTAAAAAATCACTTTTTTCATTAAGTCAAACTTAAGCCCCTCCTTCCATGTAACCGGGTCCCCTAATAGTTGGCTCAAGTCTTTAGCCCCTTTCATGCTATTGGACTTCTCTCTACCCATTTTTCCTTTATTTTTTCATTATTTCCCCCGTGCGATGGTTTCTCCGCCGAGCAGATCTCAGCTGTTGATCACAACAATCTGATAGTCTATGCTCCATCGCAAACCGTAAAGGGTCATGCCCGCACTCTTTTTCTCTACCGATGGTTGAAGTCTCGATGTAATCTCTGCCGTCAATCTCCCCTAGATCCGATGGTCCACGCTACATCGCATCGACGCATTTTCCCGTTTCCTCTTTCCCCTTGCATTTTCTTCCGCCGATGGCCGACGCCTCGCTTTAACCTCCACCGTTGATCTAATAGAGATTGGACGGTCCGCACTCCATCGCATTGCTGCAGTGCCCTTTCCTCGCTCCTGATATCCATTTGTCACTGATGAAATCCTAACCGTTGATCATTGTCCCAATCCAACGGTCCTCCGTCCATCGCACTTGTGTCCCCCTTCAGCCATCAGCCATCAGAACTTCTCAATGCCTCCTTCTCGGACCCTCTTCACCACTGATTTCCGATCCTCCGATGAAATCTCCACCGCCCAATCATTATCCCGATCCAACGGCTCAGGATCACTGTGGAGGCACTCAACCCGCAAACCTGTCTGTACCCTTAAGTGCCCCCGTTATGCATTTTTCTTCTATTATTCCCTATGATCCCTCCAGTCCCACCCAACCGCACCGGGCCTTTCCACCTTATTTCCTTCAAATCTCCACCGTTGACCTGGCCCCCCCCTAGATCCAACGGCCCCCGGTGACCTTCGCACCCATTTCTCTATAGCTTTCCAAAACCCATTTTCAACGCAAAAAGGAATTTCTTTTTTTCCAGGAGCACACATTAGCCTGGCCCCACCATCTCCTCCCGCTGTGCTACTTGTATCCCCCCACTCTCATTCTCAACCATAGATCTACAACCCCCAGATTTAACGGCATAGATCTCGTTTCACATCCATTTTTCTCCCCATTCCCCTCCATGCACTTTGAACATGAAATGGGTGGTTTTCAAGGGACATGCATCACCCATCCACCTGTGTCACGTTCATTTGGCCCAATACCATTTACTTCCTTTTCCCTGCGCGAATACCACCTCTGGTATTCCCCAAAACCACTTTTCCAGTACTTCGTTCCAGACTCAGTTTTCACCCTAGTTTTCATGGTTTCACGCCATGAAACCTTTCCCCGCTACATGCATCTTGCCTCCTCACTACTCCATAACCCCTCGCCAAGCCTTCTGAAGCATTTAAACCCAAAAAAGGCATGATTTTATAGCTAGTTTGTTTGTGTTGTAGGTTTAATGGCACTTAAGTTATAAAGTTGTCCCACAGCAAAAATTCAGTTCCAGGGCCGAGGGTGACAATCCTCTGTGGCCTAACTAATCCAAAAAAAGGGATAAAGGAGGTGAGTTCCATGTTTTAGTTAATAAATAATGATATCAACTTCTAATCAAACCCTCTAGCATAACCACCTGTACACAACAGTTAGATAAAGACCGAAGACAACATGAAGGTCTAATGAAGACTAAAAGCACATATCAAATCCTAAATCAGTGTTTACAGCATCACAGGCTTACAGATCAGCAAAAAACCGCCTCCAAAGGACACATCAGCGAGGCCAATTACTTCTCAAAGACTCGTAAGGACACCTATAGTCTACTTCTCCTTTCAAAGACACCGTGATAGCCGTCCTGATGGCAAAATCTCTTTAAAACTGTCAGAATAGTTATTGCACAGTAATGGGGCTACAAAACCCAAAAAAAATGATAGTTTACTTGTCAGAGAGGTTAAATAGGGTACTTGAGACCAAGATATCTTCAAAGAACACACTATGGAGTTATTACTAGCCTACCAGATATGCATCAAAATAGGAAAAACTACCAAAATGGTACAATCAGTTAACACAATGGTCATTAAGCAGAATGGGCATTCGAATACCTCTCCCACTCTGTCTTAATTAATATTTATTACCATCTCTATAGCACTCCTCCTCATTCACCTATAAGTACTCATTGAAGATTCATTGTAAATGGTTGGAAAATTTTTCATTGTTTGAAATGTTATTGAGTAAGAGTTACTGAGTAGTTGTAATATATTAGGCTGGGAAGAGAAGTATCAGATTGTAAAAGCTATAGGACTCAAAGTATGTAACTAGTTTTGCACATCAATAGACAATCAGATTCACTGGATCCTGATCTAAATCATTGGTGATGATTTTCTTACTGTAATTGTTATTTTCCTTATGTTTCCATATTGTCCATTTTCTCTGATAAAGAACAGAAAATATAGAGTAGGATTTACTGCAAAGTACCCTAGCTCTCACTGATAAATCTTTATCTTTACGTTTTCTTCTAAATTTGTGTTTGGGAATGATTTCAATAGAGTATAACCGATCAAGGAATGTTCGCAAGTCCATTTCTTGCTGAGTAGAACTTGAGATTATGTTCTTGAACGTTCTTGAAAGGTTTGCTAAGTAGAGTTAGGAACTAGGGAAGTCTATGGGTAGCCCTGTCCTCTAGTTTTCCCCCCAACAGCTGCTTTGAAAAGATCCCTTGAAAGTATTCCGAAAGCAAGATAGGTTCAAAGTCCTTACCTAATCTTAGCTTACTTTTTGTGTTTATCTTAAATATTTTCCTTAAGAGTATGCCGAAAGCAGGATAGGTTCAAAGTCCTTACTTGATCTTAGGCTACTTTTTATGTTTTACCCTTGAATGTATACGAAAAGTAGGCTAGGTTAAAAGTCCTTACCTGATATTAGGTTGCCCTTCATTTTCTTAGCTTTGCTTCTTTCATCACACTTCTTAATGTTCCATATCAAAAACTAAACTTAAAATATCTTCTGATATAGATGAATTTCCCTATGGAAACCCTTGAATATTTGTTGTGCAAGTAAACCCTTTTATGACTCCATATCCCAATGGTTTAGCACTGTTTCTTGACCTATATTCCCATGCTGAAACATCCTTCTACTTATTTCCTCCTTCACTTCACATGACCTTCTCATTTAATGATTTCCAACCAAAAAAAAAACAAACCCCTTGTTCTTCATAACTAGCCTAACATCATATCATAAGCCTCAAAGATATGTCCTTTGAAAACACATATAGAGAGATCCCTCTCTGAATCCAGGAGGGATAGATCCTAGGATTTCCAAGTGGTTCTGATGTTGCCTTGTCATTTGGTATGCCAATCTGCCAAATCACAAGACCCCAACAGTATATTTATTTCATAGCATAATTATGTCGAATATTTACTTTTTCAGCTCAATATGGGTTATTATAAGCCCTCACCAATGCCATTTTCTTTAGTGTAAATATAGCTATTGGTAATACTACTCTTATTGATGGTACACTTTACTGTCAAATTGTGTGAAGTTTGATATAATTGACACACATAAGGCCCAATATATCCTTTTATTTTAGTATGGTCTGAAGGTTTGTGCACAATCCTCATGAAATCCATTCATAGATGACAAAGATAATTTTCATATATTTAGGGGGGAATTTTGAGTTATGATGTTTTATATTTGAGTAGGGATACACTTTACCTTCTTAGTCACAAATATTATAATTAAATAAGTGGTGATAGATATAGAAAAACTATTGTATGGTACACATTTCATTTTATTTCATGTCCAATTTTATGGTTTAGTAATAATTTGAAATATATTTTTTCTTTCCTTAGCAAGAAAAGTAGAGGGTAGAGAAGGAAGTAGCTAAATAAGAAATTTATTTATAGTGTTTTTTTATTGATATCAAATTAGTTCATAAATAATTTAAAGATTTAATATGTGAAAATAAAAGTTAAATTCAACTTGCCTAAAATCCAATGTATCACTCCAAAACTGAAGACATTTATCTTGATACTCACTACGTTAAAGATATTTTTGTGAATGTTATTATTTATTTGGAGTATTGTCCCATGGAGGAACAAGAAACATAAATATTCACTAAATCCATGATAGAGATGAAGTTTATGTGACTATCATTTTGGAAATGTGGAAAATTTTCATCAAAGGGGAGTATTTATGTAATGCCATCTTCTTCCATAAGTCTTCCTTCTCTCTAATCATCATCAAAAGGGAGCGTTGGAATATGCCACTTTGGAAGGTAATAATGTCTAATATTAGGTTAGGATAAGTTTTGATCTTATGTGAAATATTTATTTAACATTCATCATGCACTAAAATACTCTTCTTATCATTTATTATATGAAGAGGTGAAATTACATTTATCCCACTAATATCACTCGCATGCATTTCCTCCATATGTCTTAGAATATAATAGAGGTAAGACAAACCTATAGATCATATCCACAATAAGGAAAATTTATTACGATTGTGAAGGGTAATGCATTTGTAGAGCTGCTCCGAATAACAAAAACTATACCTTTCAATGGATTTTTTCACATATTGTTGTTTTACCATGTATATCTAGTGTACTATTATTTTTCATCTACATTTCCTAATGCCATTAAATGTTGTTTTTATATGGATATCAGGATAGTATAGTATCATTTTTATATTTAATATCATTAATATGTTTACTCATGTCACAATGTTCTAACAAGCCAATATAAAGTAGAGAGGGTACGTTGCTTAAGTGATAGTGGTGACTATTCAAGTAGTTTCCTTTTGGGTTATTCCTTCTGAATTATATATTTTACCATTAAGTACAATTTGAGAGCTAAAGTTTTGGAAATTTTTCTTCGAAAAGTCTCTCTCCCATCAATTTCTAAGACGAAGCTTCATGAAATTTTTGTGACTATGATTTATTGGAGATCCCTTCTCACATGGACAGTCCATAAAGGGACAAATTCCTTACATCTTACATATTGTAAAGACATTATTGGTCGTATAACTGCACACATCAATCAAACTTGAATATATCCTGAAGAATTTCATCTTTAGGACTACACTCTTGATATTGGTATTGGGCATGATCATTATTCATCACGTTATTTTACTTACATTGAAGATCTAGAAGTAAAAATAAAATAAAATTACCCTCATGGTTGACTAGTTTATTTGCTATTACTAGTTTCACAAATATCCTTTTGCTTGCTCTTGAGAAGCCAAGTGTATATGGGTGGTGAATTCTAAATTTTGGTGGACATGATGATTTGATCATACTAAACATTTGATCCTTCATGGAATTAATTTTATGCTTTGATATTATTCATGAATATATTTTGATGAGATTGTTTTCATGTAGTCTTAAAATTAAGATCAAGGGATAGCTTGAACATCTTGGTAAAGAATAAATATAATCCTTTACAATTTGTTTGATGCATTTTGCAGGAAATTGATCCTTAATTATCATTATAAATATATGGCCATTATTGCAAGGACCAAAAAAAATTATGGTGTGAAGTAATCTTATTGAAGAAGCTCCCCAATCTCACTCTTCAAGTTGATGAATACATGGAAGATATTCTTGCAGTTACACTTGCAAAAAAAAAAATGATTAATAATCTTCTAAAATTTCCATTTAGTAGCAAGAACATGAAGAAGTAATTATTGAAGAATCAATTTTTTATCCCATTTAGGACCTTTATATCTTCCTTGAAGGTGATAGTCTCATGAATTTATTTCTACTCCAGCCGAATTACAGGTTTGGTATGATTTGAAGCTTCTCAAATTTTTGAATTTTATTATCTTTCATTTTCCGATATTGGAAGGGATAATATTGAAGAAATAACCTAAATATTGGTTCAATGGAAAAGTTATATATCCGAAATTTGATTAAGATAATAGTACCCTAATGCATCACGTTATGGTTGTTACCTTTCAGTATTTTTATCATTATATGAAGTGGGGTTGATGGAAAAATTAGGGAGATCCTATTTATGATGAACACAGTGATGCATTCATGTGAAAATTATATATTTTGAATCCTATGGGAAACATAACATTAATAAGGAGAATTTAAAAATTTTACGTATTATTTCTAAAACAAAATCCCTATTTGTGATCCATATTTTTGAAAATACTTGTAAAGATATTTATGCATTTTTTTTTATACATGTATTCTCTCGTCTGTAAAGAAAATTTGTTAAGGTACTTTTATCCATGTAATATGATTTATGCACCTTTTTTCCAATAGAAGGAGTAGATGTGTGATGTTAAAAATGTTTAAATTTTACAACGATCTTATTCTTCATGTCTTGGTGAAATTGTGTACATATTTTAAGGTAGGAGATGAAATTTAGTGAATAAAAATTCTATGGTATAGTATATTTTTAAGTCTATAAAATTCCATATACCCTTTCTTCCATATCACTATTATTTTTTTCAAGCATCTCTAGGTGGAAATGTTATTTTTTATGTAAAATATTGTATGATGTAGCAAACATTTCTTTATAAGTTATTTTCTACAAAAATATAACCACTAAAAAAAGTATTACAAAATCTATATAAACGATTAATATTTTTTCTAAAGCTATAATTTGTCTTATGTATCACTCATTGATGTTAGGAGAAGTAGTGAACATCTTGTAAAATAAAATATTGTATTTTATGATGTGTTTTATTACAGTAATGATGTGTGTAACAACCATATCTGAGCTTTGATAGTGGAGGCTTGCAGTGGTGAATGGAATTTTTGGAATGAGTTTGATCATGCACATAGTTTTTTGTTACATTCCAACCATAATTTCATGTATATTCCAACATGTAGTTACTTCCCTTTATATGTATCCTTGTTTTAAGTGATGGACAAACATAAGGGAAGAAATCATTGTATTGATTAGATGTTAGGGTGGTTTCACTAAACTTATGATTTCTATTAACATGCTCATTTTGTAATGTTATAGTAGGGTAGAAGAAAGAATAAATTCTTAGAGCATTAAAATAGCATGAATAAGTTGAAAATGTTAGCATTATACTTTATATTATGTTTTCATGGGAATTGATAGCATATGTCTTTTCTTGAAAACACAAATTTTGAGCTGTGGATTTGATGGATTGATAAATATGTTGTTTAGGGACATTGAGGTGGATCCATCTTACACATGTTTTTTGTTGATGATAGATATAATTTATAATAGGTATATTTTGGGATTTTGAGTTTCTTATGCGCTCCCTAGGTGAGCACATATTTCTATGCTTGAACTATTTGTGACCCCTCATTTTGCATCAAACTTATAACGAAGAATTTATTCACTATGTTTGTGATTTCAATCACAAAAAAAATTGGATGACTAGGCTATTCACTTGGTTCCATGAATCATTTATGAAATGGATTATGATGTTCTCAAGGTTGATGAGGTATTGATTTCTTGTCATTGCATCACATTTAACCATACAGTGATTTAGTCTCCATTGATTGACAGATTAGTATTCATGATTATGTATATATACCTTGATGGAGTGCCATAACATTTTTGGATAATTGAGGATTACATTGGCTTCACTGTATGATATTTTACATCTTCACAACTCTTAAGTTAGCTCACAACTCTTGACATGTACTCATCATATTACCCTAAGTAGTTGGGTGATATAATTAATGCACTAGACCTCTCATGCCAAGGAATATCATAGGTGTCAAAGTGTTTGACTTGTTCACACATTTGGAGTCATTTTCTACATAATTAGATGGTACATACACGTAGGAGGATTTGTTACTTAGCTACTACAACTTTTATTTTGCTTATGTATATATTCTTGGGATTTTTTTACATGGGAAGGGGGTTGACATGAATTAAGAATGAAGTTAAACTTTAGGTACCTCACATATGACCATTATATTTAATTTTAGGGTATTCATCCACACTTGAGGGCTTATACTGATCATTTATTAATATATTTCACCTAAGAGTGATAAATATTCTATTAGAGGAGTATGGTTAGTTTTCATTGCCTACATTACTAAGCTAGTGGTGGATTTATCCACTTAGAGGCCTTTTGAGGGTATATGTTTGACTAGTGTGTCATCCTCTTCCCTTTTTGATGAAGACATCCCACTTTGTTGGGTTTAATTTGGTTGGAAGGTTGTACATATGGGTTGGCCACCCCATCATTTTATATAATTTTGAATAGTTTGTTGGAGGATATAATTCACTAATCCTCATGAGGATATATCTAAGGATTTCATATGGAGATATTATTTTCCTATTTTCAAGGAAGTTGAGGTGGTCCCTATATAAAGAGCACCCTTTCCTAATTTTTACTCATAGTTGAATTTTTCGAGTTTCCACTCATTGGAGCTTAATTAGCATATATTTCATGAAGCAGATGAATCTATAAGTTTTCTTTTCTTGTGAACATTCTTGTTAATACTTGAATCTTTCTTCTTGTTTTTTATTTGGTGCATAAATATTGAATTTGAAGGCTCAAGTACTCTAAAGATAACTAGATCAATCCATGAAAGGGAAATTATACCACTGGAGGGAAGACATTTTGGGGAAACTCTTCTCCTTCTTCCTTTGTTAATTTGATAATCATTGGATTCCTTTCTTTTTTTGAGTATTTTAAGAATGTTGAAATGGGAATAAGGTATGTTTATGAATCTATTATTGATCATGTTGGTGAAAGTTTCTCCCTTAGGGTCCACTACTTATAGGTCCTCGGTCTACATTATTAATCTTCACTAAATAAGATATTATTATTACCCTTAGGTTCTAATATCTTATTCCTAATCCTTCGATGAAATAGACCAATTTTTAAGAGGATATTTATTATTGATCCCATAAGCCCCTTTTCATTTACCTTGAATCCATTACCGTTGATGGATTTGAGACAGATATCTATTTGCATTGATCACATCTTTTATATCCTAAGTAATAAAAAAAGTGTCATTTTATCAAGCCTATTCTTAGACCCATCTTGTGTCGCATTAGTTAACTTTAACATTTCTAGGAGGGATACTTGCCTTGAGTTTGTTGAGAGTTGGTCTAAATTGAAGAGGGTAAGGTACTTATATGATAGCTGCGATTTTCATATTATTTCCGTCTTGGGTGTGCCTTATGGATTAGGATTTTTATCACTAAGAAAAGTTTAAGACGTTGCACCACTTAAAAGATTTGTGATGTTACTACTTTCGCAATATTGCAAAACCATAGCACTTACCAATAGGCCAATTGTAACAACCTCAAATGTGATAAACATACCATGAAAAAGTATAAAAAAAATTATTATTGAAAATGACCTAAAAACCAAATATACCATCAACATATAAATTTATTAAAACTTAAATTAAAAAATAAAAATTTATTAGAAAATTTATATACAGATAAATCAATTATTTAAAAATAAAGATGATTTACGTTTAATGCTCCTTAAAAAACAAAATATCAATTACAATGATATCTCTATTGCTAATAAAAATATGAGTGATTTTATTTCATTATTTTTATTAAAAAAAAATATTACTATAATTATTAAAATTAGTTATATAAATTATGTCACCTTGCACTTAAGTCAATGGGATAGACTTCAACTTAATGAAAGGGGATAGATTCTCATTCAAAATAGTGGAGGTCCTTCGAATAATTTCAATTTAAACTCAAATGGTCCCTCCTTAAATTTAGATTGAAATTCAAAATTGTTTAGTGCGTATAGGTTTATTAACTAACGTCATAAATGTTTAAAAACTGCATAGTATGGACATACAAAAGATGGAAAATATTTGGTTTTATTATTTAAAAAATTAAATAAATAATTATAAAATCCTGTTACATAAATTAACGAACTAAATGACTGTTTGCACTTAATTAATCCGAAAGTAACGAGTTAAGAAATCCGAAAGCTACGTCTCATTAACAACAGGTCCACTTAGGCTGAATGGGCCTACAAAATTTAACACACTAGCGTAAAATGGAAGCATCTTCCAACAGGTTATTTCGCTCACATAATGCACTTGGCTATATAAACTATTTCCTCACAACGCCAAGTATCGTTTGTATTTGCTCGTCAAATATCTGTGGCTATCTATCTCTGTCTAATTCTGAAATTCTTCAGACTGAAGAAGAGTTCTCATTTTTTTCATAATTATTTTCTAGGGTTAGTGCTTCGGTGCAGCACTGTTTGGAGGTAGAAAACCCTAAAATGGAGTCTGACGCAGTATCCGCTAGCTATGCAGTCTCATTGTCTCTTCAAACGGAAATGAAATCTGTAAACAACAGAAAGCGAACTGCTGAATTTGCTGAAGTTTCAGAACCTGCGGAATTTTCAGGAGATTTAAATGTTGTTACGGGAGTGGAGGCTGAAACCAATTTTTCCTTTTGTGGTGTGACAAAGTACGTAATTCGATTTTTGTTTTGTTTCATCTACTTTCTAAGTCAGTGAAGTTGATTCTTCACGTTTTTTTAATGGTATGGTTGTAGGCATAGATGGAATGGTAGGTATGAGGCTCATTTATGGGACGGTACGTTCACAAAACTAGGTGCCAAGCGCAACGGTAGACAAGGTTCACCCCCAACCTTTTTTTATTTGATATTTCGACTGCGTTTTAGGGTTTCATTTTAAATATATTCTGCTTAGTTCAATGGTTTTCTACCATTTTTTTGAAGTGAAATCTATACGTAATCTATACGTTGTCCAAATTGAACATTTTATGTTATATTGTTAAATTGACTCGGTCTAATGTTTTAAATTGAATATTTTGGCACCCTTTCAAAGTTTCATTTTAGATATATTGTGTGCAGTTTGATGGTTTCCTTGTATATTTTTCATGTGAAGTTTTCTGTCATCTATGCATGGTACAAATTAATATTTTGACTCCCTATTAGGGTTTCGCTTTAGATATATTGCGCTTAGTTTCATTGTTTTGTGCAATATTTTCAAATGAAGCTCTTAGGATATCTATTATAGACTCTGTTTATTTTGATGGCTTTCTGTAATTTTTTAGAGGGAAGTTTTTCTGTAATCTATACCTGGTCGAAATTGGATATCTTATGTTCTATTACTAAATTTACTCATTCTAATGTTTTTAATTGGATATTTTGACGATCTTTTAAGGTTTCAGTTAAGATATATGTTTGTGCTTACTATGATGGTTTCAGTTAAGATATATGTTTGTGCTTACTATGATGGTTTTCTGTAAGTTTTTCAAGTGATGATTTTCTGTAATCAATGCAGTGTACAAACTCCATATTTTGAGTCACTATTAGGGTTTCATTTTATATATAATGTCATTACTTTGATGGCTTTGTGCAATTTATTCAAATGACGGTTTTCTGTAATCTATGGGCGCTACATCCATAGTGGGTTTTCTTGGTACTAAAAAATTTGTCTGTCTGTCTGTCACATGTATTGCTTCGGCTTTGCTATGCTGGGTCCAATATAACAGTCTATTTGGGTGAGTACTGTTTTTCCTGTTATCTATTAGTGAAACATCAAAAATTTAGGTTCTATATTAATGAAAACTTTCATTCTTTTTACTGTCATTTCATGGCGCTGAATTATCTAATTCCACTAACTGTAATATTAGGTGTATATGATTCGGCTGAAAAGGCAGCGAGATCTTATGATATTGCTGCTCTTAAGTTCTGGGGTTCAGCTGCTAAAACGAATTATCATGTATGACTCATTGCATTTCATCCTGGCGAATTTTATTCAATTTTCTCTATAGAAACTCCTCTCAATATTTTGACGAATAGGATGGAATTAGAGCTGTTGCACTTGTGATTAACAAGAATTTCTTTTTCTCGCAGCCTGTCAATTATGAAAACGAGATTAGAGAAATGGAGGAGAAAACAAGGGAGGAAGTTGTAGGCATGTTAAGGAGGTAGCGATATCTTTACTGTAATTAACCTTTTAATGTTTACATTGGACAATTTTGAGGTACAGACAGGTTCAATGTCATTTCCTTTCTCGTTGTCATTTTTTTGTTACAGACAAAGCACCCCATTCTCTAGAGGGGTCTCCAAGTACCGTGGAGTGACCAAGTATGTGTCAAAACCATGAAAAACTATAATCATATTTGCTGCAATCGATTCCTATTGAATGTAATGTATGATACTTATCTTCATGTTTCATTTCCATATTATTTTATATTGATCCTGACTTTCATTGTTTACTTGCAAAGGCTTAAAGGCAAATGGCAGGCACAGATACGACGAGTGGATGACAATAACTACATGTACCTGGGAATTTATGGTAAGCTTTTCATTATTTTATTTTTATCTATTTGTTGTCTTGAATATATTGTGAGTTAGGGTTGTGATTTGCAAATGTTGCAGAAAATGATTGCTATGTATATTTTGATTTTGACAGATACAGAAGAAGAAGCTGCGAGGGCTTACGACATTGCCACTATTAAGTACAGGGGTGCAATCGTGTAACTATCAGTGCATATGATAAATTTCTATGTGTCAATTGCTGCAGTGCGAATAGATTCCAGTGATCAAAGTGTGGAGGAGAAGAGGTTGTTGATTAGTCAATGCAAATTTACTGGCCATTAAATAGTGCAAATTGATTGTGAGTGTAAGATGCAGAGAGTGGTGCAATTTTAGTTTGAATTGCATAGTGATGTATTGCAGAGATCATGTGCTAGAGGGATCAGAATACCAGTGTGATTTGGACATTTAGAGAAATAAATGGTAGAGTATGGACAGAGGATTGTTGAGCTGACATTGTTAATTTTGCAAGGATACTATGAATTTAACTGTATTTTCACTATTTTGTATTGATGTCATAAGCCTTGTAATGTCTTATATTTGTCATGTGCTATGTAATGTATCAGGTCCTTCTATTGCTAGTGTGAGTGAGTGTTTGAGTCAAGCTTACTGCTCAGGATTTTCATTGGTCTACTAGTCTAAAATATGTATGGATGAGTGAAGAGTATATGGATTTGGTGTCTTTTCTTGTATATGGATGAGTGAGAATATATGGATTCGATGTCTTTTCTTGAGTATAATGAGCTCTATGGTTTGTGGTTTGAGTTTGATGAGAGTGAGAGATGTATGTATGTTGTTGAGTTAGAGAGTATGGAGAGTACTTGATGGGGTATTATTGTTGAGTGCATTCGATGAGCATATTTGTTTATAAGAGTAGATATTGATTATGTGTTGCAAATAGGGATTTGGTTTTTGTATTCAGATTGAGAAAAGAATTCTTAGTGGGTCTAGTTTGAAAATAGGATGAAACATGGCCTATAAGTCATTGTGTTGAGAGAAGCTAGCCCTAGTTTCAAAATGTATGAAATGTGGTCCAAAAGGTTATGAACGTTAGGGATTTCAATGGGCCACATGTGGCTTGCTAATTCAGGGAGTAGTGGCTTCCTTCAAGTTGTCACCTGAAAAATTTGGGAGTGATGTCTTCCCAGTGGTGGTGGGCTGGGAAAATATTAGAAGTTGGGACTTCTAGTAGGTAGTGGCTCACATAGTTGAGGGAGTGGTGACTTACAAAGTTGAGGAAGTGGTGGCTTTATGGAAAATCAAGGGATTGCAAACTATTGGTGGCCATTGATTTAATGTGAAAATAATATTTGAATAATAAAGAATATGAAAGAAAGAAACAAAGGAATGAAAATGGTGCTTTTTCCCATAAGGGTTTCAACCTTATATGTGGTGTTCTTATGTATTTACTAAGAACCAAAAAACTTCCACCTTCCCCCTCTTAGTATCTCCTAAAAACCAACATATATCACTTGAATTGTGGTAAAATGCCCTTCCCCCTCTTAGTATCTCCGAAAGACCAACATATATCATTTGAATTATGGTAAAATGCAAATGTTATTTAGAACCCTACTTGGATTACCTCTTATTTCTTCCAATAAAGGTGTTTGTGAAGGTTGTGTGTGGTAAAGAATAATTTTAGTTAATTCATAGTAATATATGTGGTCTAGTTCTAACTCCTCCTATGTATGAATTTTTCTATTTTTTTATTATTATTCACTAATAGAAAATCTTGGGTTGTGAAAATTAAATGCATAGTTATATAAGCACGATATTCAACATCAAAATATTGTTCCTTATACACCTTTAAAAAAAAACTTGATATTTGAAAGAAAATGTAGACACTCAGAAAATTGTTACCTGTTTGTTTAAAAATGGTTTAAAAAATTTTGTATATAATCTAAGAATGATACTAAGCTTGGTAGGGGTAGGAAAGTCCACCCTAAAAAGGAAACTCAGAGTGACCAGCTCTTGTGAGAAAATATTATGTAAGAAATATTGGTTATTAATTTTTGAATTTTTATGGAGAGATAGGAATATGAATTTGTTCTCAATGTTTCTTCTCTTTTTTATTAGTTTCTTGAGACTTTCTAGTATGGAGTTTATAGGTTTTTTTTTATTTGAGAGAAGTTATGGTTTGAATTTATGCTATGGCAGTTTATTTTCTTTGTTTGATGTTATAATACAGCTACAATATTGAGGATATTGGCCATGGAATTTTATTATTTTCATTGTCTCATATAGTGTTTATAGCCTAAAAGCTGTTTTTTATTGTTTTATTTTCTATTTAGTTATTTGATATGTAGCTCTAGTTGATTTATGAATATTTGTGTCATTACTTGTTTTATTGTGAATTAGTGACACAATTATGTGTAAGTTGAAATTATTTGGATAAGTAGCTTATTATGTTTTAATTTTTTTGGTTAGTTTTCCTATGTTTCCAATATTCATAGCAATATTATGCTACATTGCTTCTATGGTTAATAATTTGTTTTTGGCACAAGTGTATTTGGTTGCGTTGATAGATATAAGAATTTATCCTTTTTATTTTACATTTATATCTTTTAATATAACACTAAATTTTCCCAATAGCTAAAAAAATTTCATAGAAAATTAACTATTTTAACATTAGTTGAAATAAAATCCCACCATTTTAAATTTTAATGTCTAGTAGATCTGGCCAAATGAATCACCCTTCCTTGAATATTATATAGATCTCAATATTGAAGCCTAAGGAGTGGATTTAAATTCAATACTTATGTGCAGGTGGGAAATATCATAGTTACTAAAACATGAAATTTGGTAATTCAATACTTCTTCAGTGTGGGTGGGAAATATCTTAGGTACTCAATCAACCTTATAACTAAGCCAATGATAGTATAACTAAGCCAATGACACATAAATTTCCTTTATTTCCATGTGAAAGTTTTATGTATGAAAGAAATCTTCGTCTCAAGTTATTGGCACCATAACTTTCATTGGGAAAAGTTTATTTATTTTGTAATTATAGTTGCAACTCACCAAATAGAATTGACATAATAGAGATGGAACTAACTCAATCACTAATTAGAATTGCATGTTTTAGCGGTGGTAATTAATGGGGAGTGTTAAAATAGATAATTAACTCTTGCATTAAGATTTTTCTATATTTAGAGAGTGAGTTAGCTGAGCATTGATTCAAGTCGAGTTATGCGATAGATGAATTGTTGGATGTCAAGGTATTTTAGGCTAGTCGGTAGTTGGAAAATATTATCCAAATATGTGGGAAAATCAATTTGTTGATGAATTCCTCCTAATTTTATTATATGTGTATGATCTAAGAATCACTAGAAATTATCTTTCATTTATTCAATAATTGTAAAATATTCATTAGAGTCAATTTGAAGTCATAGATTTAATCATTTTTCACTATTTTCTCTGTCTTCAAATTTGGCATATCTTTGATGGTATATGTTATCCATTTATAAATTTTTCATATACTATGATGGCTAAAATAGGTCTATTAGTCTTGAAGAAACAAATTTGAAGCAAATTTGTGACTTCTTGAAGCCTTGTTGGGTCCATTTGACCAAAAGGATCCATCTCACTGATATGTTCACAAACCCTGCTGTTTCCTTGAAGAAAACTACTTTGAACCCCTCTTCCATTCATAATTTCCTGTTAAAAAGTCCCCCACTTCCTCAAAATTCCATTTAAAACTATAGGAATCCCTTTTATTTGGTTTTAAACCCTTCTTCATGTGTATCGAAACCTTTAAAAAACCTTTAAAAAACTCTTTTTGGCCTAGAAAGTCACTTTTTTCATTAAGTCACACTAAAACCCCTGCGGGCTTAAGTCCTCAGCCCCTCCTTCCATGTGACTGGGTCCTGTGACCATTGGCTCAAGTATTTAGCCCCTTTCTCGCTATGAGACTTTGCTCTACCCCTTTTTCCTTTATTTTTTCATTATTTCCACCGTGCGATGGTTTCACCATTGAGCAGATGTCAGCCATTGATCACAACCATCCAAAGGTCCACACTCCATCGCTCACTGCAAAGAGTCATGCTCGCACTCTTTTTCTCCGCTGATGGCCGAAGTCTCGATGTAATCTCTGTCGTCGATCTCCCCTAGATCCGACGGTCTGCGCTACATCGCATTGGAAAAGTTCCCCATTTCCTCTCTCCCCTTGCATTTTCTTCCATCGATGGTCGACGCCCTGCTTTAATAACCACAATCAATCTAATCTAGATCGGATGGTCCGCATCTCATCGCATTGGCGCAATACCCTTTCCTTGCTCTCGATATCCATCTGCCACCAATGAAATCCTAATCGTTGATCATTGTCCCGATCCAACGGTCCTCCATCCATTGCACTTGTGTCCCCCATCGACAATCACAACTTCTCAATTCCTCCTTCCCGAACCCTCTTCTCTACCGATTGCCGATTCATCGATGAAATCTCCATCGCGTGATCATTATACCAATCCAACGGCTCAAGATCACTGCAGAGGCACCCATCTCACAAACTTGTCTGTACCCTCAAGTGCCCCTGCTATGAATTTTTCTTCTATTATTCCTTATGATCCCTCTAGTTGCACCTGACCGTGCAGGGCCTTTCCACCTTGTTTCCTTCAAATCTCCACCATTGATCTGGCCCACCCCCCCTGATCGAACGACCCTCGGTAATTTTCGCACCCATTTCTCCATAGTTGTCCAAATCTCATTTTCAACGCAAAAAGACAGTTTTTTTCCGAGAGCACGCATTAGCCCAGCCCCACCATCTCCTCCCGCCATGCTACTCTTATCCCCTCGTGCTCATGCTCAACTGCAGATCCACACCCCCCCAGATCTAATGGCCCAGATCTCGTTTCACGTCCATTTTTCTCCCCATTCCATTTCGTGCACTTTGAACGCGAAATGTGTGGTTTTCAAGGGACACGCGTCACCCATCCACTTGTGTCACGTTCATTTGGCCCAATACCATTTACCACCTTCGCCTCGCGTGAATACCACCTTTGGTATTTTTTAAAACCACTTTTCCAGTTCCTCACGCTAGACTTAGTTTTGACCCTGGTTTTTATTATTTTGCACAGTGAAACCTTTCCCCACTACATGCACCTTTCCTTCTCACTGCTCCATAGCCCCTCGCTGAGCCTTCTAAAGCATTTAAACCCAAAAAACACAGGATTTTATCACTAGTTTTTTTGTGTTGCAGGTTTAATGGTGATTAAGTTATAAAGCCATCCCACAGTAGAAATCCAGTTGCAGGGCAGAGGGTGACGATCCTTTGTGGCCTAGATAATCCAGAAAAAGGGACAAAGGAGGTGATTTCCACATTTTAGTCGATAAATCATAAGATCGTCTTCTAATTAAACCCTCTAGCGCAGCCACCTATACACAGCAATCAGATAAAGACCGAAGAGAACATGAAGATCTAATGAAGCCTAAAATCACAGATCGAAGCCTAAATCAGTGTTTACAGTATCATAGGCAGACAAATCAGCAAAACACAGCCTCCAAAGGACACATCAGCGAGGCCAATTACTTCTCAGAGACTCGTAAGGACACCTGTAGTCTACTTCTTCTTTCAAAGACACCGCAATAGCCATCCTGATGGTAGAAACTCTTTAAGACTGTCAGAACAGTTATTTCACAGTCATGGAGCTACAAAACCCAAAAAAAATGATAGTTTACTTGTTAGAGAGGTCAACAGGGTACTTCAGACCAAGATATCTTCAAAGAACACACTTCGGAGTTATTACCAGCCTACTAGATATGCATCAAAATAGGAAAAAAAACCAAAATGCTACAATCAGTTAATGAAATGGTCCTTAAGAAGAATGGGCATTCGAATACCTCTCCCAATCTTTCTTAATTAATATTTATTACCATTTCTGCAACACTCCTCCTCATTCACCTATAAGTACTCATTGAAGATTCATTGTAAATGGTTGGAAAATTGTTAATTTTTTGAACTGTTATTGAGTAAGAGTTACTGAGTAGTTGTAATATAGTAGGTTGGGAAGAGAAGTATTAGACTGTAAACGCTATTGGACTCAAAGTATGTAACTGGTTTTGCACATCAATAGACAAGCATATTCACTGGATCCTGATCTAAATCATTGGTGATGTTTTTTCTAACTGTAATTGTTAGAAAAAACAATTAAGTACAGTAGGATTTATTGCAAAGTACCCTGGCTCTCACTGATAAATGTTTTTCTTTATGTTTTCTTCTAAATGTGTGTTTGGGAATTATTTCAATAGAGTATAACCGGTCAAGGAATGTTCGTGAGCCCATGTCTTGCTGAGTAGAACTTGAGATTATGTTCTTGAACGTTCTTGAAAGGTTTTCTAAGTAGAGTCAAGAACTAGGGAAGTCTATGGTTATCCCCGTCCTCTATTTTTTCCTCCAACACCTGCTTTGAAAAGATCCCCTGAAAGTATTCCAAAAGCATGATAGGTTCAAAGTACTTACCTGATCTTAGGTTACTTTCTATGTTTATCTTAAATTTTTTCTTTAAGAGTATGCCGAAAGCAGGATAGGTTCAAAGTCCTTACTTGATCTTAGGCTACTTTTTATGTTTTACCCTTTAGTGTATGCAAAAAGCAGGCTAGGTTAAAAGTCCTTCCCAGATCTTAGGCTGCCCTTCGTTTTCTTAGCTTTGCTTCTTTCATCACACTTCTTAATGTTCCATATCACAAACTCAACTTAAAATATCTTCTGATATAGATGACTTGCCATATGGAAACCTTTGAATAATTGTTGTGAAATTAAACCCTTTTATGACTCCATAGCCCAATGGTTTAGCATTGTTTCTTGACCTATCTTCCATGCTGAAACATCCTTCTAATTATTTGCTCCTTCACTTAACATGACCTTCTCATTTAATGATTCCCAACCAAAAAACAAAGAAACCCCTTGTGCTTCATAAATATCCTAACATCATATAATAAGCCTCAAAGATATATCCTTTTAAAACACATATAGAGAGATCCCTATCTGAATCCAGAAGGGCTAGATCCTAGTATTCCCAAGTGGTTTTGATGTTGCCTTTTCATTTGGTATGCCAATCTGCCAAATCACAGGACCCCAACATAATGGCGACTACACTGGGGAATTCTGATTAAATTGCAATCTTAGACATCCTTAAGACCTCAGAAGACCCACAATAGCCTTATATTGGTAGTTAATTACTATGGTGGACTGCAACTCATCTTAAAGAATTGAAATCATCCACCTAGCGACTCCACAACCTATAAAAGACCAAAAGACTCCACTGGTGATCAGTAGGCCTACTGATTACTCCTGGTTTCAAAAAGACTCCACTGGGGCAGCCCGCACTACCATTAAAATATCTTATACATCCATGATTAGGAAACTTTTAGGATTAAGTTTTCTTTGTTAAAAACTGGTTTGCCTCTAAAGATTGTCATATCTGGCTAACTTTCTTCTCTTTGGGTCTGAAATCTTAACAAACTGGCTTCAAGAAGAATTCATACCAGAGCTTATCCTGACCTAAATCCTCCTGAAATAGTTGATAATCTAGAAAGCATTCTTAGGAAGTATCCTATATCTTGGGATCCAACTATTGTCAGACCCATTCATAGAGCTAACTCTGTGCCTGAAGTCCTTAAAAATATATTAGATACCCAAGTCGACTTACCATTTTCTATAAATTTACCAAGAACAAAGTCACTTAGTGGTATAGATCAGACAGACTTGGAGCCTCCAAGTTCACCACAACATAGTGGCCAAAATATTAGCAGTAGAGAAACCCCTCCATCCACACCATCTGATCTTAATTTCATTCATAAATTTGGTTTCTATCACCCCAAATCTGCTCAACAGTCTCTTTCTGGTACAAGCACTTCTGTCATCCATATACCCACTGTTCAAACCACTCCATTACCCCCACAAAATCCTATCATGGCAGCATTGTATGCTTCGCTAGTGTTACCGCAACCTCTGGTTCCCTTACCACAAGGTTATTGGACCACTATTCCTTTATATGATTCCAGTAGTTCCACTACTACTTCACAACATGTGGAAAAAATGAATGATTACTGTGATAGGAATGAAATAGGTGATTAAAATATTAAACTCATATTTTTTTCTCGGAGTTTACGGGGAGAAGTAAGAAAATGGTTCAAAAGCTTAGCCCCAAAAAGAATCAATGATATTCCTTCCTTTCATCAACTATTTCTGAACAAATGCGAAATTAGGAAGAGCCCTCTACAAATAATTTCATATTACAACAATATCAAGAGAAACCCTGGGGAAAGTGTTCAAAATTATTGCACTAGATTCAATAGTGTTTATAGCGCACTACCCCCAGATTTTAAACCTCCCCAAGGCTCAGATTTGGCCAAATTACCTGAAGGATTTGATCCTGAAATGACCTATCAGCTAAGAGAAAGTGATCCCTTAACTTTAGAATACATACAGAAGAGAGCTCTTAGTGTGGAAGAAAATCTGATTGAGAAGAGAGCTACTATGAGGAACGAAAATAAAGTGACATATAGAAATGAAGTTGCACCTTCCACAACCGACTCAAAAATGGAAAGGATGATGGAGAAGGTGTTGCAGAGGTTGAGCATATGTGAGAAAACTCAATCTAGAGAAAATCAAACAACTCCCAAAAACAGAAACCAATCCCAGAATCAAAATCAGAACTTTAGGAGAAACCCCCCTTAGATAAGATAAAGAGATACTGATCAAAAAATCAGACCTCCATTTCAAGAAAATTATGTTGATGAAAATGAGAGAATGATAGAAGAACCAGAGGAAACTGTTATAAACATATTGGGAGTAAGTAATGAAGACCCTGCCTTTTTCACAGAGGATGACCAGGCCACATATACATATGATGATAATGAAGGCTTAGAATCTAAATACTATAGTCAAGGCTTTGAGAATGCCATCACGGAAGTCCATAAACGATATGACCTCAAGAGCAAAAAGAACCAAGAAAGTCCTCAAACAAAGACCTCTGAAACTACTGTTAGAAACAGATCTGAAAAGGTGATTAGAAAGGCTGCTGAAAATAAAAAAACAACAGCTAAAAGTTCTGTTAAAAACAAAATGAAAGGCACTCAAGCCAATGATAAACAGAGTGTTGACCCTAGCAGCACTAGCACTTTAGCTAGTACCCCTATAAAAACAGTTTTAACTGATGTACATAGTAAAAACCAACAAACGGATTTTGCTGATAAGTTAGTGACTAAAAAGACAAATTTGAGCCTTTCAAAGAACTAGTCCCCTTTCAATTTGGAAAGTGAAATTTTTAAAATCAAGATCTCTATCCCCCTCACTGAGTTAGTCACTCAAAATGTATAAAATTTCAGGTGTTAAAAGATTTTAATGTAGAATAAAATAATGACTCTGTCAACCTAAATGATGATCAGCTAGCCCTTTTATTTGGTCCTAAAATTGAGGGAAAGTTCTAGGAAGGAGTGGTCCCTCCTTTCTATATCAGTTTGAATATTCATGATAAGATTTTACACAATGCTATGCATGATTCAGGGGCTTCAAATAACATCATGCCCAAAGTAATCATGGAGAAATTAGGCCTTGAGATAACTAGACCATCTAAATATTTGTATTCTTTTGACTCCACTAGGGTAAAGCGCTTGGGCTTGATGAAAGATCTTTGTGTAAACTTGACCCAAATCCTAGCCAAATGCATGGTGATGGATGTTGTAGTGGCTGATGTGCCTCCCAAATATGGCATGCTTCTTTCAAGATCATGGGGTGCTAAGCTTCAAGGTACCATGAAAATGGACATGACATATGCCACCATCCCTGTCTTCAGTCAACTTAGAAGACTTTATAGGGAATCTCTCATGAAACTTATGGTGAGTAGTCAAGAAAAATCAGAAAATTCCCCTCTTTATTCTCTCTATATAGACCTAGACTCATTCATTCTTTACAACGATGAAAGCTTTGATGAACTAGAGTTGGAAAGTGAGAAATCACCCAACATAAAAAAAAAACATGCAAGGAAGGGATAGGAAGGGAGAGGATCTGAAACATTTTTCCAAATTTGAAAATTACAGCAAAAAAAACAGAGAGTATGAACAACCCACTGTCCACCAGCTTAGTGCAAGTCATGAGAGTTAAGAAAAAGGGCCTAAACTCCATGAAAAATTTAGGGAACAAGACCAACATAAAAATGTTGCAGAACCCATAAAACTGCATAATGACAGTCAAGACACATGGGAAAAAGGGGACAAAAATTAAAACAACAAGTCTGAAACTAGCCCTCTTTAGAGTATGAGTTTTGATGGGTCCTATAATAGAACTGGTACATGAGAAAGTGTGTGGCTTCACAACACAAAGAATAATCACGCTGAAAGCCATTCATACAAGCTAAACTTCCAATGCACAAGTAACATAATAGAGTATGAAGCACTCATGTTAGGACTACAATTACTAAAGAAATTAGGAGCCAGGAGGATAGCTTTTTATGGAGACTCTGAACTAATCATTAGGCAGATAAATGGAGAATACACTGCCAAACATCCAAGACCAAGAACCTATAGAAATGATGCCATGGACCTTTTTAAAATGTTTGAGGAATCTGAACTTGTTTTTATCCGTATAAACCAAAACATCCTGGCCAATGGATTAGCTTGTGCTTCCAGCTCATGCCAAGGACCCTATGACAACAAAAAATTCACAGTCCAGGTAAAATATAGACTAGTTGTCCCGGACAATGAAAAGTATTGGCATGTCTTTGACGGAGATAAACAGATAGAAGACTTTCTGCAGTTTAAAAATGTGTTTTAATTGCCAAATTTAGACTCAAAGTATGATAAAGACTACCTTAATGAGGAACAACCTATTGAAAAATAACCTCCTTCCATTACAAAGATAAACCTGCTAACGAGAGAGTTCGAAAATCAAACAGAAGAGTATATAAACTCGGGAAAATAAGACATAGAGGTACTACAGTCTAAAGACAAAGGCTTACACAAAGGAATAACACTTCTAGAAGACTTGTTTGATCTTAATGTCGTTGCCAAGAAACCAACAATAGAACCCACTGAATCTGATATTGAGGAATGCAATATAGGTAGTAAAGACAAGACTAAAATGATCAAGTTATCCAAAACATTGCCAGATCACATGAAACTGAAATATATTGAGTTTTTTAAAGAGTTTTATTATGTATTTGCTTGGAGCTATGGGGATTTAAAGGCATATGACACAGATACCATTCTGCACAAGATACCACTTAAAGAAAACCAGAAACCGTTTAGGCAGAAATTACGCAGAATAAACCATGTGTAGTTACCTCTGGTTGAGAAAGAAATTAGGAAAATGTATGATGTTGGAATTATTGTCCCTGTGAGATACTTAGAGTGGGTATCTAATCTTGTAGCTGTAAGAAATCAAACAGGAGAAATAAGGCTCTGTATTGACTTTATAAACTTGAACAGAGCCTCATTAAAAGACAACTATCCCCTGCCTAAAATGGAGCACATATTACAAAGGGTAGCTGGTTCCAAGAGAATTTCTCTGCTAGATGGATATTCAAGATATAATCAGATATTTGTGCTCCCTGAAGACCAACTAAAAACAACCTTCACTACTCCCTAGGGAACTTTCATGTATGTGAAAATGCCTTTCGGATTAATGAATGCCAGTGCCACCTTTCAAAGAGCCATGGACATTGCTTTCTCAAAAGAAATAGGCCACTTCATTTTTATTTATTTAGATGACATTACAATCTATTTCAAAACAGATGAAGAACACCTAGTACACCTAAGAAAGGTATTTGAGAAATGCAAAAAGTATGGGCTATCCTTGAATCCCAAGAAGACATTGTTTGGTCTTCAAGAAGGTAAATTTCTTGGTCATATCATATCTGAAAAAGGGATTAAGATAGACCCAAAAGTAGTTGAAGGTATATTGCAGATTAGTCACCCCAGAAACATCAAAGAACTTCAATATTTCATTAGGAAGATTAATTTCTTGAGAAGGTTCATACCCAACCTAGCAGAACTCCTTAGGAACATGACAAATGTGTTAAAGAAAGAGACATGAGTTAAATAAACCTTATAAGCAAAGAAATCCTTTGAACTGGTCAAACATGAACTCACCCAAGAACCAATCCTTATCAGTCCCGATTTTACTAAGGACTTCCTCATATTTTCCTTTGCATCAGAACATACTGTGGCTGCTGTCCTATTACAGAAAAATCCAGAAGGACAAGAGCAGCCAATTGCATTTTTCAGCAAGGCATTAAGAGATGCACCTCTGAAATATAATATCATGGAAAAACATGCCTATGCTTTGGTCAAAGCCTTGAAGGATTTCAGATTTTATATATTACACTCTCACATTATTGCATTTGTGCCTCATATAGTGGTAAAAGATATTTTGTGACAAAACCCTGATGGCAAAAGAGGAAAGTGGATTGTTGTGATATTGGAATATGATTGGGAAATTAAACCCACTAAACTCATCAAGGGTCAAGGCCTAGCATAATTAATTGTTGAATCTAACTTGCAAGCACTTGATATAAACATGATGGATGCCAAATCTTTGAAGGCAAGAGAAAACTACTTCCCTTACCCTTGCAACCAATCACTGTTGAAACTCCTTTTCAATAGTGGGGCCTAGACTTCATTTGGGAAATCCATCCTGACTCATTTTCCAAACATAGATGGATACTCATAGCCACTGATTATTTCACCAAATGGATAGAATTCGTCGCCTCTAGGAATGCCACCGACTCAGTTATCATAAAATTCCTTGAAGATCATATCGTGTCTAGATTTAGCTGTCCTAGGAAAATTATCACTGAAAATGCTGCTACATTTGGTTCCAAAAATATGGTTGACTTCTGTCACAGATATCAGATTGTGCTTGTTCATTCCACAATTTATTATCCTCAAGGTAATGGGATGGTAGAATATTCCAATAAGAGCCTGATAAACATAATAAATAAGCTGTTGGAAAAAAATCAGAGGTCATGGCACAACAAGCTGGTGCATTCTTTATGGGCTGATAGATTGACAACGAAGAAATCAATTGGAATTTATCCCTACCAGCTGGTTTATGCAACAGATGCAGTTTCTCCCACCAGTTTAGGAGTGTCAGCGATTAAGTTGGTCCAAGAAATACAGTCAGAAGAAGATAGCATGATGAGAAGGATAAATCAGACCATACATCTTCAGCAAACCAGGGAAGAATTTTATAACAGCGCACAAAAAATACAAGAGAATATCAAAAATTTGTTTGATAAGAGGACAAAGGCAAGTAATTTCAAAATTGGTGACAAAGTACTCAAGTGGGATTCCAGGAGAGAAGATAAGGGAAAACATGGCAAGTTTGACAATCTATGGAAAGGTCCTTACATCATTCAATCTTCCATTGGTCATAATGCATTTTTTCTACAAGATATGGATGGTACAGACCTGTTTGGGGGTCCTCTCAATGGCAGTATGCTCAAAAATTATTTCTGCTGAAACCTCTGTTCAAAGATTTCATTCTTCATTGTAAATATCCTTGCTTTGTTTTGTTTTGAAAAGAGAAAAATACAAAAATATATAGAAAAAATAAAAATAAAAAAACAATAGAAAAGAGAAAAGAGGGCAGATATCAAAGAAGAAAGGTACAACCCCATAAAAAAAAAAAAAAAAAAGTTTGAAAGTGTACAAGCCTAAATGCCACTACTTGAAAGAGCACTTATATTTAATCATACATCCTAATCATGACTAGATAGATTTCAATTTACTGCTGATAGGTTAGTGAATCAGATTTTCCAAACAATTTAATCTTGACTTATCAGTAGAATAGATTAGGATAGAAAGGAATGGTTCAAACATGCTCAAAATCTGAACCAAAGAATAAAAAAAAGAGAATGGCTCTAATCAGATCAAAACCTGAGCCAAAGATATAAAGAAGACTGGTTCTAACATGTTGTAAACAAGAACCAGGTAAAGAAGAAGAAGACAACTCAAAGGGATCAAAATTAGGGTTGAAAGAAAGAAGGAAGGACTCTCATTGTTTTCAGATCTTAAGCCTTCACAATTTTGTTTTGATTTTCTAAAAATAAGTCTATGAATAGCTGGTTCCTTTTTCCATGGACACTACAGCAAATCAGATAGCTTAATCCTGGTTTGGATGTGTTTTCAATTTCTGTTTTAGAATATAGAGAATGAAATCTGTCAGACAGCGTAATCTTGACAGATAGTAGTTAGGTAGAGAATCTGATGAGTTCAACTGTCTAATATGGACTCATGGAAGTTATAAGGGTAGTTTTAGATTAGTTTCTTGATTTCAATAAAATAATAAAATATTGATGTCAAATGGTTTGCAAGTCCAAGTGCACCCCGCTGAAGAAACATGTTAGGAAATTAGGCTATGTAGGTAGAATGTTTTGGAGAAATCATCTGGTTATGATAAATACCAATCATCTTTTCAAGCAGCATGATCAAAGAAGAAAGAGGGTTTTCAAAATGTAGGGCATTGATCAACAATCCAGAGATAAAATTTTCGAGGTTCTTGACACCTCCAAGGAGCTGCCATCCCCACGTGGAGCCGCTATTAGCCATCTATAAATTTTTCATATATTATGATGGCTAAAACAGGTCTATTAGTCTTCAAGAAACAAATTTGAAGAAAATTTGTGACTTATTGAAGCCTTGCTGGGTCCATTTAGCCAAAAGGATCCATCTCACTGATATCTTGACAAAGCCCTGCTGTTGCCTTGAAAAAAACTACTTTGAACCCCTCTTCCATTCATATTTTCCTATTAAAAAATCCCCCACTTCCTTAAAATTCCCTTTAAAACCATATGAATCCCTTTTATTTGGTTTTAATCCCTTCTTAATGTCTATTGGAACCTTTAAAAAAGGTTAAAAAACCACTTTTAGGCCTAAAAAATCACTTTTTTCATTAAGTCAGACTTAAGCCCCTCCTTCCATGTAACCGGGTCCCGCGATTGTCAGCTCAAGTCTTTAGCCCATTTCGTGCTATTGGACTTCGTTCTACCCCTTTTTCCTTTATTTTTTCATTATTTCCCCTGCGCGATGGTTTCGTCGCTGAGTAGATCTCAACCGTTGATTGCAATAATCCGACAGTCTATGCTCCGTCGCAAACCATAAAGGGTCACGCCCGCACTCTTTTTCTCTACTGATGGCTGAAGTCCCGATGTAATCTCTGTCATCGATCTCCCCTAGATCTGACGATCCGCGCTACATCGCATCGACGCATTTCCCCGTTTCATCTTGACCCTTGCATTTTCTTCTGCCGATGGCCGACGCCCCGCTTTAACCTCCACCATTGATATAATATAGATTGGACGGTCCGTGCTCCATCGCATTTCCGCAGTGCCCTTTCCTCGCTCCTAATATCCATCTGTCGCCGATGAAATCCTAACTGTTGATCATTGTCCCAATCCAACAGTCCTTCGTCCATCGCACTTGTGTCCCCGTTCAGCCATCGGCCATCGCAACTTCTCAATTCCTCCTTCCCAGACCCTCTTCACCACTGATTGTCGATGCTCTGATTAAATTTCCACCGCCCAATCATTATCCTGATCCAATGACTCAGGATCACTGCGGAGGCACCCAACCCGCAAACCTGTCTGTACCCTTAAGTGATCCCGCTATGAAATTTTCTTCTATTATTCCCTATGATCCCTCCAGTCCCACCCGACCACGCTAGGCCTTTCCACCTTGTTTCCTTCAAATCTCCACCGTTGACCTGGCCCCCCCCAGATCCAACGACCCCCGGTGATCTTCGCACCTGTTTCTCTGTAGCTGTCCAAAACCCGTTTTCAACGAAAAAATGAATGTTTTTTCCAGGAGCACACATTAGCCTGGCCCAACCATCTCCTCCCTTCGTTCTACTCTTATCCCCCTGCTCTCATTCTCAACCGTAGATCTACACCCCCAAATTTAATGACCTAGATCTCGTTTCGCGTCCATTTTTCTCCCCATTCCCCTCTGTGCACTTTGAATGCAAAAAGGGTGGTTTTCAAGGGACATGCATCACCCATCCACCTGTGTCACGTTCATTTGGCCCAATACCATTTACTTCCTTTTCCCCGGGCGAATACCACCTCTAGTATTCCCAAAAACCACTTTTCTAGTTGTTCGCCCCAGACTCAGTTTTGACCCTATTTTTCATGGTTTTGCGCCATGAAACATTTCCCCGCTGCATGCATCTTGCCTCCTCACTCCTCCATAACCCCTCGCTGAGCCTTCTGAAGCAGTTAAACCCAGAAAATGCAGGATTTTATAGCTAGTTTGTTTGTGTTGCAGGTTTAATGGCACTTAAGTTATAAAGGCGTCCCATAGCACAAATTCAGTTGCAGGGCCGAGGGTGATGATCCTCTTTGGCCTAACTAATCCAGAAAAAGGGATAAAGGAGGTAAGTTCCACGTTTTAGTCGATAAATCATGATATCATCCTCTAATCAAACCCTCTAGCACAACCACCTGTACACAACAATCAGATAAAGAACGAAGACAACATGAAGGTCTAATAAAGACTAAAAGCACATATCAAATCCTAAATCAGTGTTTACAACATCACAAGCTTACAGATCAGCAAAAGACTGCCTCCAAAGAACACATCAGTGAGGCCAATTACTTCTCAGAGACCCGTAAGGACACCTGTAGTCTACTTCTCCTTTCAAAGACACCGTGACAACCATCCCGATGGAAAAATCTCTTTAAAACTGTTAGAACAGTTATTGTACAGTCATGGGGCTACAAAACCCAAAAAAAATGACAGTTTACTTGTGAGAGAGGTCAAACAGGGTACTTCAGACCAAGATATCTTCAAAGAACACACTTCGAAGTTATTACTAGCCTACCAGATATGCATCAAAATAGGAAAAACTACCAAAATGGTACAATCAGTTAATAAAATGGTCATTAAGCAGAATGGGCATTTGAATACCTCTCCCACTCTGTCTTAATTAATATTTATTACCATCGTTGTAGCACTCCTCCTCATTCACCTATAAGTACTCATTGAAGATTCATTGTAAATGGTTGGAAAATTTTTCATTGTTTGAAATGTTATTGAGTAAGAGTTACCGAGTAGTTGTAATATATTAGGCTGGGAAGAGAAGTATCAGATTGTAAAAGCTATTGGACTCAAAGTATGTAACTGGTTTTGCACATCAATAGACAATCATATTCACTGGATCCTGATCTAAATCATTGGTGATGCTTTTCTTACTATAATTGTTATTTTCCTTATTTTTCCATATTTTCCATTTTCTCTCATAAAGAATAGAAAATATAGAGTAGGATTTACTCCAAAATACCCTAGCTCTCACTTATAAATCTTTATCTTTATGTTTTCTTCTAAATGCGTGTTTGGGAATGATTGCAATAGAGTATAACCGGTCAAGGAATGTTTGTGAGTCCATGTCTTCCTGAGTAGAACTTGAGATTCTGTTCTTGAACATTCTTGAAAGGTTTGCTAAGTAGAGTTAGGAACTAGGGAAGTCTATGGTTAGCCCTGTCCTCTAGTTTCCCCCCCAACAACTTCTTTGAAAAGATCCCTTGAAAGTATTCCGAAAGCAAGATAGGTTCAAAGTCTTTACCTAATCTTAGGTTACTTTTTATATTTATCATAAACGTTTTCCTTAAGAGTATGTCGAAAGCAGGATAAGTTCAAAGTCCTTACTTGATCTTAGGCTACTTTTTCTGTTTTACCCTTGAGTGTATGCCAAAAGTAGGCTAGGTTAAAAGTCCTTACCTGATATTAGGTTGCCCTTCATTTTCTTAGCTTTTCTTCTTTCATCACACTTCTTAATGTTCCATATCACAAACTAAACTTAAAATATCTTCTGATATAGATGACTTGCCCTATAGAAACCCTTGAATAGTTGTTGTGCAAGTAAACCCTTTTATGACTCCATAGCCCAATTGTTTAGCATTGTTTCTTAACCTATCTTCCCATGCTGAAACATCCTTCTACTTATTTCCTCTTTCAATTCACATGACCTTCTCATTTAATGATTTCCAACCAAAAAACAAACAAACCCCTTGTTCTTCATAACTAGCCTAACATCATATCATAAGCCTCAAAGATATGTCCTTTGAAAACACATATAGAGAGATCCCTCTCTGAATCCAGGAGGGCTAGATCCTAGGATTCCCAAGTGGTTCTGATGTTGCCTTGTCATTTGGTATGCCAATCTGCCAAATCACAAGACCCCAACAATATATTTATTTCATAGCATAATTATGTCGAATATTTACTTTTTCAGCTCAATATAGGTTATTATAAACCTTCACCAATGCCATTTTCTTTAGTGTAAATATAGCTATTGGTAATAATACTGTTATTGATTGTACACTTTACTGTCAACTTGTGTGAAGTTTGATATACTTGACACACATAAGGCCCAATATATCCTTTTATTTTAGTATGGTCTGAAGGTTTGTGCACAATCCTCATGAAATTCATTCATAGATGACAAAGATAATTTTCATATATTTAGGGGGGATTTTGAATTATGATGTTTTATATTTGATTAGGGATACACTTTACCTTCTTAGTCATAAATATTCTAATTAAATAGGTGGTGATACATATATAAAAACTATTGTATGGTACACATTTCATTTTATTTCACGTCCAATTTTATGGTTTAGTAATAATTTGGAATCTATTTTTTCTCTCCTTAGCAAGAAAAGTAGAGGGTAGATAAGGAAGTAGCTAAATAAGAAATTTATTTATAGCGTTTTTTTATTGATATCAAATTAGTTCATAAATAATTTATAGATTTAATATGTGAAAATAAAAGCTAAATTCAACTTGCCTAAAATCCAATGTTTCACTCCAAAACTAAAGACATTTATCTTGATACTCATTACGTTAAAGATATTATTGTGAATGTTATTATTTATTTGGAGTATTGTCCCATGGAGAAACAAGAAACATAAATATTCACTAAATCCATGATAGAGCTGAAGTTTATGTGACTATCAATTTGGGAATGTGGAAAATTTTCATCAAAGGGGAGTGTTTATGTAATGCCATCTTCTTCCATAAGTCTTCCTTCTCTCTAATCATCATCAAAAGGGAGTGTTGGAATATGCCACTTTGGAAGGTAATAATGTCTAATAATAGGTTAGGATAAGTTTTGATTTTATGTGAAATATTTATTTAACATTCATCATGCACTAAAATACTCTTCTTATCATTTATTATATGAAGAGGTGAAATTACATTTATCCCACTAATATCACTCGCATGTATTTCCTCCATATGTCTTAGAATATGATAGAGGTAAGAAAAACCTATAGATCATAACCAAAATAAGGAAAATTTATTACGATTGTGAAGGGTAATGCATTTGTAGAGCTGCTCCGAATAACAAAGACTATACCTTTCAATGGATTTTTTCACATATTGTTGCTTTACCATGTATATCTAGTGTACTATTATTTTTCATCCATATTTCCTAATGCCATTAAATGTTGTTTTTATATGGATATGAGGATAGTATAGTATGATTTTTATATTTAATATCATTAATATGTTTACTCATGTCGCAATGTTCTAACAAGCCAATATAAAGTAGAGAGGGTATGTTGCTTAAGTGATAGTGGTGACTATTCAAGTAGTTTCCTTTTGGGTTATTCCTTCTTAATTATTATTTTTACCATTAAGTACAATTTGAGAGGTAAATTTTTGGATTTTTTTCTTCGAAAAGTCTCTTTCCCATCAATTTCTAAGACGATGCTTCATGAAATTTTTGTGACTATGATTTATTAGAGATCCCTTCTCACATGGAAAGTCCATAAAGGGACAAATTCCTTACATCTTACATATTGTAAAGACATTATTGGTCACATAACTGCACACATCAATCAAACTTGAAAATATCCTGAAGAATTTCATCATTAGGACTACACTCTTGATATTGGTATTGGGCATGATCATTATTCATCACGTTATTTTACTTACATTGAAGATCTAGAAGTAAAAATAAAATAAAATTACCCTCATGGTTGACTAGTTTATTTTCTATTACTAATTTCACAAATATCCTTTTGCTCACTCTTGAGAAGCCAAGTGTATATGGGTGGTGAATTCTAAATTTTGGTGGACATGATGATTTTATCATACTAAACATCTAATCCTTCATGGAATTAATTTTATGCTTTGATATTATTCATGAAGATATTTTGATGAGATTGTTTTCATGTAGTCTTAAAATTAAGATCAAGGGATAGCTTGAACATCTTGGTAAAGAATAAATATAATCCTTTACAATTTGTTTGATGCATTTTGTAGGAAATTGAGCCTTAATTATCATTATAAATGTATGGCCATTATTGCAAGGACCAAAAAATTTATGATGTGAAGTAATCTTATTGAATAAGCTCCCCAATCTCACTCTTCAAGTTTATGAATACACGGAAGATATTCTTGCACTTCCACTTGCAAAAAAAAAATGATTAATAATATTCTAAAATTTCCATTTAATAGCAAGAACATGAAGAAGTAATTATTTAAGAATCAATTTTTTATCCCATTTAGGACCTTTATATCTTCCTTGAAGGTGATAGTCTCATGAATTTATTTCTACTCCAGCCGAATTACAGGTTTGGTATGATTTGAAGCTTCTCAAATTTTTGAATTTTATTATCTTTCATTTTCCGATATTGGAAGGGATAATATTGAAGAAATAACCTAAATAATGGTTCAGTGGAAAAGTTTTATATCCCACATTTGATGAAGAGAATAGTACCCTAAGGTATAACGTTATGGATGTTACCTTTCAGTATTTTTATCATTATATGAAGTGGGGTTGATGGAAAAATTAGGGAGATCCTATTTATGATGAACACAGTGATGCATTCATGTGAAAATTATATATTTTGAATCCTATGGGAAACATAAAATCAAGAAGGAGAATTTAAAAATTTTACATATTATTTCTAAAACAAAATCCCTATTTGTGATGCATATTTTTGAAAATACTTGTAAAGATATTTATGCATATTTTTTTGTTATACATTTATTCTCTCGTCAGTAAAGAAAATTTGTTAAGGTACTTTTATCTATGTAATATGATTTATGCACCTTTTTTCCAATAGGAGTAGATGTGTGATGTTAAAAATGTTTAAATTTTACAATGATCTTATTCTTCTTGTCTTGGTGAAATTGTGTACATATTTTAAGGGAGGAGATGTACTTTAGTGACTAAAAATTCTATGGTATAGTATATTTTTAAGTCTATAAAATTCCATATACCCTTCCTTCCATATGGCTATTATTTTTTTCAAGCATCTCTAGGTGGAAATGTTATTTTTTATGTAAAATATTATATGATGTAGCCAACATTTCTTTATAATTTATTTTCTACAAAAATATAACTACTAAAAAAAGTATTACAAAATCTATATAAACGATTAATATTTTTTCTAAAGCTATAATTTGTATTATCTCTTACTCATTGATGTTAGGAGAAGTAGTGAACCTCTTGTAAAATAAAATATTGTATTGTATGAGGTGGTTTATTACAGTAATGATGTGTGTACCAGCCATATTTGAGCTTTGATAGTGGAGGCTTGCAATGGTGAATGGAATATTTTGAATGAGTTTGATCATGCACATAGTTTTTTGTTACATTCCAACCATCATTTCATGTAGATTCCAACATGTAGTTACTTCCCTTTATATGTATCCTTGTTTTAAGTGATGGACAAACATAAGGGAAGAAATCATTGTATTGATTAGATGTTAGGGTGGTTTCACTAAACTTATGATTTCTATTAACATGCTCATTTTGTAATGTTATAGTAGGGTAGAAGAAACAATAAATTCCTAGAGCATTAAAATAGCATGAATAAGTTGAAAATGTTAGCATTATACTTTATATTATGTTTTCATGGGAATTGATAGCATATGTGTTTTCTTGCAAACACAAGTTTTGAGCTATGGATCTGATGGATTGATAAATATGTTGTTTAGGAACATTGAGGTGGATCCATCTTAACACATGTTTTTTGTTGATGATAGATATAATTTATAATAGGTATATTTTGGGATTTTGAGTTTCTTATGCACTCCCTAGGTGAGCACATATTTCTATGTTTGAACTATTTTTGACCCCTCATTTTGCATCAAACTTACAATGAAGAATGTATTCACTATGTTTGTGATTTTAATCACAAAAAAAAATGGATGACTAGGCTATTCACTTGGTTCCATGAATGATTTATGAAATGGATTATGATGTTCTCAAGGTTGATGAGGTATTGATTTCTTGTCATTGCATCACATTTAACCATACAGTGCTTTAGTCTCCATTGATTGATAGATTAGTATTCATGATTATGTATATATACCTTGATGGAGTGCCATAACATTTTTGGATAATTGAGAATTAGATTGGCTTCAGTGTATGATACTCTACATCTTCACAAATCTCAAGTTAGCTCACAAATATTGACATGTACTCATCATATTACCCTAAGTAGTTGGGTGATATTATTAATGCACTAGACCTTTCATGCCAATGAATATCATGGGTCTCAAAGTGTTTGACTTGTTCACACATTTGGAGGAATTTTCTACATAATTAGATGGTACATACACATAGGAGGATTTTTTACTTAGCTAATATAACTTTTATTTTGCTTATGTATATATTCTTGGGATTTGTTTACATGGGAAGGGGGTTGACATGAATTAAGAATGAAGTTAAACATTAGATACCTCAGATATGACCATTATATTTAATTTTAGGGGATTCATCCACACTTGAGGGCTTCTAGTGATCATTTATTAATATATTTCACCTTAGAGTGATAAATATTCTCCTTAGAGGAGTATGGTTAGGTTTCATTGCCTGCATTACTAAGCTAGTGGTGGATTTATCCACTTAGAGGCCCTTTGAGGGTAGATGTTTGACTAGTGTGCCATCCTCTTCCCTTTTTGATGAAGACATCCCACTTTGTTGGGTTTAATTTGGTTGGAAGGTTGTACATATCGGTTGGCCACCCCATGATTTTATATAATTTTGAATAGTTTGTTGGAGGATATAATTCACTAATCCTCATGAGGATATATCTAAGGATTTCATATGGAGATATTATTTTCCTATTTTCAAGGAAGTTGAGGTGGTCCCTATATAAAAAGCACCCTTTCCTAATTTTTACTCATTGTGAATTTTGTGAGTTTCCACTCATTGGAGCTTACTTACCATATCTTTCATGAAGCAGATGAATCTATAAGTTTTCTTTTCTTGTGGACATTGTTGTTAATACTTGAATCTTTCTTCTTGTTTTTTATTTGGTGCATAAATATTGAATTTGAAGGCTCAAGTACTCAAAATATAAATAGATCAATCCATGAAAGGGAAATTATACCACTGGAGGGAAGACATTTTGGGGAAACTCTTCTCCTTCTTCCTTTGTTAATTTGATAATCATTTGATTCCTTTCTTTGTTTGAGTATTTTAAGAATGTTGAAATGGGTATATGCTATGTTTATGAATCTATTATTGATCATGTTGGTGAAATTTTCTCCCTTAAGGTCCACTACTTATACGTCCTCGGTCTACATTATTAATCTTCAATAAATAAGATATTATTATTACCCTTAGGTTCTAATATCTTATTCCTAATCCTTCGATGAAATAGACCAATTTTGAAGAGAATATTTATTATTGATCCCATGAGCCCCTTTTCATTTACCTTGAATCCATTACCGTTGATGGATTTGAGACAGATATCTATTTCCATTGATCACGTCTTTTATATCCTAAGTAATACAAAAAGTGTCATTTTATCAAGCCTATTCTTAGACCCATCTTGTGTCGCATTAGTTAACTTTAACATTTCTAGGAGGGATACTTGCCTTGAGTTTGTTGAGATTTGGTCTAAATTGAAGAGGGTAAGGTACTTATATAATAGCTGCGATTTTCATATTATTTCCATCTTTGGTGTGCCTTATGGATTATGATTTTTATCATTAAGTAAAGTTTAAGACGTTGCACCACTTAAAAGATTTGTGATGTTACTAATTTCGCAATATTGCGAAACCATAGCACTTACCAATACTCCAATTGTAACAACCTCAAATGTGATAAACATAGCATGAAAAAGTATAACAAAATTTATTATTGAAAATGACCTCAAAACCAAATATACCATCAACATATAAATTTATTAAAACTTAAATTAAAAAATAAAAATTTATTAAAAAATTTATATACATATAATCAATTATTTAAAAATAAAGATGGTTTTCGTTTAATGCTCCTTAAAAAAAAAAATATCAATTCAGACATCTACTAAAATACCAATTACAATGAAATATCTATTGCTAATAAAAATATGAGTGGTTTTATTTCATTATTTTTATTAAAGAAAAATTATTACTATAATTATTAAAATTAGTTATATAAATTATGTCACCTTGCACTTAAATCAATGGGATAGACTTCATCTTAATGAAAGGGGATAGATTCTCATTCAAAATAGTGGAGGTCCTTCAAATAATTTCAATTTAAACTCAAATGGTCCCTCCTTAAATTTAGATTGAAATTCAAAATTGTTTAATGGGTATAGGTTTATTAAGTAACGTCATAATGTTTAAAAACTGCATAGTATGGACATACAAAAGATGGCAAATATTTAGTTTTATTATTTAAAAAATTAAATAAATAATTATAAAAGCTTGTTACATAAATTAACGAACTAAATGACAGTTTGCACTTAATTAATGGGAGCGCAGGGCAAAGTCCCCAAAAGTTCCGAAAGTAACGAGTTAAGAAATCCGAAGGCTACGTCTCCACTTAGGCTGAATGGGCCTACAAAATTTAACACACTAGCGTAAAATGGAAGCATCTTCCAACAGGTTATTTCCCGCTCACATAATGCACTTGGCTATATAAACAATTTCCTCACAACCCCAAGTATCGTTTGTATTTTCTCGTCAAATATTTCTGTGGCTATCTACCTTTGTCTAATTCTGAAATTCTTTAGACCGAAGAAGAGTTCTCAATTTTTTCATAATTATTTTCTAGGTTTAGTGCTTCGGTGCAGCACTGTTTGGAGGTAGAAAACCCTAAAATGGAGTCTGACGCAGTATCCGCCAGCTATGCAGTCTCATTGTCTCTTCAAATGGAAATGAACTCTGTAAACAACAGAAAGCGAACTCCTGAATTTGCTGAAGTTTCAGAACCTGCGGAATTTTCAGGAGATTTAAATGTTGTTATGGGAGTGGAGGCTGAAACCAATTTTGCCTTTTGTGGGGTGACAAAGTACGTAATTTATTTCGAGCCCTTCGATTTTTGTTTTGTTTCGTTTACTTTCTAAGTCAGTGAAGTTGATTCTTCACGTTTTTTTTAATGGTATGGTTGTAGGCATAGATGGAATGGTAGGTATGAGGCTCATTTATGGGACGGTACGTTCACAAAACTAGGTGCCAAGCGCAATGGTAGACTAGGTTTTCCCCCAACCTTTTTTTATTCGATATTTCGACTGCGTTTTAGGGTTTCATTTTAGATATATTGTGCTTAGTTCGATGGTTTTCTACCCATTATTTTGAAGTGAAGTTTTCCTGTAATCTATACATTGTCCAAATTGGACATTTTATGTTATATTGTTAAATTGACTCGGTCTAAGGTTTTAAATTGAATATTTTGGCACCCTTTCAAAGTTTCATTTTAGATATATTGTGCGCAATTTGATGGTTTCCTTGTATATTTTTCATGTGAAGCTTTCTATCATCTATGCATGGTACAAATTAATATTTTGACTCCCTATTCGAGTTTTTCTTTAGATATATTGCGCTTAGTTTCATTGTTTTGTGCAATATTTTCAAATGAAGCTCTTAGGATATCTATTATAGACTCTGTTTATTTTGATGGCTTTCTGTAATTTTTTAGAGGGAATTTTTTCTGTAATCTATACCTGGTCGAAATTGGATATCTTTTGTTCTATTACTAAATTTACTCATTCTAATGTTTTTAATTGGATATTTTGACGATCTTTTAAGGTTTCAGTTTAGATATATGTTTGTGCTTACTATGATGGTTTTCTGTAAGTTTTTCAAGTGATGATTTTCTGTAATCAATGCAGTGTACAAACTCGATATTTTGAGTCACTTTTAGGGTTTCATTTTATATATAATGTGATTACTTTGATGGCTTTGTGCAATTTATTCAAATGACGTTTTTCTGTAATCTATGGGCGCTACATCCATATTGGGTTTTCTTGGTACTAAAAAAATTGTATGTCTGTCTATCACATGTATTGCTTCAGCTTTGCTATGGTGGGTCCAATATAACAGTCTATTTGGGTGAGTATTGTTTTTCCTGTTATCTATTAGTGAAACATAAAAAATTTAGGTTCTATATTAATGAAATCTTTCATTCTTATGATATTGCTGCTCTTAAGTTCTGGGGTTCAGCTGCTAAAACGAATTATCATGTATGACTCATTGCATTTCATCCTGGTGAATTTTATTCAATTTTTTCTATAGAAACTCCTCTCACTATTTTGACGAATAGGATGGAATTAGAGCTATTGCACCTGTGATTAACAAGAATTTCTTTTTCTCTAAGCATGTCAATTATGAAAACGAGATTAGAGAAATGCAGGAGAAAACAAGGGAGGAAGTTGTAGGCATGTTAAGAAGGTAGCGATATCTTTACTGTAATTAACCTTTTTAATGTTTACATTGGACAATTTTGAGGTACAGACAGGTTCAATGTCATTTCCTTTCTCGTTTTCACTTTTTTGTTACAGAAAAAGCACCCCATTCTCTAGAGGGGTCTCGAAGTACCGTGGAGTGACCAAGCATGTGTCAAAACCATGAAAAACTATAATCATATTTGTTGCAATCGATTTCTATTGAATGTAATGTATGATACTTATCTTCATGTTTCATTTCCATATTATTTTATATTGATCCTGACTTTCATTGTTTACTTGCAAAGGCTTAAAGGCGAATGGCAGGCACGGATACGACGAGTGGATGACAATAAGTACATGTACCTGGGAATTTATGGTAAGATTTTCATTATTATTTTTTTATCTATTTGTTGTATTGAATATATTGTGAATTAGGGTTGTGATTTGCAAATGTTGCAGAAAATGATTGCTATGTATATTTTGATTTTGACAGATACAGAAGAAGAAGCTGCGAGGGCTTATGACATTGCCACTATTAAGTTCAGGGGTGCGATTGTGTAACTATGAGTGCATATGATAGATTTTTGTGTCAATCGCTGTAGTGCGAATAGATTCCAGTGATCAAAGTGTGGAGGAGAAGAGGTTGTTGATTAGTCAATGGAAATTTACTGGCCATTAAATAGTGGAGATTGATTGTGAGTGTAAGATGCAGGGAGTGGTGCAATTTTAGTTTGAATTGCATAGTGATGCATTGCAGAGATCATGTGCTAGAGGGACCAAAATACCAGTGTGATTTGGACATTTAGAGAAATAAATGGTAGAGTATGGACAGAGGATTGTTGAGCTGACATTGTTAATTTTGCAAGGATACTATGAATTTAACTGTATTTTCACTATTTTGTATTGATGTCATAAGCTTTGTAATGTATCATATTTGTCATATGATATGTAATGTATGAGGTCCCTCTATTGCTAGTGTGAGTGAGTGTTTGAGTCAAAAGCTTACTGATAAGGATTTTCATTGGTCTACTAGTCTAAAATATGTATGGATGAGTGAAGAGTATATGGATTTGGTGTCTTTTCTTGTATATGGATGAGTGAGAATATATGGATTCGATGTATTTTATTGAGTATAATGAGCTCTATGGTTTGTGGTTTGAGTTTGATGAGAGTGAGAGATGTATGTATGTTGTTGAGTTAAAGAGTATGGAGAGTACTTGATGTGGTATTATTGTTGAGTGCATTAGATGAAAATATTTGTTTATAAGAGTAGATATTTATTATGTGTTGAAAATAGGGATTTGGTTTTTATATTCAGATTGAGAAAAGAATTCTTAGTGGGTCTAGTTTGAAAATAGGATGAAACATGGCCTAAAAGTCAAATTCCAAAGTTCTTTTTAATCCAAAAGTTGATTTAATATAAGTGGAGTGGTGTTTTAAAGGATTAATATTCAAAGGCATAAAGGATTTGGAAACTTTACAAAAAGGATTATTTTTTTATATGAATTTTTTAATGAATTTTTTATATAAATATAATTAATTAAGGGTTATTTATGAGACTTTTGAAAAGTTTATAAAAGAATGATTTTGAAGAGAAGCTTCAAAGAAAGATGGCAACAACAAGTTTCCAGCCACAATTTCCTGCTTTCACAGGGAAGGATTATGATGTGTGGGCCATTAACATGGAGACCATGCTGAAGGCACATGATTTTTGGGATCATCTCTAGTTTGGTTTTTCATAAGATAAGAGTGAAGCAGAAGAACAAGCTTTCACTGATGTAGAGAGGGAATAATGGAAGAAAGAAAAAAGGAATAATTCATAAACGTTGCAACTTATTTAACAGGGAGTGGAGGAAGCAGTGTTCTAGAAAATTATGATCACGTCTTCAGCAAAGGAAACATGGGAAACTTTGACAGCAAGCTATAAAGGTATGGCCAAAGTCAATATTGTTAAATTTTAGAATACTAGGAGAGATTTTGAAAGTTTGCAGATTAATGAGACAAAGGACATCAATTCATTCATGAATTGGGTCATGTCTATTGTAAGTGAGTTAAAAATTTATGGTAAAGATATTAAAGATCAAACAGTGGTTCAGAAGGTCCTAAAATATTTTTTTACCAAATGTGATGTTGTGGTAATAGCCATAGAAGAATCCAAGGACTTGGAAACACTAAAACTTGATGAGTTGATGGGATCACTTCTCTCACATGAGGCAAGGATAGACAAAAATAAGGATTACACTTTAGAAAATTATTTCAAAATCGAGGTTTCTATTTCAATAGATAGAGGTCGAGGAAAAAGTCGATCGAGAGGCAGAGGACGAGGCAGAAGATATGGTTGTCAAAGAGTTGGCCAAGAAGAGCATGAACATGAAAGTGGAATAAACAACATAAAATTCAACAATGATCAAAGGCTTTTCAAATCATAGGTGAGATGTTATTATTGCAATAAATTTGGTCAATATCCTTGTGATTGCAGGAAGAAGTCAATTTATCAAGGAAACTAAAGAGGTAATTTCACGACAAGGAATACTAACTCCATGTTCCTAGGTTTTCATACCATGTCCGAACCTTCTAATAATGTGTGTCTATTAGAAAGTGGTTGCAGTGACCACATGACATGCAACAAGAATTTGGTTGCAAATTTGGACCAATCTATGAAACAGAGTTAAATTTGGGGACAAACAAGATTATGGATGTAGATGGAAAAGGAGTGGTCAACATTATGACCAAGTAAGGGGAGCCAAAGAAAATTTCAGAGGTATATTATGTCCCTAGTCTCAAACATAATTTGATAAGTGTTGGTCAATTGATGGAGAAGGTATACATAGGTATATTTCAGGGACAAGAGTGTGTTATTTATGAAAAGCCCCGAAGAAAGAAGTTTATATGAAAGGCGCAGATGATAAGGAAAAAACTCTTTCCTCTAATCATGAATTACAATAATTAGGTTATTTTGGTTACAGTGGCATGTTCTAATCATTATTGGTTATGGAATTTTTGGTTTCGACACTTACACTTTTCTGGTTTAATATTGTTTTAGAAGAAACATATGGTCAAAGGATTACCTCCCATCAAAGAACCTACTATTACCTGTGAGTGTTGCATAGTGGGAAAGAAACATCATGAAATTTTTCCAAAAGGAGTTACATACAAAGAAAATAATCCACTTGAGGTGGTGCATAGAAACTTGTGTGGGCCTATAAGGACACATTCAATTGGTGGAAGATGTTACTTCCTCACATTCATTGATCATTATAGCAAAACAATTTGTGTTTACTTCTTGAGAAGAAGTCTGAAACTTTTGCAACGTTCAAAGAATTCAAAGCCTTAGAAGAGAACCAGAGTGATCGTCAGTTCAAGGTATTAAGGTCATATCATGGTGGATAATATGATTCAAAGGCATTCCATGATTTATGCAAACAACATGGAATCAGAAGAAAATTGTGAAGATGGTAAGGAGCATGCTAAAAGGAAGAAACTTGTCTAATGAGTATTGGGCAGAAGAAGTTTCGTGCGTTGTTTATGTGATAAAAAATCTCCTACAAAGAGTGTGATGAATAGAGTATCAAAAGAAGCATGGTCAGGTATGTCTTGCAACGTATCTCATCTCAAAGTGTTTGGATGCATAGCTTATGCACATCAGGGGAAAATTTAAGAACCCTCCATAAATTTATATGTATAATAAATGGGTGAATCCCCACGATACATAGGAAAAATGGAAGTCCATCTTATTAATAATATAATATTTATATATAATTTTTTTGGCGAATCTCTCATGAGATTATATTATCATGTAAAATCATGGTGAATCACTAGTACAAATGGCGAATCACTAGTAAAAAATGGTGAATCGTTGTCTAGTGGAGTTCGAGGTGTTGGTTCCAATGAAGATATGGTAGTTGAAGGAAGAGAACCACTGAGACCAAGCAAGACACATGGTGACTCATGAGGGAGGTAGTTCTCGTGCAGTTTGGAAAATGCGTTCTAGTTCTGCTGATCGTAGTGTTATTCCTCATGCTACTGCTAGCATTGATATTGAGGTTGGAGAGGAGTTTGAGGAAGCATGGAAGGTATCAGTGGTGGAGAATTACAAATAAAACTCCATGATGGGCTCCATTTTTCCCTTGGGTATTTGGGCCTGCAAGATATTTTGTCCATTAAACCAACAATTAACCATTCAACCAACAATAAACTTGATTGATTTGATTAGGTACGAGTAAACTGAGACTAATCTTAAAAACTATGCTTTGCACTATCCCATATTTATCACACTAATGCTACACAACATTGTGCATTTTCACCCAACTCTCATGCATGCACACAAAATTTTCATCAACATCTATAACTTGAACCAAGTGAGAATTGATCAACAATTTTCACCAAAGTTTGTTATTGTGTTGAAAGTTCATAAGAAATTTATATCCATGGTACCTTCAATAAATTTTGAGACAACCTCCACAAATTTGACCACAATAGAGAAAACTTGTAATAAATTTTAAACCTACAAAAATTAGGATTCATGTTCCTAGGAACGATCGTAAGTAGTTGACATATAGGTCAGGTTTTTAGCCTTGACATTTGATAATGCAATGGCTCAGGTCAAACCCCACACATTGAAAAGTCATCAATGAAGACAAGAAAATATCATTATGAATTACACATACTCTGAACTTCCTAACAAATTCTACTTAGTTGTCTGCAACTCAGCTATGCATAATCTTATAGTCAATACAAATTCCACAAAGCCTTCTTCACATAGATAATAAATGGCCATTGGAAGAGCACCCCTTATATAATAGTAATAGTAGCAATCAATAGATTATTTCATAGTGAACTTCATAGCCATAGCACTCATATGTATTGTATGATGTATTCAAATTGCATTATCAAATATAGATAAAATCATATTTTTGATTGATACATGTAAATCAAACTTCTACACAATGTTGAATGCAATACCATTTAAGGAGTAAAGTCAGTTTGACGTGTAATGATCTATAAAATAATGAATAAACTTAGTAATGCAACACAACTTTCACATTTGAAAAAATTGTAAATCTTTCATGGAAATCCATCGTTGTTATAGGTCCTTCTCTCGACCATGTTCCACATAAACATGGAAATTCAAGTAATATTAAAATTCATTTATAATACTTTGAAGAAATTAATGCTTATGGTTTCTTTTAATACCGAGTCTTTACTCTACCCCAGTTGTAATTTATGCAATTAGATTGTATTTAATCCTTACAAATAAATTGAAGAGAGGATAGTTAGAAACAAGGGCTCAATATATTATAAGAATTCATGCCTTGAATGATGATATAGAATGAATATAAAACAAATGGCATATGGGTAAAGCACGAATGTGACAATCCCGTTGTACATAGTAAATGGCATTGAGTTTGACATAACATATTGTCTTTTACCAGTGCTTTATGATATATTAGTGCAACTTAAAATCTATAAGATGTTATAACTTTAATGTATCTAAATTTTACATGAAGAGATAGTTAGAAATACATAGATTTTACAAACAATAATTCTGCAAAGAATTTTGAATTCTGAATTAACACACAAGTATGCCTCAAATAAAAGCATCTATAAAACCTTTTCCTAAAATAAATTCATGAGTTTGAAATTTTAAATATTTTTCCATAATATTTAGATTTTAGGAGTATATATAGTTTATATAGCAGATTGATTGAATTAAATATTAGCTTACCATATGAACTATAGTGCATAGATAGAAACAAAGATGGTTTCCAACAAAAAGCACCCAAAAAGGCAGCAAAATTCAGAGGAGATGCTTATTTCTCTTCTTCGGTGCTGGTATTTGATGACCACCATCATCATCACTTCCAAATTCGTCCTCCGGTACCTCAAGAGCTGCAGGTACCACTCTGTCCCTCCAAATAGATCAATGAGGTGAAAATTACAATTAAAACATTCTATATTTTTACAAAGAGTTACAATGCACATTCACAAGAACAACACCAAGCCTTCTCCATTAAGCATTTCCATTCTAGTGAAAAACGTCTACATAGGGCATAAAACACTATTATCATAATTCAATCCTATATAAAGAGGATAAACAATGAACCCAACTAAGAATTTCCATTTATTGGAACTACCCATCGTCAAAAGTAAGTAAAAAAAATCTATAAATTTATGATTAACTTACAAGCACGATACCTCACAGAGGAAAATTTTCTTAATAGAAGGTGCCTTGCCACTCGAAGGATCACAAAAAATGAAGTAGAATATGAGACTAAATAATTATTTCAACAATTTCTCATTGACAAATATTTTATTTAACTTCCATATTATTTTCTAATAAACTGTATTATTAAACAACACAGTGTTATTAATATGTAAATACCACATTTTAGAATATTATTCTACTAACATCTAATTTTGTTTTGTATTATTATGATATTTTCGAGTCTTAGAGCCACCCAACAATTCCAACCCACCTTCTTGTCTAAATTTTAGGGGATGCCAATTTTCACAGGAAAAAGAGAGTCTTTACAAACAATACTGAAATATCACTCAAACATCACACAAGAGCCTTGACACTTGTGTGCATAATCATCAATGTTAAACGAAATAATATTTACAATAAAAACCAATTCAGAGTCCTTGCATCCCAATCTAATCTTAAAGAGCTTCAATGCCAGTTATAAAACGTTTTTGAGTGCAATATTGTTTCCAAATAAAAGTGCCCATCGGAGAACCTCTCTCTATATTCCTCTAGTTCCCACAACTTCCTCCACTCCAGATATCCTTCACGTATCAATGTGTGAAACTGTGATTTTAGTGGCATAGAATTGGGGTTTTTTTGTAACCATTCAAAAATAGTTTCTACCAAATTAATACAAGCACTGTCCCCTCCAACACGTTCACTTCGTTGGTCAACTGAAGAAAAAAAAATACTTCAGTTGATAGCTTCATTTTTCCATATCTGCTAACCAATACTTTGTGTTCTGAACTACCAGTGGTAAATTTGTCATATCCAAAGTCTACTTAGACATGTTCATAGCTACACTGGAATCAATCTCATTGACCTGCAACAGATAAACAAATATTGTTATCAATATCTACTAGATATTGCAAGAGATAGTTAAGCACAAATGAAGCAACAAACAACAAGGTTCTATCAGTTTCTAAATTGATGTTGAATTAAATTCAATACTTGAAAATAATCCATATCTAGAAGAATCGAATTGTAATCAAAAGTATTCAATCCAAGAAAAATATCTCAAACACTCATGAGTGGTGCCAAACTAAGTAACACACATCCAAACTTGTTTGTAGCACCAAATGAAGCACTCAAAAATGCCAAAAATAGTACAAGCACCCATGAGTATTACACCATTACTTTTTGCTATGTTATGAATAATGTGACATAGTTATAAGGGAAGAAAACATCAAGAGATGAGTTATATATTAGTAGGTAAGGCCACATGGTGAAGCCTGATTAAAAGGAACCCAAGTCACTGATCATCTCCACTGGATAAAAAATAAACATAAATTCATAAAAACAAACAAAATGTTTGATTTTCTTTTACTTAAAAATGTGAAGATCCCAAATTGTAATCACAAGCATTCAAACCAAACACATTACCATACATGATACACAATTGTTGATTGTAGAACCAAAATAATGTAATTAAATATGCCAAACAAAGTATAATATTAATGCACTAGTACTACACTAGAACCTTTCTTATATTAAATTTATGTATTGTGCAGTGTGATATGGTCAGGAGTAGCAAAAACGATAAGAGACAGGAATCTGTACCATTTCTTGGGGGGGTATATGTGTAGGAAAGCTTGATTGTCTATGATCAATATCAATATTATATACACCCTCTTCTCTGCATACCTTATTCAACAGTGGTATATGGAGGAACTAGTTTAAACCAAGAAGGAAAGAAAAAGTAAATTACTTCAAGAGAAGGAATAAATAAAAATGAAACTTATGAAACATGAGAAAAGTATATTAATGTGCATAATTTATGAGAAAAGTGGAGAAATAAAATGGATTTTTCTAATACAAGAGTGACATGTACCTTCTAATGTGTTAAAATATGAACTACCTTTTTCAAAATTTTAACATTAGATTCGAAGGAAAATAATAATTATTCCACTAAAACTCAGTAAAATGTTTCACCATATGAGAGAGATGTCACACCCTCGAGTAAAATCTATCAACCATGAATGTCCTTCAAGCATTTAATGAATTTCTACTTAAATGCGACATTGTTGAGGAATATGTCACAAATCTCTGGTAACCATCTTAAACATGAAGGGCGTAAAATTGTTCTGAAAGCATGAATCTCCTTCAACCATTTAATTAACTGTTAGTGTAATGTAACATATTCCTCATGAATATGTCCAAATCTGCTACAAATACTTAATGCATTGTTCATTCAATATCATGTTACTCACGATTATGTTGCAATCTACATTATAATGAACTTGCAAAAATTGTCAATGAGTAAGATTAATGGTTGCATCATATAATGAATGTGAAAAAATTACTAATGACCAAAGTCTTGATTGAAAAGCTTTAATTCCATTCCACTGATTTTATTTTGGTGATCCTACATAAATCATGTGAACGATAGCAAGGGGTACAAATTTAATTCCATTCCATTGATTTTAATTTGGAGATCTTGCAGATTCCATTGATTTTTTTTTTGAGATCCTGCAAAAATCATGTGAAAAATAGCAAGGGATATTGGGTTGCTTATAACCCTTATCTCCAAGCATTATTAATTCCTTTTCTTGTTTAGAAGAAGAAGATAGGATATTTAAGAGTTAGTAAAATGGGCCAAATAAGCAAGGGAACCCACTAAGGGTGCATTAATGTAGGTGGAAGGTTCAGTTTGATCATAATTCTTTCTCACATTAGTAAACCTATCCATGTTGTATGGGCCTCCCACCATAGTTCCCACCAAGATGTTGGGATTGGCTGCACTTCTGTACAGAGATTGGAAGCATGCTTTGCAGGGTATGGGTTGAGGATGATTGGCCTTGGAGGGCAGAGAAGAGGCTCTGTGACGAATAATTTTTGGATAGAGGGAACCATATCCAACCATGTATGACATCCTCATAGGATTATATCCCAGTATGTAAGCAACCTTCATCAAAAAATAATTGATTTAGATCCTGCATACATTAGTAACTTTTTGAAATAATAGGAAAATTGAGAATTGGGCTATTATGAATCTATACCTGACATTTTTCAAGTGCTATTAGCCTATGAGGAGTGACTGTTAGATAGGGATAATCATTCTTTTGTATTCATTTCAAATGGCACATTTTAAAAAATATAGAGGTTTCATTGTATCCTCCTAATTTTTGCAATACAATTCAAAATACAAGTGTTTTTTTTAAATGTGCCATTTAAAATGAATACCTTCGCTATTATAACATCCCTACCCCATGGTTCTGTATTTTCTCAAATAGAAGGAAGATGAATTTTCCTTTGTCATAGATACCCATAAGACTGGTAGGCTTTGAGAAATAGACAATTCTTATCAGTTCTGTCCAGGAACCAGAGATACAGGGTAGTCCAGTTTGAAGCCCATTCACCAATTTAAAACATTTTTTTGTCCAAGAACCATAGAGACGTGGTATATGCAAAGGATGAGAATCATTGTCATTATAGAAAGGACCCATTGGCAACGATCAAATCTCATTATCACAAGAATAAAAAAAGACGATTTGCCTACATTTTCATTAGAAAAAACCTGCAAATTTTGGCTCGTATAGAAGGCCTCAGGTATGACCAATGATGAACTATAAAATTAGGTCCTAAGAACACCTTGGAAATATAGACTTTGCAACCCCAATAAGTCTCCTGGATTGATATTGTGTAGAAAAAAACCAACCCTAATCATGCACAAGACGTATTTGTTGCAAATGAATTCGAGACAAGTGTCTACCCTATTTTCAACAATTGCTGAGGTAGGAGTGTGTGCGTGGGATAATCCCAACTTTTTTTCACAAGATTTAAACCCTCATACATAAGCAAAGAATTCGCAGAATTATAAATCTGAAAATTGGCATTCTTCACTATTAAAATGCCTTTAGACTTATCAGCATCAATAATCCAAACAATGGTTCTGTCCCAGTATTCTAGGACCATGTTCCCATGACTCCTCAGCTTAAGAATTGTGCCCTCTACCCACTAGTAGAAAATGATGAAATTAGTGACTCGGTGACTGAAAAAGTTAGTCACCACAATTATTTCAAGTGAATTACTACTAAATTTGAGAAATTTTGGGTGGCTGAACGAAAAGTGACTAACTTAAACGAATAATTTAGTTTAGGGATAAAATAAATGACCAAACTAAAATGACTAATTTAGTCCAGGACTAAAATATATGACTAGATAATAAGTGACCAAACTAAAAGAGACTAACTAAAATGACTAATTTAGTCTAGGAATAAAATATAAGAAAAATTATTAAGTACAACAAGTATATGAATTTGTCATTTATGTTATTAATTTTTAATTGTCACTCTAGAAATGAAAATTTGCAATTTTGATACTAAAGTGTGAGTTGGCTGAATTTTATTGGTTGCGGTGTATTTTGGTGGACCAATGTGAAGCTGCCACGTGGACCAACTAGAGGCCACCACGTGGCACCTCCACATTGGATAAAAATTTGTTAAAGGTTGAAAGGCCTTGGTGGGAATCAAACCAATGACCTGCCATAACAAACTCCAAAGCCTTACCATCTCACATACAGGTGGTTCTCAACCATAATGATTGCCACTTATATTTGAACGACATGTATGGGCGCGTTGGGAGGAGGGGTCGAGCAGTGAGCCCTGACCCCTAGTCATATTGCACCCACAGGACCTGTCGCGGAGGTGGACGGAGAAAAGGAGCGTGGACCAACCCTAACTCCTAGTCATGTTCACAGCCCATGTCCACTTAGTCATGTTCACAAGCCCACATATTTTTACATAAGAAACTTTTTATTATTAATATTCTCTCTCTCTCTCTCTCTCTCTCTCTCTCTCTCTCTCTCTCTCTCTCTCGCTATATATATATATATATATATATATATATATATATATATATATAATTCGTGGACATGGTTGCAATATTCATGCATGAGTTCAAAATATATTTTCACTAATATTTTTTTCTTAAGCTTTTTAGGAAAATTATCCAAAAATAAAATCCTTGAAGATAGCTCATACTCTAGTTAATACCATATTTACCATAATTTAATTTCCACTGTAATTTGAATAAATCTTTGTCTAAAAAATGCTTATGAATACCTAACTAGAGTTACTTCCATCACTATTTATGTGTTCATTAACACTTCTGTAAAATTAAAACTATAAATGTGTAGTTTTATTAATGATTACTACCCACCAAACAAGTAATTTGTCAAGTTCACTTCTCAAATTGTTTTTAATTGCCAAAACTAATCTATATAATATTGTAAGCATATTTATATAAAATTATATTTTACTGTTGAGTGTTATTAATTTAAAATATATATAAATAATCATAAATATTCAATTTCTTAATTATCCAATTTTGTAACTATATGAAAAATAAAATTAAAACAACAATCTATATAAGATTCAATTTTCCAATTAAGTATTATTAATTTAAAATAAAATATATGTAAATAATCGTAAATATTCGATTTTGTAATTATGAAAATAAAATTAGCACTTCAATATATATAGGGTTCTATTTTCCTTATTTATTAATTTAAAATGTATTTAACTAATAATAAATATTCAATGGTATAACTATCTCAAAAAAGGGGCGCCATAGTTTAAAATATATTTAATTATCGGAAAATGAAAAGGGCGCCATAGTGAATGGCCTTTCCGAAAAATCATTGTTGTCCACCATTCAACCTCTTCATTCATCTAGGGCCAAGAGTAATGAAAACCCAAAAAATAACAAAAGAAATACCAAGAGACTGGATCACGCAGAGGAAAATTTACAACAAAAGGAGGCAGAGTACTCATCCAGAGAACTGGGCACCACTGCAAATCAGAAAATAAAAAGGGCGCCATAGTGAATGGCCTTTCCGAAAAATCATTGTTGTCCGCCATTCGACCTCTTACATACTAGACATAGGTAATCCACTATGTTGTTAGTCTCCTCTATTGTTTATGTAGGGTTATGAAATTTAGTCGGTTTTTGAAAACTTCATTTTATAAATTGATTTTTGGATGCATGTTGATGTTCCCTTCGATGGTTTATTGTTGGATTATTTTACATTTATGCAGGTTGGTTACCATAGAAATGACATAGCACATATTGAAATTTAATTACATTGTTGGCAAATCTATCTTTATATTGGTAGGACGTATGCCTTTTAATATATTTTCCTCGTTCTTTTCTTCTTTTAAGATTGTGCAGTTTAATTGTTTTTTAATTTTAACTATCTATTTCCCAGTTTCTGGATGTTTTGGTTCTACTTTATGGTTACTTGTGGCATTAAGGCTTATTTATCACTTTCTGTGTGGAAATAGGGAGTGATTAATAAATGACTTTGGCTGTTGAGATCTCAAAGAGTTTTTAGATCTATGGTGAACACTTCAGCAAACCCTAATCCAGCCAAACAAAAAACTTAAACAAAAATTTAATAATGATCACACTAGAGATGAACCTATCCCATGAGCTTGAAAAACTTAAAAAGAAATTCAACACAAGATTGAAAATTTCAATGTCCAAACACAACTGCTTAACAAGATCATAAGGATTTTTAATATTTACAGTAAACACTTCAACAAAGCCTAATGTAGCCAAACAAAAAAAAAAATTAACACTTTAATAATGATCACACTACAGATGAACCCATAGCATGAGATTGAGAAATAAATCCAACATGAGAGAAAATATCACCATCCAAGCACAATAACTCAAGAAGAGAGTGTTATAGGTAATTTGCTCCGAGTATTTTTTCAAGTAAACAACTTGAATAAATGATTTAATGTCGAAAATGTAGCGAGCATGGTATTTTGGCTTGTGCCTTAGCCATTGAAAACCTCGAATTGTCCTCATGAGTTAGACTCCAGTTAAGATGAGTTATTTCCATTTTATTGGAATAATCATCAAGTTAGCACGTGTAGAGTTGGAGCTTCAATTATAAGAGGAGTTTTCATCAGTTTAACTACAGGATTGGGTGATAGTTATTAGTTCAGTTAGAATGTGTTCAGGCTTCAGTCTTGGTTGAAGGACGAACGAGTTAAGAACTCCAGTGTTTATTAGAGGGATAAAGAGTGTGACTCTAAGTTAACTCGTCAATCAACAGCTCAAGCTCTAAATATGAACTAGCCTATTTTACTATTTAGCATGGATCGAATCTATAAAGGGAGGATGAAGACACGAGGAAAGGACAATTTTTTTATGCACAAAGGTTTGTGTGAAAAAAAAACTCACGAGTGTGTGAGAGGAGCCTTGATTGTGGAGAGTGCAGGAATTGTGTCCTAATAAATAGGAGGAACAAGAGCACTAGGGAATAGGAGATTGATTGCATGTAGAGCTTGTGTTATAAGCAGTAGTAAGTCACAAGTGGGCAAGATTAATAAGAAGAGAGCAGGGTTTGCAGAGCAAGTCAATGCGGAAATAGAGGATCAATTGTGTGAAGGAATCGAGATCAAGTTGTGATCAAGGAAGGCCAAGATCAACTGTACTAGCTGAGATTTTTGTGAGAAGCAGAACACTTTCTCAAGAGAGTCATATTGCTTTGTAATAGATCCAAGTGCTGAATAATAATAAATAAAATAGCCACATCAAGCAAGCAGGTTTTCCCTTTTGGATTTCCTAAAAAAAGATATGTGTCTTTTGTGTGATTGTTATTTATCTATGTGACTATATTTGTTGAGAAATTCTGAGTTTAAGCTTGGCCAGATGCTGCATAGAGTGTTTTAGTTTCCTTTCCTAATCACACACATTCCAATATACCAGGACAAAGTAAATAAATTAACTTACTTCACCAAGCATCATCCAAGATCTACCATAAGCATCCATGAAAAGAGATCACATACATTTCAATTGCACCCAATAAAAGTCACTCAACTCTTCCATCCATAGCCAAATTGTAAGAGAGAAAAATCACAAAAATTTTAGACCTTCTAAGAGATTTCTCCCCCCAAATCAAACCATGAGAAAATGAAATGAAAGCACCTATATTTATAGAGGAGGTGCTCAATTTCCCCTGCAGTGAAACATTATTTTTCTAAGCTAAAATCCCCAATTCTAGCTTAAAGAGGTGCAAAGGCCCTCTTGTACAATTAATTAATGAAAATTAGATGAATTTATGGGAATTCATGCCACATGTACAATGATCAAGGGGAATGATCCCTCACAAAGTTCCCATCTCCACAAATGAATGGGATGAAGGTCTTATTCGCATGGCATCCAGCCTCCCAAGGACCATCAATAGAATAGCTTATCTAAGGCCCACCAAAAGCCTCTAAAGTGGGCAGACAAACCAAAAATTATCCTCCAAGGTGGGTACAAGGGCTCCCAATGCCATTGACCAAGTGGGAGAGGGGGACCTTCAAGTTCCTCCATAGTTGTAACAAATCCTCCACTAAACAAGGGAGTTCCACCTCCAAATATATTTAAAAGTGGGAACTAAACCCTTTTTCTCTGATATAGGCTCATGTACCTCCAATAAATAAACCTTCAAATGGTGTATAGACCTTAAACTATTTATTATAAGGGTCACAAAACAATTATGAAGTGGGCCCATGGCTCACAAAGCAAGGCAAAGGAACAACCAAAGGGAAAACTATGCCTTGAAGATTCCTCTGAGTGTAGAGTGCTTCAAAGTGAACTCATCTGGCTCCTTTAAAGGTGGGAAAATGCATCCTCTAGGTACTCATAAGCTGGATTGAGCACCCCAATTCTGCCATGTGTTTGTTGTGAAAAATGGGCTCTTCAATAGGAAATCACACATAGGATGAGAACATTTCTCCTAGAAATCGTCACAAGAATTTATACGCACAGGTCAACACATCATAAATTTCATTTCACATGTAATAATCACCTTAAATAAAGGTTGGATCCAACAAAAAACGTTGATTTTGGCCCACATTTAGGTTTCTCCCTATGCCCCCTCCCCCCCTCCCCTTCTTTAATTTTCTTTTTAATTCCAGTGTGCATACCTATATATATTATACACAGGAGAGAGACCTTACACCAATTAATTCTCTTGGGCAACTTCTGCTATGAAATTAGGCATTGTTCTCTGTATTCTTTTCCTCCCTTCAAGTTCCAAGTTAGTTCAGGACTTGGTTTATGATTGCAGACAGAATTTTTGTGGTGTACTATTTACATTTGCATGCCCAACTCAAGGTCTCTTCTGAGCCTCTACTTCTTCAGTTGACAGGGTTCCAAAAGATGCACCTATAGCCATCATGTTAGTTGTCTTGCCAAACTCTTTGAACTCTAGTGATCATGTGTTTGGGATCTTGAGTTGCTTAATGTTGAATGTCATTGAAATAGGGTGGGACTGTAATGACTGCATTCGAGACAAACCTCCCTAGATAGGCTTACAAATTTACACTCCTCTTGTTTTTGTCAAGATGAATCCTTAATTCTGATATTGTAAATATTGGTTTCCATAACAATACAAACATCATAAATGTATCTTATCCTTGTTTCACTTTTGTCTACAGGAGTAATACTGACATGTGAACAATTCTTCCATTAGACATGTTTGACCCATCCACTATCCCTCCTTTTGTCCTTGTATTACTGTGCTATCACCCTCATTGCATGTGCACTACATGGATTCTGCAGAGGACTCTTCCAGGAGATCAGAAACTGTGATATCATCTGTTGTTACCTTTCTCATGCATTCAAATTCACCTATCAAACTAGAGTCATTCTAATAATACATTTCCTTACACTTCAGGAAGTATGGTCCCATGCCAGTATAGCTGATATGTTTCATAATGTATTACCAACATATATTGAATTGGGATAGCTCCCCTGGTTATCCAATTTTTGTCTTAAACAAAAATGTGGGTAATAATAACTCTAGGCTCTGTTGAAACCAATTATACTAGATTATGTTATTTACCTTTAGATATGTAAGATGAATGATTATCTCACTGGTCTGTATTAAGATGATTGTTGTGGAAAAATTGGGTTCCTTCACCTCATTTGTGAGTTTAAGCCTAGCCAGATGTTGCATAGAGTGTTTTAGTTGCCTTTCCTAATCACACACATTCCAATATACTAGGACAAAGTAAATAAACCAACTTACATCGTCAAGCATCGTCCAAGATCTCTTCCATAAGCATCCATGAAAAGAGATCACACACATTCCAATTGCACCCAAGAAAAGTCACTCAACTCTTCCATCCATAGCCAAATTGTAAGAGAGAAAATTCACAGAACTTTTAGACCTTCTAAGATATTTCTCCCCCAAATCCAACCATGAGAAAATGAAAGGAATGTAACTATATTTATAGAGGAGGCTCTCAATTTCCCTCGCAGTGAAATATTAATTTTCTAATCTAAAATCCCTAATTCGAGCTTAAGGAGGCGCAAAGGCCCTCTTGTACAATAAATTAACGAAGATTACATGAATTTAGGGGAATTCATGCCACATTTACAATGATCAGGGGGAATGAGCCCTCACAAAGTGGCCATCTCCATAAATGAAGGGGATGAAGGGCTTGTTGGCATGACATCTAGCCTTCCAAGGCCCATCAACATCATAGCTTATCTAAGAAGTCTTTAAATCTTCCCACCAAAAGCCTCTAAAGTGGGCAGACAACCCAGAAATTCTCCTCCAAGGTGGGTACAAGGGCTCCTAATGCCATTGACCAAGTGGGAGAGGGGGACCTTCAACTTCCCCCAGAGCTGTAACAAATCCTCCACTAAACAAGGGAGTTACTCCTCCAAATGTCTTTCAAAGTGGGTACTAAACACTTTTTCTCTGATATAGGCTTGTGTACCTCTAATAAATGAGCCGTCAAAGGGTATATAGACCTTCAAACTATTTATTATAAGGGTGACAAAGTGTTATGAAGTGATAAAATGGCTCACAAAGGAAGGCAAAGGAATGACCAAAGGGAAAACTACACCTCCAAGATTCCTCCAAGTGTAGAGTGCTTCAAAGTGAACTCATCTGGCTCCTTTAAAGGTGGGAAAAACCATCCTCTGTGTCCTCATAAGTTGGGTTGAGCACCCCATTTCTGCCATGTGTCTGTTGTGAAAATAAATGGGCTCTTCAGTAGGCAATCCCCCATAGGATGAGAACATTTCTCTTAGCAATGGTCACAAGACTTTACACGCACTGGTCAGCCCATCATAAATTTCATTTCACATGTGTACAAATCACCTTAAATAAAGGTTGGTTCCAACAACAAAAGCTGATTTTGGCCCAAATTTAGGTTCCCCACCTTCTTTAATTTTCTTTTTAATTCCATCATGCGTACTTATATATATTATACATCGGAGAGATACCTTACACGAATTAATTATCTTGGGCAACTTCTGCTGTGAAATTAGTCTCTGTTCTTTGCACTCTTTTCCTCCTTTCAGGTTAAAGTTAGCTCAAGACTTGTTTTATGATTGTAGGAATAATTTTTGTGGTGTACTATTTACATTTTCATGCCCAGCTCAATGTCTCTTTTGAGCCTCTACTTCTGTAGCTGACAGGGTTCCAAAAGATGCATCTATAGCCATCATGTTAGCTATCTGCCCAAATTATTTGAACTCCAGTGATCATGTGTTTGGGAGCTTGAGTTGCTTGATGCTGAGTGTCATTGAAATAGGATGGGACTGTAATGAATGCATTTGAGACAGACTTCCCTGGAAAGGCTTACAAATTTACACTCCTCTCGTCTTTTTCAAGTTGAATCCTTAATTCTAACATTGCGAATACTGGTTTCCATAAAAATACAAACCTTAGAAAGGTCTCTTATCCTTGTTTAACTGATCTCTACAGGAGTACTACTGACATGTGATCAGTTCTTCTATTAGATAGGTTTGACCCATCCACTATCCCTCCTCTGGTCCTTGTATTACTGTGCTATCACCCTCCTTGCCTGTGCACTATATGGATTCTGCAGAGGACTCTTCCAGGAGATCAGAACCTATGATATTATTTTTTGTTACCTTTCTCATGCATTCATATTCACCTATCAATTTAGAGCCATTTTAATAATACATTTCCTCACTCTTCAAGAATTATGGTCCCATTCCAGTATAGTTGATATGTTTCATAATGTATTACCAACATATATTGAACTGGGATAGATCCCCTGGTTATCCCATTTTTGTCTTAAACAAAAATGTGGGTAACATTACCTCTAGGCTCTGTTGAAACCACATATACTAGATTCTGATATTTACCTTTAGATATGTAAGATTCTCACTAGTCTGAATTAAGATGATTGTTGTGGAAAAAGTGGGTGGCTTCACCTCATTCATGATTTTAAGCCTGGCCAGATGCTGCATAGAGTGTTTTAGTTTCCTTTCCTTTTGAAAAGTTGCTAATTTACATGTATGAGAAAATAAATTTGTAGTAAAATAAATATAAGGCCCAATATCTTGCATGAAATACAATGCCACAATTTTCTTGGATCCATTTCAACCACCATTAGGACATAATTAAATTGGATTTTAGCATGCATTTTTTATTGTAGATTTAAAACAAAATTTTTCTTTCCATATGAGCTTTCATAAAATTTGGTTCTACCAACTATAGTTTGCTTCATCAAGTTTTACAACAATTAATTCTATAGTGGCTGCATTCCAACAAGAAACACGTTCAAAATCCTTAATTTGTTGAAGCTATAGGTCCTACTAATTTCTTTAGACAGGTTTCACTTTTATTTGACTCATTAATGTATCTTAAATCAGTGGGGTTGGCTTAGAAACATAGAGATTTTATTCCTTCTGGTGCCCTAATCCTTTAAATGGTTAAAATGTGTCCATGGCTTCTGGGAAGGATGCCAAAAATAGAAATGAATAGCCACCTTTGACTCTGCCCTGTTTGATTGTAGTGGTTGTTTCTTTCTCCATTTGTGTCAAGACCTGTTGTTATTGGATATCCTGAGTGTTGTGTCTATCCTCCATGCCATTCCATTCTATTTGCTTCATGTAATTGAATGTGTCACTTTTGAATCTTTCTCCCTTTGAGTCAATATGAGCCTGAGTCCTCCATCTCCCATCTCCACTTGATTATGTTGGTTGGTTGCCTGGTATGCAGTGAACAATTTTGGAGAATCAATCAGTTCCCTGTTGGGACTTCCAGCTAGCACAACTGTGAGAATTGACCCTTGCATTGGTACATCGACAACATTTAAGTAGAAGAAATGTTGCATCATCTAGGATAACATGCACTGGGAGGATGAGTTATCTGCATTCTTTCTTATACAATAGAATATTCACAATTATATATGATCTAAACTAATTTCCAACTAGAAGTGTATTTTATGTATGCATTTGTAGTTTTAAATTTTAAAATTCTTTCGAAACTAAATGAACTATACTTTACCTCTTAAAATCGGTAATTTTAAGGTATGGTTCTTCCCATCTTAATTTTATTGTTGCTAATAAGTGGTGACTTTTAGCAAATTTTATGAATGGACATGTTATACAGTTAGTTATAAAGGGAGATCTAGTGAGTGAAGTGCATCAACAATTTTCCCCATGGGAATCACAGGTTTGTTTCGAAACTGCAATCATTTAGAATCTTACATATATAAATTTCATCATTATGGATCCATTGTGATGTTGCTAAATCGTAGGAAATTGTAATATTGGAGAAATGATTTAAATGGTTTTGCAACTTTTAGCTAGATCTACATTCAAATAGAGAAATAATTGAAAGTATAATTTCTCAATGGAAAGATATTAGCAATTTATAGCTAGAAAATATAAAACTAGGATTTTCCTTAATGTAAATGTCAATACTTAGAACACTACTTTTTCTGAGTTGTGGGATTCATTATCTTCAGTGGGCATTCTTCTTTGTTGATTTGTAGAATCCATGGTCTCTCAAAGTGAAGTTTTCTCTGCTCCTAATCCAAAATCAGACAGGCAGGGTTGTCAATCACTTTTTCCCTTGAATAAATCCCAAGGGGTTTGATTGGACAGTTTATGAATGCTACAAATGTTGTAGAAAATAATCCTCACTTCAAAGCATGCTAGTTCTAGGGCATGTATAGGATAATTGGTTGATCCAGACTCCAAAATCTGTCACTTAACCTTCCAAATTAGTGAATTGGAAGCATGTATCTAGTCTTAAATCCTTCAAAATATGCAATAAATCTACCAACATGTTGATTAAATTTTGACTAATCTGCGAGAATAACAATTAAATATGTGTGATAAATAAATTAAAATCAATGAATGCAATGAGTAAATTGTCCATATATTTGAATTTTTTTTGCAAGGATATGTGTTGGGGGAGAGTGATGGGGAACAAGAATGGTAGTAGGAGACACAGGGTGATGGGCAGGGAGGATGTATTGATGCGAATGGCAGCAAGGGAGATGGATATGGATATTGTGCTTATGCATAGGTCTAGGAGAAAGGGCATAGGCAGAGTTTCACTAAAATGAGGAAAGTTGTTGCCTCGGCGATAGTGGCGACACTTCCCTATTCCACTGGCCTTATCACCTTGTGAAGGATTTCAGATAACAGTCCCATTGAATTATTTTGTTCATTTGTGGACATTGAAAATTTGTTTTCTTTATTTCCACATGTGCAATGGAAAACGCTAGGTTGGGATTAAATTCAAAAGCAAAAGTTAGGGCAGATAATTGGTGTGAGATGAGGAAATCATGAAAGCGAAGAAGCACAGAACTCAATGCTACGTAATTTCCAACTTAAAAATAAGGTATTCAAACTACATTCCATCACTGTTGGGATCAACCTCTTTCATTGTTAGTTGTTGGTTGGTTTTCCATGTCTTAATCTTGCAAGTTTGTTGGACATAAATGCATTTTGTACTCAATAAAATATTTGAAATATTATAGTTCCACCGCCTACTCATGAATGTGGTTGCATTAAATAACGAGTTTAAAGTACAATTAAAGAGTCATTGTCAAAACTTCATTTTTCTTCTCCATTATTCCTAAATATGATGGTTCACAAGTTGTGTTAACTTGCTACTACTTCCTGTATAATATTCTGCCATCCCAAAAACTGGAATATTCACTTCCTATGCATCCATATGTAGATTTTTCTCTTGCCTAAACAATGGATTCTTCCTCAACATTAACTTATAATGGATAGCATGTTAAGATGTGACAAGGGTGAATAGGGATTATGTATCAAGTAACTAGCATTTTTATGTGAATTCATGTGTCTGTTTGCACTGGTATTTTACTATTTTTACATCAATTGTGCCCATGTACATGTCTATATGTATGTATCCAGACAAATTGTGCAACAAGAACATACTAACATAGGAAAATCTAGCTTACAGATACTGAATAGATAGTCAACGATGGAAGTGTTCCTCTTAAGGAACATGTAGATATTTATGTTTGTCTGAAGTGATGCCATTATCAACCATTGAGTGTTGACATTTAAGATTTAAGAAGTTAAACATTTAGTTCCTGAAGCCAAAACGGAAGGAGAAACTATGTGCAGCATGTGGTGCATGACCATAGTCACTCTTGCTGATTGCTACAGAGTCTAGACCACCTATTGTCCCTTACTAGTTTTGCAATGCAAATTCTAACTATATATCAAGTATTGTATACCTTTGTAAACTTTTTCCTAACAGTGGGAGGGAATAACCAATAATTTTGTCATTATTTTTGTAGCTTAATAAATTATAGCTTCACAACAGAAAGAAAAATAACCATCATGTATCATATGAAAACTTAAAATCTACCTACACCAGACGTACCATTAATGAGAAAATAAGACACAAGCATCTGCATTGAAATGTTCTGATGTAACCATTAAATACCTACCAGTAAAATATATGGCTTATTCAACTCCATCACCATGGTGGACATCAATATTGACATCTAGAACTCTGGCATGATGTTTAAGCAACTCCAAAATTCCCAGCACAAAGTCATTAATATAACAAAAACCTGATGCCTGACACTTTTTAGCATGGTGAAGACCACAAGAACAATTGATTGCAATATAAAAAATATGGTTGTTCAGTCGATTAGAAGAATCTTCTTATGAATCAAAGGATATCATCCTTATCAGGCCTCATAACATATATTGATAGTAGCTTGGAGATCCTTAATTTGTGCCAAAATATTTTGACTAGTCGAATTCTTATAGTTTTGGGTAGATGTAGGAACTTGTATTTTATCGCTTGAGAGGCAATCAACTTAGAGGGATGATTCCTAAATTTCCAGTTTCTTTTATGCTTTTCTTTAATGTTAGTGGAAACAAATTATCTAGCAACATTTCAACTTGCTCGAATAGTAGCTTCACCAGACCACCACTGCTTTCAATAGATGAGTTTTTTGATAGTTCACAAGCTCAGGTCACCTTTGTTGCTCTTTATTCATCTCTCTTTATGTGTGGTCTTGGGGAAGCAATCTAGATACTTCCATTCTATCTAATCTCTTTATGTGTGGTCTTTGGGGAAGCAATCCAGTCACTTCCATTCTATCTAAGGGTCTAACGGTGCTTCATGATTTCAAACAGTAACAACTTCACTGGTTTTCTTTCTCCACCACTAATAGATGAAGGGATAATGAAAGGACAATCATCTTATCGATTATTATTAAATGACAAATAATTTTTAGGGAATATTTATAGCTCCATTTTTTCTTCATAATAGAGATTTCAGAGCTTTGCCTTGAATTTCAGGGCAATCAAATATTAGGGGAAATTCCTGCAGAGGTACTAGGGAATTATAAATCATTGAAGTTCTTAGAGACCTCTCAAAATCAAATTAAAGGATCAACATCATTCACCCTTGGGAATATAACATCATGAACGCCCTCTGCCATATGCTATGAGTTATCTAGTATATATTCCATCATTCACATAGCTTCTAACAATTGACATGTGGGAGCTCATACATTTGCTCATTATATAAATCTCAGCAACGTTTTAGCTCTAGATTCCTCAAAAGTTATAAATTGTTAACCCACTAGTTGAGTAATAATGTAAAATTAAGGTGTTACCCAGTTCAGTAACAATGAAAAATATTGACTGTTAAATATTGACTGTTTTAGAATTTGGCAGTTACATCAATATGTTGTTAATGCTTACATGAGATTCACAATGAATGGAAGAGCTGCCAATGAATGGAAAATTAGTTAAGCAGCATCCGCACATGGAAAATTCATGGTGCTTTCATGGGTTTGAATACTAAAGCTTATTTATATCTATAATCACAGAGATATGTTACATTTTTCTAGCAAGAAGGAATTCTTCTTGTCACAATCAGTGTTATCAGAACCAGACGAACCAGATCAGAACTGGCCAGTCTATACCAATTCACACTGGAAAGAGAGTGAACAGGACTGATAGAGCAGTTTCATCCCAAACCAGCTGGATCGACCAATTTGGCCTTCAGTTTTGATTTGGAATTACCTTCAGAACCAAGTCATAGTGGTGCACCATCATACCTGTAACCTATGTAAATGAAAATATGCAATAAAATATGAGAAAAAGGCCTTTAGGCTTTGATGCTATATGCATGGGAAAAACTTTGCATATTTGGTGTCTAAAAGTTTGGATTTACATTGAAGTCTCTCTCAATGTATTTTTAATTAGCATATTTGGTGTCATTTATGTATTTTTAATTAGCATAGTTGTCCACCTGGTTCTGGTCCAGTTCCAGTTCTGGTTCCAACAATATTGATCACAACAGGCTTGTAAATGCCAAATATAGCATCACGGTAACAATAGAACCATATAAACGCCTGAATCCCTTCCATCAAGTCACCATAACTTATGATATACAGTTCCAAATTTCACAAATGAATCCCAAAATAATTTGCACTTACATTGAAATGATATAATCAAATGAAATGCCAATATCTCACCCGACGATTGGAGACAGCAAAAAATTGCTAAATGCAATCTCCACAAGTACCATCATTTTGTGTATTAAAATTAATGACTTGAGGGAATGCTACTAGAAAGTGATGCATGGATCAAAACATAGAACACAGATAAACCTGGGAATGATGTAAGTAGTGGAAAACCCTTAATGCAGTGGCAGCTTCAAGTCTAAAACTTGAATGACCACAATAATTGCATAACAGTTTCTGATTATGTCACTGCAAGAATATGGCTATTTACTATTTCGATCATCGTCTAAGGTTGTATGGTGATATTCACAACTCCAATGGAAAGCATCTTACCAATGGTGTAACATTGTATGTAATTCTATTGTTCTTCTATATCATTCATTATAAAGTTTGTTTGAGGCAAATACCCAGCTTCTTTCATCTGCCCAGATAAATTTTGCAACATGGCATAGATCTCCTATATTTGTGGGTGTGATATATCTCCTACAGGGAATACGTGTGCCCTGCTCTTTACCTCAATCCAAATGCATCCAGGTTCCTTCTTTATACCTCTGTCTTTCATTGCTTTCCCCAACTTTAACATGTCCCGCCACTTACCAGTTGTAGCATAAATATTTGACAACATGACATAATTTCCAGTATTTTGAGGATCTAACTCAAAAAGGTGTTCTGCTACAACTTTTCCTAGCTCCATATTGCCATGGACTTGGCATGCACCAAGTAAGGCTTCCGAAACAGTGACATTAGGTTTAAATGGAATTTTTTGATAAAATCATATGCCTCATCCAAACACCCGGCACGGCCAAGGAGGTCAACCATACAAGCATAATTCCCTGCTCTTGGTGGAATACAGTGATCTCGAGTCATGGTATTGAAATAATGCCAACCTTCATTCACTAGATTTGAATGGCTGCAAGTAGTCAGGATAACCAAGAAGGTGACATCGTCAGGCTTCAAACCCGATCGCTTCATTTCTTCAAAGAGTTGGAGAACCTCTTTTCCAAATCCGTGCTTGCCATAAGCTGTAACAATCACAGTCCATAAGACCACATCCCTCGGGGATATAAAGTCAAACACTTGTCGTGCCTCCTTTATGCTCCCACATTTAGCATACATGTCGACAAGGGCACTTCCTAATAGAACATCTGATACGAAGCCACTGGCAGTATGAAATGTGACCTTGTTGGGCTTGATGCCAAACCAAGGCATTTTACAAAAGAGATTCAGGGCTTCCTTACAATTCCCTTGTTCCACATAACCTACAATAATGGCAGTCCACGACACCAAATATCTAAGATAAATTTCATCAAATACTCGGCGTGCATCCTTGATGCATTTTCATTTTTCATACATGTCAACAAGAGTAGTCATGAGAACAACATTAAACCCAAACCCACTTCTGATAATTTAGGCATGGACTTGCTTCCCAAGTTCAAGTGTTACTAATATAGAACATACCTTAAGAACACTTCCAAGAGAAAATGCATCTGGTGTCATGATTGCCTCTCCCATTTGTGCAAAAGGACTTAGAACCTCCTCCTCCAACCCATGAGACAGAATTTTGCTTCGGCATTTTGTCAAACAATTGGTGTGCATCCTCCAGATTACCACACTTCGCATAAAAAATGACAAGTTTTGTGTTCAGAAAAATGTCTAGTTCAAATGCATCTTTGATCATGCGGGAATGCAATCCCTTTCCCACTGCAGCCTTTTTCTCATAAACGCGGTCTTGCAATAGGCGACAATATGTATAGGAGTCTATCCAAATGCCTCTTTGATGACCAGTATACAAAACATTCAAAGTTCCATTCATTGGCAGCTCTTTTAAGGAATTCCCTCACTCATGAGATTCACAAGGAGCTGGGAAATTTCCATGAGAATTATGTACTTGTGTTCACAAATCCGCTGGACTACACCCCTAGAAAATTTTATATTGATTCTAAGCCTACTAGTGGTTTATCAAACAGTGAAAAATTGGAGCTGCACAGTTGGGGAATTGTTCTAGAATTAGTTTCATTTCCTTGTTTCCAAATATTTTAGATGGACTTATCCCAATAGAGATTGGAAAAAAATCCATGCTTGAAATGCTAGATGTTTTAAGGAACTCCCTCACTCATGAGATTCACAAGGAGCTGGGAAATTTCCATGAGCATTATGTACTTGTGTTCACAAATCCGCTGGATTACACCCGTGGAAAAAATTATATTGATTATGAGATCAAACAGTGAAAAATTGGAGCTGCACAGTTGGGGAATTGTTCTAGACTAAGTTTCATTTCCCTGTTTCCAAATATTTTAGATGGATTTATCCCAATAGAGATTGGCAAACAATCCATGCTTGAAATGCTAGAATTTTTAAGGAACTCCCTCACTCATGAGATTCACAAGGAGCTGGGAAATTTCCATGAGCATTATGTACTTGTGTTCACAAATCCGCTGGACTACACCCCTGGAAAAAATTATATTGATTCTGAGTCTACTAATGGTTTATCAGACAGTGAAAAATTGGAGCTTAACTATTTTCAAGGAGATATTCCTGCAGATCTTGTCACACTTCCTCGTGTTGATATTATTTGGGCTCTAAAAAAAACTCAAAATGGAACCTTTCCTGAGGGTTGGGTTGAATGTAGTAGCTTGGAGATCCTTAATTTGTGTCAAAATCTTTTGACTAGTAGAATTCTTATAGTTTTGGGTAGATGCAGGAACTTGTATTTTCTCGCTTGAGAGGCAATCAACTTAGAGGGATGATTCCTTAATTTCTAGTTTCTTTTATGCTTTTATTTAATGTTAGTGGAAACAAATTATCTAGCAACATTTCAACTTTCGCAAATAATAGCTTCACCAAACCACCACTACTTTCAATAAATCATACATTTGCTCATTATATAAATCTCAGCAAATTTTTAGCTTTGGATTCCTCAACATTTGTAAATTGTTAACCCATTAGTTGAGTAATAATGTAAAATTAAAGTGTTACCCAGTTTAGTAACAATGCAAACTATTGATTGTTAAATATTGACTGTTTTAGAATTTGGCAGTCACATAAATATGTTGTTAATGCTTACATTTTTTTAAGTGATAGCCCTTGAAGAATAGCGGATGAAAAATCTTGAAGAAGCTAAGAAATGTGAAGCCATGAAAGCCAATGTGAATTCCTCCAGAGAAGCCAAAGACACTGGTATGCACTTTTTCTATTCAGCTTATGTGTGACTTCAACTGATGGCTTGTCCGTTAGTTGTGATGGCATAGTATTTTTTGGTGACATCAGGTTCCTTTCCTCCTTGCTCCTTTTGGTCCGAAGCTCCCAAATTTGGGTGTGTGTTTATACATTATGTATTGGGGTTCCCATGAATAGAGATGGTGGCAAAAGTATTGGAGACTCACTAGGGCCCTGTGTTGGAGGAAGCTGGATTCTCATTACCTCCCGAAGCTTCAAGTGAGGATAGTGGAAAGATGTTGGAGGATGGATCTGAGATCAGTAATCAATATATGGGCAATATTAGTTTGGTGTTTTCGCTTTTGTTTTCTTGGGATTTTGACTACCAGGTTAGCATCACCAAAGTATTTTGTCCTCTTCACTGCATTATGTCTTGAGAGCCTATTTTACAAAGTATTCATATAGTAGTCTTATCTATTTTTAAGTTTATGACTTGAGGATTATGGTTTCCTAACAATTTCTCTAGGTTCCCTTTTTCAACATATTTAAGGTTATTGTTATGTTGCTAAATTTAACAATTTGAATACTTACATGTGGGAGAATGGAATTTAGCATTTTGCAGTGAAGAAATGTTAAAATTCAAAGTATTTTGTTTTAACATATGTTTTCTTTTCCACCTTTTCCTAGGTGTGTTATTTTTGAATGAGTTATATTGTTTCTTTGTTCAAATTGTCGAAGGGCAGCAAGGGTTTGGAGAATCCTAGCTTAAAATGGTGCAATTAAAGCCTGATGCATAGTTTGATATTGTTTCTGCAGAAGATGGAATCATACCTGGCAGGCCACTTTCTTCTGAATGCCATGCCGAACCACATACAGACTGTGATGGAGCTACAGTTAAATGGGGTCTGATGCACCATAACGAAAGTGCTACAGATTGTTGTCAGGCTTGCTTAGACCAATCAAAATCTGAAAATAAGTGTAACGTTTGGGTTTAATGCCCATTTGAACCTAGTTTCTATTCTCCAGATATATATCAGCACAAGAATCAAGAATGCTAGCTAAAGCAAGTAGAATTCTCATGCTTCCTCCAAAACTCTAGCTAAAATTTTAAAATTGTATATTTATTTTTAAAATTGCAATATGTTAAAACATATTAACATGATTGTTTATTTTGTTTAAAATTATGAAAATTCATGACATATATATGTAAAGGGAGAAAAACAGAAAAGGAAAAAGAAGAACCTATGTTTTCATTTAGAACAAAAATCCAATACATATTCATATTAAGCTTAGATCCAAACAGAAAAGGTCAAAACATCTAGCCCCATTGGAAAATTTTCCACATAAAAAGACACCAAATACTACCTGAAACATGGATGTTGAGTGAGCTATTATCAAATGGATATCATATAAACCACCAAATTGAAATTTTGTGTTTGTTCTTATTCAAGTTTGAGTTTATTTCAAGACTGCTACAGTCTATGGTCATGTGCGATTATGAATTATATGTTGAGAATTTAAGGGCTATAGATTAATACAAATTCTCTTCTTGATAACTACTTGTGAGCTTGCTGATTTAATCCTTCATCAAGTCAATTATCAAAGTGCTTATACAAATGTAGAGACAAAATTTATCTTTCTTGTAACTGAGCATTTTGCAATATTGTTAGGAAGGTAAATCTCTGATTTACCTTCCTTACTTGAGGTTTCTGACTTTTACAATTCTTTCCTCAGAGATAACTTAATCATATCCTTTAGTCAATATCTCAATCTTCCAATTACTTTAGCAATTACTAACCTTTAGTTTCTTCTGTAGAATACGTCCTTCAGTTACCTTGGAAGTTGTATCATTCAGTTCTTCCTTTAGATAAGTCCGCAATCAAAACTGTTCTTGTATTTGCTATCTTTCAAACGCTGTCACCTTCAGACTTATATGTAGACAATCTTGTCCTTAGATATGATTTTTTATACCTTCAAACTAATACGTAGACAATCTTGTCCTTAGATCTGATTTGTGATACCTTCAAACTAATACGCAATTCTTGTTCTTTCTTCCACCTTTTGTTAACTTTAAACTTGACTGTAATTGTTACTTAAATATATGTATTACATCAGAGACAGATCTGAAAATTTGTTCTTTCTTTTAATGTGTTCTACCCTAGACGTTAACCTAATCTTTTCTCCCTTCTTTACACTGTATTGCCTCAGGAGAATCCACAAAACTTTCTTCTTTTGCACATTGTATAACCTCAGTATCATCCGCAGATATGTTCTCTTAACCACAACATATGTACGGTTTATATAGTATTTCTAGCCAAGTAATTAAGCCAACCTTATAGCCATTAAGTAGGCCGACTTTAACATTTGTTTGTAGGCCGAATTCATAGGCATATCTTCAACGTTTTTAAGCCATTCTTCTGCAACGTCCTGGAGGATATTCTTCACGCATTTTACATGACTCGTAATTACACTTATGTACCTAATAGACATCAAGAAGAATTATGTAGACCTATACTAAGAATCTTGCTAATGAAACCCATGAAGCAAGTAAACGAAAAATTCATTTTATTATTGTTGACTTCATCTTTACATAAGTACATAATTACATAGTCATAATGAAGACCTACCTAGTTACACGCTTCAACCCTCCCTCTTAACTAGGGAGGTATTCATACAGATACTCAGAAACAGAAGAATCTTATAAGAAAAATCGAATTGGTAATTGCATCTGTATAACATTATATCAACCAGCATTGTACTAGTGAAAGGCCTTGACTAACAACCCCATCTCTTCAATGAGACAATGGGCTTCAATGCTAGTGATACACATGACTTATAGACACCTTTGTCATTGTCTCTCCAAGGTACATACTCCACTCGGGTGTTCCCAAAGTATGACCTTCTTGGACTATTCTTCTCTTAGGTAGCTATCCCTCAAAGAATATTGGTCTGCAACATATCTTATCTTGAATGTCCGATCACATTCTCAAAGAGTATCGAATTCCAGATGATTACCCAATCCTCCATTCTGTCTTCCCAAGAACAGAATGATGTGTCTATCTCTCCCTCCTAGGGAGGACCTATTCCGTAAGGGAATGTACTCATTCTTATACAAAGAATGTACCTAAGCTCATCCTTAAGAATTACCAAGTTTCTTCCGGGTAAGAAGCTTACCATCAGGCTCCCTCTTAACCAGGGACCTACAACAACAATGGTGAGACACCCAGCTTCTCATGAAGAATTCTTCTCCTCGATGTCATGGATTTCGGTATTGAGGAATCTCCATATTTTAGCTTCATAGGGCACAAATCATTCATCACTTCCATCCTGAGGCTTGTCAGCTATCAGAGTGATTCAAAATACTTCCTAATCTGGTCCACTATTGTGCCATGCTGCTTTCTTTCGACTCATCTCCCAGGATCATACATCCTTTCTCATGATTAGCAGCCGTGCACAAATTCATCTGGATAAACATTTACATATGAATCTTTTAAAACAAAAGTTACCTCAATGATGATCTTTCACCATGACATCTTCCCGTAAGCATCGAAATCATCCATACATATTGACACATCTCCTAATTATATGTCTTTCCGAGGGTCTCCTTCTTTGCCAGACTTCCATCAGAGTCTACACATATTTCCAAGAGATCACCTAGTCACATATTATTGCCTTTTGGATGATAACTACCTCTTTACATGGTTGCATTTCATGACCTCATCCTCTTTGCACATTCTTGATTCCCAAGAACGTACAACTTTCCTAGTTGCTCATTCATATAAAACCACCTCATATTCCATGAGAACATTGATTTTGTTTGTCCATGCATTTGAGAGATACTTCTGCATAGATCATACTTCTAAGTATAGAATTCCATTACCTACAACCGCATGACATGACTACAAAACATCTAATGTCAGCACATATATATACCTCATACCTTTTTCCCTTAGAGTCATCCTGTAGTAATTTCTCAAGAATGAAGAGCTTCATTTCCTTGGCCTACTTCATCAATATGTCATCAGGTTTAGAGATATGTTTCCATAATGACCCTTGTTCTTGATGACTACTTTACATTAGTAATGTTTGTTAGAGATATTTTCTTGGAGCTAATTCACTGGGAGTTCTTTCCATGCTTAGATCAGGATTTTTCTTGTAATGTCCAAAAGTCTTTCACTTTTTCTAAACTTTCATTTTTCCTGCTTGTCCATCTTATCATCTCTTTCAGATCTCATAGTTGAGATCTTATGAAGATATCCCTTCAATCTTTGATACCTTCAATTTTGTGTAAATCAGGTCTAAGTGTCATGACCTTCTTTATAGCATTGAATGGTTCTTTCAAATTATCATATATTCTCTTGATGTCTCCAATCATGTTATATAGGGATGTAAGGAATTTGACTGATTTTAGAAGAATCCTTGAGCCCTTCTATCCTTTTCCATGTATTTATATGAATCTTGACCTTCAGATATTTTTCATGGCTTTACTTTCTTCAAGGATTGTGACTATCCTCCTTATGCAAGGAATCTTGGTAACCCCACCAGCTTACAGATTTCCCTGCAAAAACAAAGTCATTATACCAAATTTGATTATAGAATAAAATATACTTACTTGACAAGTGAAGATAAAAGCCTTAGCTTGGTCGCCTTGATGGTGGTTGATAAAAGATATATTAGTGTTCTTTCTTTTAGTTGGTTCTTGCACTGTCAACTTCATAGGAAAGAATTCAGATTCTTTCAAACTCAATGTAAGCAGCTATTCCGAGATCCTTGAATGTAGTATTTCACTGTGTATACATATTACTATTTTGACCTTATTTTGTGCTTCTATTGTAAATACTTCTTGTACATGTCTCTGACTTTTTTTGACCATTTCTGTGAGACCTTATGTGATACAATCAAACTGAAATGACATACTTCTCATCAAGCTGTGATGGCACTGAATGAGTGAGATGTTTCTCACTATGGTAGCACGAAACAGTGATAGATTTTTCACTGTGGTAGTTCCAAATTTTAGTGTCATACTTATCATGTGATTGATTATACCGAGATTGTAGTTGACCTGTGATTATAACACTGAAATCTTCACTGTAATACATATTATACTGATATATTTTTGTCACACCGAGCCTTAACTGTAAATACACCTTTATAACTCATTCTCCTCACTACTGTGGTATCGAAATAATATTATAAGAGTAGTACGGAATTGAGGTAGAGGTAATTTCAACACTGTGATGTCATTGAGACTGAAATGTTACCGAGATTTTGAGGTATTTCTCAAGAAGAAAATCTCAAGACAGTCTGCTCACAATTTTAATGCCTGATCAATTTTGTGGTTTATTTGTGATCTTTCATGTTGACAAGTGAATGGTTGGTTATTTTTTAGCTCGTGCTCACATTTTTTGGTTCGTGAAGCTCAAGCACTTTATAACAAAAATAGGCAAAGTCAAACAACACAAATGGTCCACTAGCTCTCTTTTCATTTGCTAATATTATAATGAAGTTTTATTAGATGAACTATTTTTTTGTTTGTTTTGGTTAGAAAAGGGTTGGGTCAAATCGCGAAGTTGGGAAATAGTTTTTTGCGGATGGTTAGAATTTGGGAGAAATTTTTAATTTCTCGGCCGTGAAAAAATTCAACTAAATTTCTCAGCCGAGAGTTTTCAAAGTTCTCGTCCGAGAAATTTTAGATATTTCGGACGAGAGTTTGGTCGGGTTTAACCTGAGTTAAAATTCTCTCGGACGAGAGTTTTTCATTTTATCGTCCGAGAGTTGTGGTCACAAAACTCTCGGGCAAACTCTCGGACGCGAGTTGGAGAAACTCTCGGACGAGAGTTGGAAAAACTCTCGTCCGAGAGTTTTTCCAATTCTCTGATCTGCATGCAGATATTTCCGCCCCCCAAACGAATGAAAGGTCGACCTCGACCGTCGATTAAGGTGGGATGTGTGGAACAACAATAGGACGGCAGTGAAAAAACAGCCGCAATCATGATAAACTCAATCAAATTAAGTAATTACTGAAATCGATGCGTAAGATAAATCGGTAATAATGAGGGAATTGCGTTGTAATAATTCAAGTATGAGGTGAAGGGACAGCAAAATATTTATGTAATTGCGCTATTTACCACATTAAAGTAATATGTCCGATTTATAATATTTTTCATGTGTGATGGTTCGGGGATAGAACTTAAGGAATTTTATGCATTTCGTTTGATATTCAATAAAAATTATAGGAAAGAGGGTTAAATAACTATTGATTTGTATAAGTATGACTTCAATACCATTAACAGAGCTCTGCTGCCCACAGGTGTCCATAACCTTGACAAAGTTGTTTTGCAACCCATGGAAGCACTGTCCTTCATACATACTTGAGGAAGTGCTTTATTTTTTCTTTTTATTTTTGTATTGAAAACTTAAAACAATCGTTCAAAACAATCGTGCTTTAAATGCAAACTTAAAACAATCATTCAAAAAGTGATGTTCCTTTAAAAGGAACAGCAAAGATAATCTACGAAACTGCTGTTCCTTTCAAAAGGAACAGCAAAGATAATCTGCGAAACTGCTGTTCCTTTCAAAAGGAACAGCAAAGATAATCTGCGAAACTGTTGTTCCTTTCAAAAGGAACAGCAAGGAAATGCTCTGCGGACATGTTGTTCTGTTTGAAAGGAACAACAAAAACACTGCACGAAACTGCTGTTCCATTCGAAAGGAACGGCAAAAAAATCCTACGAAGGTGTTGTTCCTTTTAAAAGGAACAGCAAAAACACTCTATGAAACTGTTGTTCCTTTCAAAAGGAATAGCAGAAGTGTTGTTCCGTTAGAAAGGAACAACAACACGAAAAAAACAAAGAATTTTTATTATTTTTCGTTTTTAAAGAAACTAAATTCAAACGAAATAAAGAAGTATTAACAAGGAAACGAATTTCAAAAACAGAAACCAAAAACAGAAAAAAAAAAAGAATGCATTATGTACAAAAATTAAAAAAACCAATTTATCAAACTGGCGCGGGAGAGGGATTCTCCCCTTCAGCAAGAATTTCAATGGTGGAGTCTTCCCTTCACTGCTGGCAAAAGGATTCAAGGGTAAGCAGCTTACGATATAATCGAACTCGATGGCCATTAACCTTAAAGGAATGCCCATATCCGTCAATGGTGACTAGTGTGAGAGTGTCGTTACCATGCACTTTCTAAATTTCATAGGGTCCAAGCCACCTAGTCTGGAGTTTTCCAGGGAAATCCTAAAACCAAGAATCATATAGAAGTGCCCAATCTCCTTCATGGAAGATCCTTTGTTTAATGTGGGCATCATGCAATTTTTCTCTCTATTGCTGGATTAATGTGGTGCGCTGAAGAGGAGAGAGTCTGATTTCATCCAATTCATTCAGTTGCTACAGTATTTTTGCCTGTGCTTCATCTAAATTCAGACCTATTGTTTGAGCTGTTCGTAATGTCTGAATTTCAAATTCGATAGGAAAGATGGGTTCTTTTCCAAATACCAACTGGTATGGCGAATGTCCTGTGGTAGGTCTCCATGTCGTTCGGTACGCCCACAATGCCTCTGGTAGTCTGTAGGCCCAATCTCGCCTATGTGAAGCAACCGTTTTTTTCAGTATAGATTTGATTACCTTATTCGTGCTTTCGACTTGGTCGTTGGCCTGTGGGTGGTAGGGAGTTGTAATTTTACGCTGAATATGGTAATTCTGTAATGTTTCAGCCAATTTGTTACCTATAAACTGTGGTCCCCCATCTGTGATTATGTCTCGTGGGAGGCCATACCGCACGAAAATTTGGAAAAGAAAATGTATCATGGAATCCTCTGTAGCTTTTGAAAGAGGCTCTGCTTCAACCCATTTAGTAACGTATTCAGTAGCAACTAGGATATATGTTTTCTGGTTCGATGGAGGGCTAATAGGACCAACGAAGTCAAGGGCCCAATGTTCGAAGGGTTCAATCACTAGTTGAGGGTTCAAGGGCATTTCATCAGAATGCCCAGGTCGACCAGCCCTTTGACAGCTATCACAGGCCTGCACAAATTTTTTTGCGTCTCTAAAGATATTAGACCAATAATAGCCAGTCCGTAGGACTTTATGTGTTGTTCTACGATCTGCAAAGTGTCCGCCACACTGTCCGTCATGGTACGCTTTCAAAATATCATATACCTCATCGTCCCTAACACATCTTCTTATTTGCATATCTACACCTGTATGAAATAAGTAACCTCCTATCCATGAAAAACGGGTGCTACGATGTATTATTTGCTTTCGTTCATTAAGGGATAGATGTTTGGGTAATTTACCTATTTCCAAATAGTTCGCTATATCAGCATACCATGGTGTTTTGGTGGTAACAGCAAAGAGATGCTCATCCAGGAAGTGATCTTCAACTGGTTCTACATCTGTTGGCTTTGGCATCCTGAATAGAAAGTCAGCTACAGGGTTCTCTTTGCCCGGTCGATCCTTGATCGTGATATCAAATTCCTGCAGTAAAATTAGCCATCTAGTTACTCTCCCATTTGTAACAGGTTTATTTGCTACAAATTTAATGGCAGAGTGATCTGTGTAAAGCACTACAGGATACCCAGTTATGTAATGGCTAAATTTATTTATAGCGTGAACTACAGCCAAAAATTCTTTCTCAGTCACAGTATAGTTTAATTCGGCAGGGGTCAGATTTTTGCTAATATAGTAAATTGCATATGGCTTTTTGTCTTCCTCCTGCCCAAGTACTGCTCCAATTGCTGTGTCTGAGGCGTAAGATGAAATTTGGAATGGTAAATTCCAATTTGGGCCCCTCAGCACAAGGGCTATTGCAACGAGCTCCTTCAAATCATTAAAAGCATTGTCACATTTGTCTGTCCAAACAAAATCAGTATTCCCAGTCAGCGCATATAAAGGTGCAGCTATTCGAGAATAATGGTCTATAAATTTTCTATAATAACTAGAAAATCCAAGAAAGCTGCGTACCTCTGTCTGTGTAGTAGGTGTAGGAATTAAAAAGAGTATTTTAATTTTAGCTGGATCTACTTGAATTCCTTCTGCTAAAATATAATGGCCTAAGATAACTCCTTCAGTCATCATCATAAGACATTTTTCATTGATTAAACAAAGCCTAGTGTTTATACATCTTTGCAATACTTTTTCTATATTTTGCAACGCAGGTTCAAAATCATCCCCATAAGGAGTGAAATCATCCATATATACTTCGAGACCTTCATTTATTAAGTCTGCAAACATGCTGAGAATTGCCCTTTGAAATGTAGCAGAAGCGTTGCATAGGCAAAAAGGTAAGACTTGGTAGGCAAATGTACCCCATGGGTAGGTGAAAGTAGTCTTGTCCTGGTCTTTAGGGGCAATTTGAATTTGGTTGTATCCATTGAAGCCATCCAGAAATGAAAAGAACTTCTTTCTTGCCAATGTGTCTAATCCTTGGTCAATGAAAGGAAGAGGAAAGTGGTTTTTTTGTGTTGCTTTATTGAGTTCACAGTAATCTACACATATCCTCCACTTTCCATTCTTTTTAGGTACCACCACTAATGGGGAGACCCACTTGCTATCAGATATTGGATAGATAAAATTGACATCCAATAATTTTTGTAATTTATCTTTCATAGTATCCTTAAGGTGAGGATTCAGTCTCTTTTGAGGTTGACGAATGAGTCTTGCGTATTTTTCAATGTAAATGTGGTGAGTACATAATTGTGGGTCAATTCCTTTCATATCGGGGTAATCCCATGCAAAGGCTGCTTTGTATTTTCGTAATAATTGGACCAATTTCTCTTCTTGTTTAGCAGTGAGATTCTTGTTAATGTTCAAGGTTTTTCCTGGTTCAATTTCTACAACCTTAGTATTATTCACAGAGGTAGTAGGTATTACTTGATCATGGATGTCTTTAAAAGGATCTTCTTCTTCTTTATTGTCGAATGCTGCCTCAATCATGTGACATTGCAAGTGAGATGCAGTTTGTGATTTATTAATGAAATTACTAATGACATCATCCTCTATTTTATCTTTAAAATCCAAAGCTTCTTCTATCGTTAGAGGTGACCTCATGTTTTCCACAAAATATGATGGTTCAAATTTCTTGCACTATGGGGGCACCCATGAGCATTGTATCATCTACGAATCGTTGATGCGTTACTGTGGGTCCTTGGTGTACCGATTTGATGCCTTTGAGTTGATTCTGTTGTTTTGCCTTGGCTAAGGATCTTCTTAGCCCTTCTGCCATAATGACAAAGAGAAACGGAGACAAGGGATCTCCTTGCCTTATACCTTTGGACGGAATGAAGGGTTGAAGGGTTCCTCCATTCAGTAGCATTGAAAAGAAAGCACCTGAGACCAGTTCCATTATCCAATTTGTCCATTGCTGACTAAATCCATAAGCCTGGAGGATTGCTCTCATATAGTGCCAGCTGATTTTATCAAAGGCCTTTGAAAGGTCAAGCTGGATAAGCATACCTGGAGTCCTTTTTGTTTTGAGAGAATGCAACACTTCCTGAGTGAGGATTATGTTGTCAGTGATCTTCCTACCTTCAATGTAGCCAGTTTGTTCCTGAGAAATGATTGAGGGGAGGACAGATTTAATTCTGCTAGCCATTAGTTTGGAAAGGATTTTGTAAAGGACATTACAAAGGGATATGGGACGAAACTTGTCGGGGGAGTCAGCCTGGTCTGATTTGGGAATTAAGGTGAGGAATGTGGCATTGATGGCTGGAAAAACTTTCTTGGTTCTGTGAAATTTCTTTACTAGGTTGAGAAGGTCAGGCTTAATAATGGGCCAGCAAGCTTTAAAGAATTCGATTGTAAAGCTATCTGGTCTGGGAGCCTTGTTTGAGGCCATGTTGAAGATTGTTTCTTCAATCTCCTGCTCAGTGAATTCTCTTAGAAGGAGAGAGTTTTTCTCCTCTATAACTAAGTTGGGAATGGCAGCGATAATTTCATTGATGGCTCGGGTTCTATCTTGAATGGGATCGGTAAGAAGAGAAGTGAAAAAAGAGTTGAGTTCAAATTCTATATGCTCCCTTTTATAAACTTGATCGCCATCAGCCTTTTTGAGGGAGAGGATGTGATTATGTGCTCTATGCTGGATGGTTGACATATGGAAGAAACTAGTGTTGCGTTCTCCCTGTTTTAACCATTGTACCCTCGACTTCTGCCTCCATAGCAGCGCTTCTTGTTTTAACCGTTCTTCCCATTTCCTTTGCAGATTTGATTCTTGAGCTATTCTTTCATCATTGGGCCCTTATTTGATCAAAGATTGCTGGAGGTTCGCCATTTTTTCCTCGAGTTCTTTTTTGGCTTGAAATATGTCGCCAAAGATGTTTTTGTTCTAGCATTTGAGGTTGATTTTTATTGTTTTGAGCTTCTGCTGGAATATGTACATGATATTGTCGCTCCTTATGGTGGCTTGAGTCCACCAGCGTTGTATGTTTTGCATGAATGATGGGTGCTCTGTCCAGAAGGCTTCAAATCTGAATTGTCTGTTGTGGGACTTATCCAAATTGGTGAAGTGAATCTGCACTAGCCAGTGATTAGATCCTCTGATAGGCAGAATGCTGGCCTCCATGTCGATATTTTGCAGCAGAATGGATTCCGACATGAGGAACCTATCGAGACTTGATGCTATCTGACTGTTTCCTCCTTGCTTATTATTCCAGGTATGCAGACCATTGACTGTGGAGATGTCAATGAGTTTGGATTCAACAATAAAGGTGTTGAATGCTTCCGAGTCCTTATCCAATCTTCATAAGACTCCCTTTTTTCCTGCTAGATTGGTGATCATGTTGTAGTCTCTGCCTAAAATCCAGTGGTTTGCCCCATGGTGTTGCCTGAATTCATCCAGGTCTAGTAGCATCTTCAGCTTTTCCTAGATTCGTTGGGGTCCATACACGTTGGTGATGCAGATCGATTGCCCTGAGTCTGGCATGTTGCAAATGTTCGATAACGAGTGCTTGGTGGACAGAGAATTCTGCAAGAAGAATTTTATTTTGTTCCAGAAAGTGAGTAACCCTCCTGCTTGCCCGATAGCATCTATGCTTATGCAGTGATGACTGTTGGAAACAAGTTTTTTGAGTGTCTCTGTGCCTTTGGGAGAGCATTTTGATTCTTGAAGAAGTATGATGTCTGGGTGTAGCGAGAATAAGCGGTTTTTCAAGATCCTTCTTTTGGTGGTGCCGTTGAGCCCCCTGATGTTCCAGGTTGTGATTTTCATTGAGCTACCTTTGGAGCAGATATGACCAAGGCCCTGATTTTTCCTTCATTGATTAGGCGTCTGCCTGGTTCTTGTATTTGGTGTCTTGTGGATTTGTGCCCTCTTTTTCTTCCTGGTCCTTGTGGCTTGTATTGATCCAAATCCAGGTTGGCTTGAATGCCCGTTTGGTTTCTATTTCCCCATTTCCTTTTGGCTGCATTTTGGTTGATGTATTCCAGCTGCAGGTATGCCATTTCTATCTTCTCCAAGTGTTCTTGGGGAATGGCATCGACTCCCAGTTTGGACCATTGCTCATTGACCTTTTGGAGATCTAGATCGCCTAGGATCTCCTCCAGAGGATTGTTTGAAGTGGTTGAGGATGGCTGCTCTGTTTGCATTTTTGTGCGTTGAGGAGTTTTCAGTGAGGTGTGGCTAGTATTAATCTGAATGGGAGAGGATTATGGTTTGTGTTGCGGTGCATAGGCGTGGATTGAATCCGAGGTTGTGCTTGGGGCGTTGGTTGTAATCAAAGATTGACTTAATAATGATGGATATTGATCAGTGGGGGCCTGGGAGACTATAGGGTGCTCCAATGAGTCAAGATTGCTCAGAACTTCAAAGTTGTTTCGTTGGGTTGAGGCAGTGTTGGTGGGGGTTGTATTGGTGGAGGGTTTCGGAGGCTTGTTGCCTTTCTCCCCTTTGTTCTTTCTTGAGATGGAGGTGAAACCAGGTGTCAACAGGCTTGCACAATTCAATACATTTCTTTGTCATAGGGTGATGAACTTTGTCACAAGTACTCAGTACTATCTCACAAAGCTACACACAAACTAGATTGGTTTTGAACAAGTCAAAGGTTCAAAACTCATCCACTAATTGCTTGCCTCTATTGCGCAATCAACGCTGGTCTAATCAGAGATCCAAGTTCGAATCTCACTAGCTCCAACTGCGCAATTCTCATTGGTAATTTCCTCCAAGTGTGGTGCAAATCTCATGCACAACTAATGTCACAATTGATAGCTATCTCAACCCTTTCATCTACCTCTTTCACTTGTCGCCACTGAATTGTCCATGCACCGAGTTAAATTGATGTGTTCTTTAGTTGAATAATGAGTTAATAATTAGTGAATTAAATAATATTTAATTTACACAACTCATCTCTAGTGTATTAGCCAGTTAAACTAAATACAACTAGTTCAACTAGTTAACCAGAACACCATCTCCATTAACTGTCGCATCAACTCCACCGAACTCTGCCACTTGAGCTCTAACTGAAGTCAACCATGCATTAGCTCAACTAACCCATAGGAAAAGCGTAAATCCTTCTGGAAGATGCATGCCCCACATCCGGGGGTCAAACTGAAGTGCTCCAAGAGAGTAAACTGAAGTTTAGAGTCCAAATATTATTAAGGGTAAATAATATTTAACTGTTCTATTTTTAGCCTGCCAGTCTAAAAATAGACTTCAACCTAAATGCTAAAAATAGAGGTCCATCTATTTTTACCAACTCGGCCAATCATCCAAGAATAGAATATTGTAGCTACTGGTCCATGATCCATATGTCTAAAAATAGGCATAGTCTAAAAATAGACTTTGCGCCAAAAATACCCTGCGGGCCCACTTGGTGAAGGCAACTTCATTTCACCAAGCTCCATCATCTTGCTGCATTTTTAACACTCCCTCTCAGCAAGATATGGATTATCTGCAACCCCTACCCTGCCTCTTTGAAACTCGAATTTGCTCCTAGTGAGCGCCTTCGTCAAGATGTATGCATCCTGATCCTCCGTGGGAATATAGGAAAGCATCATGATCCTCCACTGAACACAGTCTCTGATATGATGGTACCTGATGTCAATGTGTTTGGATCTATCATGAAATACTGGCTGATCCACATCCGGAGACTCATCCTTGAGATCTAACAGCTCCTCCTCTGCATGCAAGTGTGGCTCCCTCTCAAGCGAACACTGCATGGCTTTCTCCTCCAGAAATTTAATATCCCGTCACGCAATAGTCTTGCGACTGTCTGACACATACACCCAATAGTTGTGTGGTGTATCAGTGTACCCCACAAATATTCCAACCTCGGCGGTTGGATCCAGCTTCTTCCTTGCATCCTTCGTCACATGCATGTAGACAAGAGAGCCAAAAATCCGCAAATGGGAAATGTCAGGGCTCTTGCCAGAATAAGCCTCCTCTGGTGTACTCATGCCAAGAATCTTGTGAGGACAACGGTTCTGCACACATACTTCTGTGTTGCATGCCTCAGCCCAGAAGTGAAGGGGTAGGCCCTGATCATGCAACATCGCTCGTGCAACACCCACAATAGTTATGTTCTTCCGCTCAGCCACCCCGTTCTGTTGTGGGTTATGGGGTGCGATGAGCTCTCTCCGAATCCCTTCTACACTGCCGAAGTCCTTGAATTCAGCCGAGATGAATTCACCACCATTGTCGCTCCTGAGAGCCTTCACCTTCTTCCCCGATTCCTTCTCGACTAGTGCTTTAAACTCACAGAACTTAGCGAATGTATCGCTCTTCTTCTGCATGTAGAAGATCTAGCACTTTCGAGATAAATCATCAACAAATATCACGTAGTACTTGTGCTTTGCTATCGAAGCTACTGAGAAAGGACCACACACATCTGTGTGAACTCTCTCAAGGATCGTCGTGGCGTGACTATCCTTCTCGTGAAAGGTGGCTTTCACAAACTTTCCTAAAGTACACCCCTTGCACTGATCTAACTGCGCAAGGGTGCCCTTAGGAAGCCCGGAAGAGAGTATGTTGCGGTGATCTTCAAAGCTCCACAGGAAGGTGGTTCAATCTCCAAGGCTGCCCTCATCATCCCGCTCACCACTTCTCCTCGCTTTGGTATTTTCGTCGTCGCCACCATCTACTCGCAAATCGATAAAGGTTCTCGTTCGAACCACTAGCTTCCAAACGCCCGTTGGTCTTCCCCGTCATAGAAAGCCTTTCCTTCGCGAAAGACCACATCATACCCCTTGTCTGCATGGGCATTTACCAGACCTTTCACTTTCCAAAAATAGCTTTCGGGCCCACTTGGTGAAGGCGACTTCATTTCACCAAGCTCCATCATCTTGCTGCATTTTCAACAAGAGGAGGGTGAAATACAAGAGGAGGAAATGGAGTTTCTGAGGGATCCACGTAATAATAGAAGTAGACTGTCATTATTTCAATAGTCTAACCATACTTATTGGACATTGAAATATAGACTGGCAAATGCCATAGTCAATGTTCAGGAAATTGGAGGGGACGCAAAAGCTGCCTCTATTTTAGCTTAAATGAGAAGGGATATCCAAGAAATCCACCTTCTGCAACACCACCATAACTTCTTCCTAGGCCGCAAGAAGTGCCAATTCAAAAGTATGAATCAAGTGGATACGTCTAGCTCCAATTTTAAGGACTTGACACATATCGATCGATCTGATGATTGAGTTTTATGAAATCCTTTTCTTTTTTGTCATTTTGACATGCATATTATAGGTAGCATTTAATTTCTGAAGTTCTTTTATGTAATGGATAGTAAATTGGATATAACAAATAGTATTAGGTTCAAACTTTATGAATATTGGTTGGCCTATAACTCTTTAAGGTGGCCAATAGACCTGGTTTCTTACAAGCAGGTTGAGGCTATCCAACATTATTCATTATAACCTACTTTTCTCTTTTTTTATTAATGTAAAATAGAAAGGCTCTGCTAAACTTACAAAAAAAATCAAAGTAAAAATTTAATAATTAAAGATGAAATTATAATTTAATTATATTTTATAATTTTTTTTATTTCAACAACTTTAAAAATAACATAATAAAGATTGTTTTGATAAATTAATGTTATCTAATTTTATCAATAATTAAATTTATATAATTAAACTAATCAAAATTCAAACTAATATCCAACTAATTTATATTAGAGAAATGAAATGGATATAATGTGAAGTTATATAGATACATCACAAAATCATGTCAAAGGAGGAGTAGAGTTTTTTTTATGTCAACTCAAGAGGAGGGTTCAAGATTTTTTTGTTGTATATTGTGTTGAATGCATAGAGCTAATCATATAGCTTTGAAATGATGCTATGAAGTATAAATACAAATTATTTAATATTAGATGGCTTGTAATGGATATTTTATAACCTATATAATGCAAAAAATAATTATGTGTGAAAACATCCATTAAATCTATTGCATATTGAATAAAATATTTGGCCAAAACGTTTAAAAATGTTTAACATTGGATTTTAATAAATTATAGCTTTTTTTTTTTTCTAAGTATGACTAATTCTATTAAGTATAAAATTACTGGTACAAAACTGCCACAGCGTCAGCTTGGTGAGCCTGAGAACTGGGCTTGATCATCAAGCAAGTAAAAGAGTGTCTGGACTGCCCAGGATGGGAAACCAGTCCTTTAAAACACAAAGTCTGAACTTCCCATGAAAGGGAAACCAGTTTTAACTTTACACAAAACAAGCTAACATGAAAGTAAATACTAAAAATAGTACAGTGCTTATGCAGCAGAGCAGTAAAGCTTGGAAGCATATGATTCTGACAGAAACAGAACAAAAAAACCTGAGTGACTTTGCAGCTGCTAGCCATGAGTAGGAGAGGGAGGTTCCTCGATGACTCTGTAGGCATAAGCGTCACTTCTGTCCTCTTGTCCTTCGCTGAGAGCTCTCCCTCTACCAGTGCGCCCCATCGCCATGCTGTACTCGTGCTGAGAAGGAGGAACAGAAGTGGCTGGAGCCGCGCATGGGAAGCTGGAGCTAGGAGGGGAGAGAGGAGTAGCAGAACAGGGCGGAGCCAAATTGGGAACTTCTTCACGAAGTCTTACAGTGATAAAAGCAATGAGGGTAGCGTTGCAGGAGGTGTAATCAAACCGGAGCTCAGCATGCTGAGAGGTTTGTCTGATGGAGGGTCGAAGGGGCTGAGGAGCGACAGAAGGGACCGGAGGGAGAGAGACGTAGGGAGACTCACGAGCAGGGGGTGGAGGGGCGGGGGCGACGGGAGCAACGACGGAATCAACACAAAGCGCAGGTACAGGGGCTCCATCTTCTTCTGGCAAGGTAGGGGCAGAGCCATGGCTAGGAGGAGGGCGCCGCTGGTTGGATTGCCCACGACTGGGTCCGCGTCTGCATCTCATGCGTTTGCGGAGACGAGGCATGGTGACAGATGCAGGACCAGGCTCAACGAAACAAACTGAATTGGCAAGGGAGAAATGAAAATCCGGGATGCCACTGGGCTGAGCTGAGGGAGCAGGAACCAGACCACTGAGACCACGAACAGAGGGAGGATTGAAACTGCACCACAGACTATGAGAAAAATGATAATCCGGAACCGGTTCAAAGCAAGCGGCTAACGAACAACGCCTCCCAGTGTTCGTTTTAACACTTGCATCAGCGCAGCCTGGAGAGCAAATCGCGTGCAGGGGAGGAGGAGATCCATGAACGTCCGCCACACCAGTCGAGCAATTGGAAATGTAATCCGTCTCACATAGAACCGCCATAACCAGGCGCTTGGCGAGCCAACCGAGAGAATTAACGTTCGCGCAGGGTGGTGAGTTAAGAGCCAATTAAATGCGAGTACCGGGAGCCACATGGGCTGCCCAAGTGAACCCCATTGGGAAGTGCACAGGGTGCCACATTCCCTGGTGTGCATTGATAAATTATAGCTTATTAATGTATATAATATTTTTTATTTATTTTAATTTGTAAAATTATTTTAAGTGGTTTTCTTCAAATTGATCAGATTTTTATCTTTGTGATAAGAAGTGGATTTTGACCACTAGTGTTTGTCTTATTATTTGTCGATTACTACCATTACTACATAAATGAGTAAATTAGAATTTTAGCCATCAACTTTTAATAATGAGTGCTCTAACAATAGACTTTTACAAAACGATTGGTTTTACCACATGGATTGTAAAATTACTTGAATTTAAAGAAGATAGACCACCTTAAACCATAAATTATTTTTTAACTTATTTTTTGAAAGACGTCATATTAAAAGAAAAATGTCCTTTTTATATTATAAAATGAAAGAGAGGAATTAGAGGATAATAGCAACACTAAAATAGGACACATGGATGCCCTAAATTAACCTGGAAACCTTTATGGAAAAAATAATTCTTGATATTAGATTTATTAATCATTAGGCCAAATCCATCTTATAGGCCAAATGGTTGTGCTGGGAAGGGAAAATATTTGCGTTATGTGACATTAAATATAGCAAAATACTACCTCAACATTTACTTTTGTGGTATAAGGGGCAGTAGAAACAATACCAAGTTGTAATAATGTTAAAGGATCTTCGTGAGCATAAGAGAGGAAAGGATTTTCAGGACATTATGAATCTGGCTTCAAGAATGTCCCATCAAATGTGGTTCAAATGAGTCATGATGTTTGGTCTTTACTTCAGTTTTTTGGAGGCCTAATGTGGTTCAAATGAGTCATGATGTTTGGTCTTTACTTCAGGTTTCTGGTACAGTTATTCATTGAATATATCTTCAGTGCTTTCTCTTTCTTCCTTTGAGATATAACTGAAGATTGCAACACAGGCAGTTATAACAATGGGGATTTGTAAAAGTTAAGAATCTCAATTTCGGAAACTAGAGTTTGTAGTCTGGGATGTGAAGGTGAAGGGAGGTAAAGCCAAGCTTGTAGTGCATTTTGCAAAAGAGCATCATTGTGTTCTTTCCCTTTTCTTTCATACAGAGATTACTTGCAGAAATAGGATGGAAAAGAGTTTTGAACCATTCCACCCAACATTGGATCATTGATGACACTAAATTAACTGAGCTTACAAGTATTATCATCAAATTCTTCATGCCCGAATATTTTGCATGTGTAACAGGGTGATTTGTGTGGAATTTTCTGTTGAAAATGCAGCAAGATGATGGAGCTTTGTGAAATGAAGTCGCCTTCACTAAGTGGGCCCGCAGGCAAATTCTGGCGCAAAATCTATTTTTAGACTATGTCTATTTTTAGACATATGGAGCATGGTCTGGGGATTGCAGTATGTTATTCTTGGAGTATTGGTCATGTTGGTAAAAATAGATGGACCTCTATTTTTTGGACCTATAGGTCGAAGTCTATTTTTAGACTGCCTATCCTAAAAATAAGGAAGTCAAATATTATTTACCCTTAATAATATTTGGACTCTAAACTTCAGTTTACTCTCTTGGAGCAATTCAGTTCGAGCTACAGAAGTGGCTCATGCATCTGACAGAGGAATTACGCTATTCCTAGGGGTTTGGTGAGCTCATGCATGGTTGACTTCGGTTAGGACTTCAGTGGCAGAAGTTTGGTGGAGTTGATGAGACAGTTGGTGGAGTTGTGTTCGGTTTAACTTAGTTGAACTAGTTGAGATTAGTTTAACTAGCTAATCAACTAGTAATGAGTGGAGTGAATTAAATATTATTTAATTCATTAATTAGTAACTCATTATTCAACTCATGAACACATCAGTTCACTACAGTGCATGATCAGTTCAGTGGAGACCAGTGAAAGAGGTAGATGAAAGGGTGGAGTTAGCTATCAGTTGTGACTATACTGTTGTTATTTTCAACACACACAGAAGCATGGAGTAATTCGTAAGGATGAATTCAATTTTGATGGGGTGCAGCCGCAGATCACACATGAAATTAATTTTGTGATGGGGAAGAGTTGTTTTTGGAGAATAAATGGAGAAAGCCGTAGATCAGAACTACGGAGGAGCAGAACAAATTAAAAACCAGTCATTTCGGGCTTTAAAGCCCTCAACAACTTAATTTTGTGATGGGGCAGAGTTGTTTTTGGAGAAGAAATGGAGAAAGTCGTAGATCAGAACTATGGAGGAGCAGAAAAAATTAACAACCAGTCATTTCGGGCTTTAAAGCCCTCAACAACCAAAGTTAATTTTGAAGCAGTGTCTTGTTGATGAAGAGATCTGCGATGCGATGCGATCAAATCGCAATCGCAATGTAACAATACTCAAGTGTCTTGTTGATATGGCAGAGTTCCGCAATGGAACGGCTGTATATAAAACATACAACCGAAAGATATATAAATCGCCCTCCACAGCTGCGGAGGCTCGTGGGTCCACTTGACCACGTGGCGACACCTCAATGGAATCGCATGAGCACAATCGCAAGGTTCAATCGGGGCACTTTTGTTTCGTGCTCCAATCAAAGGCCGGACCCGATGATATTATATGCCACATTTGAATGGGCAATCGCATCCGGTTGTCCAATCGCAATCAGAAACTCTTAAGTGTTGGGCCCGATTGCATCGTTGAAATTGGTAGACCCGATGGCGTCATACGATGGAGTTAATAAGTCCATCGCGTTCGTTGTAATCGCAATCGGAACTTCCGATTGATCGCATGCCTTTGTATTTTTGGTGCGATTGGAGTGGCGGACCCGATCCAGGAATAGGCCGGAGTTAATAAGTCGAATCGCATCCATTTATGATCGGCAATCGGAACATTTTTGAATGAGGTCCGATCGCACTTGTTTAAAGTTCGGACCCGATTGCTATATGAGCCATGTTTTATATGACCATCGCATCCGGTTGGTCAATCGCAATCAGAACTTTTGTTTGGTGCGATTGTTTGTTTAAATCGCGGACCCGATTGTTTTATACATTGAATTTAAATTTTTTGACCGTGCGTTCAAAGCAGGGCCCGCATGTATTTAATTTTAAATAGACTTTGTTTAAAGTCTTATATAGATATATGTAAAGTTTTTTTTTATATGCGGTATATAAAAGCCAAAAGGCCCGCAAGCCTGTGTAATGGTAATTTGCATTCGCACAACAGCGCGGAGTGAAAATACACAGCAGTGTGTTGTTTTTTAGAGACAGAGTATTGTTTTGAGAGAACAGAGAGTTCTGTGCACTGCGTCTGAAGCAGTCACCACTTTTGTTATCCCTCTGTTAAGAGGAAGACTTGTATAAGTTTTTTAAAGAAATAGAAGTTGTTTTAAAAGTCTGGGAAACTCTGTCTCCTGTTGGAAAGATTTTTTTTTAATCTCTCTGTGTTGTGAAGTGGAGCTTATTCTCTCCACTGTTTGCTTGTAATTCTCAAAATTCCAACAGATAGGTGGAGTAAGCCCATGAGGATTGCGCAGTTTAGGCTGGTGGTTTATCTATATAAAGAGGCCATCCCATAGCATTGAAACAAGCAATAGAGGCAAGGCAATTGGCGGGGAGTTTTGAACCAGTAACCTGTTCAAAACTGAGCTAGATTGTGAGTAACTGTATGAGAAAGTACTGAGTACTTGTGAGGAGTATTGTACCGAGTTTGTTACTTGATTTCTCCATTATAATATACACAATAGCTGCGGGGTTTTCAGCTATAAGCTTTCCCCATACATACTGTGTTAATGTGTATGATGATTTGATGTGTTATCGCTTGATTTTATTTCCGCATGTTTGATGATCTGAGTTGATCTGGAGTGGAAGAGATTATGTGTTGCATATAAATTTGAATTTTATGTGATCAGGATAGTCTCGGTGGATAATTATTTATTATTCATCAAATTTCTACATTTTCTTCCATAAGACATACAAGAAAGTGTGGATGACACCAAAAGTGATATTCCATAGTTTTGAGATTGTGTTACTTCTCTAGCTTTCTCATATTCCATATCCGATCAGTACAGTAATCAAAGAAAAGGGATCCTTCAAACAATCACTAAAATACCAATGAAATGTAGATTTACAAGCCTCCAGTAAGTACTTATAATTTGCTTCGAATTATTATCTAAAGACAGTGGAGTACAGTAATCAAAGACAATGGATACATGAAACAATTATAATAATTGCCCTTCACAATGGCTTCCTACTTGTGAGTAAGTTGACAAAATTTTCACTTATAATTTGCTTCGAATTATTATCTAAAGACAGTGGAGTACAGTAATAAGAGAGAATGGATACATGAAACAATTATAATAATTTCCCTTCACAATGGCTTCCTACTTGTGAGAAAGGTCTTGGTTAAAATATAAAGGACCAATAAGTTTAGAAACAAGGTTTTTGGAAGTGAGCAAGATTCAATAATAAGAAAACTGAATAATTACAGAAATTTAAATTTTTAGCTTGTCATCAAGGCCGATGATTCACAATTAATTTAAATAAACTCAACACCTATCATAACTAGCAAGAACACAACAACAAGAAATTGGAAAGAAACGAATCTAATAGTTGGTTTGAGGGTTAATCACTATTTACCCAAGTGGTCTTATAAAGCATATGCTAGAAATTCTCTTCTTTAACATCTGATCAACAGTGATAACCATCACACAATTTATCAAGTTATTCTACTTCATTGGAAGAAATGTCAATCCTTCCATAATGTTTGTATCTTGTTTAGCATGGAATGGAAATTCATTTATTTAACAGTGCATTTAACAAAACATTACATTCCCATCATGTAAATAGTTTCCAAAGTGACAACTTCTAAGAAAGGAGGAGTCTTGAAGTGAGAACAATATGTGGGGATCATACAAATATGGGTGCATAACATCCCAAACAGATTGCGAGTCCAGATAAAGAAAAATCAATAGATCAGCCCTTAATAAGGGGAAATGTTGCCATCTGTTTCTGAACTCATAAGGATTGAAGAAAAAACATAATAATCATAAACAAAAACAAGCTCGCTTGATGTGTCTAATGTTGGCCCTATAGAAAGCTATAAGCCATTGCATCTTATGAGAAAAAAAACTATGATGTTATGAAAGAAACAGCTAGAAGAAACCGGCTCTCCTGATGCACAATTATGACATTCAGATGTCAGTCTTCAGATCAGGCTCGCTTGTGAAAACCAAGTGTGAACCCATGACTGCTCCAAAAGGTGCACAATATTGATAATGACTGTGGATCCAACCAAAACGAAAGCCAGCTCGTGTACAAAAACCAACATAAGAAAAATAAATTGTGCCAAATTCAAACAAGATTATCTAAATCGCTATTGTCAGGAAACATCCACCGTTACCAAAAGCACTTTGGATGATTAAATCATCAATCTCATGTTCAATTGACTGCTCCTCCTGAGTCGGTGTTGATTTTAATACATCCATAACTTTACTGCCAGGTGAAGGCTTCCAAGCGTGTTAATAACCTTGCCTAATGTTCTAATCCGTCAGAAGTACAGTGATATATCAGTGTCGTCACCGTAAAAAAATATTACATTGATTCTGTAAGCCAGCTACATCATGGGACACTCCTCAGGAGTTCGGCCAAAAAGATGGAGAAATAGCCAAAACAAATGGTATTTTTCCGCGACTTAGGAAGGATAAGGCAAAGATTAATATGGGCGAAGAAAACACGCTCTCATCCAAGATAGGCAAAGTACATCTAAAAGGAAAAGAGGAATAAATAACCCCACAATCAGGTGTCAGATATCAGGTGCCACCACACCTCATGCCGTGGGTGAGTACTTAAAAGAGGACTAAATGAAGAGGATAGGAAGAATCCGAAAGAGGAAAGTATAATCCCAAGGGGACCCTCCCCCTAATCTTCTGAGTAGACAAAATCCCAATGACCACCCAGAGACAGATTTGTCAGTCACTTAAAAAAAATTTGTCAGTGACTTAATAGACTGATGAAATCAAAAATCCGCCACTACAATAAAATATTCAGGAAAAAACCGTTCACATAATGAGGCATGACAGTCCCATAGGGGAAATATTCCAGCGGATCATCTGAGCACTCAATCTAATATAGTCTGGCAGCCCATATTTAGTAACTGTTAGTGTACATAAAAGAGGTAGTCTGCATACAACCTCGAGAGAAAGAAAAGCTATGTGATTACGAAAAACTCAAAGATGCCAAGTACAGAGCCTAATCCCTTCCATGTTCAAACGACCATAAGTTATTAATATTTGACACCTCCTTACCAACCAATCAGGCTGCATTCAATTGTCAACATCCGAATTGCATCCCCTAGAAGTATAACTCCAGACTGTCATCCCGAATTTTTTTTGAAATTAACCTGAAATGTATCACCAAAAATACAAAGATGGAAAGGAGCAATGGGAAAAACCAGGCAGAAATAGTATGCCATTAAAAATGACAACAACAGCAACAATAACACCCAGGAACAGTCCACCACCTTTCACATAATCGGAAACGAAAATTTTTACAGGGCCTAGATATGATTAGAGTATCTACCCACTTTCTCCATAGAGTACTCCATCTTGCAAAACACCACGTAGATTCCAGATTGTTTGAATCCTCTGATGACTCCTGTGATGAAGAGGGTTGGTGTAACATATAAACCTCCTGGCTAATCATTCGAATTGTGTTGGTTATATATGGCAATAAGAATATAGATGGCAATGACTAAGAGAAAAACTATCATAACAATCTCAAAACCATCCGTATAATTCATTCCTAACCATCTAAATCTATTACATCCAGATAATCAAACTATAGCCAGATTCCAACCAATAGCACGACCACTCCCACAAGTCTTGCCTCTCCTCAACAAAGACGACGTCCGCGACTCCACTCTCCAAATTCAAAATCTCCTTCCTTCAGGGAGCCTTCTCAGTCCTTGAGAACTCCTTCAAACGCCCAGAATCTGAGGGAAGCAGAGATGGGAAATGGGATTCGCGAAAACAACCAGTGCAGAATGCCGCGCGAATGAAGAATTTTGGTTATATTATTAAAATAAAACTCTCGGACAAGAGTTATAAAAACTCTCGGCCGAGAGTTTTATTGAATGTTATATATATATAAGAGTTTTATGAAATGTTTCAATAAAAAATCGACGCAATTTTTCGGTCGACAGTTTTCTCGCGCGAAAGTTTGCACATAACTCCGACGAAAACTGCAGAGGTCCGAATTCTTTCCCTGTAGTTTGGAAATTTTCACATATGTAGCTTGTAAATTTTCCACATATAAAATTTTGGCTATGTTACTTATATTTTTCATTGAATTTTCCACATATAAAATTTTGGCTATGTTACTTCTAGGCTATAGGTGCTAGCCAATGGGGTTTTTTGGCCAGGGGAAATGACCAAAGGTTGATCTATCTTACCAACCTTCTTCTAATTAGCTCTCCCTCTTGAGCCTGGATTTTAGGGGTGACTGTCAATCTAGTGAGGGTGCTCCAATCTATTTTCTATGCACAAAAAATTTTTTGGCAAAAAAAAAAAAATTCAAGTTTTTTGGGTGGGAAATATTTTGTGAAAGTTTTTGTGGGTGCAAATTTTTTTTTTGAAATGTTTTTGGGTGCATGCATGAAATATTTTTGCATAATGTCTCTATGAAGACATGGAGTATTTTTGCAATCTTGCAATCTATGAAAGCATGAAGTACTTAGTTTGAACTCTTTATGTTTTGTTAGGTATTTGGTCCAAATAGAATTGGATTTTAGGTTTCCAATTGTGTGAACATGGGAAACCAAAGGAATTGCATATCAAAGTATGATCGAAAAAGAAAAGATTTAAAGGAGAAAAATGAGAAATCACAAAAAAAATGGCGAGAGGAAAGGGAAAGATTAAGGCATGAAAGAAATGTGGAGGTAGAGCATCGTGAAATAGATGTAGAGGTACATGACAATGACGAGGAAATGAGGAATGTTGAGGAACTTGTCAACGAGAATATAATTGATATCAATGTCACTGGTGAGTCAATTTAGTTTCTTCAATTTGAATTTTGTATTTTGTATACATGTCAATTTCAAATTAGAAGTTTTAATATTTTTTTTTATGCAGGGACAACATCAGATCCACAAGAAGAAGCAACCACACATCCAATTTCACTGCAATTAATTGGAAGTTCCAATAATGTTGTATACAACTACAAGTTTCTAGAAAATATGGATGCAACTAAAATTGAAGAATTGGGACCACCATTGGCTAAAAGGACAGTTCGAGATAAATTAAAATCTGTATTGAAACATACTTTTGAAGGTTTATCTATCATAGCACAAGCTCAACTATTACGTGGACTTATAAAGCACAAATCTCTCACAAATGCTGTGGAATTATTGGGCACTAAAAGTGAAAAAGAGGTTTTAGCAAATGAAATGGTAACAAATAATGTGACATCGGCGCTTGGCATACTAGCCAAAGGGCGATCTAATGTTGCAAAGAATGCTCGTAGAGCACTTTTAACAGGTGCAGTTGCGAAAGGAACTTCATCAAGTCGATTGATGTCAACAACTTCAAAATTGATTAAAACATCAAGAAAAAGTTTATGGAGGCATTCAAAATTTAGAACTCAAATAGATGAGAATGATGAAGGAGCATGTTGGTCTAATATCTGCAGGCGTCCATATCATGATAGACTTCTTGATGGTGTGAGGGATAGGGTAAAAGAGTTTTGGGATTCGAACTCTCGTGTGTCGCCAAATGAAAAGGATCAACTGTGACGCCGTATATCTAAGGGAGTTTATGAATCTCATTCCAAACATATAACACAGGTCAGTCAAGTAGAATTATTCGAGAGATTTATGGAGAGTAATATTGATGTGAAGATTTCCCTTAGCACATTTGTGAAGCTTAAACCATGGTATGTCGGGCCTATCACTGTTCGAGACACATGTTGTTGTCGATACCATGTAGAATTCGAATTATTGTATGAGACATTTGTAAATTTTGGCATAAAATATTGGTCAAATGACCCTCCTCCTTCAAGTGTTCGTGAATTTTTATCAAAGATATTATGTCCACGAGAGAATAATGAATTATTTTATAAAAAGGAATGTGTTGGTGGAAGAAAATGTGACAAATGTTCTCATTTGGCACTCTATGATGAAAAGTATCCCATTGATCCTAATGATCCTAGACTGTCAAATCTCAGTTTGAATTGGAAGAGATATGAATATGTTACTTACACTCCTGTTGCAGATTCAAGCACAACATCAAAAAAGATCACTTTACTTGATGAAGAGATTCCAGTGACATCTTTTATGGAGAAGTTCAGGGTGAAAATATACAAATATATTAAGCATTGTCATATAGCACGATGGCAGGATTTACAGTTCAAGCAATCACGTGAGGTGTTCCCAAAAGGAACAATATTATCAATGGTTGATTTCGCTGAGAATTACACGTTTAGTCCACAAAAGGAGATACTAAGTGAGTATTATCATTCAGACCAAGTATCGATATTTGTGCATATTTTGTATAGACACGTAGAGCTTGCTGTGGATGGTTTTGATAGCGATGAAAATAATCGTGAGGTGATTAAAAAGTACCATTTCTACATCAGTGATGATCGAACACATGACACGTGTTTTGTTCAACATTGTTTTAATGTTATTTATAATGATTTGTTGAAACGAAGAGTCACTTTTAAAGAACATTGGGTATGGTCAGATGGTTGTGCTGGTCAATTTAAATCAGCAAGATCGTTCTATTGGTTGTCTCGTCTTCATAGGAAAATCAACATTCGACATACATGGAATTTCTTTGAGACAGGGCATGGAAAAGGAGAGCATGATGGTACTGGGGCATGCGTAAAACGTGCACTTAGGAGGTATCAATTGAATCACTCTGCTTGCCGACTTGCAAATTCTTTAGATGTTGTTAATTGGTGCAAGGGAAATTTAAGTCATGTATCAAACCCAAGGATGGCTCATGTGCACAGGTAAGCATACACATTTAACTAAGAATATATTATACATGTATAGATATATATATGTGTACATACATATATGTGCACGTATTTTGTTATCAAAAAAATATATAATATTTTTCAAAATTTGACTCATACATATGTGTGTATTTTTATCAAGCAGGTACTTTTGGAATATTACAATGGGTGATGTTGATAGATCATTGCCATATAATGCCAGTGTAATCCCTAAAACAAGAAGTTTACACTCAATTAGGAGTAGGGACATGACAAATATACATTGCATTGAGAAACGAAAGTGCTCTTGCTTTTGTTATGCATGTATTGATCAGATAGAGTCCATCGATGAATGTGAAAACCAAATTAAGAAATTTGTTCAACCATGGAAACTCGAACAATTGACACCATTGCCCCCATTTGGAAACGTGAGTGACAAGGAAATGGACAATGAAGTGGCTATGATTGACAATGATAATGATCGTGTATCTGATATGGTTAGAGAAGGTGATGTCTTTGCTGTCATTGCACCAGAAAATAATGAAGAAAAAGTGCATTATTATTTATTACGATGCACTATGTCTAAATCCACGTTGTTGCAAGAGTATAATGATCCATCAAATTATACATACCCAATCGGTTCAATGGTGTTAATGGGACATTTCTTTGAAGAATTAAAGAAATGTAAAGATCATATTATTTTTCAAGATTACCAGCCAGAGGTTATTTATGCCCAATATAGTCACTTGGTCATAGCAACTCGGCTGCAGTTGAAGCAAGTGAAGAGTAGAAAAAAACAGCGACAATGGAGGTTATCGATAGATGATCATGATGCCATTTTGGAAAATTTTCCACTAGCACATTTCATATGAGTGGAACACATTGTTCAAGATGAACAATGAACTTTGATTATAAGGTTAGAACATATAATTGCTACAATGAATTGGACTTTATATAGTTTAAGACTATATTGTGGATTGCTTGAACAAATAAATTGACATGTGGATGCTTAGATGTGTGTTGGTACATAATTTATGATGCATATTCATCAAGGTTTTGATTCAAGATCAGGAAGCCTTTAACAAAATCCATCCGGAAATGTTGCTGTGCATGCCATTCATGTGAAGACACCTTAGTAGATTGCAATCTATTTGAATGAATACATGTTGTAACAGAGCAAGTGGTCAGCACAGACATCTGTTATTTATTTCTTCAATCTTGTTTTGTTCATTTGTGTTATGTGCTTCAATCTGTCGTTATTTGTTCGAGTCTATTCCAAGTATCAAAAAATTTTCTTTCCCCACAAACATATACGTATGCTGCTTGTTATATATTTCACATGCTTCAATGGACATTCAATTTTTGCTGTTTGCATTGGGAAGCTCACAGCATACAGATCAAGAAGCCTTTAACAAAATCCATCCGGAAATGTTGTTGTGCATGCCATTCATGTGAAGACACCTTAGTATATTGCAATCTATTTGAATGAATACATGTTGTTTTACCTTGCTTTCTTCTAGAGATAATTAATAGCCATGGTGGGATTTCAACCATCACAACATACAGCCTCTCTCAGCATACAGATCAGGAAGCCTTTAACAAAATCCATCCAGAAATGTTGCTGTGCATGCCATTCATGTGAAGACACCTTAGTAGATTGCAATCTATTTGAATGAATACATGCTGTTTTACCTTGCTTTCTTCTAGAGATAATTAATAGCCATGGTGGGATTTCAACCATCTTATACAGAATAAATTAAGCATCTCACATGTTTACAAGTTTGTGTAACAGAGCAAGAGGTCAGCACAGACATGGGATTTCAACCATCTTATTCCTCGTTCGACTATTTTTTTGATTCTTGAGTAATTTATTATCATATTTTGACTCTAATTATTATTTTAAAGTCCATAATGATGTAAGTTGAAAGGTGGTGCTCTCATTCAGGTTCGTTTGATGAAATCATTCCTTCCATTTGTCTGTTGCAATCAGAATGTCTGTTGGTGCTGCATTGACATCCCTCTCAGTCTGGCTTATTGATATACAAAGATTGGTTCTTGATGAAGAAGATATTCCTCAGCTTGCCAGCATAGTCACTGTGTATGGTTTTCTTAGCTAATTTATTTAATTAGGCTATGGTTTGGAGCTCACTTTCTTTCTTTCTAGTAAAATTCTGTCTTTTCTTTTTATTTTCGTTAGGATGCCTGCCATCTTTTAACTAAATTAGATTTTCCTACATCCTATGTATATTCATTTCAAACAAGGTGAATCTGCACAGAAAAAAAGATGCAAGAGGGTTTCCCATTTCAAAGGCAGTGTATTCATTTCTCAAGGACCTAGAAGCACCTATTAGCTATGCTGCATGGAAAAAGGGCCACATTATATGTCATCAGATTCAGTTAAAGCGATGGCTTTCAAAGTCCTTTTTGGATGAAGCTATTGCACTTGTAAATTCCTTGCTTCCAATTCCCAGTGCGATGATAGGGAGCAATTCCCAGTGAAATGTTAGTAGTTAAGAATGTGCCATCATGTTGGAGAAGCATGTTTGTCTCTTTGGAAGCTGGAAATTTTATCTACATATCTGCTACTATATAAAAGTTAATGTTGGTAATAATAAAGGTTGGTTGTGTTTCCAGAGCATGAATTCCACAATTTTTCATGTTTGTGATTGATAGGTATCTGATATACATGGTAAATCAAGTATAAATAAAATTTATAGATATTTGAGGAGGCAATGGTTATTTTGATTAACAATATTGCTCCAACACCACAATGCGGGGGATCTCCTTGTTTGGTGCTATCAAAGAAACCCTTGGAATGTCTTTGTTCAGATCTGGCATTATTCGAACCCGAATTTTTCATAGTCTATGTTTCAACGTCCTTGACTTACTTTTCAATGAGGCCACTTGCATCTTCGAGCGTAATAAACTTGTGAAGAATGGCTTGGTTCTGGACCCACCATATATATTGACAAATATGGCTGGACCCTTTTCTATGAAGGATTTCAAGTATGGAGAACTCTAGCACGAAACTGTTTCTTCTCCAGTATTAACTTCTTCAGAGGAGTTTTGTTTTGCTTTGTAATACTAAAATGGCAAGTTATGAGTATGGAAAGGCAGAAAATCCTCACGTATGTACCCTTTTTGGTGTTTTAATGCACATTCCGGGGTCTTAATTGATACAGGAAGAGTGTAACTAATGGGAATAGATGAAAAACTGGAATTTGTGATATTGTATCTAGTCCTTAAGGCTCCGCAAGATCTGAAAAGACAGTACTATGTATATTCTGATTTCAACCTTTGAAATATCAAATTAAAGTATTTTGATGGAGAAAAAAATGTCTCATTATTTTCCATATCATAACACATGTACCCGAAATAAATTTAACTGGGAATTACTATTTGGAAAATACAAAAGGACTCATGTTGGAATTCCTTGCCCTTCAGCAGAAGCTAAGGTAAGGGGGTAAAACTGATTGAAGGCAGTTTCTAGACATAGATAACCATAAAGCTTGGCATCGCACCATTTTAATTTTTGTACGAGCAAGAAAATGGGGGCTTCTCACATGAATATCATCCAGGCTGTCCTTGAAAATTATAATGAGGCCGATCAAATGATAAATGAAGTTCACCATAGCTGAAGGAATGTTGAGGATCTGCCAAAACAACTTCATGAATGTCACAATCTAAAACATTCCTTAACCATGCGAAAATAAGAACTCTACATCATTGGTTGAATAATTTCTTATCCCTGCATAAATATTCCTCAGAAAAGCATACACAGAGGCTACTCCAGGAAGAAGTCTCTGGATTCTAGAACATGAAAATGACATGGAACAGAACTATAACACCCTGGGCTTCACTGTTCTCTTAGCCTTTCAAAGCCATTGACAGAGAGATGAGGGATTCGAAGGCCACCTTGCAAACCTAGCCCTGAAACTGCAACCCTATAAACAACACCCATTTGTTAGTGATAAGGTGACAGTCGCTGCCAGTGACAACACCCAGTGTGTAACTTTTGGAGATTATATATCCCAAAGCATTAAGAGTGCAATTATATCATGTAAATAATATATTAAAAAGTTTGATAATATTTGGAGGTTGATTGCCAAAGAATAATCTATGGATCCATAACTATAATCCTTCTACTCTATCTAGTCAATATAATGTTGCTTGAAGTGTCAATGTCATGATGGTGACCAAAAACTGTCAATTCTTAGCTTCTTTACTGGTTCAGATTTGAATTTAAAATAAATGTGAAACTAGATCTAAAAGAGTCCTCTCTTTTAGCCAAATCGATTTCAATATCTTGAAAGTTTTGCTAGAATAGAACACTACAGTTATGTATCACTGAATTTATTCCCAAATAAGTTTGCAAGTGCAACAATACCAAAGAAAAAATACAAGATGAGACTAGACAGTTGTTTTGGAAAGGATAACAGTGTAATAGTCGTGGAAAAAATCATTTACATCTTCATCATGCTAGTACTACTATGGCAATGTAGAGTGTGGGAGTTTAGTCTCTCACAAGAAAATTAGAAGCAAGAAATACATACAAGATAAGACCATAGATGCTTAGGGAATTTAAAGCAATCAAAGATGAAAGTTTGCTTTTGCAAGAATATCTCTCAACCAAGACTAGAACAATAAAATTCCTTCAGACTTTGTCAACAGCCAGAAAACAAAGATATTATTAATATAAAATCTATCTAAATTAATCTTTGATTCTTTACACTAAGAAAAAATGATGGGGATATTTAAGAAAGCTTTTGAAACAATGGCCATGTAAAATTTTACAACTAAAATGTTACATCAGATGGGAAACACCCACTTTTAAAATGTTCTACTTAGGAGAACGTTTCATTCAATCTTGTGTGCTAGATGTCAATTGAATTAACATTTTTCAACTGCTTGAACTATATTGTAACCACAACTGTGGTTAAAAAAATGAGAAACTTTGTGTAATTACAGTGAATGTGGCATAAATTTGTGAATGTGCAAACACATTCACTATAATTGTGTCGTGTACCAGAACTCTATTATTAAAATAAAAAAAGCAAAGAACTTCCCATCTGTACCACAGTACATTGATCACAAATTTGACATGAGTAAGATAACCTATAACAACTACATGTTCTACTCAATTTGGTGTGGGATTTTTCTCTACGAGGGTAAAAGTCTCATCTCATCATCTAGTGCTCATCTTGAATATAATTTAATGCCGGGGACTAAGGAAATTGGACTTTTCTCCATCTTGAATTTGGCTACTACTATTCCAGGCTTCTGTACATTTCTAGTTGCTTCCATTCCTTATTGTTGCCATGATGCCTTATTTTATGACCTGTTGGTCCATTTGTAAATCATGTAGGATCAACAACAATATTGCTATGGCTGAAGTCTTTTCTTGAATTGACCGCAAGGTGGATTTTGGTTCCATTTTTTCAAATATGATTTGCAATCCCGAGTGGATGGAACTAATTGATGATGGAATTGATGATGATTGATTAAATTGTTTGAAATTCACATGGTGGGTAACACCTTTCTAGTATATGAAGGACAATGTAAGCCTTAGACAATCTCATCTCCAAAGCTAGAGACATAAAATGAACACCTAGTTAGGTATAGGAAGATACCCCTTATACTATTGTCACCTTTATAAGAGTGACCATCTGGAAAAGATTTATTGGACATATTGAAAGTCATGATCTTATTTTTTGCATAGGTTAGCTTCTAGACCAAGGCTGTAATAGAATATCCTCAAAATGTTAAGATTCTGGCTCATGTTGCTTCAATAAATTGAGAGTGATGTCTGTTTGAACTTTGCACCAATATAAATATTTGGTTATGTTGTGGGAAACACAAGTACATGGTTGGTACCATCACCAAAAACACAGTGAAATGTGGAAACACATATGATATGGCCCGGAAACATGTTCCCTAATTTGGAAAGTTGTTTCTTATTTTGGAAATGTGAGATGAAATGCCATGTTATGATAGTGTTTTTCAATACACTTATCATGCACTTCAGAATTTTCTTTGGATTTTATTGGGTGGACCCAACTTGGGTAATGCAAATGCTAATTCAAGGTGAAATTAGATGAGCAGTGGAGGCATATTAAAGAATACTCACCACCATCAGATAAGCAAGCTATAGAAGTTTTATGACATACAAATAAGTTGTAGTGATAGATGGGTATAGGAGGGAAAAGTTTGCCTAGAGAACTTGTCCACTTTCAAAGTGAGCTTTTTCCCTTGTGTACCCATCTGTCACTGGCTTATTTGTCTATCATAAAACTCCTGTCTTTATTGTGCATTCTCGGGCCAATCAACCCCGTTTTATTGCCTTCTTCTAGCCGACTTAGGACATGTGTTAACAGTCTCTTTCATCCACATATCAACTCCCGCTTTAGATTTTCGGTGAACATCCATGCATTAGCACCACTACAAGAAAGCACATTGCCTTCAAATATTGGCACAAATTTGTAAAAGAATTATACTCGATTTCAACACAGTAGAAAATGTATAATAAACAAGAAAAAAACATATATTTTAGTCACCTTATTTGCGATACTCAACAGTTGTCATAAATTAAAATGGATAATAATAAATATTAATATGAGGTTCATCACTACACAGATTTTTCAATTTGAATAAAAGAAATCCATATTGTACTGCCGAAACTCGATTTCCAAAATATATCAAATATTTTCAGTCTTGGTTTCTGCCAATTTTCTAGCAGTACAGATTACAGAGATAGCAAGGCTACAAACTATTTATTAGGCTTATAGCCAATTTTAAATCTCACTAATTACAGAAATAGCAAGGCTACGAACAGATTCCTCTTATTTGATCTCATTAGGCTTATAGCCAATTTTAAATCTCACTAATCTATTCACTAAACCTTCATTTGTAGAAATTTGGGAACCTTCAATAAATCTTTCCAGCTGTATCATATTGTCAGCTGCCAAGCCTGATCACATTTAACTCTGTTTTCAATTTCTTAAGCTCCTCAAACAATATTAAAGCTTCCTCTCTTTCTTTGCATAAGGATTGTCGTTGTTCAATCTCAGCTTCAAACTCAGTTTTCCTTGCTTCTAGTGTGGCCTTGTGATCATCAATGAGCTTTTGGATCTCCTCCTGCAATAACAGCAAGATTATTATGGAATCCCATCAAAAATTAAAAAAAATAAAACAATATCTGAAATCAAGAGATAATTACAATAAAGAGCATGATACTAAAGTAAGAATAAGGAACTGGAGCTGCTGGATCCTAGACAAAGTGCTTGCGTTGATTAACAGTAAGCAAGGTAAAGTATTCTCCTATTAATCTTATTTCACATCAGAATACAATAAATGCATGATGCTACAATGCTTAAAATAAATGTTCCAATTTAATAAATCATCCACAGATCATTTTTACAAGAAACTCACATTCTCCATACTAACAAGTTTTTCTTGTAAGGCATACAACTCTTCTTCTTTCTCCTTAATTACAGTTTCTCCTTTAGCAACATCCTGCACAGGGGAGGAACAAGTCACCATTGACAAAGTGAGTTGTGTCAAATTCAGCATGCAAATTTCAATAAGAGTTGTGTCAAATTCAACATGCATCGGTCAAGTTAATGTTGAATAGTCATGTACCTCACGTTTAAACCATTTTCTTTGTTGCATCCTTGAGTTATGCTAATGAAAGGTCCAATGGTCAACCTGACTTCTTGTAGTGATTCTTGTCACAAGGGAGGTCTGGTCTTCAGATACCTACAAAATTTCTTCCTTTAATGATGCTCACCACTTGCTATTCAAAGTAAAAAATTGATTCTTCTAGAAACTGAACAAGGATCGATAAGCACGATGCTAAGAAGATCAAATTGTGACTATATATATGAATGTTGACACTATTGAAGGAATGTGATTGTGAAGAAAATCAATACGACCCAAAATGATCAAGATCATTGATATTTTAGATGGAGGATATTGCAGCTACCCCACTGCAACACCATTCTCGAATAGGATTCCTGACACCATATATAGGGGAATATTATTGTTTTGTATACAATGCAAAACTGAATGAATATAGACAATATGAATAGAGCAGAGAAGCCATATCTGAATTGATGGATGCACTTCCATATATTCATGTACTGTACCATAATTCATATACAAATGATGAAATTGAGGTCAAGCTTATACTATTGTAATAGAAATACCATATTTCAGCTATTGCACAGTGAAATCCATACACAAATTTGAGAGTATGTAGGAATGGGTTATACCCATTATTGCCAATATGGGAAACTCTACCAATGTAGAGTAATATGAGAAACACATATATGACTAAAGCAAGACAAAATGTCATAATGCAAAAAATAATACTAAAGCATATGTCATATGACATTATAGGCAACTGAATAAAGTTATCCATAACTTCATAGACAATTGGGAAAAATTTCTTGATTGAATAAGAAAAGATACAAAAACTAGGATACAAATTCTACAAAAAAGGCAGGTGAATCTCCTCGTACACTCTCAGATATTTTTTGAATACCATAGCAACGAAGAAAGGGTAAGAGGTTACCATGGTTTAATGTAGAGTCTCGGACCCAGATACTACAGGATCTCCTTGAGGCTCAGTCTGCATCATGTCAATATCCTCTGTACCCTGAAAAGTAGAAACCAAAGTTAACAGTCAAGTTTACGAAAATAAATATAGTAAACACTGTAAATATGCTTAACGAAAAGTATCAATACCTGTGTCACGACTGGAACCTCAGAAGGAATAATCTCTTCAAGCAGCCCTTCATGTGTAGCACTAACCTGAAAATTCCATAATGTTAAGACTCGTACCAATAAATTTGTGACATAAATTCAATTTCAATTTGACATACAAAAATAAAGATAGATAGTAATGAGTAATGGCTGTGGCACCTGTACATGATCGTGTCCACGATCTACAGAATAAGAACGAGGGGAAAGGCAATGTTGTTCTAGGAATGTTGTAAACTACATAAGTTAAATAAATATATTGGCGTCAGTTTTTTGAGACTAAATGTATATATACACCAAAAAAACATGTTAGATCAAAACCTGTATGTACATACCTCGCCCATGGTGTGCATTTGTATTGTCCTGGATTGCTCATAGTGGTCTCTACATGAGGCCGCATACTTAATAAGCTCATCTCGCTCCATCTCCCTCAACACATCATCTGGGACACTCACAAATGAACCCTCTCCTGCACTAGATGAAGGTTGGCTCGTCCCTAAGCCGACTTCCACCCCTCCTAAAGCAGCTGCAATATGTTCTTGTATCTTATCCCTCATTTTTGATGCAACACTAGAGATAAGGGCTAACTCCTCTGGAAGTGTAACTACCCTAGGTGGTCGAGCTACTAAACGAGGTGCTGGAGGCCTAAACCCAACATCTCGCATAGCATCAGGTCGTTCATATGTACGACCTTTTCCAGCTCCATAGAATTTGGACCCAATATCTGTATAGTTAGGGTCCATGTGCTCTCGGAACTGAGCAACCAACATTCTAACAAAATATTGCGGCACCTCATCATTATTTGGGAACTTCCCGTATGCATACAGGAACTTCTCATAAATATGGGGTGCAATATTAGGATCATTGAATCTTGCAATCTTCAGATGTTTTTTGTCTTCAGGCCGCAAGTCAAATAGTGACAAGGTTGCTTCTTTAGTGACCTTCCTTTTGACTTCATTGTAGGAGTGGATACCAATCACTGATGCTCTCCTCCTACGCATCATGTCAAAAAAAACTTGGGTTGATGGTCCAACCCCACGATAAGTCTCTATCAAACTCTCCAAATTGTGCAAAACAATTTGGAGACAATTTCGACTAGGGGCAGAGAGATTGCAACTTTGAAATTCATTGTGCAATCTCGTGGAATGCTCCCTCATCCCATCAACAGTAAGTAAGGAGATTGTATCTTCCCAAGGCATCTGATGAGGAATATCACTGAGATGGGTGTAAAGGGGATCATAGCTCGGATTTCGAGCAAACTCATGAACCCTACGACCTCTACCCCTAGGAGGGGGACCACCACCACCTGTAACATGTTAAATTATTGCACGTATTAAAAATTAAATAATTTATAAGAAAAATTTGTATTTAAAAAACTTGTTTGGTAATTTGAAAATACCCGTTGGAAAAACTATCTCTTCCTCTACGTTCATACTATGCTCCCTTGACGAGGAACGAACGTGTCTATGACCCACTGTACAAAACATTAAATTGTTAGAATTTTGGCACATGAGTACCACAATAAATTTGAAATTAAACATACATCAAACAATAAATTTTCATTTAGATTTTACCTGGAGAAGTACCCAATTGTGGGATGAATACCACAGGCTCAGACATTGTTCTCCTTTGCCCCTCACCAGCAATAAAGCCAAGCCCAGCTCCAACATTTTGCACCTATGGAGCATAATGTTTTCACATTAAACAAGTCATTTGGAAAAAAATTCACTTGTTCAACATTCAATATAACGTAAAATTGAACATTTTAACTAGGAATTGATCTAATGTGTATAAGACCCTCGTTCATACCATGGTCCCCTGGCGAGTAATGAATGTGTCTATGAGCCACTATACAAAACATTAAATTGTTAGGAATTTGGGTACATGAGTACCACAATAAGTTTGAAATTAAACATACATCAAACAATAAATTTGTATTTAGATTTTACCTAGAGAAGTATCCAATTGTGGGATGAATACCACAGGCTCAGACATTGTTCTCCTTTGCCCCTCACCAGCAACAGGGTGAATGGGAACATGTCCTTGGGGCACCTCTTGTTCGATTCCCTGACTGGGTGAACGAGTCGGATGAGTGCGTCCACCTGTGCAAGACAAAAAAAATTCACATTAATCAATTATTCACAACGAACAATAAATATAACCTAATTGAAAACATGACATAACTAAACAACCAATGTACCTGAAAATCCTCCTCTCATGGAGACGTCTCTGTAGGGCTCCCTTGATGCCATGGATGGGTCTCTATAGGGTTCGCCTGCCCCTCATAAACAAATTAAAAAACAAATTATCAATCGACAGTTGAATGTCATCAACCAATGGATAACAAGTACTATATAGGTACTATGTGTGAACACATAGGCATGTTGAAAAGTATAGCTAGATCGGTCTTCATGTTGACTATGTAATTATATTCTTATGTAAAGAAGAAGTCAAAGTAATATTATCTAAAGACTAGGAACCAAGCTTTCCTAGGACTGGTACAGAAGAGTGCAAAAAAGAAGGCTTTATCATCATTACAACCAAGATCTAATCCTTACCCTTGAAGAAGATCATTCAAAGAGAAATCACCAACACATCTTTTCTCCACCATCGAAGAAATCAAGATGAAGACTTTATCTTCACTTATCAATTAAACATTCTATAATCAAATTTTTTTTAAATGACTTTGTTTTGGCAGGGAGATCTATAAGCTGGTTGGGTTACGAAGATTCCCTCACTATCTACAAGGAACACACCATTGAAACCATTTGAATAAGTACAAGGAATATGCTTATGAGTACATGGCACCACATGGCACCATTTTATTGAACTTCATGAGGGTTGCAAGCAGATGACTCATACTTCAAGCACCAAGCTTCAGATTTATAGCTGATTTATTTTTCCAAACCTTATATTCATCATTGCAGTGTGATTATACTTCAATTCTGTGACTTATCTTTGGACACATGACATTAGATTAGATTCTAATTTTGAGTACAATGCCTTTCCTAATGATTAAAGTGATATATTTCATGCAATAAGGTCTCCAAGGTAACAGGAAAAACAGCTAGCAAATCTCTCTCAGAATTCCCACTGTATCACAACGATATACCATGACTGGGGCTTCACTACTTCAACTCAAAAGTTGTAACAAAGACAAAAGAAAATAAAACCGACTTGTTCAATCTCCTGAGATTACTTGGTATCCGAGCTAGATTATGGTGAAAGAGTAGCCTTTAAGTCAAAATCATTTGGCCTAGTTCAAGAACACTTTTCATATGAAGGGTGAAATCATCTATTGTTTACAGTAGGTCGAAAATATGAAGGTGCCCTGCAACAAAAATACCATAAGCAAATATGTTACGAGGAATTTCCTTTTTTGATTTGTTTCTCCTTGCTGCCAACAATGAATTTGTCAGTTTGGGACTAGTGCATTCTATTTTTAGTCGGGTGTAGCCAATATTTTGATGTTGTTTGAACCATGAAAATTTGCAAGTATAGTTTTGAGTCACAATTGTACACTAAATGGTTTTCGTGGACATATGACTATTGAAAGAGTAGGACCAAATTTACCTGGATCCCGGCGACAAAGAAAATAGCTCTTCAAAACGACAGCTACAGTCCAAGAATTCGCGAAAACGACAGCTACAGTCCAAGAATTCGCGAAAACGACAGCTACAGTTCAAGAATTCGACAGCTACAGTGCAAAAATTCCCGAAAACGACAGGCAGAATGCCGCGCGATTGGGCTTTTTGGGTTTATAAGAACAAAACTCTCGGACGAGAGTTTAAAATTCAAAAAACAACTACAACATTGCACTTAGTGCGTTGTGTTTGTTGGTCTATGTTTTCTTACTTTTTCGTGGGTCGTATACCATTGGCGCTATGAAAATAGATGTGCATATGTTGTTTGTGTTTCCACAACGAGATGTGTTTTAAAATTTTATTACAATGCAATGTGACATTATCTCAAGCTCTCAACTCACTATGTTTTAAATTTTACTTACATTGCAAAGTATTTAATGTTTTTTCTTGTTCTTTTAATTTTATAGTATAATTTTATTCTATAATTTGAACATAATTATGAATTCTAATTATTACGACGATAGGTGTGGTATATATTGGAAGTGGGCTTGGGGAAGTTCAAATTTTCATAAATAAATTTTTTTTTTGGATGGTCTTCATTTGAGAAGCCTGGAATATTTTCAGTGTGTCACAATTAAACTATTAAATTAAGGGTTTGAGGATGAAAAGTCACAGTTTTCGGTTTCAAAGGAAAGAATAACAAATTAAATTAAATTATTATTTCTTATGCTGCATTTGACATTTCTAAATGCTCATGTGTAAGGCCCCAATACAAGGCCCCAAGACTTCATGGGCGCGTCGGTTGGGCGTTTGGGTGAGTTCGGGCGCCATGCGACGTAATGGGCGTAACGACGCACCGAAGAGTCACGGGCGCGAGGGTGTAGCGAGGCGAGTCACGAGGGCGAGTTGGAGGAGAGGCGAGTCAACACGGCGTTGGCGAGATGCGTTTATACCACCACGGGCGCACCTTGGGTGAGCTAGACCGATGGATGAGTTGGTGGGTCGGCCAACATATTGGGCGTGGGCCGTCGCGACACTTCATGGGCGAACACCAAACGTCGGGGTCGGCTCGGGTCGGCCGAGCGCCCCACACCCTACAACACGGCACTTCGTGGGCGGATGAATAAACGGGTGGGTCGGCTCGTGGCAAACGAGCGACCCTCACTTCACTTGGCGTCCATATATATATGATGGCGTTGGAGAGTGAAGCAACCATGTTCGAAGAAGCAACAAGGACGAACAAGCAAGAAGTCAAGGGTAGCACACGAGTTTCCAACAACTCGTTGGGCGCAGAAACGAAGACGAACCGAGCTTTGGTCGAGTCGAGTCGTAGACGTGCACGCCGCACCACAGGTCGGGTCGGGCGCAACTGAACGACGGACGGGTCGAGTCAAGTCGGTTATGGACGCCGAGTAACGGCAGTGGCCCAACACTAAAAACGCGATTCTGGGCAATTCGGGTGTCGGATTGAGGTGCCGTAAAAACCAGAAGGTGCGTAACTCTGAGACGCATCCAACCTTATGGGTGAGGGACGGATTGGACACACGGTAATCTCAGAAAATGCTCTGCACTGATTTGGAGCAACAGCTGAGTGACCCGAGTGACCAACACTTGGGCAGTTTAGGGCAGCACTTCCGCAGGTTGAAACTCTTGATTGTATATGATTGTTCTAGGCTAGTTTGATGATTGGCAAGCCTTAGAGCTTGGACAAAAGGCAAATAGCCGTGCCAAGGAGCAGGAGTGGTTTCTGCTGGATTGGATGTTGTAAACTTGTATTTTTATGAAACATAATATCCGGGCAGACTCATTTTAAAAGGGAGTTGCCCCTCCCTTGTATGTATGGGCGTACATGTCGTTTGATATTGATGTTTATGTTTATTTCCGCACATTGAAAGAACATTTGTAATATAACTAACGAATGTTGCTATAGGCGTAGTCTGGGTACTTGAGTATTTAGAAAAAGAAAAAGTACGGCAGTGCCGCACCTGCCTACAAGACGTGGTTGGAAGACACCCGTGGTGTAGGGGCGTGACATTTGGTATCAGATCTGGACAGAGTTGCAGGGGTTGCAGACGCTGTTGAAGCTGACTTATATATTTGGGGTTTCTCTTGAGACCTTAGCTGAAGCAAGGCATTTGTCAGGGCTAGAGCTAGAATGGAAGAGTTAATTCCGAAGGACTTCGGAAGCAGGTTGGTAAAATCTTTGAGAAGAACAGATGAAATCGTTGATGAGTTTCGTGAGTTGAAGAAGAAATTTTATGCAATACTTGCAGAAGGGATATCCGACACGAACCGGGATGAATTCAACCGACTTATGAAGACATTGGACAGCTATGGAAAGGAGCTAAAGGAATTGGCTGAAGAGCAACGCATGCTTCAAGGGAAGCTTGTCAAGCTTGATTTTAAGGAGATGAAGCGTGAGCTTATAAGGAGGTATATGGCTAGACCGAAGAATGTTGAGAATGTGGTTGAGGAGAAGGAAGAACTTGAAGAACAAGTTGAACCCGAACCAAGCACATTACAAACATTGCAGGTTGAACCACACAAGGATGTTGCAGATGTAGAAGATGTCAAGGGTGAACTTGATAACGAAGTCAGACCAAGACCGAGCATGTTGCAAGCATCAAAGATTGATGATTTGTTGAAAATGCAGCAAGGTGATGGAGATTAGTGAAATGAAGTCGCCTTCACTAAGTGGGCCCGCAGGCAAATTCTGGCGCAAAGACTATTTATAGACTATGTCTATTTTTAGACATATGGAGCGTGGTCCAGGGGTTGCAGTATGTTATTCTTGGAGTATTGGTCATGTTGGTAAAAATAGATGGACCTCTATTTTTGGACCTATAGGTCGAAGTCTATTTTTAGACTGCCTATCCTAAAAATAGGGAAGTCAAATATTATTTACCCTTAATAATATTTGGACTCTAAACAACAATTTACTCTCTTGGAGCACTTCAGTTCGAGCCTTGGAAGTGGCTCATGCATCTGACAGAGGAATTACGCTATTCCTAGGGGTTTGGTGAGCTCATGCATGGTTGACTTCAGTTAGGACTTCAGTGGCATAAGTTTGGTGGAGTTGATGAGACAGTTGGTGGAGTTGTGTTCGGTTTAACTTAGTTGAACTAGTTGAGATTAGTTTAACTAGCTAATCAACTAGTAATGAGTGGAGTGAATTAAAGATTATTTAATTCACTAATTATTAACTCATTATTCAACTCAAGAACACATCAGTTCACTACAGTGCATGGACAGTTCAGTGGAGACCAGTGAAAGAGGTAGATGAAAGGGTGAGTACAACTATCAGTTGTGACATCAGTTGTGCATGAGATTTGCACCACACTTGGAGGAAATTTCCCATGATGATTGCGCTGTCAAGCCAAGGAGATTCAAACCTTGGATCTCTATTTAGACAGGCCATGATTGCGCAATAGAGGCAAGCAATTAGTGGTTGAGTTTTGAACCCGTGACTTGTTCAAAACCAAGCTAGTTTGTGTGTAACTTCATGAGATAGTACTGAGTACTTGTGAGGAGTATTGTACTGAGTTGTTACATGTTTTCTCCATTATAATATACACAATATCTGCGGGGTTTTCAGTAATAAGCTTTCCCCATACATACTGTGTTAATGTGTATGATGAATTGATGTGTTATCGCTTGTTTTATTTCCGCATGTGTGATCGCATGGAGGCAGTATTAGAAGATAATGGACTGAAGGAGTTCATGGATACGAATGTCCAAAATCCCACTGATCTTACTGAAGTCGAAGCATGGAAAAAGAAGATGGAAAAATGTCGAAGGATCCTGTTGGAGGGCGTCAAGGATCATATTGTATCCAGCCTGCATGGAAAGGCTTCTCCATATTTAATGTGGAAAGCTTTGACGGATCTATTCCAGAGTAAGAGCGACCAAAGGAAGCTAGCGCTCAAAGATAAGCTCAGGAACATCAAGATGGAGAAAGGCGACAGTATCGCCAAATACCTCACGAAGTTCACTCAATGCAGAGATGAGCTGGGAAGTGTGGGGGTGACTGTCGAAGATGAGGACATGGTCGACCTGGCTCTCCTTGGTCTTCCGAAGGCTTGGCACTCATATCAAGATAGTGTCAATGGTCGGGAGAAGTTGCCGGGATGGGAGCGCCTTTGGGCGGATCTCATGCAGGAGGAGATAAGGAGGACTACTCGGGATGGATCTTCATCAAAGGGAGTTGATGAAGAAAATTGCACTTTGGTTGCCAAAGCAAAGAAGGGGAAGGGTAAGAAAACTTCTCATTCCAGTGCAAAGGGCAAGAAGCAGGATATGGCGAAAGTGAAGTGTTTTCACTGCCATGATCACGGACATTATGCTACCAATTGTCCAAAGAAGAAGAAGAACAAGCAAGCGGGAAGATCTGCAGATGGAGAAGCTTTGGCTTCACAGTTCGAGCTTGACTTTTCACCGATCGCATGCTTGGTTTCAAGTGTGATGGAATCGGTGTGGTTCTTGGACAGCGGTGCGTCATTTCATATGACGGGAGATCGGGATTTGTTCTCAGATCTGGAGGACAAAGATTTGGGTGTGCACATCGAGATGGGCGATGATGGTAGATACAGTGCGACTGGTATCAGTACCATATCCTTTCAGAGGGAGTCTGGTAAACCCTTTGTGTTGAAGGATGTCATGCATGTACCTGGATTGAAGAAGAACTTGATCTCTGTGGTGATGTTGGAGGATAAGGGGTATGATGTGGTCTTCAGCGAAGGAAAAGCCTTCCTGCGCAGTAAGACTACTAGAGAGACCCGGAAGATAGGGGTTCGAACCAAGAACCTTTATCAGTTGCAAGTAGATGGCTGCGCAGCAATGGCATGCAAGGCGGGAGAAGTGGTGAGCCGGGATGATGAGGGCGAACTGTGGCACAGGAGATTGGGCCACCTTCACCATTGTCACGCCCCTACACCATGGGTGTCTTCCAACCGCTCTATGTAGGCAGGTGCGGCACTGCCGTACTTTTTCTTTTTCTAAATACTCAAGTACCCAGACTACGCCTTAAGCAAAATTCGTTAGTTATTATTACAAATGTTCTTTCAATGTGTGGAAATAAACATAAACATCAATATCAATCCACAAGTACGCCCATACATACAAGGGAGGGGCAACTCCCTGATAAAATGAGTCTGCCCAAGATATTATGTTTCATAAAAATGAAATTACAAGGCAAGGCTATTTTCCTTTTGGCCAAGCTCTAAGGCTTACCAATCATAAAACCAGCCTAAAACAGACTTTTACAACCATTTACAATCATCAAGTTCACCTTCGGAAGTGCTGCCCCAAAACTGCCCAAGTGCTGGTCACTCGGGTCACTCAGTCGTTGCTCCAATCTAGTGCAGAGCGTTTTCTGAGCTAACCATGTGTCCAATCCATCCCAAACCTGTATGGTTGGATTCCTCTCACCAAGACGCACCTACTGCAATTTACGGCACCTCAACCCGATCAACGATGCTCCCGGAATCGCAATTTTAGTGCTGGGCCGCTGCCGTTACTCGGCGCCCAGACACGACTCGACTCGACCCGCCATTCAAAGGCGCCCGCCCTGACCCGACCCGACCTGACCTGCGGTGCGGCTGCGGTGGTCTGCGGTGCGCTCGACCTGCCTATGAATCGACTTGACCCGACTCCGTGCAGCTGTCGTTACTTCGCCGTTTCTCCACCAACGAGTTGTTGGCAACTCGTGGTGCGACTTGACTCGCCTTGATGTTGCTTGTGCTTGTTCGCTGCCTCCACTCTCAACACGCTCGCCATATATATACAAACGCGTCATGGAGTTGTGGTCGCTTGCCCGACCCGACCCGACCCGCTCATTGTTCGTCTGCCCATGAAACGCCGCGTCCGTGGGGTGTGGGGCGCTCGCCCGACCAGAGCCGACCCCCTCGTTCGGTCACTTGCCCACCAAGTGTGGCGTCGGCCGCACGCCCAACGCGTCCGTCGACCCACTGACTTGCCTGTCGGTCGCTTGTCCGAGGGCGCCCTTCGTGGTATAAACTCATATCGCCAACGCCGTGTTGACTTGCCTCTCCACCAACGCGCTCGTGACTCGCCTCGCACACCCGCGCGCCCGTGACTCTCCAACGGTGCGACGCGCGCCCGTTACGTCTGTAGAAATTTGCTGAATAATGATTAATTATTCACCGAGACTATCCTGGTCACATACTATTTGAACTTCTTACACAACACATAATCTCTTCCACTCAACTCAACTCAGATCATCACACATGCGGAAATAAAATCAAGCGATAACACATCAAATCATCATACACATTAACACAATATGTATGGGGAAAGCTTATAGCTGAAAACCCCGCAGCTATTGTGTATATTATAATGGAAAAATCAAGTAACAAACTCAGTACAATACTCCTCACAAGTACTCAGTACTTTCTCATAAGTTACTCACAATCTAGCTCAGTTTTGAACAGGTTACTGGTTCAAAACTCACCGCCAATTGCCTTGCCTCTATTGCGTGTTTCAATGCTATGGGATGGCCTCTTTATATAGATAAACCACCAGCCTGAACTGCGCAATCCTCATGGGCTTACTCCACCTATCCGTGTGTTGCAAATAGCAACAGTATAGTCACAACTGATAGCTAACTCCACCCTTTCATCTACCTCTTTCACTGGTCTCCACTGAACTGATCATGCACTGTAGTGAACTGATGTGTTATTGAGTTGAATAATGAGTTACTAATTAATGAATTAAATAATATTTAATTCACTCCACTCATAAATAATTGATTAGCTAGTTAAACTAATCTCAATCAGTTCAACTAAAATAAACAGAACACAACTCCACTACCTGTCTCATTAACTCCTCCAAACTTCTGCCACTAAAGTCCAACTGAAGTCAACCATGCATGATGCCATCAAACCCTTGGGAACCACGTGATTCCTCTGTCAGATGCATGAGCCACTTCTGTAGCTCGAACTGAAGTGCTCCAAGAGAGTAAACTGTTGTTTATAGTCTAAATATTATTAAGGGTAAATAATATTTGACATCCCTGTTTTAAGGAGAGGCAGTCTAAAAATAGACTTCGACCTCTTTGACCTCAAAAATAGAGTCTTATCTATTTTTACCAACATGACACATACTTCAAGAATCTCAAACTGGAATCCCCGAACCATGCTCCATATGTCTAAAAATAGACATAGTCTAAAAATAGATTTTGCGCCAGAATTTGCCTGCGGGCCCACTTAGTGAAGGCGACTTCATTTCACTAAGCTCCATCATCTTGCTGCATTTTCAACAATGTCGCACGGTGCCCGAGCTCACCCAAACACCCAACCGGCGCGCCCGTTCCACCGAACGCGCCCATGAAGTCTTGGGGCGTTACAACCATGGAGCTTTGAAGATCCTGCAGCAGATTTCTACTGGGCTTCCTAAGGGCACTCTTGCGCAGTCAGATCAGTGCAAGGGGTGTACTTTAGGGAAGTATGTGAAAGCCACCTTTCACGAGAAGGATAGTCGCGCCACGACGATCCTTGAGAGAGTTCACACAGACGTGTGTGGTCCTTTCTCAGTTGCTTCGACAGAAAAGCACAAGTACTACGTGATCTTTGTTGATGATTTCTCTCGAAAGTGCTGGATCTTCTTCATGCAGAAGAAGAGCGATACATTCACGAAGTTCTGTGAGTTTAAAGCACTGGTCAAGAAGGAGTCGGGGAAGAAGGTGATTGCTCTAAGGAGCGACAATGGTGGTGAATTCATCTCGGCTGAATTCAAGGAGTTCTGCAGCACCAAGGGTGGTGAATTCATCGTTTAGAAGGTGCATGGGAGATTGTCCCAAGACCGGGAGGGAAATCGGTGGTGGGTTCGCAGATGGATCTACAAAGTGAGACGGGCGGTGGCAAGTGTGGAGAAGTACAAGGCGAGATTTGTCGCCGTGGCTTCTCACGGATCGAGATCGATTATGAGGAGAATTTTGCACACATGCAAGGTACTCTTCCATACGGATGATCCTTGCTCTCTTCATGTGAGATGGGGTGGCATCCATCGGATGGATCATGAAAGCGCATTCCTCAATAGAGTCATTGAGGAGGAGGTGTATAAACGACTGAAGGTTCAAGATCTTCGACGATGAGTCGCATGTTATTGGTGGTCGCTTATGTATCTGAGTCAATACACGACCACAGTATATCGCATGATGTTAACCGACTTTCACGAGATATGGTTAAGCCTGCAGCTCTTTTGGAAGGCAAGCAAGCATGTATTGCGTTATCCCAGTAGCACATCGGGATATGAATTACGTAGTACGGACGGAAGATGGAGTTAAACTTCTGGCCTTCCGTGCGGATTGGGCGGGGGCCTTGAGCCAGAAGAGCACATGCGAAGGAGTTTTAAGCATTAGATTAATGACAGGTTTCACAGTCTGGCGAGCGTGGTCAAGTGGCACTCGGTTAATGAAGTAGAGTACATGGCGACAAACACGCCATTGCACTCTGCAAGGCCTATTTGGATGAGGAAGATCGTTGGATTGTTCGTTGAATTTGGAGCCTACGGTGATTCTGTGATAACGAGTGCATTAAACTCTCAGCTAATCCTAGTATTTCATGATAGATCAAACACATGACATCGGTACCATCACGAGATAATCACAGTACTTGTGAGGAGTATTGTCTTGAGTTCATACATGTTTTCTCCATTATAATATACACAATAGGCTGGGGTTTTAGAGGCAATAAGCTTTCCCCATACATCTGTGTTAATGTGTATGATGAATTGATGTGTTATCGCTTGTTTTTATTTCGTGATGAAGTGAGTGGAGAGTGAAGCAACCAAGTTCGAAAAAGCAACGAGGACGGAACAAGCCAAGAGATCAAGGGTAGCACACGAGTTGCCAACAACTCGTTGGGCGTAGAAAGCAGCAGACAGGCGTTGGTCGAGTCGGGTAGCAAAATCGTGCCTGTATACACGCAGTCGAATTCGAGCGCAGCGAGAACGACGGACTTGTTAATTTTAAACCATCGATACATTACATCTCTCTCATATATAAACTATAAAATGCATCTCTCAATGCAATATGAATTAAATATATTAAGTTATAATAAATTTCAAGGAAGAAGCCAAAGTGAAGCATTAAACCTAAGGAGCAACCAAAGTATGCTTGTGAACATTATAAGACGAGTTTTAAGTTATATAATGCTTCAAATACATTTTCTATGTCTAGTGCAAACTTAAAATGAAAATTTCCATTAAACTTTAACATAGGTAACAAAGTAAAATCTCATTATAGACAATGGTGATCTAGGTGGATATCGGAGTTGCCACCCACCTCTTCCATTGTCTCGGTAGTTTATATATTTTCTTGGCGGTTTTCTATAATTTATGGGTCCCAAAATCACGGGACACTTTTCAATGTCCTAAATGATGTTTTTGGCAATTTGGGAAGGCCAGAGTTGCCCATAACATGCCTATTCTGGTCAAAATTTGTATTTCCTTTAATAGTTCTCAGAGCTACTATGCACCCCTAGAAAGCAAATATTGTATGCAAAAATTTGTACCCTCGAAGTTGATGTACCAACTAACCACCTCAATATCCACAAACCTTTTGTTGTTTGATCTTTTGGGATTAGAGGTTTTAGACCTATAAAGGTTCTTTATTTATATTCAAATGACATTCCTTTAGCCTCTTTTAATATCAATTGTGAATGCACATATTTGCCATCTCTATGTTTGAGATAGATACCACCATTCTAACCAAATCAAATTCGAGGTCAAAGCTGAAAATCCAAGTCTTATTATGGAAATAAGAAGTCATATAATGTGCCAAGACATCACCATGCATATTAGTGGAATCATTGGTGTTAGGGTGATGGTTCAAGCCTTCATCTTGATTAATAGAATTGAATCCCCTTGACTAATATCAAGATGTTGAGATTCTGCAGAAAATAGTGTCAGCTTATCAGCCTTTGTATAAGATTTGAAAAAAGAAGAGAGATTAATTGTGTCTTCATCCTTTTGTTCCTCTACGTGAAAATGTAACCATCTTGTGCACGATTTCCATATAAACCAACTAATTGGGAGTTAAAAAGTATCTAGCAAAAACTACAATTGGAGTAAGTTGATCGAATCAAGGTACATAGGGTCATGTGGTGTAAATTGTAGAGGATGAAAGGTAACCCATATATAAGCAATACTTTCCTATTAGATCGATTCAAGTTTGAATTATGCACATCAATCTTGACTAAGGCTCCATGATTTATTAGAACATTTAAATTTTCCCTAGATCTGATCTTGTCCATGGGAGAAATAAAGATAGGATAAGTGGATCAATGGTTCCGATTCTCAAGTTTTCCAACTTCACTACGATTTATGAGGACTACTTTATATGGTGATGGAAAAGGAGGAAGAGAAGGAACAAAAAGGAGAGTGAGTTCATCCTTTAAAATTTTAATTGCCCCGCGACTAAGAAAATTTGGGAGACTCGCATAAGATTCATTTTCATATGGTTCTAAGAAATTTGAACTAAATATTGAAAATTTTCATTCATAAAATCCCAATCCACATCTTCCTTGGAAAATTCATAGCAAAGGTGAAGAAAATTATCCATAAAATCCTCTAATGATTCATCATATTTCATTATAAGTTAATTTATCCTCTTATACATTTCAATAACCATACATGTCAAAGGTTTGATGAAGCTCACGGAGCGATTATTTCTTGCCCTCTGAGTTTAGAGATCTCTAAGCAAGTGGAAACAACTCAAGGAAATGAAATCCAAAAGGAGCAATGACATAAAAAAGCAACCAATTACAATTCTTCGAAAACGACAACTACGATTCAATGAATTCGAACATTTGGATATTCTAAACTTTGTCAGCGGTCAATTGTAATCTAATAGCAATCCATAAATGAATGGAACAACAACTCATTGTAATTACGAGAACAACACGCTGATAAATAATAATAAGTTTGATAAATGAAACAACAATGGATCAAGCGTTTACTTCAATCAATTAAAAACATTCTTGTAATGCAAATAAATCTGCATGCACATGCGCATTAACAAACCAAGATTAATATCATGACTGACATAGTGAAGTACATTTAAAGTCCTCGAGAATTGTAAGGATAGATGAAAGCTTGGTGATTTTATATTCAATCAAAGAACATCTGGACAACGTTCTCTACGATGATCGAGAATTTAATTACAAAGGAAACATATAAGTCTTTTACAAAAAGCAGGTTCATAGTAAATATCACTAAAGATCAGCGCCTTTATATTCCATCCTTGGATGGACAAATCAGAAAGGCGATCGGTTGTCACGGCCGATCCCTATCTGAGGATTAAGCACATCCTTTGTTTTATCATGATTCTGTTTTCTTTGTTTAGGCTGGCTGTCTCTTTGCCCTTTTGGGCAATCGTTCAGATCTTCTTGGCTTGGTGAATATAGTTCATCTAAAATGGAGTAGGAGTCCAATTGGTACCAGCCACGCCTTTGATACGACTCCTCACCTCTTCGAATTCTGATTTGACAATAAAAACAATATTTAGTTATCCTTTTTGGTCTCGATGTAAACCTTTCCAAATTAATTACAATTATCATGATAGATTATTACCTTTCCAAGACAAGCCCAGTATGTTTATGGTGAAAGAATGAACAAATACATAAGAATTTCATACCTCTTTCAATGCCCAACACTTTTGCTCTTACTTTTTCATGTCCTCATGAAAACTATAATTTTCATGGAGAGCACGTCAAGGAAGTAGTTTGGAGGATTGTCATTGAAGAGTCTAAAACCATGATGTGCGGCTAACTCTTCGAGAATATGTCATGCACCGGCTCCCTCGGGAAGCTCATAGATAGCTTTGTAATCCAAAGCGAGGGTACCAAACAATGAAATTTCTGGAACCTACACCTAACCAAAATGGCCCTTCTTTCAAGACAAGATGGCCATAGGCAACAGAAACGATCTGCAGCTAGCCCAAAGTTCCTATAATTGGGCTGGCTCCCTACTTTATGCGTTTTGACTCGGGTTCTCCATGGGATCTTGGGCACTACATGAGCACGGTCCTAATAGATGAAAAATAGTCGTTCCTTTCAAAATGATCGACTTGTAAGGCAATTTGAGCTTGGGTAACACATTTCCTTGTCATTAGACTTTTGCCCTGGCCACATAATTGACGTGGGTCACCGAGTTCATCGACCCATAGATCCAATGCATTCTCCTGCCTTGTGAAAGATTATAGAGCTTTAAGCCACTTTAATTGAATTCTGAGAAAAAGAAATGAAGGCACAGCTGTACATCTCCAATAAAAAGGGCTAGGATTTGATTCACGATCATTTTCAAGAATTAAAATTACATGCAAATAAAACTCACACAACGGCGATATACTTTGTCCCAGTAAAAACACGGCCAGATATCGGGTCATCTACGAGTTCTTAACTCTATTGATTTGCCAGCCTAACTTCCATGATTTTTGCAATTGTGATACCTTTCTACTTGAGAAACAAAGCATAATTTTTGGCGGGGCACCTCTGACTAAGACATCGATATAATGAAAGCGAGAGAATGTCCATTTTGTTTTAGTGTTATTTTAATTGGTTGCTTACCTTATCGGCTCTTATCTCTGCTTCTCGACGTTTTCATGGGCTTCGGCTTGCCTCATGAACGATTTTCATCTATTGCTGTAATTCTTGGTATTTCCTCCTTGGGGCAGTATCTTCTTCCGATTTGTCTCTCCATTCGAACACATGCAGTTCTTGCAGTCTAACTAATTTGAATCACTAAGGTTTGTTATTTGCTCGATTGGTTGTTGTTTTTCATTCAAAACTAGTTCTTGGAACAAGCCGTGTTGGAACATTTGCTGCTCCCAAAAATCATAAGTAGGCTCTCGTCTGAATTTATTCTGCAGAGCAGTGATGTTGGGACGGCTTTCTTCACTCCCAGTCCTCATAAGTAGGCTCACAGTACCATTTCGTCTTCTACACGAGGGTTTCTATTAGCGATGACCCTTCTCTTTTCGATCTTCGCTTGATGACCAGAGTTTCATCTTTTAGAGTTCTCTTGGAGGTGTACCTTCATTTTTAAAATCCTAATGGTTTGCCTAAAATTTGCTCAATCACATTATGAAGCTTTTCCTTTCTACTTGAAGCTTCTCTACTTAGTTGTTCTCTTCTTCTTTCTTAAGGGGACAACGGTTGCTCATCGACCCTAATTTCTCGGCGGGGGCTTTGGCGGTGCCTCGGTGAAATCTTCTTGCACCTCTTCTTGGGGGTTCTTGTTCCATAGTCTCATGCTCTTGATTAGATTCCTCGGGAATCATTTGCTCGATTAACACTGCCGGTTTCTGGGGGGTTTCTAGATCGAAATGTTGGCTCGAGCATGCGCATTCTCATTGTGCATCTCGGTAGAAGCGACCTAACCGCTAGGGTTTCTTCATTCATCCCGATTCCACACCCTATCAAGAGGCGAGCATTATGGCATTTGATTAATGTCAGCGGTAGGTCCAGAGGCCGGGTGCGCAAATTGCTCATGTTGGCCAAAATGCAGGCCAATTGGTCTTCCTGCGAGAGGGCTCGTGTTGACATTTTTGACCGAGGCTCGCTGTCCTCTTTGCTGCTATTCGCATCACGGGTGTGATAACTACATTCATCTGGGAATCTAGTGTTCACCTTCGAGAGCTTCTTCCTCTGAATCTCCTTCGATCTCTTCTTCATCCAAATAACGTATTTATTCCTCCTACGATTGCTTTCGCCATCGGTATGGTAACTTGCCTCTTACTCATCGAATAACGGGGTTGTTTCCTCTTCATACGAAACATTTAAATTAGGGGTTGAGCAACTCTTTGCTCGGGGAGGAGTTCCTACGTTACTTTCTTGCTTCGTTTTAATCGGGAGGATTGTACGCCAAGTGGAGGCCGCTAATGAGCCGGCCATCCTTCCATCTCGGAGTGGTGTGTCCCTCCTTGATAGAAAAAATTAGCTCTTCCAATTTGGTTTGGTCTTGGCGAGCATCTTACTATTAGCCGAGATCAAGCATTGGTGGTAGACCAGTATGCATGCTTTGCTTTTACAATTACGAGCAATATCATGTATTAAAGGAGGTTTGAATGCGGGTAAATTGATAGTGCATTTTTGTTTTACTTTAACTAATAGCTTAAGATGGCGAGGTCTTACCACGTCTTTTCTACAAATCGCATGTTATGTAAGCACTGTACGATCCACGGCTAATGCACATTCCATAAGTTTAGCCTAGCGAGGCCCCAGGTGTGCTCCTCTCCCCTTTGACTAGCCTCTTGGCTCCTTCATCTTGAAAGATTTGCATAGCCTCAGGAATTCGATTTTCTTAAGTCGGGCAGTTCCCTGTCTTGAGATCTGAGATACTTCTGTAATTATCTCATATCGATCACGCTATACGCCTTCCTCGTTGTGGAGGAACCTTCCTGTGAATTGTAAGAATTAGGTAACCAACTGGCTTCATTGGAGTTCTGCTTTGCATTCTCATCCAGTATAATCCATCCCGGTTGTCTAATATTGCATTCGGCATCTTAGACGACAACGTCCCCGAGGGATTCGTGCGAATTGAACGTCGCCCATTCTGTTCTTAGATTGGTATTTCTCAACACATTAACCTTAATGGAAGGGCATACGATTGCACGATTCTAGCACTAAAATTCATTATTTTACGAAAATGCGAGGTTTTAATTCATAAAAATCTATTGCGGAGATAAATTGAAGAAAATTTAGGTCTTGATACGCATGCGAATGTTCCAACCCCCAAACGGACGAAAGGTCGACCTCGACCGTCGATTAAGGTGGAATGTGTGGAACAATGGACGGTGAAAAAAATAGGCGCAATCATGATAAAGTCAATCAAATTAAGTAATTCTTGAAATCGATGCGTACAAAATAATGAGGAGTCAGCGTTGTGATAATTCAATGAGGTGGAAGGGACTGACTCAAAAGAATAATGTAATTGCGCTATTTACCACATTAAGTAATATAGTAGATTTATAATATTTTTCATGTGTGATGGTTCGAGGATATAACTTATGGAATTTTATGCATTTAGGTTTGATATTCACAGCAAGATAATCTCAATGCTGTTCCTTTTAAAAGGAACAACAAAAAGAAGGAAATCTCTAACGGATATGCTGTCGGTTGAAGAACTTGACAAAAACAACTGGCTATTTCTTTATTCCATTGAAAAGACAATGGAAAATATCTGAAAGTCTTTGTTCCTTTTAGAAGAAAGGCAGCAAAAACACTCTGTGAAAGCTGCTATTCCTTTTCGAAAGACCTGCTTAAGAGTGTTGTTCGTTAGAAAAGGGAACAACAACGCGAAAAAACACGAGTGTATTATTTTTCGTTTATAAAGAAACTAAATTCAAACGAAATAAGAGAAGTATTAACAAGGGAAACGAATTTCAAAAACATAAACCAAAAACGAGAAAAAAAAAGAATGCATTATGTACAAAAATTAAAAAAATCAATTTATCAAAGTGGCTACAGGAGAGGATTCTCCCCTTCGACAAAATTTCAATGGTGGAGTCTTCCCTTAGCTAACGGCAAAAGGATTCACGGGTAAGAAGCTTACGATATAATCGAACTCGATGGCCATTAACACCTTAAAGGAATGCCGAGGATCCGTCGTGGTGACTAGTGTGAGTTTTTGGAATCCTATTATTGATCATAATAAATTAGTAGAAATTCTTTAAAATGTGTCAGTATGCAAAAGAAAGCAGGAGTCGACGCGTTTGAACCAACCCGAGTGTGGTTCATCATCGGGACTATGTGTGAGATCGGATCTGGACATTAAGTATAAATAGATGTGAGGATGACTCAACTAAGCAGTTAGGATAACGGCTAGTTTGACTTTGAAAAAATAAATATTCCATTATTTATTTATTTATTTAATTTTATTAATTTAATTTATTAAATTTATTATTTTATTGTTATAAAACCTTTAATATATTAATATAATGGTAGTATTTAACAAATCGTGGTGTATATATATAAATTTTGATTAAATTATATAATAATTAATTATTATTATTAATTAATAAATATTTAATTAATTCTTATTCATATGATTTAATTATAACAAACCATCTATCAAATAGTTAAACAAAGAGTCAAAATAAATAAATAAATTAATTAATTAATTAAAAAAATAAATAAATAAATAAATAAATAAATAAATAAAAACAAAAATAAAAATAAATAAATAATAAAAATAAATAAAAATATTTTATTAATTAATTAATTAAATAATTAATATTATTAATATTATTATTTATTATTTATTTATTTCTTTATTTATGGTCATGTTGCCTTGTCGGCATCCAGTACTTAGGCATCGACGATTTGCCAACCAAGGTCTTCCTTAAAGAATTGTCCATCTAGTAGGTTCTTTGGGTTAATATTTAGGAAATCGACGGGGTACTCCAAGAGAATCTACGAGATACCATGACATCTTGTAAGGTGTCTTAGGTTTAACTGCGATCGATCGACGATTCCAGCAAAGGTTGTTGTTGGTTAGTGATGTAATGCCAAGTTTTAAATAGTTAGTGGTTGTTAAAATGTTGATTGCTTCTCTGATCAACTAAAGCATTAGAAAATGATTGGCCATTGATGCGAGGCATTTACCCTATAGGGTTTCTGAATCTTCATACGTGAGTGTTTCCATTCTACGATCTAATAAATCGGATAAGGTACGGACTATTTGAACGAGTGGGATTGGTTGTTACTCTCCTCTTTGGTTTTTATGCATAATTCCAAGTAATGGTTTTGAAGTATGTAAAGAAGGAATATCTTGAATGGCTTGGAGAGAAGGGATTCTGATACATAAATTTTTAACTCTCCCAGAAGATCATTAGGTTGTTCTAATGGGCGGGGGGATGATCGATCGTTTGGGAATGGTGGAGAGGAAGTTATTCCTTGTTGGTGACCAGATACATTGTTGATCTTGATGTTGATTCCCATTTGTGAACTTCACTCCCATTGTATTAACATTTGTTCTACGTGTGATTTTCCAATATTCTCATCATTATTTTCTCACATTTCCAACTATACGCCCCGAGACCTTAATTGAGAATCGTTACACTCAGGTGGTCGATTTCTGCGGGGAGGTTACATTGTTCAGAGCAGTGAGCGAGTATTGTTTGGGTTCGGGTTGGGTTGGGTGGGAGTTAAGGTCTTAAATTGATGCGGGGGTTTGGGTAAGGCGTGGCGGTCTTGGGGTTGAGAGGAGGATAGCTCTGGCCGCTGATTTGAAAGGTTTTTCCGGTTGTTGCCCCGAACTTTGATTACGAGAAGTAGAGAGGGGACCATTGTGTAGGCCAAAATGGTGGCCAAAGAAGAAAACTAGGCCGTTAATACGATTTGTTTGATTGGGCCAACATATGTAGGAGGGAATCGTTGTTTGTGACCAATTAGGAAGCTAGTGATTACGCACATCTCACCACTTTATCTTTCTGGTGAGCATTATAAAGTGAGGTTGAAAGAAAATGGATCATTTGACATACAGTGGTCGTGTTGCCACTATCGGCGGCTGGTTAGCGGACACACCATAGATTCCTCTTACGCCTCTTTATAGCGCTTTTAAACCGAAGCAATAGGCATCCTTACGTAGGGTGATCTCTTGTACAAATGGCACAGACTTTGCCAAATCAAATGGGCATTCTTTTGTGGCTATGTTTCTTTCTACACCTAAGATGAAATATTTACAAGATTAAACACCTTACTTGGCTTGCATGATATCAAATGTGTTATTAACGTCCAGTATGTCTGTCTTAAAATTTTCTATGATTTCCGATCTCTTGCACAGTCACCTTCATTAGAGGGCTTATTCTCCTTAGCAACTATGTCACGTTGGTGAGTTTCAATCTTGTATTACCCCTCGAGCACGATGCACAAATCAACAATGTCAGAATAGATTTCTTGATATATATCACCTTTCCCTTAAGATTTAATGTCTCAACCTTGATATTTCATTCCCTAATTAATACGATTTTCAAACGTTATCGAGTGGGGGTGAAGACGCATGGGAGTGATCTTTGAAGATTGTATTGAAATCGTTCCACATATTCTTCCAAGGTCTCAACAGGTTTGGCTATCATCTAAAATATATCATCTTTTATTTCTCATGACCTGTAATAGTCTTGATATTTCTTTAAAAACGCGATCTTCATATGGTCCCAATACATTATGACACACTCCCACCTAATCCCATAAACCATCTTAGTCTTGCTCCTTTTAACGTAGAAGGGAGCATTTAGTTTTGGGGGTCGGTGGGTATAATACATCATGTCCTCTTACCACTGACACATCAAAATCAAACATAAACACATCTGGATCTTCGTGTGTTGTAGCTCTACGACACCACTCCAAAAATTACATAAAATCATAACACACACTTCAAAATTTTGGAGCCCCTTAAAACTAAAGAAGGAAAACAACCAAGTAAAGTTTTAAGAGCAAGTCGCTAAGTCGCATATGCATTGGCTGACCCATGCGACCTATGCGACTCTGCGACCCCAAGGTCGCAGGGTCGCCGGGTCGCGAAAGAGTCGGAAATTTGATCGATTTGCGACCTTGCGACCCTGGGCCTTGAGTCGCAAAGGTATAGATAAATGAAGTTTAAGGAAATCGGCGACTCGGCGACCTTTGCCGACCCGGCGGCACGAGAGGTCGCAGGTCGCAGTGCACTAGACTTGCGACCTCATTAAATGTCGCACGTCGACAGCCTTTTTATATAAGGTCGGGTCGCTAGGTCGCATTGTGACTCTCGGCGAAAATCGTGGAATTTCTACGGCAGAATTCATTGCGCGTTTTCTTAAGATGAAAGTTGCCTTTTCCTCCCTATGTTTCCCTCTTAAGAATTTCTTGCCATTATTGAGCCCCCCACGGTCTTATTTATTTCTTCCGGAAAGGATGTGGGGTTTTATTTAGTTTTTCACGTCGTTTGTTCCCTTAGGCCCCGGGGTCACCCGTCTCTTGCCTATTTCCTCATGGGCTGTGCCTTATGGTCAGTTTAGGACCTTTCAAACCATGGGATTTTTTCCATTGAAAAAATTTAGCCCGTGGTCGCCTTGCGCAGCGAAACCGGGGCGCCAGTGCGACCTTGCGACTGGCGACCGGGTCGCGGGTCGCTGAGGTCGCAAGAAAACTCCCACTCAGCGACTGCGACCTGAGCCTGGTCGCGAGGGTCGCGGTCGCAGGTGGGGAATCATGCAGCAGATCAGGTGACCCCGGCGACTCCCAGGAGAGCAGTCAATTAAATCTTTGCATGTACGGACTCTATTTAGCCATTATCATCATGTCTTTCTTATCTGTGATTTCACGGTCTAAATACGTGAGTGGTCGGAAACGGAGACACGGTCTTAGGTCCTCTCCGACTCTAGCAATATGGCACCGGGTATCCGAAGGAGAAGCGGGCGGGTGGTGGAGGAAGAATCGGTTCTGGAACACAAACATCCGCCGCCCAGTATATAGAACACCCTTTGCACCTTCGCGAAAGGGAGGATAGCCTTGGGTGGTATATGAGTATCTTAGTGAGTTCGCCATGCGGAAGAAGATTTCCGGAAGATCTCGGACCGTGAAATATGCACGAAAGTCAAAGGTCAGTTCCACCTAGGCCCCAGGTCGCATACCATCTTTCGTGCCCGAGATGTTGGGTGGATCATACGGAAGACGGATCAGAAAGCCGCAGTCCAGAATAGTGCGGAAAGCTTTCGCAACATTGGAAAGTTCGAGAGCACGGGTCTACTACTGCGCTACCCAAAGCGGAGGTGAACTTCACCCAAGATGGTTCTTGCAAATGAAGTGCGATGAGTCGACACGATCGGAAGATGAGTGGCGGAGCAGGACAAATTTAAGATAAAAAAGGACCGGGAGTACCGGTGGCCGGTCACGAGGAAGGTCTATAAGCTAGTGGCCGCCATGCGTGCGAGATATCACGGGCGTTCGAACGCCACCACCTTCAACGGAACATGGGCGACCATCATAGAACCGTAACGGTCCACGACACTCGGTTCAATTGTTTGGTATATTAATGAGCTCCATGCGCACAGACCCAGCTTCGGCCCAGCCCCGATGAGGAGCGCCATCGGGGAATTCTACATGGCTTCGTATCTATTAGATCTTGTACGTTGCCCAGATGCATGTTGAGGGATGGCCACATCATTGGGACCCAGCGAACAGACCCGGAGCAATACATGCCAGACGGGAGTGATACAGGAATCCGGTACAAATCGGACATCGAACAAATCTCTCACATATTCATTCTGCCCTCTACGGAAACTATTTGGTCGGGACACCCCACTGCACATGTCTTGGCGAGCAATGGAGACACTAGGTCGGGTGGCATACTTTGGTTCCCATTCGCCGAATTCACAATCATCAGGGTATTTGGCTCGTTTAAGCACCACACGCTCTACCTAAGTTTATTACAGATAAGGTGCTCATACGGGGAGGTGTGTTTCCCGGATGACCACGGGCTTCTCTAACGTCACCTGCAAGGGGAAGAAGAAACCTTGGCTGCTCTACCTCTCACCATTGGTGCCTATGCAGTCAAGGACTCCGAGAGAAGTAGCGCGTGAAGGAAGAGGTGAAAAGCTATCACTTCGAGAAATACGGGTATCGAACTTACGACCCGGTGATGGTTCTGAACATTGTAAAGGGCCAATTTCGGATGGAGTTCTCAGCATATCGAGCGCCGGATAGACGAGAGAAAGAAATTAGTATACGCAAACCGGCATCTCGCGCGCCGGGGAATGGGCTACGTAGGGAAGGAGAAGAGCATCGGAATTTGGGAGAAAGGAGCGAGAAACGTCTTCTCCTCGAAGATAAAGAACACAGAGCGGTACGGAACGACACGCGAGATCAGCAAAAGAGAGCGAAGCCCAAGCCAAGTGGAAGAGGAGAAGAAGAAGAAGATGAAACGCAAGAAAGACGAGACGGAACGAAAAAGAAAAAGAGGAGGAGAAAGAAGGAAACGGGAAAAGGAGGCACGGCGCGAGAAAACCTTTGAAAGAAGAACTCGATAAAGTCGATCGTCGAAAAGAGACGAAACAGGCTGCAGCGAAAGCGAGAAAGGAAAGAGGAAAAGGAGACGACGAGAGGCGAACGCCGGAAGAAAGAAAAAGAACATGACAAGGCGAGAGACGGACGCCGTAAGAAAGGAGAAAGAGAAAGGGTGGCTTAACGAGATGCGGGGGCGAGCTAATAGATGACATTGATCTATCTCCCCAGATATCCACTGCGGTGGCGCGGGAAGTACCCTCGGTGTTGATGACTTTCCGGGGGAGCAAGAAGAAGAAGTCTTGACTTGACCGAGATTGACCTTTGACCAATTCTCTTTCAAGATACGGCAAAGAAGAGGAAATCCTTAACGCCGGAGCTACCGCCGTCTCCACGGTCTCCAGGAAAGGAAATAGTCCCGGACACGAGGACAAATCCGGTTATGATAGCGTCGGCGAACGCACTTTTGCCGCGACCCGAGGAAAATGTCACGAGGATGAGCAGAGAAATTATTTCTTTACGGAGCCGGCTAAAAGCGGCGGGCGGGAGAAATCAAGGCTAGAAAATGAGATGCTCCGAGGCTCGGGGTGGAGGCCCGCTCGAGTGAATGAGGTCCAGCGGTCGGGAAGGAATGTGATGTGTTGGAGATGACAATGAGGCAAGTATACCCCGGGGGGAAATGCTCACCACACAAACAAACGGTGGCCCGTTGGCGGAGGCACGGGGAAGAAACCAGCGAGAAACACGAGCATTTCGAGGAAGCCTCGGCGGCCTTGGACAAAATGATGAATTGAATGACCCGATGTCGGCAAGCTCCGGAACACGTGCCTCGAAGGATTGGAGTCATCGCAGAAGCCAAAGTACAAATTCGGATGAGTATGCAATCAAAGACAAGCTGTCAAAAGATACGGACAAAGTAGTGTGCGTATAACCACACAATCGATTGGTATCGACTACATAGAGCGCTCTTCATCACATTCCATCCGTGGGGCACTAAATGAAACTAAAGGCTGGGAAGCGGGTAGAGCGGGAAATTCGGTCTTTTCTTGCAGCCCGTAAGACAGGCTGGCACCGCCGCACGGAATTCGAGAGGCATCACAAAGAGGAGCACAGGCAGGTTGCTTGTCACTCCGGTGCAAATCTACACCAAGCTTGCTTCTCTCTCAATGTGATCTCCCGGAAGAAGGAGACTACGGTGCGAATGCTCTAGAATGTATGCATGGATAAAAGGAAAGCCCTCTTTGTCGCTCCTATAATAGCAGATTACTAGACTTGGCGAGATTTCCTCAAGGGCAAGAAAGTCGATATTCCAGAAACTTCAATTACGCGACCACCTCCATAGTTCAACCGCTGGGTCGCAGGTCGCACCTGCGATCAAGTCGTAGGTCGCACTTGCGACCAGGTCGCAGGTCGCAGTTGCGACCAGGTCGCAAGTCGCAATTTTTGCAAACAGGAAGTTGAACCGTCGGGAAGTTGAACCGACGGAAGCCCATAAGTGCGGCTGTTGAATCTATAAATACCCCTGTGGGAAACATTATTGGGGCTGCTCTTTTGTGGACTGAAAGGCATTATTGCATTGTAGCTGAAGAAGAATACTCTTGATATATGAAATACAATACATGTTAAAACCCCTTTGATTGGATGATGTGTTTAGCCGTGACAACAATGTGTGTATTCTGCGTGCATTTTCAGAATATCTAATGATTAATGAATCTGTGTTATTAATAGTGTCATTCATGCACCATAGTTATCTGTGATTGTGTTGATGATGCTCAAGTTTATTATTTACTTCATGATGAATGTTAATGAACTGTTTTATTAGCATCTCGTTATATCCTTCGGAAAGTTAAGGGATATTCTTGCCACAAAGAACTGTTTCTTTGGCGGTCAGATTATCCTGTATGCATACCTCATAGATGTGTTGCTAACGACACTTCCTGAGTGTATGCATTCTGCCTATTACCTTGCTACGCAGAGTGTCATATATTGGTTTTATACATCAGTCATGTATTCCGTATCGTGTGAATGAGTGTATGTTTGCAGTTTCAATCAGGTTGCTCGAAACCGAAGAGATAGTCATTTAAGCGGTAGCCGGACCCACACCCCGGACGGGATCCCTACTCCAAACGGTTCAAAGTCTAATTGGGACTTTCTATCGGGAAGATCCCCTACTGTTGGCCAGACATATTTTCCCGTCAACAGATTTGGCGCTAGAAGGAGGGCCATGGCATCCTCCCAGCATACAACAGACATTCCATCACAAACTCCCCGCCGGGAGGTCATAAATAACGAAGTTGCCCTTCCCCCCTTAGAAGATATTCCAACGGTGGAAGCCCGATACTTTGAAATCACTAACGAACAGCTGAGAGCCTTACGCCTAGTTGCCCGTAATCTCATCAGGGATTTACGGTACGCCCCTATCATGGAATTCCTAGCCCACACTAGGACCCCTGCCGATAACATCACTCGCAATGGCGTGCTGGTCCGCACCATACCTGAACTTGTGAATACCATGATTGAGGACCTTGCACGGGCTGTCCAGGAAAATGACCCCGTTACCCACGATAGTGAAGGTTTCCCTGATACGGAACCTTTCCCCGAACTGCAGCCTGACTTACATCAGTGGACCAACAACCAAGTGTATTCCCCATGAGAAGGAGAAGGGGAAAGAAGAAACGAAAGAGAAGGTAACACAGCCCGAAGGAATGCGGAGGAAGGAAATAGGCCCCGAAGAAATGAAGGTGGAGTCAACAGGGGTCACGGTCGTGGTGGTAGAGGAGATATCATCCGCGGCCCGAGACACCACGCCAACCATAATCACCACCAAAACCAAAATAGACCCCCTCCTTACAACTCGGAGCTTCTTAGAAACGTGAATAACCGTGAAAGACACCGAGATGAACACTCTCGTCATCATGAAGGAACATCGGTGTCAGGGACGGGAAGTGAGTCTGAAGCAGAAACCCGACATCAGCGTCGCCCCAGGAGGGTGCAGCCTCTGGCCTGGATGGCTCAATCCCCATTGGCCCTCTTAGGTCCCCTCCATGATATGCCCAGACACCCAGAGAAGCATCTTCCTAAGTTCGATCCAGAGAAAGGCACATCGGCAGAAGACCATATTAGTAGTTTTTATCTGTCTCTACAAATCATGAGAGTTCAGTCCGATGATGTTGCATGTCGACTTTTCCCACACACTCTTGTAAGCCAGGCAGCCACCTGGTACCGCTCCCTACCCAGTGCGTCTATCACTTCATGGGACCAGTTCCGTCGTGTGTTCCTGCAAAAGTTTGCAGAAGATAAAACACCCTCTATGCTCCTCACAGAACTAAGCACCATCAAGTGTCATAGAAAAGAGAAAGTTAAAGACTTTAACCAACGCTTCGCCACCATATTGCAAAAATTTCCTCCAAACTTAGCATTGGACGATTCTATCACCATCGACTACTATACTAAATCCCTCCCTAGGGATATTGCCGTTTTCGTCAAATGTGAGGCCCGCGCTACTCTTACAGCAAATTACGCTGCTGCTCTCGCGGTAGAAAAAGACATGTTGTCGATAGGAGTCATGGACCATGACAAAAAGGATGATCACAAATCAACCACTAAAAAGGGTCAGTCTTCCACCCCAAATAGAGAGAGAGAAAATTTCGATTTCGAAAGTATGGCCAAGACCCTCAAACTATTAACGAATGAGGTCTCTGACTTAAAGAGAAAAGGCGTTGAAACCTCAACTACAAATAAACCTCCGAAACCCTTTTTCAAGAAAAGAAATCCCAACACCAGCAGGCCTCCGTCAAACACCAGTGCCGCTCTCAACGTGGAGGAGATAGGGAAAGACAATTTTTTCTCTTTTCACCAAGCTGCCCATTCTGAAAAAACGTGCCCGCAATGGATTGGCAGCATGACCGCAGTGGTTAACCAACTTTTGGATGATCAAACTCCAGGAAGCCTAACAGAGGATGAAGTTTCTGATCGAGATGAGGTTTCACTCCTAGATGGGGAATCAGGAGCCTCTGTCTTAACTTTCGATGTAATCCGCGGGGGAGAGAGTCTTGCTCCCATTGATATCAACATGGCAGGCAGTCCCAAGGCTCAGCCCACCCGAAACTACAGTCTTGGAAGCAAAGGCTCTGTTCCTGAACAATCTTATGAGGATAAGAAAAGGGCTTTCCTGAGGAAAATTCTTCCTCCTGGAAATGAAGGACAAGCTACACCAGAAAAGCCCATGAATAGTAATAGCAAAGCAAGTCAAAAGACCAAGCTCCCGGTGGAACCCTCGAAAACCACCACCGAACCCAGTCCCCAAACCGATACTAGTTACAACATAGTGGAGGACATGAAAAAGACCAGGGCTAATATCTCGCTCTACGAGTTGGCCCACATCACGAACCAAAAGGAACTTATCCTAAAAGCTTTCGCCAACAACCAAAATACGAAAAACGTCAGCAACACGTCTGCACAAACCAGTCCAGATATCCAATCTATAGTGAACGCTGTCAACACGAATTCAAGAGGATCCACCCCTCCATTTCTCTTATCTTTTGAGATGTTTAATTTCAACGTTCACAATTGCCTCGTTGACTCTGGTGCATCCACGAATGTCATGCCTCTATCTGTGTGCAAGAAACTCAACATCCTCCCAGAGAAAACTGACGCAAAAATCATTCAACTAGATAGATCACAAGTACCAGCAGTTGGAGAATTAAACAATGTCATCATCCGCCTCTCATCCGACTCTAGGGTTCATCAATGTATTGATATTGTGGTTGTTGACATCCCAGAAGCCTATGGTGTACTGCTTAGTAGAGACTGGTCTAGCAAATTGCAAGGATACTTCGCCACAGATTGGTCTCACTTATGGCTACCTTACAAAGGGAGAAACAACCAAATCGGAGTCGAAAGTGAACCATACATGAAACACACTGTAACTGATTTGGATGCCACAAATGAACCCATCAGCTTCGCCCAGGAGGAACTTGGTATGTGTTTTCTATATTCCATTTTTGGATGTTACCGACCTCCCCAGTCTGCAGTAGGCCCCGAGGTCCTTTCTGAAATGACTCTCGTCGCAGAGGAACAAGCCCAAACTGTATCACACCAAGCCGAAATTCCTCCGCAAACCACCACCCCCAAGGACCCGGAAAATGATATATGGACATTGTATTACGACGGTGTCAAGAATCTCGATGGTTCTGGCGCTGGCTGCGTTTTTCTCGATCCGCATAAGAAAAAATTCTTAGTCTCTTGTCGACTCGAGTTCCAATGCACTAACAACACTGCTGAGTATGAAGCTTTGATCCTTGGGCTTAAAAAGGCGCTGGATTTGAAGGTAAAATGCTTACGGGTCATTGGAGACTCCGAGATCATCACTCGACAGGTACGCAACACCATTCACTGTTTGTCTCCACATTTGAAGGTGTATCAACAAGAGGTATGGCGATTAATTTCTGCTTTTGATGCTTTTGGAATCAAGTATGTTCTAAGAATGCATAACGCAGCAGCAGATACCCTAGCTAATGCTGCCGCCAGGTTTACCCCTTTGAGGGACGGGTTTTCTATTGAAGTTGTGTATAAACCATCCGTGCCAGACAATATCACTAATTTGCGTGTTTTTGATGATGATCAACAGGTGCTGGAATTTATGTGGAACTCAGAGATATTCAAAGACGCTGCTATAGATGAAGATGAGCACGACCAAGCTATGCAAAAGGAGTACGAGCAAGTCAAAGGAAACCCCATGCCTAAAGGGGTGGTATCACTGGAAAAGCTTTTTGATCTACAAAATCGGTTCCGTGGGCCCCCAAATGCAAAAGTGCAGAGCTCGATCTTGGCTCATCGACAAGTGAACTTGGGATCAGAAGATAATCCTAAATTCATCAACCTGGGGAAAGACTGCACCCCCCAAGAAGCTCAAGATTTCACTCAACTATTTCGCAAGTATCGTGACGTATTCGCTTGGACATATGAGGACTTACGCACATACGATACTCGAATCATACAACATGTGATACCCATTAAAGAAAATGTAAAACCATTCCAACAAAAGCTTAGGAAAGTACACCCTACAATGGAGCCGCTGATTCTAAAAGAACTCAAAAAACTTTTGGATGCTCGCATTATCTTCAAAGTTCGCCATTCCACATGGGTGTCCAATTTGGTGCCGGTACGGAAGAAGTCAGGTGAAATTCGCTTATGTGTAGATTTCCGGAACTTGAACCGGGCCTCGAGTAAAGATAATTACCCAGTGCCCCCTATGGAGCAGATCCTACAAGCAGTATCCGGCTCAGAAATGTTCTCCTTGTTGGACGGATTCTCTGGCTACAACCAAGTACTAGTGGCTGAACCGGACAGGTTAAAGACTACCTTTCGGACTAAGTGGGGAACTTTCGCTTACAGGCGCATGCCTTTTGGGTTAATCAACGCGGGAGCAACATTCCAAAGAGCTATGGATATAGCATTCAGGGGTCTGATAGGCCAAAGTGTGGTAGTCTACTTGGATGATGTTACGGTGTTCTCTAAACACCGAGGGGATCATTTACGTCACCTCAGACAGATCTTCGAAAGATGCAGAAAATATGGTATCTCGCTCAACCTGAAGAAAAGCGTTTTTGCTGTAGCAGAGGGAAATCTACTAGGTCACATCATAACTAAACAAGGCATTGTCGTTGATCCAGAACGTGCGAAAGCCATTGCTCAGATCTCTCCCCCCAGCAGTAAGAAAGCAATGCAGTCCTTTTTGGGAAAGATCAATTTTGTACGTAAGTTCATATCAGATTTCGCCCAGATAGTGAAACCACTACAGGGAATGATAAAGAAAAATGCCACCTTCAAATGGAATCAACCCGAAAAGGAAGCTTTCGACCAGATCAAGAAAGCTATAGCCGAAGCGCCTTCCCTCCAGAGCCCAGATTTCGGCAGAGATTTCAGCCTGTACACGTTTGCTTCAGACTCATCCCTGGCAGCCGTACTCACCCAAAAGGACAGAAACAATGATGAGCGTCCCATTTCTTTCATGAGCACTGGTCTGCAGGGAGCTAAATTAAATTATCCTGAAATCGAGAAACAGGCTTATGCGGCATACAAAGCAGTCAAACATTTCAGACCGTACATCTTGAAAAACCATGTCACGGTTTAGGTTCCCCACCCAGCTGTTCGCTCACTGTTCATGCAGCAAGAGTTGGGCGAGAGAAGAGGGAACTGGGTTGCGTGTATGCAAGAGTACGACTTAGACTTTAAGCCGGCACGCACAGTTAGAGGACAAGGTTTATGCCAAATGGCTGCAGAGGCCGCAGGTTCCCAAAAGAGTGAAGAAGATAATTGGGAGCAAGAGATTGATATGTACCAAACTGACGTCATGCCTCAGGAAAGGAACCCATCTTGGTACTCGGATATCTCAGGTTATTTGGCACACGGTGTATTGGACTCAAATCTAGATGCCCGGCAGAAACGTGCAATCAGACTCAAGGCCGCGTCTTACCGGTTCATCCAAGGGAAGATTTTCAAGAAACATTCCAATGGAGTAATGTTACGCTACCTAGAACATGATGAAGCTCAGAAAATCTCTACCGAGCTACACGATGGACCAGCAGGAGGTCATTTCGCCGGGGACACCACTGCCCATAAAATTATGCGTGCAGGTTATTATTGGCCAACCCTTTTCAGAGATGCCCACGCATATGTTCGGAAATGCATTCAATGCCAGAAATTTGCAAGCCGAGAAGCGCGTCCGGCTGCCCCTTTGTTGTCAGTAGCAGTAGAAGAACCGTTTCAACAATGGGGTCTGGACGTCATTGGTGAGATTTTACCCCACTCTTCTAAGCAACACAGGTACATTCTGACGGCCACTGATTATTTCACCAGGTGGGTTGAAGCGGTACCATTACGCCAAGTCAACGATCAGGAGGTAATGCAATTTGTCACTCACTCCATCATTACCAGGTTTGGCGTTCCAACTTCCTTGGTGTTTGATAATGCAACGTATTTTTCATCTTTTAAATTATATGATTTTGCATTAGAAAATGGCATTGTTCTTAAACACTCTGCAAAGTACTATCCCCAAGGAAATGGTCTAGCAGAATCTACAAATAAAAATCTGATCTGCATCATCAAAAAGACCCTTCTGTCTCACCAACGAAACTGGCATAACGCTCTCCAAAATGCACTTTGGGCCGATCGCGTCACCCCTAAGTCATCAATAGGCACCTCACCATATTTTCTCGTGTACGGGAAAGAAGCCGTCCTCCCACCCAATTTGTCTCTTCCCGCTCTACAGTTGTCTCAAGAGTGCCACGGTACCCCTTGCCCCGCCTTGCAAACCCGCATTGACACCCTGCTGAAACTAGAAGAGGAAAGGCAGAAAACCCGGGAGAAATTCGCCATACACCAGAGTCGGATCAAGAAATGGTTTGATAAAAAGTCTGCAGGAGATAAAAAATTTGAAGTAGGAGATCTTGTCCTAAAGTGGGATAAAGCACACGAAGAAAAAGGAAAACATGCCAAATTTCAAGCACTATGGATAGGTCCCTTTCAGGTTAAAGAAAAGGTGGGTCCCCATACTTTCCGGTTGCAAACTCTGGAAGGAAAAGTCGAGGTCCTCCCGGTAAACGGGCATGACCTCAAACACTATTTTACTTAAATAGCCCTCAAAGGGCTATTTTCCCCCTGTATCATAAAAGTCGTTTTTGTTTTGTTAAAAAAAAATAAAAATAAAAAAACTCTTTTTCTAGCTCTTCAAAGAAAAACCTTGTCTAAACTGCCCGCAGCCGGCTCACTCCTTGAAGAGGTTCTATGTTGATGGAAGGCCTTTCCCGCAAAGCACGGGGTAGTCGAAACTCGCTTGTAATGGGCACCTAAGGATAATACACGGTCTTACCAGAGTCCTCAAGCATAAGGAACCACCTAGCAGCTTAAAAGGGTGCAGGCAGAAAAGGTCTTGCATAGCAGGCACCGGATCATGAGGGAACAGGGCTAACTCAAGAGAATTACAGGTCATCCGGGAAAAACCCGAGTCCTCATATGAGACCAGGAGCAACCTCTCTGCAAGCAAAATAAGTCGGGATCCCTCATCCGCCCAAGCAAAATATGCCCATCTAAATAAGTGCCACAGGCACATTCTAAAATAAGTGCGATCGCACACAAATAAAGGGTAAAGGATTGAGAAAGGCTTCCTGCGCAGAGAGGTGTTGTAACGACTCCGCCGGGGTACTGACCAGGTTCGCTGGCAGCGGAGCAACGTTCACGACTCCTTAGGCAGTGACTCCGACGGAGCCGAGAGGTTCGCTGGCAGCGGAGCAACACCGTGAGGACGAAATAATTGTACCGGACCCTGCAGTTGTCCAAGGTTTCCCCGACCCTCTCGATCCTGGAGCATGAGGAATTAAAATTCGGTTGATCTGCACCCAACAAGCCAAAAGGGCAGGCGACTATGCGGGGTGGCAAAGGAAGGAAGGTGGAAACTCTGAGGTAAAAGAACAAGCAAGTATTAGACCCCTCCCTCCTCCCTCATCGACCCTTCATCAGCAGAGACTCTGAATTCATCCAGTGAATCGCCATTTGTTGTAGCTCCTACAACACCCTCCAAAAATACATAAAATCATAACACACACTTCAAAATTTTTGGGGCCCCCTTTGAAACTAAAGAAGGAAAAAAGCCAAGTAAAGTTTTAAAAGCAAGTCGCTAAGTCGCATATCCATTATTTGCGACCCATGCGACCTATGCGACTCTGCAACCCTAAGGTCGCATAGGTCGCCAGGTCGCAAGAGTCAGAAATCAATCAACTTGCGACCTTGCAACCTAGCGACCTCAAGGTCGCAAGGTCGCAAAGTCGCAAAATGAAGTTTTAAAGAAATTAGCGACTCAGTGACCTTTGCGACTCAGCGACCTGAAGGTCGCAAGGTCACAAGGTCGTAAACTTACAACTTGCGACCTCATTAAGTATCCGCACGTGCGACCTTTTTATATAAGGTCGGGTCACTAGGTCGCATATGTGACTCTCAGCGAAAACCGTGGAATTGCTCTGACAGGTCGACTGGCGCGTTTTCTTCCGGGTAAGTTGCCTTTTCCTCCCTATGTTTCCCTCTTAAGCATTTCTTGCCATTATTGAGCCTCCCCACGGTCTTATTTATTTGCTGGAAGGGATGTAGGGTTTTTCTTTGGAGTTTCACCGTTGTTTTGTTTCCCACAAACCCCAAGGTCACCCGTCTCTTACCTATTTCCTCATGGCTGTGCCTTATGGTCAGTTTAGGCCCTTTCAAGCCGCATACTCTTCCCGTTAGGGAAAGATTGGCCGCAAAGTCGCGCGCGCGCGAAACCCTCCGGCAGGCGCAAGTGCGACCTGCGACCTAGCGACCAGGTCGCAAGGTCGCAGGGTCGCAAAACTCCTTCTCATCGACTCTGCAACCCTGCGACCTAGTCGCAAGGTCGCGAGGTCGCGTGTGAGTCCCTTTTGAGGATCAGCGACCCAGCGACTACCAGAGAACAGTCAATTAATCTTTGCATGTGTAGACTTTATTTAGCCATTATCATCATGTCTTTCTTATCCTGGGATTCTGTCTTGAATGCAGCAGGTGAATTCAGAGCAGACACAGTACCGGTCCTCTCCGACTCTAGCAATATGGCACCCCGGGTATCCCGAAGGAGAAGTAGGCAGGTAGTGGAGGAAGAGTCAGACACAGACATACAAACCTCTCCTCCACCAATATACAGAGACACCCTTTGCACCTTCGCAAAGGAGGACAACCTTAGGTGGTATGAAGTATACCGCGAGTTCGCCATGCCAGAGGATTAGTTTCCAGAAGATCTCCCGGACCGGGAAGTATACCTGAAAGTCAAGAAGTCCAAATTGCACTTAGCAGGGTCACATCCCGCCATCTTTCCGTGCCCAGAGATGTTGGACTGGATCATACAGAAGACGGATCCGAAGAACTTCACAATCCGAGATAGTGCAGGAAAAGCCTTCGCAACACTGGAGAGCTCAAAAGCACAGGTCTACTACTCGTTCCCCAAACCAGAGGTGAACTTCACCCCAAGATGGTTTTCTGCAAATGAAGTGCCGATGGTTGATACAATCAGAAAATGTTGGGCAAAACCAGATAAATTCAAAATCAAAAAGGACCAGGAGTACCCGGTGGCCAGTCTGAGGAAGGTATATAAGTTAGTGGCCGCCATGTTGTGCAGAATTTACGGGCGCTCGGACGCCACCACCTTCAACGGAACATGGGCAACCATAATGGAACACGTGACAGTATATGGCACTCGGTTCAATTGGGCCGGTATATTAATGGGCTCCATGCACACAAATTTGGCTTCAGCTTTAGCCCCAGATGAGGGAGCGCCATCGGAATTCTATATGGCTTCGTATCTGCTAGATGCTGTCTGTGCCCAGCTGCTTGTTGAAGGATGGCCGCATAACTGGGACTCCGACCAAACCCAGGCAATACATTTGCAGACCAAGGTATTCTGGGAATCCAGGTACAAGTCAGACATCGAGCAAATCTCTCATATATTCATTCCCGCCCTCTACGGGAAAATATTCGGTCAAGACACCCCATGTATGTCTTGGCGAGCAATGGAGACACTGGGTCAGGTGGCACACTGGTTTCCATTCTCTGAATTCACAATCATCCGAGTATTTGGCTCGTTTAAAGCACCACATGCTCTGCCCAATTTTATTACCGATAACGTGCTCATGCAGGAGGTATGTTTCCAGATGACCTCGGGTTTCTCTAACGTCCTTTCCAAAGGGAAGAAGAAACCTTGGCCCGCTCTACCTCTCACCATTGGTGCCTATACAGTCAAAGACTCCATAGAAGTAGCGCGTGAAGGGGAAGAGGTAAAAAGTTATCACTTCATAAATCTGGATTGCCGGACTTATGACCCAGTCAGGATAGTTCCTGAGCATTGTAAAAGGGCCAATTTTAGATGGAGTTATCAGCACGTCGAGCACCCAGCAGAGGACGAAAAAAGAAACTGGTACAATGCAGAAAGGCATCTAGCTCCAGGGATCGACTCTGACAAAGAAGGAGAGGGTCACCAGAATTTAGGAGGCTCTTCTTCTTCCAAAGATAAGAAAGCACAGACTAGTACGGAGCCTGACACCACAGATCAGCAAAGGGAAGCAGAAGCCCAAGCCAAACTGGAAGAGGAGAAGAAGAAGAAGGAAGATGAAGAGAAACGTAAGAAAGACGCCAGGACAGAGCGGAAAAAGAAAAAGGAGGAGGAGAAGGAAAGACATGAAAAGGAGGCACAGGCGGCCGCAGAAAAGGCACTGAAAGAAGAACTCGACAAAGTCGATCGTCAGAAAAAGGTAGAACAAGCCGCCGCGGCAGAGAGAAAGAGAAAAGAGGAAAAGGAAGCAGAGGCAGAGGCAGAACGCCGAAAGAAAGAAGAACACGACAAGGCGGAAGCAGAGCGCCGACAAAAGGAGAAAGAAAAGGGTCAAACGCAGGATGAAGAGGACGAGCTAATAGATGACATTGACCTATCTCCCCTGGATATCCCTGCAGGTGGTGCGAGAAGTACCCTCAATGTTGATGACTTTCCCGGGGAGCAAGAAGAAGAAGTCTTCGACTTGACCAGATTGACATTTGACCAATTCTCTTTCAAGATACGGCAAGAGAAAAGGAAATCCTTAGCGCAAGGCCATCCCGCCATCTCTACGGTCGCCACTGGAAAGGACATAGTCCCAGACACAAGGACTAATCCTGTTATGATAGCGTCAGCAGGCACCGCTTTTTCCGCAGCCACAGAGGAAAATGTCACTAGGATGAGTAGGGAAATTATTTCTTTACAGAACAGGCTAAAGGCGGCAGAGCAAGAAAAATCGAGGCTAGAAAATGAGATGCTGCAGCTCCAAGGTAGGCCCGCCCAAGTGAATGAGGTCCCACTGGCGGTCAGGAAAGAGTGTGATGTGTTGGAGATGACAATGAGGCAAGTATACCAGGAAATGCTCATCCTGAAACAAACAGTGGCCCCGTTAGCAGAGGCACGAGAGGAAACCAGGCAGAAACACGAACAGCTCAGGGAAGCCTCGGCAGCTTTGGACAAAATGATGAACTGGACAGCGCAGTATCAGCAAGCTCCTGAACATGTGCCTAGGAAGGATTGGAGTCATACGCAAGAAGCCAAAGTACAAATTCGGATGAGTATGCAATCCAAAGACAAGCTGGCCAAAGATCTGGACAAAGTGATGTCTGCATACAATCACCTAATCAGTGGTATTGACTCCATGAATGCTCTTCATCACATTCCATCATTAGGGCACTAAATGAAAGTAAAGACTGGGAGCAGGTAGAGCAGGAAATTCAGTCTTTTCTGCAACCCGTAAGACAAGCTGCTGCCGCACCAGAATTCGAGGCATCACAAGAGAACCTGAACTTGCCATTTGTCGTTCGGGCGGCAAATCTGATCTTGTCGGCTTCTCTCTCAACAAGCCGATCTCTCGTAAGAAGGAGACCTCCGGTGCCGGGAATGCCCTAGAATGTATGCATCGGATAAAAGAGGAAAGCCCTCGTCGCTTCCCATAACAGCAGACACGTACTCGCGAGATTACAAAAAAGGCCGGACGTTCCGTAAACTTCAATTGCGCGACCACCTCCATAGTTCAACCGCCGGGTCGCAACGCACCGCGACTGTGTCGCAAGTCGCACTTGCCACCGTGTCGGCTGCAGGCCTTGGCAAACGGAAGCTGAACCGTCGGGAAGCTGAACCGTCAGAAGGCCATAAGTGCGTCTTTTGAATCTATAAATACCCCTGTGGGGCACATTGTAAAAGGCTGCTCTTTTTTGGACTGAAAGGCATTATTGCATTGTAACTGAGGAATCATACTCTTGATATATGAAATATAATACATGTTAAAACCCCTTTGTTTGGATGATGTGTTTAGCTGTGACAACATTGTGTGTATTCTACGTGCAGTTTCAGAATATCTTCTGATTAATGAATCTGTGTTATCAATAGTGTCATTTATGCGCCATAGCTATCTCGTGATTGAGTTGATGATGCTCTAGTTATTATTTACTTCTGATGAATGCTAATGAACTCGTTTTATTAGTGTTATTTCGTTACACCTTTCGTAAAGGTAAGGGATATTCTCACAAAGAACTCGTTTCTTCGGGCGGTCGCATTATCCCGCATGCACACCTCATAGAGCGTGCTGAACGACACTTCCCGAGTGTATATCTGGCTCATCACCTTGCTATGCACAGTGTCATATATTGGTTTTATACATCAGTCATGTATTCTGTATCGTGTGAATGAGTGTATGTTTGCAGTTTCAATCAGGTTGCTCGAAGCCGGAGAGATAGTCATTTAAGTGGTAGCCGGACCCACACCCCAGACGGGATCCCTACTCCAAACGGTTCAAAGTCTAATTGGGATTTTCTACCGGGGAGATCCCCTACTGTTGGCCGGACATATTTTCCCGTCAACAGATTTGGCGCTAGAAGGAGGGCCATGGCATCCTCCCAGCATACAACAGACATTCCATCCCAAACTCCCCGCCGGGAGGTCATAAATAACGAAGTCACCCTTCCCCCCTTAGAAGATATTCCAACGGTGGAAGCCCGATACTTCGAAATCACTAATGAACAGCTGAGAGCCTTACGCCCAGTTGCCCGTAATCTCATCAGGGATTTACGGTATGCCCCTATCATGGAATTCCTAGCCCACACTAGGACCCCTGCCGATAACATCACTCGCAATGGCGTGCTGGTCCGCACCATACCTGAACTTGTGAATACCATGATTGAAGACTTCGCACGGGCTGTCCAAGAAAATGACCCCGTTGTCCACGATAGTGAAGGTTTCCCTGATACGGAACCTTTCCCCGAACCGCAGCCTGACTTACATCAGTGGACCAACAACCAAGTGTATTCCCCACGAGAAGGAGAAGGGGAAAGAAGAAACGAAAGAGAAGGTAACACAGCCCGAAGGCATGCAGAGGAAGGAAATAGGCCTCGAAGAAATGAAGGTGGAGTCAACAGGGGTCACGGTCGTGGGGGTAGAGGAGATATGGTTCGCGGCCTGAGACACCACGCCAACCATAATCACCACCAAAACCAAAATAGACCCCCTCCTTACAACTGGGAGCTTCTTAGAAACGTGAATAACCGTGAAAGACACCGAGATGAACACTCTCGTCATCATGAAGGAACATCGGTGTCAGGGACGGGAAGTGAGTCTGAAGCAGAAACCCGACATCATCAGCGCCCCAAGAGGGTGAAACCTCTGGCCTGGATGGCTCAATCCCCTTTGGCACTCTTAGGTCCCCTCCATGATATGCCCAGACACCCAGAGAAGCATCTTCCTAAGTTCGATCCAGAGAAAGGCACATCGGCAGAAGACCATATTAGTAGTTTTTATCTGTCTCGACAAATCATGAGAGTTCAGTCCGATGATGTTGCATGTCGACTTTTCCCACACACTCTTGTAAGCCAGGCAGCCACCTGGTACCGCTCCCTGCCCAGTGCGTCTATTACTTCATGGGACCAGTTCCGTCGTGTGTTCCTGCAAAAGTTTGCAGAAGATAAAACACCCTCTATGCTCCTCACAGAACTAAGCACCATCAAGTGTCATAGAAAAGAGAAAGTTAAAGACTTTAACCAACGCTTCGCCACCATATTGCAAAAATTTCCTCCAAACTTAGCATTGGATGATTCTATCACCATCGACTACTATACTAAAGCCCTCCCTAGGGATATTTCCGTTTTCATCAAACGTGAGGCCCGCGCTACTCTTACAGCAAATTACGTTGTTGCTCTCGCGGTAGAAAAAGACATGTTGTCGATAGGAGTCATGGACCATGACGGAAAGGATGATCACAAATCAACCACTAAAAAGGGTCAGTCTTCCACCCCAAATAGAGAGAGAGAAACTTTCGATTTCGAAAGTATGGCCAAGACCCTCAAACTATTAACGAATGAGGTCTCTGATTTAAAGAGAAAAGGCGTTGAAACCTCAACTACAAATAAACCTCCGAAACCCTTTTTCAAGAAAAGCAATCCCAACACCAGCAGGCCTCCGTCAAACACCATTGCCGCTCTCAACGTGGAGGAGATAGGGAAAGACAATTTTTGCTCTTTTCACCAAGCTGCCCATTCTGAAAAAACGTGCCCGCAATGGATTGGCAGCATGACCGCAGTGGTTAACCAACTTTTGGATGATCAAACTCCAGGAAGCCTGACAGAGGATGAAGTTTCTGATCGAGATGAGGTTTCACTCCTAGATGGGGAATCAGAAGCCTCTGTCTTAACTTTTGATGTAATCCGCGGGGGAGAGAGTCTTGCTCCCATTGATATCAACATGGAAGGCAGTCCCAAGGCTCAGCCCACTCGAAACTACAGTCTTAGAAGCAAAGGCTCTGTTCCTGAACAATCATATGAGGATAAGAAAAGGGATTTCCTGAGGAAAATTCTTCCTCCTGGAAATGAAGGACAAGCTACACCAGAAAAGCCCATGAATAGTAATAGCAAAGCAAGTCAAAAGACCAAGCTCCCGGTGGAACCCTCGAAAACCACCACCGAACCCAGTCCCCAAACTGATACTAGCTACAACATAGTGGAGGACATGAAAAAGACCAGGGCTAATATCTCGCTCTACGAGTTGGCCCGCATCACGAACCAAAAGGAACTTATCCTAAAAGCTTTCGCCAACAACCAAAATACGAAGAACGTCAGCAACACGTCTGCACAAACCAGTCCAGATATCCAATCTATAGTGAACGCTGTCAACACGAATTCGAGAGGATCCACCCCCCCATTTCTCTTATCTTTTGAGATGTTTAATTTCAACGTCCACAATTTCCTCGTTGACTCTGGTGCATCCACGAATGTCATGCCTCTATCTGTGTGCAAGAAACTCAACATCCTCCCAGAGAAAACTGACGCAAAAATCATTCAACTGGAAAGATCACAAGTACCAGCAGTTGGAGAATTAAACAATGTCATCATCCGCCTCTCATCCGAATCTAGGGTTCATCAATGTATTGATATTGTGGTTGTTGACATCCCAGAAGCCTATGGTGTACTGCTTAGTAGAGACTGGTCTAGCAAATTGCAAGGATACTTCGCCACAGATTGGTCTCACTTATGGCTACCTTACAAAGGGAGAAACAACCAAATCAGAGTCGAAATTGAACCATACATGAAACACACTGTAACTGATTTGGATGCCACAAATGAACCCATCAGCTTCGCCCAGGAGGAACTTGGTATGTGTTTTCTAGATTCCATTTTTGGATGTTACCGACCTCCCCAGTCTGCAGTAGGCCCCGAGGTCCTTTCTGAAATGACTCTCGTCGCAGAGGAGCAAGCCCAATCTGTATCACACCAAGCCGAAATTCCTCCGCAAACCACCACCCCCAAGGACCCGGAAAATGATATATGGACATTGTATTACGACGGTTCCAAGAATCTCGATGGTTCTGGCGCTGGCTGCGTTTTGCTTGATCCGCATAAGAAAAAATTCTTAGTCTCTTGTCGACTCGAGTTCCAATGCACTAACAACACTGCTGAGTATGAAGCTTTGATCCTTGGGCTTAAAAAGGCGCTGGATTTGAAGGTAAAATGCTTACGGGTCATTGGAGACTCCGAGATCATCACTCGGCAGGTACGCAACACCATTCACTGTTTGTCTCCACATTTGAAGGCGTATCAACAAGAGGTATGGCGATTAATTTCTGCTTTTGACGCTTTTGGAATTAAGTCTGTTCTAAGAATGCATAACGCAGCAGCAGATACTCTAGCTAATGCTGCCGCCAGGTTTACCCCCTTGAGGGACGGGTTTTCTATTGAAGTTATGTATAAACCATCCGTGCCAGACAATATCACTAATTTGCGTGTTTTTGATGATGATCAACAGGTGCTAGAATTTATGTGCAACTCAGAGATATTCAAGGACGCTGCTATAGATGAAGATGAGCACGACCAAGCTATGCAAAAGGAGTACGAGCAAGTCAAAGGAAACCCCATGCCTAAAGGGGTGGTATCACTGGAAAAGCTTTTCGATCTGCAAAATCGGTTCCATGGCCCCCCAAATGCAAAAGTACAGAGCTCTATTTTAGCTCATCGACAAGTGAATTTGGGATCAGAGGATAATCCTAAATTCGTCAACCTCGGGAAGGACTGCACCCCCCAAGAGGCCCAGGATTTCACTTAGCTATTTCGCAAGTATCGTGACGTGTTCGCTTGGACATATGAGGAATTACGCACATACGATACTCGAATCATACAACACGTGATACCGATCAAAGAAAGTGTAAAACCATATCAGCAAAAGCTTAGGAAAGTACACCCTACAATGGAGCCACTGATTCTAAAAGAACTCAAGAAACTTTTGGATGCCCGCATTATCTTCAAAGTTCGCCACTCCACGTGGGTGTCCAATTTGGTTCCGGTACGGAAGAAGTCAGGTGAAATTCGCTTATGTGTAGATTTCCGAAACTTAAACCGGGCCTCGAGTAAAGACAATTACCCAGTTCCCCCTATGGAGCAAATATTACAGGCAGTGTCCGGGTCAGAGATGTTCTCTCTATTAGACGGATTCTCTGGTTACAATCAGGTACTGGTGGCTGAACCAGATAGGTTAAAGACTACTTTTCGGACTAAGTGGGGAACTTTCGCTTACAGGCGCATGCCTTTTGGACTAATCAACGCAGGAGCAACATTCCAAAGAGCTATGGATATAGCATTCCGGGGCCTGATAGGCCAAAGTGTGGTAGTCTACTTGGATGATGTTACAGTATTCTCTAAACGCCGAGGGGATCATTTGCGTCACCTCAGACAGATCTTCGAAAGATGCAGAAAATACGGTATCTCGCTCAACCCAAAGAAAAGCGTTTTTGCCGTAGCAGAAGGAAATCTACTAGGTCACATCATAACTAAACAAGGCATTGTCGTTGATCCAGAACGTGCGAAAGCCATCGCTCAGATTTCTCCCCCCAGCAGTAAGAAAGCAATGCAGTCCTTTTTGGGAAAGATCAATTTTGTACGTAAGTTTATATCAGATTTCGCCCAGATAGTTAAACCACTACAGGGAATGATAAAGAAAAATTCTACCTTCAAATGGAATCAGCCCGAAAAGGAAGCTTTCGACCAGATCAAGAAAGCTATAGCCGAAGCGCCTTCCCTCCAGAGCCCAGATTTCGGCAGAGATTTCAGCCTGTACACGTTTGCTTCAGACTCATCCCTGGCAGCCGTACTCACCCAAAAGGACAGAAACAATGACGAGCGTCCCATTTCTTTCATGAGCACTGGTCTGCAGGGAGCTGAATTAAATTATCCTGAAATCGAGAAACATGCTTATGCGGCATACAAAGCAGTCAAACATTTCAGACCGTACATCTTGAAAAACCATGTCACGGTTTACGTTCCCCACCCAGCTGTTCGCTCACTGTTCATGCAGCAAGAGTTGGGCGAGAGAAGAGGGAACTGGGTTGCGTGTATGCAAGAGTACGACTTAGACTTTAAGCCGGCACGCACAGTTAAAGGACAAGGTTTATGCCAAATGGCTGCAGAGGCCGCAGGTTCCCAAAAGAGTGAAGAAGATAATTGGGAGCAAGAGATTGATATGTACCAAACTGACGTCATGCCTCAGGAAAGGAACCCATCTTGGTACTCGGATATCTCGGGATATTTGGCACACGGTGTATTGGACTCAAATCTAGATGCCCGGCAGAAACGTGCAATCAGACTCAAAGCCGCGTCTTACCGGTTAATCCAAGGGAAGCTTTTCAAGAAACATTCCAATGGAGTAATGTTACGCTGCCTAGAACATGATGAAGCTTAGAAAGTCTTAACCGAGCTACACGATGGACCAGAAGGAGGTCATTTCGTCGGGGATACCACTGCCCATAAAATTATGCATGCAGGTTATTATTGGCCAACCCTTTTCAGAGATGCCCACGCATATGTTCGGAAATGCATTCAATGCCAGAAATTTGCAAGCCGAGAAACGCGTCCGGTTGCTCCTTTGTTGTCAGTAGCAGTAGAAGAACCTTTTCAACAATGGGGTCTGGATGTCATTGGTGAGATTTTACCCCACTCTTCTAAGCAACACAGGTACATTCTGACGGCCACTGATTATTTCACCAGGTGGGTTGAAGCAGTACCATTACGCCAAGTCAACGATCAGGAGGTAATGCAATTTGTCACTCACTCCATCATTACCAGGTTTGGCGTTCCAACTTCCTTGGTGTTTGATAATGCAACGTATTTTTCATCTTTTAAATTATATGATTTTGCGTTGGAAAATGGCATTGTTCTTAAACACTCTGCAAAGTACTATCCCCAAGGAAATGGTCTAGCAGAATCTACAAATAAAAATCTGATTTGCATCATTAAAAAGACCCTTCTGTCTCACCAACGAAACTGGCATAATGCTCTCCAAAATGCACTTTGGGCTGATCGCGTCACCCCTAAGTCCTCAATAGGCACCTCACCATATTTTCTCGTGTATGGGAAAGAAGCTGTCCTCCCACCCAATTTGTCTCTTCCTGCTCTACAGTTGTCTCAAGAGTGTCATGGTACCCCTTGCCCCACCTTGCAAACCCGAATTGACACCCTACTGAAATTAGAAGAGGAAAGGCAGAAAACCCGGGAGAAATTCGCCATCCACCAGAGTCGGATCAAGAAATGGTTCGATAAAAAGTCTGCAGGAGATAAAAAATTTGAAGTAGGAGATCTTGTCCTAAAGTGGGATAAAGCACACGAAGAAAAAGGAAAACACGCCAAATTTCAAGCACTATGGATAGGTCCCTTTCAGGTTAAAGAAAAGGTGGGTCCCCATACTTTCCGATTGCAAACTCTGGAAGGAAAAGTCGAGGTCCTCCCGGTAAATGGGCATGACCTCAAACACTATTTTACTTGAATAGCCCTCAAAGGGCTGTTTTCCCCCTGTATCATAAAAATCGCATTTTGTACTTGTTAAAAAAAAAAAAAAAAAAAAAAAAAACTCTTTCTCTAACTCTTCAAAGAAAACCTTGTCTAAGCTGCCCGCAACTGGCTCACTCCTTGAAGAGGTTCTATGCTGATGAAAGGCCGAAAGGCCCTTCCCGCAAAACACGGGGCAGTCGAAACTCGCTTGTAATGGGCACCTAAGGATAGTACACGGCCTTACTAGAGTCTTCAAGCATAAGGAACCACCTAGCGGCTTCGAAGGGTGCAGGCAGAGAAGGTCTTGCATAGCAGCAAACCGGATCGTGAGGGAACAGGGCTAACTCAAGAGAATTGCAGGTCATCCGGGAAAAACCCGAGTCCTCATATGAGACCAGGAGCAACCTCTCTGCAAGCAAAATAAGTCGGGATCCCTCATCCGCCCAGGCAAAATATGCCCATCTAAATAAGTGCCACAGGCACATTCTCAAATAAGTGCAATTGCACACGAATAAAGGGTAAAGGATTGAGAAAGGCTTCCTGCGCAGAGAGGTGTTGTAACGACTCCGCCGGGGTACTGACCAGGCTCGCTGGCAGCGGAGCAACGTTCACGACTCCTTAGGCAGTGACTCCGCCGGAGCCGAGAGGTTCGCTGGCAGTGGAGCAACACCATGAGGACGAAATAATTGTACCGGACCCTGCAGTTGTCCAAGGTTTCCCCAACCCTCTCGATCCTGGAGCGTGAGGAATTAAAATTCGGTTGATCTGCACCCAATAAGCCAAAAGGCCAGGCAACTATGCGGGGTGGCAAAGGAAGGAAGGTGTAAACTCTGAGGTAAAAGAAAAAGCTAGTATTAGACCCCTCCCTCCTCCCTCATCGACCCTTCATCAGCAGAGACTCTGAATTCATCCAGTGAATCGCCATTTGTTGTAGCTCCTACAACACCCTCCAAAAATACATAAAATCATAACACGCACTTCAAAATTTTTGGAGCCCCCTTTGAAACTAAAGAAGGAAAAAAACCAAGTAAAGTTTTTAAGAGCAAGTCACTAAGTCGCGGATCCATGATTTGCGACCCATGCGACCTATGCGACTTTGTGACCTTAAGGTCGCAGAGGTCGCCAGGTCGCAAGAGTCGGAAGTCAAGCAAGTTGCGACCTTGCGACCCAGCGACCTTAAGGTCGCAAGGTTGCAAAGGTCACAAAATTGAAGTATTAAGGGAATTAGCGACTCAGTGACCTTTGCGACCCAGCGACCTTAAGGTTGCGAGGTCGCGAGGTCGCAAACTTACAACTTGCGACCTCATTTAGTACTCGCACGTGCGACCTTTTTATATAAGGTCGGGTCGCTAGGTCGCATTTGTAGCTCGCGGTGAAAACGTTGGAATTACTCTGGCAGGTTGACTGTCGCATTTTCTTCCGGGTAAGTTTCCTTTTCCTCCCTATGTTTCCTTCTTAAGCATTTCTTGCCATTATTGAGCCTCCCCACGGTCTCATTTATTTACTGGAGAGGATGTATGGTTTTTCTGTTGAGTTTCATCATTGTTTTGTCTCTCATGAACCCCAGGGTCACCCATCTCTTGCCCAATTCCTCATGGCTATGCCTTATTGTCAGTTTAGAACCTTTCAAACCGCGTATTTTTTCCTGTAGGGAAAGTTTATCCGCAAAACCGTGCGTGCGCGAAACCCCCCGGCAGGCTCAAGTGCGACCTGCGACCTAGCGACCCGGTCGCAAGGTCGCAAGGTTGCAAAACTCCCTATTAGCGACTCTGCGACCCTGCGACCTAGTCGCAAGGTCGCGAGGTCGCGTGTAAGTCCTTTTTGTGGATCAGCGACCCAGCGACTCCCAGAGAGCAGTCAATTGAACTTTGCATGTCTAGACTTTATTTAGCCATTATCATCATGTCTTTCTCATCCTGGGATTCTTTCTTGAATGAAACAGGTGAATTTAGAGCAGATACGGTACCGGTCCTCTCCGACTCTAGCGATATGGCACCCCGGGTATCCCGAAGGAGAACTAAGCAGGTAGTGGAGGAAGAGTCAGACACAGACATATAAACATCTCCTCCACCAATATACAGAGACACCCTTTGCACCTTCGCAAAGGAGGACAACCTTAGGTGGTATGAAGTATACCGCGAGTTCGCCATACCAGAAGATGAGTTTCTAGAAGATCTCCTGGACCGGGAAGTATATCTGAAGGTTAAGAAGTCCAAATTGCACCTAGCAGGGTCACATCCCGCCATATTTCCGTGCCCAGAAATGTTGGACTGGATCATACAGAAGACAGATCCTAAGAACTTCGCAATCCGAGATAGTGGAGGTAAAGCTTTTGCAACATTGGAGAGCTCAAAATTACAGGTCTACTACTCGCTACCCAAACCAGAGGTGAACTTCACCCCAAGATGGTTTTCTGCAAATGAAGTGCCGATGGTTGATACAATCAGAAAATGGTGGGCGGAACCAGATAAATTTAAAATAAAAAAGGACCAGGAATACTCGGTGGCCGGTCTGAGGAAGGTATATAAGTTGGTGGCCGCCATGCTGTGCAGAGTGTACGGACGTTCAGACGCCACCACTTTCAACGGAACATGGGCAACCATCATGGAACACGTAACAGTACACGGCACTCGGTTCAATTGGGCCGGTATATTAATGGGCTCCATGCACACAAATTTGGCTTCAGCTTTAGCCCCAGATGAGGGAGCGCCATCAGAATTCTATATGGCTTCGTATATTTTAGATGATGTCTGTGCCCAGATGCATGTTGAGGGATGGCCACATAACTGGGACTCCGAACAGACCCAGGCAATACATTTGCAGACCAAGGTATTCTGGGAATCCAGGTACAAGTCCGACATCGAGAAAATCTCTCATATATTCATTCCCGCCCTCTATGGGAAACTATTCGGTCAAGACACCCCCTGCATGTCTTGGCGAGCAATGGAGACACTAGGTCAGGTGGCACACTGGTTCCCATTCGCTGAATTCACAATCATCCGAGTATTTGGCTCGTTTAAAGCACCACATGCTCTGCCCAAGTTTATCACCGATAAGGTACTCATGCAGGAGGTATGTTTCCAGATGACCTCAGGTTTCTCTAACGTCCTTTCCAAAGGGAAGAAGAAACCTTTGCCTGCTCTACCTCTCACCATTGGTGCTTATACGGTCAAGGACTCCAGAGAAGTAGCAAGTGAAGGGGAAGAGGTAAAAAGTTATCACTTCAGAAATCTGGATTGCCGAACTTATGACCCAGTCAGGATAGTTCCTGAGCATTGTAAAAGGGCCAATTTTAGATGGAGTTATCAACACGTCGAGCGCCCGGCAGAGGACGAAAAAAGAAACTGGTACAATGCAGAAAGGCATCTAGCTCCAGGGATCGACTCTGACCGAGAAGGAGAGGATCACCAGAATTTAGGAGGCTCTTCTTCCTCCAAAGATAAGAAAACACAGACCGGTACGGGGCCTGACACCACAGATCAGCAAAGGGAAGAAGAAGCCCAAGCCAAACTGGAAGAGGAGAAGAAGAATAAGGAAGATGAAGAGAAACGTAAGAAAGATGCCAGGATAGAGCGAAAGAAGAAAAAGGAAGAGGAGAAAGAAAGACAGGAAAAGGAGGCACAGGCAGTGGCAGAAAATGCACTGAATGAAGAACTCGACAAAGTCGATCGTCAGAAAAAGGCAGAACAAGCCGCCGCGACAGAGAGAAAGAGAAAAGAGGAAAAGGAAGCAGAGGTAGAGGCAGAACGCCGGAAGAAAGAAGAACACGACAAGGCGGAAGCAGAGCGCCGGCAAAAGGAGAAAGAAAAGGGTCAAACGCAGGATGAAGAGGACGAGCTAATAGATGACATTGACCTATCTCCCCTGGATATCCCTGCAGGTGGCGCGAGAAGTACCCTCAATGTTGATGACTTTCCCGGGGAGCAAGAAGAAGAAGTCTTCGACTTGACCCGATTGACATTTGACCAATTCTCTTTCAAAATACGGCAAGAGAAAAGGAAATCCTTAGCGCAAGGCCATCCCGCCATCTCTACGGTCGCCACCGGAAAAGACATAGTCCCAGACACAAGGTCTAATCCTGTTATGATAGCGTCAGCAGGCACCGATTTTGCCGCGGCCACCGAGGAAAATGTCACTAGGATGAGCAGGGAAATTATCTCTTTACATAACAGGCTAAAAGCGGCAGAGCAGGAAAAATCAAGGCTAGAAAATGAGATGCTGCAGCTTCAGGGTAGGCCCGCCCAAGTGAATGAAGTCCCACTGGCGGTCAGGAAAGAGTGTGATGTGTTGGAAATGACAATGAAGCAAGTATACCAGGAAATGCTCATCCTGAAACAAACAGTGTCCCCGTTAGCAGAGGCACGAGAGGAAACCAGGCAGAAACACGAACAGCTCAGGGAAGCCTCGGCAGCTTTGGACAAAATGATGAACTGGACAGCGCAGTATCAGCAAGCTCCCGAACATGTGCCTAGGAAGGATTGGAGTCATACGCAAGAAGCCAAAGTACAAATTCGGATGAGTATGCAATCCAAAGACAAGCTGGCCAAAGATCTGGACAAAGTGATGTCTGCATACAATCACCTAATCAGTGGTATTGACTCCATGAATGCTCTTCATCACATTCCATCATTAGGGGCACTAAATGAAACTAAAGACTGGGAGCAGGTAGAGCAGGAAATTCAGTCTTTTCTGCAACCCGTAAGACAAGCTGCTGCTGCACCAGAATTCGAGGCATCACAAGAGAACCTGAATCGGTTGCTTGTCACTCCAGTGCAAATCTATACCAATCTTGCTTCCCTCTCAATGCTGATCTCTCAGAAGAAGGAGACTCTGGTGCCGAATGCCCTAGAATGTATGCATCGAATAAAAGAGGAAAGCCCTCTTGTCGCTCCTATAACAGCAGATTACCAGACTTGGCGAGATTTCCTCAAGGGCAAGAAAATCGACGTTCCAGAAACCTCAATTGCGCGACCGCCTCCATAGTTCAACCGCTGGGTCGCAGGTCGCACCTACGACCAGGTCGCAGGTCGCACTTGCGACCAGGTCGCAGGTCGCAATTTTGGCAAACGGGAAGCTGAACCGTCGGGAAGCTGAACCGTCGGAAGGCCATAAGTGCGCCTGTTGGATCTATAAATACCCCTGTGGGGAACATTGTAAAGGGCTGCTCTTTTTTGGACTGAAAGGAATTATTGCATTGTAACTGAAGAATCATACTCTTGACATATGAAATATAATACATGTTAAAACCCCTTTGATTGGATGATGTGTTTAGCTGTGACAACATTGTGTGTATTCTGCGTGCATTTTCAGAATATCTTCTGATTAATGAATCTGTGTTATCAATAGTATCATTTATGCACCATAGCTATCTGTGATTGTGTTGATGATGCTCTAGTTTATTATTTACTTCATGATGAATGTTAATGAACTGTTTTATTAGCATTTCGTTATACCTTTCGGAAAGGTAAGGGATATTCTCGCCACAAAGAACTGTTTCTTTGGCGGTCAGATTATCCTGCATGCATTCCTCATAGATGTGTTGCTAACGACACTTCCTGAGTGTATGCATTCTGTCTATCACCTTGCTACGCACAGTGTCATATATTGGTTTTATACATCAGTCATGTATTCTGTATTGTGTGAATGAGTGTATGTTTGCAGTTTCAATCAGGTTGCTCGAAGCCGGAGAGATAGTCATTTAAGTGGTAGCCGGACCCACACCCCGGACGGGATCCCTACTCCAAA